>OZ014511.1:43579531-44779531 GCA_963966075.1 Aphodius sticticus | reverse complement strand
ATGCAAAAGCAATGTTGAGGATCAGAAAATATTTCAGTAAAAGCTGTTTTTATTTTTTCTTGTTTTTATGTTAAAATTCAACGCAAACTATTCTATATCTAAGTATTTTATTATCTGATTTTAGGGACTATTTTTAGATATTTTTCTCAGTTATAACGTATTTTAAATTTACTTTTTTAAATTTTTTCAAAAAACTTAAAGTGGTGATTTTTTCAATGTATTCTGGATTGTAGTGAAAAAAAAAAACAACTTTCTGAATTGATCGATAAACAGTTTTCTAGTGAAATAAACTAATAGAAATTTGCAAAAACGTTAAAAGATGTCAATTTAAAAGCTAGGAGACCTACAAAAATTCCTAAATTATTGCGGAAAAAGACATGGTTCCAGTTTCTCCTCTACTATCCAGGATACATTGGAAAAAAACTTCCTCCTCTTTAATTGTTTTTTAAATACAAAGGAATTGCCTACCATGAAATAAAAAAAATAAAGATCCTCCCACTGGTTTAAAAAATATAAGACATTAAAGTTCAAGGTCAAAAATCAAGTGCGTCACTTTTTTTTTAAACTGAGTGTATCACCAAGAATGAGTATTTATTATTAACAAAAACAATCTAATAAAGAACAATAATAAACTCTGACTCAATTCGTTTTTGGTATTGGTTTTTTTTCCATATCATAAAATATCCCTAGATAACTATATGGCTCTATCCCCCTAGTTCTGAGGCAAAATGCAGGACTGACTAGCAGTGACATCTATGTAAAAAATCAACAATAACATTCTCGTTAACGTCTAAAGTTAACCAAGGGAGCAAGTCATACGACGCTACAGATATCGGGTTCCAAAAAAAAAACGATCAAATCCAAATTCAAAAGTGTCTCTTGTGTATACTACTTCAAATTTACTTAACGCGATAAAAAAAGACGTATTAGTTTACAACTTATCGCGACTTAAGATATATAGAAATCCCTGTACCGCACGCGGTGTTCCGCAAGGTACTATCTTGACCCCTCTATACTCTATACATAAAATAATACGTCTCTTATTTTTTTTTTGTTCTACGGTGGTGTAATTTGGTGTAAAAATTTATGGAGTTCTTTCTCCGAAATGTAATAGAGTGTGTTAGGTAAAATGTTTAAAGTGTTAGTTTTCGCTTGCTGATAGTAATTGGTCAGTTTTGTTAAGGTTTCGTTATTTTTTTCTCTAATGATTTTTCGTTAGTCTTACTCGCTAGCCTGGGGAAATGTCATTCCTGTGAAGGAAGGGGACAGAGTCTCTGTATACATCTCGCATCCCGTCCCTTGTAGATAATCATTTTGCCACACTTGTGTGTCAGGCGACTGAAAATAATAACAACAGTGCCATTCAACTGTGATCGCCAACGGTAAAGCTAAATATATAACTATACACAAGAAGAAGTGAAACCGGAGTTATATCGTAACCAGCACAGACTACGTCACTAATAACTAATACCAACTTGTATAAACAAAGTCGAGGACATCGAGATTGTTCAAAATCACTCCTACGTCTACCGATTAGATTGTTTGTACGTTTATGTGGAGTAAGGTAACAAATAAATGCACGCCAAGTGTGTTAATGGAGTTACATTAGACCACTATGTCGACTTCGTATAATAACTTTGACGATTAATTGAATAGCAAACCGTGCAGGAAATCGTACTATAATTAATTAGGTTATGAATCTGTGGGTTATGTTTCCCACGATATTTACCCCTCAAAATTATTGCACTCAATTAGTATACACCCTGTATAGTTTAGTCTGGGCTGGTTCGATACAACAAACGAAGGGAAATTAACAGAGTTGGGTCTGTAAGATAATCCTTCGATAATTCACTGTGCAACAAAAAATTTCCTCCCGGGAAATTTTAGCTAATAATGATTCTTTAAGACCCCCTGAACATTTCCACAAAGGCGTTTTTCTAGGTTAGCTCGAATAACCGAGATATTTGCAAATTTATTTTTAATTTTATTCATAATTTTAGTCCATTCACATGGTGTTTTGGCCAGGAAAAAATATAGAAGTTTTGTTTTTCTATCATTCTATATGTTTTTTGGGGAGCTGAATCCGAATTTCAACTTTGCTACTTCCCACTGATATGGCTTCACAACGAAAATCGCAAATAACTCCAAATTTTCTACTTTTCTACAGTTTATTGCCAGAGTCATAAAACTATGCACTGTTCGACGTAGACCACTATATATAAACAAAGTATACTAAATTTGCTATAAAAGGCACCCTCAAGTGCATTTTTTGGTTGAATGGTTTAGTTGAATGGTTGAAAGAAGGCCAAATTTTCCTACTTTATGTGATGTGCGTGTAATTACAAAAGAGCTTAGATTCTGATAAAACTACATTAAATTCTCTACAAATTGCAAAACTTAATCAGTTATTTTGGCCAAACTGTGTAGCCGCTAAAGCGCGTTGAAATTTTGTCACATTACGCGAAACCGCGATAACAAGAGCCCTTCACAAAAAATTCAGTAGAGACCTATATTATTACAATTTATTTATTAACTATACAGGGTCCTGCAGCTCAGCTCCCGTCTTCTGTAGCTCAGTTACTAATTAAGCTAAGAGTTTGACATTTTGCAAGCTTACCCTGTACTTCAAGGTACATTTCAAGAAATTATTTTTGATTATACAGGCTGTCCCAAAAATGTGCAACGCCAACGTGATATATTTTTTTAAATTGCATGCTATATATTTTTTTACACATTTGGAAGCCTGTTATGGTTGCCTACATACCACCAAAATTTTATTGAAATCGGTTCAGTGACTGCAGCGCAAAAAAATAAAAACAAAAGAAAATTGATTTTGCATCGTTGGCTTTAAAAATCAATAAAAACCACAAATTGCACCTCGTTAATAAAATTTTGCGACGTCCTTATTAAGTTAGATCTAGTAGTCTCGTTAACCAAGTGTCATTGATCCACATTATACCGGATGACCAAAATCTAGTGTCAAACTTGTCAAACTTCAAAGCGTGTTATTGTTCTTATTTTAAACTGGAACCCATACATTTTTTTAGGTGAAACGATGCAGAATTAAAAAATAAACATTGTTTCTAAATACAACCCCATCACAATTCCCAATATTTTAAAAGTTATTCGCCAAAAACTCATTTTTCAACGTTTCCAACGGCAATTGTAGGTAATAAATATCGTACGTGGCGTTGAAAAACCATTTATTTCATAAAATATAACACAGAGAAGTATTTTAGATTTGAGTGTACTTAATTAAGTAGTTGTTCGAAATGTCTTCCGTGCTCTTCGAGGCACAAACGAAGACGAGTATGAAATGACATCGCCACTGCTCTTAATAGGTCGGGCGTAATAGTCTGGTGTTGTTGGAGGTTCAGCATAAATGATGTCCTTAACGTAGCCCCACAGGAAGAAATCTAGTTTCGTTAAGTCCGGTGATCGAGGAGGCCACGCAACTGGTCCTCCTCTTCCAATCCACCGATTTGGGAAGATTTCGTTGAGCTGGTGCCTGACATGTAACGAGTAATGTGCTGGAGCTCCATCATGTTGCAGCCACATTTCCACCCTTACCGCTATAGGTAAATTTTTAAGTAAATTTGGCAATTGAACAACTATTTAATGAAGTACACTCAAATCTAAAATATTTCTCTGCGTTATATTTTATGAAATAAATTGTTTTTCAACGCCACGTACGATATTTATTACCTACAATTGCCGTTGGAAATGTTACAAAATGAGTTTTTGGCGAATAACTTTTAAAATATTGGGAATTGTGATGGGGTTGTATTTAGAAACAATGTTTATTTTTTAATTCTGCATCGTTTCACCTAAAAAAATGTATGGGTTCCAATTTAAAATAAGAACAATAACACGCTTTGAAGTTTGACAAGTTTGACACTAGATTTTGGTCATCCTGTATAATTTGGATCAATGACACTTGGTTAACGAGACTACTAGATCTAACTTAATAAGGACGTCGCAAAATTTTATTAACGAGGTGCAATTTGTGGTTTTTATTGATTTTTACGGCCAACGATGCAAAATCAATTTTCTTTTGTTTTTATTTTTTTGCGCTGCAGTACTCAACCGATTTCAATAAAATTTTGGTGGTATGTGGGCAACCATAACAGGCTTCGAAATGTGTAAAAAAATATATAGCATGCAATTTAAAAAAATATATCACGTTGGCGTTGCACGTTTTTGGGACAGCCTGTATAATCAAAAATAATTTCTTGAAATGTACCTTGAAGTACAGGGTAAGCTTGCAAAATGTCAAACTCTTAGCTTAATTAGTAACTGAGCTACAGAAGACGGGAGCTGAGCTGCAGGACCCTGTATATTTGCTCTTTTTAATAATTAACACTTAATGTATTATGTAATTTTTTTATAAACATTCGGGCTCTTGACTTCGCGGCTTCGCTTAGATTAATATGACATAATACAGTAGAGCGTCGATAATCCGAACCTCGGTAATCTGAACGTTCGCTAATCCGAACGTTCAAAAAAATAATAATAAATAAATCACTGAGTAACCTAGGGAAAATCCATTTTTGTCGGTTCCTGTTTACAGAAGAATGTTCCTTTTGTTTTATATGTATATATTAGTAATCCGAATTACTTTCTGTCCCAATTAGTTAAATGAATAATAAATAAATAATAAATAAATCATAAATTAGTCATAAATATCTCGATACCTCTTCGATATCCCTTCGATATCATTTCGATATCCTTCGGTTTTCACTTTTTAACATTCCTATAGTTTAAGAAGAGCGGGATCGAATGGTGTTGGTTTTATTAAGATTGAACTTCTATCCAATACTCGTAGTTTCTAGTACTCAGCTGCAATGTTTGATAATCCGAACAATTTGATAATCCGAATCACCTTCGGTCCCAATTAGTTCGGATTATCGACGATCTACTGTATATCAACCCAATTTCGCGGCTACACGGTTTGGCCAAAATAAGTGATTAAGATGTGCAATTTGTAGGTAAATTAATGTAGTTTTAGCACAATCAGCCTTTTTAACTAACTTAAAAACTGGGTTTTACATAAAGTAGGAAAATTTTCCCTTCTTTCAGCGCGCTCTAGCGACCAAACAGTTCAACCAAAAATGCATTTCAGGAGTGCTCTTATAGGAAATTTAATGTACTTTACTTTTGTATGGAATGGTCTACCTCGAAAAGTGCATAGTTTTTCACTTTTTCGCAAAAAACTGGACAACGGTCGAAAATTTTTAGTTTCTTTGCAATTTTCGTTGGGAAGCCACATCCGTGGGAAGTAGAAAACGCCTTGGGGTGTGTGTTGAGGGGTCATATAGAATCATTTTTAGCTAAAGTTATCGGGAGGAAGAAATTTGATCAAAATTTATCGCACAGTGTAATCGGTGTAACAGTTCAAAATTTAGCAAGGACGAGGATAAGTTTTTGTTTCCACTAAAAGTTATTCATCGTAAAAATCTGTTATTAAATTTGAAACAAGAAGTTATCCTGTCTTTAAGCATCAGTTGAAAAAGTACAATACAACTCGTAACGCCACTGCAAGGATTGTCGATTTGGAGTCGTCCTGTGAACCTATATCAATCTACAGATGGATAACATGGTAGAATAAGGGAAATATAAGTAAGTACAGACATCGAAATGCACATGGGTACAAAAGCTTGCTTGTATTATGACCATTGGCCATCAGCTATACGTCGATATTGCCTCCTACTCGACGTTTTTTTTTTTTTTTTTTTTTTTTTTTTTTTTTTTTTTTTTTTTTTTTTTTTTTGACACGTATATTGTGCTTATAGCGTTTAGAAAATAAATAACCATCGAGTTCGTGTCCTAACTTACTCTGTCGCCTGAGCAAATGGCATGCCAATAAATGACGGACTGAGCGTCTCAGTGTACATTTCCATTCCAGTGCCTCTCAAATAATCATTGGTCCACACTTGCATACCCGGAGACTGCAATAATTTGCAAAGATAAAAGAGAGAATCCAAAATTTACTAAACCAAACCTGCACCTGTCAATTGTTTTAAACAATACATCCTGAGAGATGGGGTATGTTAAGAGGTACATGGATATGGAAAATTACGAGAAACTTACTGTTTTGAATGATCTCATGGCGAATAGGTTGGCCATCATTGTCGAAAATCCGGGCGCAAGGCAAGATTGAGCAATAAATCCTAGTTTCAGTTCTGCTAGGCAAATGACGTCGTCACCCTGTTTCCAGTCCCACGAAGGAATGTTTAATAAGTAAGCCTAAAATCACAGAAATAAGCCATTATATAAAAGCAGTGGTCAAATTGATCTTAAAATTTGCCAAGAACTATTAGTTGCACAAACAATGATATCTGATACTAAAGGAGAATCAATATTTCATGCATTGGAACAGTTTTTTAACCCTTAAATGCATATGGTTGCAGAACTGCAACATATTTTTTTTTTTTTTATATAAATTTATGTTAACTAATACACATATTAATTACGCAAGTAAATGCATTTGCCCAGCAGTAGGATGACGCGCTTAAGTAATTTTATATCTGTATTTACTTTACAGCAGTTAATGTTCAATTATCTTTCATGACATCTAATACATGCTTGACAACCAAAATAATTTAAATTATAGCAATATATACAGGCTGTCCCACGTTTCTTCCGCAAAACAATTTTTTTCAGAAAGTAAATTACTTTTTCAATTCATTAAAAAGTTACAGCCGTTTGAATTATTAACAATATCTTATTTTAAACGGCTCCAACTTCAGAAGGAACAAAGAAAACCAATAAGACCATATGAAACATATTACTTTCTACTTTCTAGAAAAAAAAAAAACAAAACATTTTGGTATTTTCTTTTGTTCTTTGTTAAGACAAATTATGAAAATTTTACTTATAATTAATAATTTTTTATTGTTGTAATATGTATTTATTGTGTTTCATTTATGGTTTTGCATTGTTTGATAACTAATTAATTTTTTATTTTTCTTTTTTTGTTAATATTTCAAAGAGCTCTACAGAAGTTTTATTCTAATATAGTTCCAGTTTAATAAGCACACATTTTTCATTTACTATATATTAGCTGGAACATTATTGGAAATTTTATTTCTAAATTTGTTTTCTAAATAAATTAAGAGGCGTGCATTAACAACGATCATAAGTTAAAAATAACATTTTGACTTATGAATTGTGTACTCTAAGGTTAGCTAAAATGCATATACATTAAAAATGAAGGTCTTTTTAATTTCCAAACAATATATACTATAGCTGAAAATGTTTAACGACATACTTTGTCAAAGTAATATTATAAGTTAATAATATGGTAACATACAGGCGGGATGTAAATTTTAAATATTTCAAAAATTACAGCCACAACCTGGATTTGAACCAAGGCCTATTGCGTCGCTAGCACAATGTCAGTAGCTCGGATGGGAGAGCATTGTGCTAGTGACGCAAAGGTCCCTGGTTGAAATCGTCAAGTTGTTAGTTTCTCTTACGTATAGCTTTTATTGCATATGATTGTGAGTAATTAATATGCAATAAAAGCTATACGTAAGAGAAGCCAACAAGTTTTCTTTCTGAAGCGTCTGCTTTTGGGAAATTATATACCCGTTACCAACACAATTTATACTCATCCCAGGTCAAATTTAATGAAATAGTTTTTATGTTGTATAAATGTTCTTTTAGATGGTCGTAAATTTTGGTTTATTTTTTTTTAATAATAATTATAATATATTTACTTTCCATCAAAATTCGACGAAAATTTAGAGCTTGCCACCAAAAATTTTTGTAAATTAGTGATATACATAATTGTCATTATTTTCAGTTGTCAGATATTTGAAACATATTGCTGTAAAGTAAATACAAAATAATAATATAAAAAATAGTAATGATACATTCATGCTATACAAAATACATAGGTACTCCTTTCTGTTTATTAAGTTAAACACTGCAAAATATCGTTGAAGCTAAATATCTTGAAAACACCAGTAAATCACAATTAACAAATTACCATAAAGACAAATTTATTTAAAATTTTATTAATATAAAATTAACGTCATATTTAATAAAAACACAATTACATTGCATTGTAGGAATTACATTAATTAATTACACATTAAGCTAATAAATAGAAACATATAAATCATTATAAACCAATTCAAAGCATTCGAACAAGGTTTCGCAAATAATAAATTTCCGATATACGAGTTGAAGCGTAAACGGACAATTTTTTGCACTTAGCGGCCGAGCGGTCGACCAGAATAACAAAAAACTTGTACTTGGATGTATCATCGAGACACTGCTAAAATATTTATAGAACTTACTTAATACCAAGAGTGTACATTAAATTCCTTGAAAAAAGAAAAACTTTTTTAATTCATTCGCTAGCTGTTAGCTACTTATAAAAATGCGTAAAATAATTTTTTTCACTTAAATTTTAAAAATTCAAAAAAAACTAAAGAAAAAGAAACATTCCAACCTCCATTGTCGTTAATCTAATAGGAATCTAGAGACAAAATACTTACTTTATTATGGTACTGCATAAGCTGTATGATAACACGTATGTCATCACTGTAATTCTTAATAGATATCACCCTCATGATGTTGGCAGCATCTTCAGCGTCTGGATCTTGGCAATACTTGTTGGCCAGCACAAGGCAAGCGTCTGCTTCATGAACCTGTCAGAATAAACAAGCTATAGCAACTCAATCACAGGGGGCACCAATTATATGATTAAATCTATATACATGAAGAAACTATGCCTACAGACGTGGGGGTAAAATTATAAACATGCAACATTCTTGTACTGAATAAAAGTAAACAGCGGCTATGTCTCGGCTAGCTCATCTTGACCCTTGAAACGTCAGATCAAAATGAGCTGGCCTAGGTGCTCCTAGTCTAACGCATTCAGAAAACTTTCGAACTGTTACTAAACTGTTAGTAAAAAATAACTGCTCAAAAACTAGCAGGCAACAATAACGATTGCCCTGCAGTTGGCCAACTTACCGACATTCATGGCCCACAGTTTTGGGAAGCGCGACACACACGGGCGGTTTTAAGGTGAAGGGATGATTTAGAATCCAGGAAAGTCACTGTACCTGGTTTTATGGTGCTAGCAAAATGGTCTGGATTTTTTTCGGTAGGATTGCCAAAACTCTGTCCAGTTAGTACGTACGAGTTGCTTAGCTCATTTAGTAATGTATATCTTCGACAGATTTTTATTGATTTTTAACATACAGAATGTATAAATTGGCATAAATACATTTTAGATTATATACTCCTCAAATAGACAAATAGGAAATGAAAGGAAAAATAATTTACGGGCGATCTGAGGTCGGGAAGTGGAAGAGGGTGAGTTTTTAAGGGCAAAAAACGGTTTATCTCGATTTCCGGCAAAACTACAAGTCTTATGGAAAAAAGTTAAATGGCAAAATTGTAGGTAATAAAAAGATCTACTACTTTTATATTTACACTTTTTTCACATAACCTCAAAATTGATGTGAAAAATTCAAATAACCAAGGTTTTGGTTTTTTATTCCTATCTCTTAAAATTTTTTTTTTTTCACGAAATTTTGTGAAAACTTACCTTTTTATGTCCCAAATACACTGTAATTTTTTTGATTTAAAATATTTATTTTTTCACCTTATTTTGACTTAATATCGAAAAAGCACCCTAATTTTCAATCGAAAATTCTCACGTCAAAATATCTGCTTTTTTTTTTTAAAAAGTCGGTGGGCTTTTTGTTCGTTGAAATCTCTACTTTCAGGAGCCTTATTCTGCAGCACTTAGCGATATCGCATACGTCAATCGAATACTTAGCGACATCGATAGCCGTATTCTACCGTTTTTATCGATATCGACTGACGTCACGACTTTCCTACATGTCGCTAAATTTAACGACAGCTTCGGAGGTGTCGATAAGTTGATTCGATATCGCTATGCGTACGTAATGTCACTTTACGTTCATTGTGTACGGAATGTGTGAACCCAGTGACAACCAGTGTGTCAAAGGTGTAGAATATTGAAACAGCTAATAATGGTTCAGCAGCAAACTATGTTATAGGTTCCCGCCTAAACGTCAAGAAGTTTTAAAACGGTGGATTATAGCTATCCGAAGAGATAAGTGGTATCCTTCTAGGCCCAGTAGGAATTGTGGACAACACTTTTTAGAAACTGATTATCAAATCAAACAAAGATGTAGCAAGAAATTTTTGAAACTTGATGCTTTGCTAAGTGTTATAGATGATACGTGGTATTGCAGCTTGGCCGTCGAATTATATTGTTAATATTGTTGATAAGAACATTGCTTTTTATATTCTTAAGTAAGTAATTAATGTAGTTTTAAATAACAACATTTCGAATAAATAAAAATTTTAAAATGTGAAAAATAATTTTTTATTTATAATTAATATTATCCAATAAAAATAATCAGCATCATGTGGACTACTTTTTATATGAGAATTCGTTTCCTTAATTCAGTAATACAAAGAGCATTTAGTCATTGGATTGAACTACTAATATATAAATTGAGAGTACCTATATGTAGACAGTAAATTTTGATTAGCCGGAATATATGAATAAAATATACTTTTTATTAAATCTGCTATTATTATCTAGTTTATTGAAGTCTCTGCAAAAGTTAAACTTAAAATTTGTTGCAATTTAATTGAAAAAGGATATTATACATAAAAATGTGTAATTCGGCCGTAGTACTGAATGAAATACAAAGAGATGGCTAGCCCACATCACTGCGAGTTGCATACCAAATGCATTTGCCTCACGTATTGACCATTACGGGTCCTTTCCAGAGAATACGTAGTATATACATTTCACTGCCTCAAACGTACAACATAATAACCTCCTGACCACGAATCAGCAAATGTACTGTCAGTAAGGTATTTTTTTACCGAATTTTAGCGACATCGATACACGTGACGTCATGTCGAATCGAAACGGTATAGCGATGTCGCTAATCGCTATAATTGTAGAATAAGGCTCCAGATGGTGTAAATGTTCTCAAAAAATGCAAAGAAACGAAAAAAACTCGAATCCAATTTCTTTTTTTAATCATTATGTACAATTTTGATCTATTTATTAAAACTTATACTTTAATTACTCGAAAAACGTAAGATTCCATGTTACATTGATGAACAGGAAAATAAAAAAATCCGTAAAACATGAAGATTGCTGCTATTTTGTTCAGTAAAAAAGTTGATTTATTGAATTCTATTTACATTTGTTACTATCCATTACTTTTTGTCTCTTTGGTGGCATTTCTTCATCGTTAGATTCGACAAACCTGCCCGATTCTAGTAGATCTTCGAAATCTTCAAGACCATCACCGTCTTCGTCTCCAATATTATTACCAGTCTGCATTGGTTCTTCGTCCACAATTTCATCTGAATCACTAACTTCCTCGTAGCTTTTTTCTTCGACATTGGAGCATTTTTCAGAACAATGACAATTTGTGCATAAATTTGAGCATTTGAAACCATGTTTTCGGCAGCCACATTTTAAACTGTTACATCCAGTTTCACAGCTGCAGCAAATAGTTTTGAGCAATATTTCCTAGCCCCTTCCCACTTCTCTATGAAATACCTTTTGATGGGCTAAAATTTTCCGTAGGTCACCCAGATCACCATAACTTATATATTATCTTAAAATAGCAATAAATAGGCATCTACGCATATAATTTAAAGAAGATTCTACAACTTTTTCAAAATATTGTAGATGTCTTTTAAATAGTACGTTTTTCCAGTAATTAAAGTATAAATTTTAATAATAGCTCAAAATTGTACATAATGATTAAGTTAGGATTCGAGTTTTTTCGTTTCTTTGCATTTTTTGAGAACATTTGCCATAGTAATGTATATTTTTTTACACCATCAGAAAGTTGAGATTTCAACGAACAAAAAGCCCACCACTTTTAAAAAAAGCAGATATTTTTACGTGAGAATTTTCGATTGAAAATTAGGGTGCTTTTTCGATATTAAGGGGAATCCATACCCCCTACTTTTGCTTGCAAAACACGCAAAAGTTCTGAGGCTTTTTCTCAGCAATTAGTTCACATAATCGTAAAAGAAATACACCAAATTAAAGATAAAAGATATATAATTTTGCGTCTAGTGGTAGATTTTTGATAGTTCTGTTCGTTTTTGACAAATCTATTTCTGAATATGACATAAAATTGGTTGATTTAACAATTTTTTTACGAAGAACTCAGGTTAAAATTAAAAAAAAAGTACCACATAATAGGTCTCAGTTACACCTTCCTCTATAAGTGTACAAAATTTCACGTAAAAATATCAATATCTTATATGCTTTTTTCACTCAAAACTTTACTTCTTCGAGTACATCAATAAGTTATATTTTATCACGTAGCGTGGATACAACAACAACAGGTAATACACATATACATTACCACAGCAAGTAATACACCTTTATCTATAATTTGATGTATAACATGAGAGAATTGATACAACATTAAGCTGACTATAGATGATTATTTTATACGACGTACCAGCAGTACTGATTCCTCTTAAAATAAGGTGAAAAAATAAATATTTGAAATCAAAAAAATTACAGTTCGTTTGGGACATAAAAAGGTAAGTTTTCACCAAATTTTGCGAAAAAAAATTTTTTTGTAAAAGTTAAAAATAAAAAACCAAAAACTTGATTATTTGAATTTTTCTCATAAATTTTGAGGTTATGTGAAAAAAGTGTATATACAAAAGTTGTAGATCTTTTTATTATCTACAACTTTGCCATTTAACTTTTTACCATAGGACTTGTAGTTTTTCCGGAAATCGAGATAAACCGTTTTTTTTACCCTTAAAAAGTCACCCTCTTCCGCTTCCCGACCTCAGATCGCCCGTAAATTATTTTTCCTTTCATTTTTGTTAGAACTATTATTAAAAAAGTTACAGGTTTCGAAAAAAGTGTCCTATTTTTTTGAGCAGTGTAGGTTGTCAACTCAAATTTTGCGAAAAGCATCGCAACGTGTTGCTTTTCCGCCAATTTGTACACACCCTGTATATACAATTACGTACACACATTTACAAGAGTGAGCTGAACAACAATCTGTTATTAGCAACATGTTATTGGTTGTGGGATCACTACAGAACAGTTAGCCAAGATCAAATACTTTTTTAGTATGTTAAAATCAACATCTTACCACAATCTTGGTAACCGGTAGGTTAACTGGACACAGTTTTAGTGACTGTCTGACAACATCTAGTTTTTTGTTTGTTTTTACTTTGGAAATGACGTAAAAATGCATAACTGGACAAATCAAAATTAAAGGTCGGATAAGATTTAAAAACAAAGTACTAAAGCATGTCATTGAATCATATAATTTTCTCGCTAACGTGTGAGTGAAAACTAGCTTATTAAACTTTTTACGAACTGAATGTCTAATAGTTACAACGATACAATTAGAATGAGATTTGTCTGTTTTCTATATATTATATATACATAGTATTGAAGAGCTAAGGTCAAGGTTAAGACAAGGTCAAGATCATGGATATACGTCGCAGATCAAGAATAAAGGATATGGATAAAGATAACACTGGTCTAAAGGTTTTTGTCATGGTTGTCTAAAGTCTTATGGTTGATGATTCTAATGATATCGTTGTAACCCTATCAACCTCACACGTGAAATATATCTGTAGTACCTATGTGTGTACCAAACAGTGTTGAACAGCTAGTAAAACAAAAACGTAACGGAACAGAAAGGAGGTTAAGAACGTAAAATTAATCTGTATTAAAAAAGGTATAGAAGAGAAATAAAAACAAGGATGAGAGAACACACGTACAATAAATATGACAGCGCGACAACGGTGAAAATAAATAAAACTAGACATCGAGTTTGAGTCCTTCTGTGCTTACCTTGACCCTCTGGAGGTCAATTGGGTTCATGATGGTGCCTTGGAAAAACTCGACTGTTGTGAAATGTCGCTTGAACAGACCTTCCAATTCAAGATCAGGCGGTTTCCTGCACATTTTTAACAGTTACCAACAAACATATACTCGACACTATCCAATGACTACCCAAAATACGAAGGTGGTCATCGCTGACCATCTAGCCTGCTTCCATCTTCATCTCACCTACGCGGTTTCTGCATTTCGTCAGCGTTCGATTTTTACCATGCAGCTTTAGGCGATATAGTGGCTAACCCACAAATTTTGCAAAAGCTTCTTAGATTTTCCAAGTTTTTTTTTGCATTCATGACTTAATTATCTTACTTATGTCTTTCCTTATGAAGAATTATGAACCAATCTTCAGTGTTGCGTGTTGGGTGCTAAAGTTTAACCATGCATATTCCAAGACACAATCGCAAAATAAATTATCATCGAAAATATCAAAATCCAAACCCAACCTTTGCCTGCGGTTTTTTTTGTTGAGTTTATGGTTCATCAAACGATAAAGCTATGTTTGTTGAAGATGCAGTGAAAATCTCAAGTTGTTTGAGAAAAACGCGTTACAAGTTTCAAGTCTAAAGGTGCATACAAATCTGTCGCGCCGCGCCTAGGACGAGCCCGCGCGGCGTGCGCGCCGGGCGCGTCGTAAAACTAGAGGCGCGCGGGCAATTTAAGCGCGTGCGCAGTCAGGTGTAAATTCAGGTATACAGGGTGTCCAAAATTATCGGTTCACCATTGGTAACTTTGTTATTAAAGCAGATACAACGTTGGTTAAATAAGCAAACTAGTAGTATTTTATTCGGTTATTAAGAATATGAAAACAAAATAATAATTCAAAATTTGGTTTTCAAAATATTCTTGTGAATATTTTTTTTTAATTCGACTGCATCTTTTTACATAGTTGGAAGAAATTTTAATGAGTAATAACATTAATCGCACTATGCTTAACACTACATAAAAATAAGTAGAAGCAAATAGATACATAAATACTTAACAACAACAGCAACGTATAAAATTGTAAATTAATTGAATACATGTTTTTCAATGTAATAAATGTTCAAAAGTACCACCTTCTTGATCTACGCACTTTTGAGCTCTTTTTTTACACTTCGAGTGGCTTTTAAGATTGTTCTGCCGTCGATGTTGTTTAATGCGTTTCTTACCGCTATTTCTAACTCTTCCACATTCTGATGTCTTGGTAAACTACGTCTTTCACAGAGCCCCAAAGATAAAAATCAAGCGGCGTTAAATCAGGTGACCGAGGAGGCCAACGAACTGGCGCGTTTGTTCCTATCCATCGCTGGTCAAAAATTGTATTTAAGTAATTAACAGATTGTATGCTATTATGAGCAGGTGCGCCATCCTGTTGAAAGTAAATGCGGCCGTTTTGAATAATAGGAACATGGTCCAGGAAATCTTCAATAACTAGCGTTAATAATTCAACATAACGTTGTCCGGTTAACGTGCCGTGATAAAAAATAGGGCCAACAAGTTTAGATACTATTATGCCGCACCAAACATTTAAACTAAATCGGTTTTGTGGATTACGTGGATCCACTACTAAAGGATTTTCTTTACTCCAATAATGCTCATTGTGTTTATTGCGCATACCTGTGTTTGAAAAGTTAGCTTCATCTGACCACAAAATAAACTTAAAATTATCTCGTCGTTCATTGCAAAAATTTATAAACCAATTAGAGAACACTAATCTTCTTTCTTCATCACCAGCTAATAATGTTTGCACTTTATTCATTTTGTAGGGATGGAATTTAATCTTTTTCAAAATTGCGTGAACAGTGGCCCTTTTTACTTCTAATTCTCTTGCACAGTTTCTGATCGATATTTTGGGGTAAGCTACAAAATGCGCTAGCACATTTGTCTCCGTTTCTTCATCAATAATAAAGAGCTTCTTTCTTCTTACTTTAGTAAAAGAATTTTCGTTGTTTCGCAATCTTCGATACAGTCGCAGAAAGTATTGTTGGCTTGGTGCTTGACGATCCGGGAATGTGTGCTGGTATTGTAATAAAGCTTGTGCAGAATTTTTTCTGCAAACCAGATACGCCTCCAGCATATCACACTTTTCCAAATGTGTAAAAGGCATTTGATTTTTCAACAATGAAAATTATTAATCTATCTTTCTAACAGTTTAATTTGACAGATTTAGGTTTATTTACTTTGTTTCCAAGGAAATTTGTGTATTTCATTATTTGGCACTACATTCAGTCCGGCCTACTTACTTACCTTATTCCGACAAATATCACAAAATTAAACTTTACGTGTTTAGTTTTATGTTTAGGGTAATCATGCATTATCAACTTTCTGTTCAAAATTAAATTTTCTTTAAAAATATTTGACAAAATACAGAGTGTTACAATGAAAAAAGCATTTTTTCGTAAATATTTCGAAAACCAAATTTTCAATTATTTAGTTGTTACCATAATCTTAATCGCCGAAAAAAATACTACTAGTTTGCTAATTTAACCTACTGTGTAGTTATAATAATAACAAAGTTACCAATGGTGAACCGATAAGTTTAGACACCCGGTATAAGGGAGACTTTCTTGGTAGGTCTTCAGTATTCAATTAGCTTTGAAGAAGCCAGCAACATGGTTCGCGAAACGTCAGCATTAACAAATCTTGACACACGGCATAACCCGGAAGCAGTTTATTTTCTAAATAATTCTGGCCGTGAAAGCCTACGTACTTATTATTATTAATACTAAGGAACTTGTATTTCAAAATGTATCTGAGATATTCACTAGTTTGTTAAAAAAAGGCAACTGCAAGCCTATCTTAAAATTTCGTAAAAACCATTTTTTTTTAGTATTATCTTACAACTTTATCACCAAAACCACTAGGTGGATGACGGTGGATAATATGGTGACATACAGGCGGGATGTAAATTTTAAATAAATCAAAAACTACAGCCACAACCTGGATTTGAACCAGAATTGAATAGGTTATACAGGGTGATCTTATCACGTATTGTTTTCTTAACATATTTAAATGGTTTTATGATAAGTATTTTTAAATAGAATACCATTTATATAATTTGTTGGCTGCAGTGACCATTCGCTTTTTTGCTCTCAAAGCCAGACAAAATACAACTACAAACCGCAATAATCGTCGTAGTTCCCTCCCTCGTAGAGAGAGGATACTGCGCATGCTCGAGAGCCGTGATCTACCCGCGTGCCAACCGGGACTGGCGCGCGCGCCAACCGTGACAGGCGCGCGCGCCTTCCTCGATCTACTCACGGTAGGCGCGTCGCGGGCGCGGCGCGTCAGGTCTGTATGCACCTTAACGTCTCTTTTTTCGTCTAATGTCTAATATGGTCAATAATTTAAAGGGGTTTGGTCGAAAATAACTTTTATGAGATTGTTTTGCGGTTGTGTTTAGTGAAATGTAGAACTTTGGTGGGCATAAACCGTTTTTTGTTTGTTTTTGGAAAATCTAAAAAGTGCATAGAATAGGTACAAGTGCGGCAAGGTAGATAATAAAGCCAAAGTAACACACGTTCCAATGACATCTTATGTTCATGTTGAATATTGTAAATATTGGCGCATTGTTAAACAACAAAACTTAAAAAAAAAAAACAAAAGAAACCGAATGAAAAGAAAGAAAAATTTGAGAGAACTCCTATGGATTATGATTTGGTATGGTACCTTGACACGCTCAAGGTCAACTGCATTCATCATTGTTCCCTGAAAAAACTCGACCGTTGTGTAGTGGCGTTTCAGCAAGCCTTCCAGTTCGAGATCTGGCTCTTTTCTAAAAAATATTAAGTCACAAACTTCGCCTTCGCCCAATATCTATATACTTATACATGAAATAAAATCAATAAATAAATAAATAAATAAAACATATGAGTGATGTGAATTTTTTGGGTGAAATATCAGCGTAAAATAGCATTATTAAATTCTAGATGTACCTTTCACATAGTAAGGAATTTTTACTTTATCTGGAAATGGAGAGAATTGTATAACAAAATCGGGACAAACTAAAGTTTTAATGCAAGTTAAGATCCGAAGTGCTCTTGAGTTTAACACAAGTTTGAAGTGTGAAGTTTCAAGTTCTCTGTATGTACTCTGCTCCCACTCAGTTACCACAAAACTAAAAGTTTTTGGCCAAATAATTTAAGAAATATAATTATATTTTAAGTAATTAAAATTAAATTTGACGTAGGTACATTGGATCGTTTTTTATTATTATAATTTTCGACACAGATGACACAAAAAAAGGTGGTTGATTATAAAAATCTCAGAGGACTACATCACATTTGCCACGAATGAAATTCACCTACTTTATAATTCTATCAACTGTTGTAATTGTGGTTTATTGTTGCACTCGTACATGGAGGTTTTTATTTCGATGTTTGAAAATAGCTAGGAAAATCGCCCTAACTGACACCCTCGTTTTGATTATATTGACCCTGTGTTTGAAGCCTCACGACTCTAAAACTACTCAACAAAAAAAATAAAATAAAATGGGTTATACTTTTGAATAATTTCTCCATAACACGTATGATTATCAAAACATTCTTGTCATATCTAAACGACAAAAATATTTTGGATAGTTTAAAAGATTGACTATTTGTTTAAAAAAAGGTGACATAGTCATTAGCACCATATAAATATAAATTCTACAGTTACAAATGTAACAAAAATTCCTTAACTAGTCTAAACTTGGGGCGTTCACCTTAGCAGTATTAAATTTAGTTTTTAAAAATTAGACCACATGTTTAGATATTACTAAGGTCATATTTATTTTTCGAGAAAAAGTCATTCTTTATAAATGGTTTTGGATGTCCTAAAAGCGGCACACCCATAGTCAGAATATTGATTTAACATACAGGATGGTTGCAAACAAGAGAGACACTAGAGATACTACATTCCAACTTGATATTGTTAGCATAAAAGAGCTTTTAGTAGTACCCAAAACTGTATTGAAAAGTGGTAATTCATCTTTTTCACCTTTACTCTTAAAGGCATTATTAATTAATAGGGAATAACTCAGATTTTGTCTGCTAATGCAGTTATAGTCCCCACTTCTCGCTGAAAGAAACAAAACAAACACTGACAGAAAGTGTCGTTCAACATTTTCTAAAACAACGTATATTTAAAACACACTTTTTTGTTTGGTTTTATAAAATAAAGGCTGTCTCAATACGAGCCCAAGATTTGAATTTCGCGCTGTTTTAGCTGTTATGATACAAGTGCAAATATACAAGCAAAAACAAAAGTGTTCGGACGCGACAAAAAATTGAAGTTTGTTTTTAACGCGAGTAGAAATATTCCAAATTAAGCGATTTTTGTTTGGAGAAAAATATCTTTTTGTTTTTTGTGCAAATGAAGACCAAAGAATGTCTTTTGTCGGTAGACTTATGAAATGTGGGAAATATCTTTCAGCTTTTTTCATGATGTATAGTATGAGTTCGGACGCGACATTACGGACGCGACAGTTTTTTCCCAAAGCATAAAATACAATAATGTTCATTTCAACTCTAACTTTATTTCAGAAATTTCACATAAAATTAATTCAGTTATAATAATATAGTAAAATTGGATTACTACACGCTACTATACCGAGTACTGTCCGATCGAGCTACTACGAGATCAATCAGAACGTAAAGGTGCGTTCCGATTGGTGGTAATGGTAGGTAATGGCAGTGGTAGCAGACGAAATTATAGTATTTCTCACCAGCCGTGATAGTGACACATATTAGTTTGCATGTACATACATTTGAGTCACTAACACTTCCTATCAGAAATACTATAATGGCATCTACTACCACTGGCATTACCACTAATCAGAACACACCTTAAGCATGCTTGATTTGAAATCGGACCTGTTTCAAGGTACAACCGTTCCAACGTACAGCTTGAAACAGGTCCGATTTCAAATCAGTAACTTCATAAACAAACTTTCAGTAATTTTACTATGGTATTTACTGAAAATTGAATGGTTTGCATTTTTCAAAAATATCTCAACAAGCACGCTGTTTGCTGGAGCACTCTGTATTTCCATTTACAGTAGAGCGCCGATAATCCGAACTAACTGGAACCGAAGGTGGTTCGGATTATCAAATAGATCGGATTTTCGAAAACAACCTAGAAAATGACACTTTAGTCGATTAAAATTTTAAAGCTAAGATATTATACTTTTAGATGCAATTTAATTTCTTTAAATATCTTCATTAGTTCAAAAGTTATGATTTTTGCAACGAAATAAGTCTAAAGGCCGCCTCATAGTGTTACGGTTACGGACGCGACAAATTACAAACATAAATAAAATTTTAATTTCGATTTGTCGTGAGTAACTTTTTTTGCTTTCTGAAACAAATGAATAAGCTTGCTTTGTAACTGAATGTTGCTTGAATTTCAAATGTTTATCGACTAATGACAACAATTAATATGGTTTTTGGTAACGGACGCGACATTAGGATATAGGTAAGATCAAATTTAAAAATAATCCGTTATTCGAACTCGCTTCGCCCTTTTTACATTCTGAGGAAAAATATTGTTGTTAGTAGAGAAAGTCGAAATAACAACAACAATGTGATATTACTTTTAACAAGCTAAATACACAAAGATAAAAGTTAATATTATTAGGTAAAAGGTTCAATATAAAAATTACAGGCCTATAATTTATTAGAAAATTAGCGAAAATTGAAACTGCTTTTATATTTACAACATATACACATTTAAGCTTAATTATTAAGTAATAAAAAGCAATTCGGACCAGTCTGAATTTTTCGCTTACGGTTGACCTTTTTTGGGATATACCCCTATTAAAACACACATATGCTCAAATCAATATATATTTCAGTACTTTGCTACAAGAACCCTAGTTTAATTTAAAATTCAAATCTTGCGTTCTTATTGAGTCACCCATGGTAAGTCACACCAAAATCTAATCAACTTATATTTAGAAATTGGTTTGTAGGGTCCAACTTACCTATGTAGGAAAACTACTTCCACGTCAACGTCTTCTCGATCTTCATGGAGGAAGTCCTTCAGGAAATGCGACACTGACTCGTAAGTGATGTGCCCACAGACGACGATGTGCCTACGTCACACACAAATGCATTAGAGAACCGTCCAGATGGCGCTATATCCGATTTCGCACTCAAAAAAACCAAAGTCTACATGCCACTCAACACTAGTCCTCGAAAAAAGTCTAAAGTTCGCCAAAATCGTAACAAGAACGCACACAACAAAACGAGGGTGCAAAATATTATCTTCAGGGACAATGGGAGAATATTATACTTAAAAGAAATAATAAAAAAAACAGTACTTTTACCATAACATTAGACTAAGATACTCACTCTTTTGTACACAAGACTAATCAGGTATATATGTATGCATTATTAAAGGATTTCTATGAACTAGAGACTCTTGCAAGAACGCTTTTATAGGTTAGTTTGTTATTTCGAAGCTTCAGATTATATGGGTTTGGTACCGCTGGTTGTCGTGCGTGGTATCATGAGAGGTATTCGTGACACCAGCTGTAGCAAATCCATGTAAATTCTGCATCTAATTCTTGATTTGTGAGATTATTCGTGATTTTCTTTGTGAGAATTCAGCAAATAGGCTTGACAATACCAAATATGAAATATCGTATCCTGGTTGAAATACAAAAAGGGGTTGTATATTTTGTAAAAAATGTAAAAAGTACATTTTAAAATTGCGTCATCGTATTTATTAATCAATACTGATATAATGGCAATATAATCACCCTCCACTTAGAGTCTCTTCTATAGATTGGCGTTTTTATTTTCTTGATTTTGTATGTAATAAAGTCTGTAAGCGAGCTTTTTATGGGGGCGGATATCTCAGAAACAAACAATAGCAGGACAACGCTGTTAGCACGTAAACAATCCTTCTTTATTGTGATACTCATCCATTGATGTATAATAACATTAAAGATATTTGGCAATTTTTAAGGTGAAATGAATGTAATTGATTCTGTGCGCAGGATGGTTCCCCTCGGGGAAAGGGGATTACGGGCGGGAAGCGATGCAAGGCTTCGAGCGACGATTTCAAACGATCAACTCTCAGGACCGTATTCAATATTTTTGTCATTTTCTCGTTCGGTTTTATTTTTTAAACCACGTGATTTTTTTTCTTCAATTGTGGAATTGTATACATATTCTGTTTTGTGATTTATTATTACTTCGCAATATTATTTCTGCCGCAAATCAGTTGTTGATGATATTATGCAACACAATCTTGCCATATCTCTTTTGATACAGTGCTTCGTTGCATAAATTTAACATATCTTTAATTTTAACTGTATTGTGGCTTTTTGCAACTTTATTTTTTACGTAAGCCCAGATTAATTCAATTGCATTAAACTCGCAATGGGTAACCACAATAATTTTACTTCATTGCGCCTGATTTTCTTTGCTATAAAATCTAATGGAAGTACCTTCTCTGGATGGTGATTTTTGACAGATACAACAGCTGTGCTATAGTTAATTGAGAAATAAATTTCTGACATTGATAATTAATTGTTTTACTTCCTTGGAATAATACTTCAGCATTTTTGCTGAACACTTGCAAAACACGTACGCACGCAACGCAGTTACTAAAGAAACTTTATTCAAGAAATTAGTTATCCATGGAATATTTCTGTATTTATATAATCTTGATTTTACCCACACTCAACCTGTTAGGCATATTATTCGGGTAGGGAGAAAAAATAATTTCTTTTGTTATTTTATTTGTTTGCTGCTACCTGAATTTTACAAAATTATGCGATTGTTTTCGTTCTTGTCGCGTTGTGGTGCTAATACTCGTTGCCGAGATATCCACGTTCATGAAAATCTTGTTTATAGCCTTTATTGCAAGGAAAATTAGGAAAATACAATGCCAATCTGTAGACAAGATCTTGAGTTATACTCTGTTTAAATTTGAATATTTTTGGGCAAGCGGTTTAGCAGAAAAAAATTTGGAAAGACGAGTGTTTATTAAAAAGTGCTAAAAACGGGTACATTTTTAGACTTCTCTCGCGCTTCTGTCCAAACCTCGGAGCAGAAAATTCAGTCGTTGCAATTTTGTATAGAATTAATCCTTATAAAATTCTAATATATTTTAAATTATATTTTATCGTCTAACAGCGACGCTATAAACATTTCAACTTAAGTTTCTAGAAACGCCCTGTTATAAAAGGATAATATATTTCGTAAATGGACATAGTCAAGCTTGGTGTGAAATAAACAATTGACGTAAGAAGTAACAAGACATCACGAACGTTGCAGAGAACAAACAAAAAACTATAAATTCTATTCTATGGTACTATCTTGTAGTATACAGGGTGAGTGCCTAAATCACAGCCTGGCCACGCACAATAATCTGTACGACTGTGGCGTCATGCTAACATGCATGCCACTCATCATCTAAACATCATCACGTCATAAACAAAGACAAAATGAAACAGAAAGATATGTAATATATCGAAAGAAAAACAGAAAACACCCAAATCGCTGTATAAAATCGTCTCTTTTCTCAAAAAACATCGAATAGGTAGTCAAAAATCATCCAACTTTATAATGTATATGTATATATATAGGGAGAGTATATAGGGGTAACAGAAACAACAGATAGAGAGAGAAAGAGTACACCGACATGACAACATCGGACAACAAAACTGGTGTCTTGGGGGTGGTGGGGGGCGCCCAAAAACAAAAGATTACGGTATCAAGCGTGCAGGACACATTTATGTAAACAATGTACAGCAACAAAAAGGAGAAATAATAAACGTAAAAGAAAAACGGGACGACAAAAACTACACCGTTTTCTTAACTCCATTGGGACAAGGTAACCAATTGTTATTGGCTAGCTATCAACCACCTATAAGTAACATATAGGCTACCCAATATCTGTTAAGCAAACGATATAGTCGTGTTTAAATTTTTTCTTTTTGTTTGTTTGTTTGTTTGTTTTTTTGTTGTTCCTCACCTCCTGCCTCTTTCGTTCTTCAGTGTGCCACCATATTTTGGCCTTGTCCCGATCAAGTCAATAATCTCTGGGATACAACTGGCAAAAATCGCCTAAATCGCCAGCAAAAGGATAAAATAAGACAAACAGTCGCATCACTTCAAGGACACACGAGGTACATATTCTGACCGTCACGCCAATGACCAATGACGTCATTGGCGTGACGACCGCGTCATGACTGGTACCGCAGATTCCACGCGGAATGTGCGTGTACCAATCCTGACCTAATACAGTCAACAGTGTTTTGCAGAAAGCTAGGAATTTTACAGAGGAATTAGGAAGACCGGGTACAGGTCATCGAGTGAAAAGAGTGATTCTGTTACATCGTCCAACTCAAAAAAAAACGGTCCAATCGCTGAATTTTATAGAGGAGCCTTAAAGGGTACATTTTCTTTATTTAAACTTAAAAAAACCAACTCAATTTAGTCCAATTCTCGTCTCCCTTGTTACCATATAATTTTTTTTTGGCACAGTGTAGTCACTCAAAAGCCTTTTCGTTTTCGGTCAGTATATGTCAGAAATATCAGTAACTGATCCTTCGATTTTAATAAAATTTCGTGAAGCTGTAGTGTTTTATGCATATTAAAGTGATGACCTGACATTTGGAGTCAAGAATGGCCCATTTATGCAGAACTGCACTTAGCTGCATAGGTGAGCCACCGGTCCGTGACTCATTTATGCAGAAACGCACTTAGCTGCATAGATGAGCCACCGGTCCGTGGCTCATTTATGCAGAAAGGCATTTAGGTGCATAGATGAGCCACCGGTCTGTGACTCATTTATGCAGAAACGCACTTAGGTCCATAGATCAGCCACCGGTCCGTGACTCATTTATGCAGAAACGCACTTAGCTGCATAGTTGAGCCACCGGTCCGTGACTCATTTATGCAGAAAAACACTTAGCTGCATAGATGAGCCACCGGTCCGTGACTCATTTATGCAGAAACGCACTTAGCTGCATAGATGAGCCACCGGTCCGTGACTCATTTATGCAGAAACGCACTTAGCTGCATAGATGAGCCACCGGTCCGTGACTCATTTATGCAGAAATGCACTTACTGCACAGATGAGCCACCGGTCTCGAGACTACCGTCACCATTTTGACACTAAATGACGTCCCTGATACCAATCTTTCGGATGTCAAATATCTGTTTTATAACACTAAAACTACACCTAAGTTTTATTAAAATTGCAGATCGTTTCTGAGGTATAATGACCGTAATTTTGTTAATTTCACTGCGTCTTTAAGATAAACACTAAAAATCTAACGTCACAACGCAAGAAAATCACTCTATGATTACATGGAAGCGTACTCGATCCCAAACGGCAAAATTTTTCTACGTACAATCAAAACAATTGTCGTTGTATCGTCAGAATTTTACGCAGTATACAGGGTGATTGCTAAATACGCGCGAGCAACACTAAAATAAGAACAACGACTGCGCCATTTTTATTTTTTGATTATTACTGCGTGTGCATCACCCTGTATAATCTAAATAATAGTTTTACGTAAACAATTTTGGTATTAATTTTTTTCTACTGGGTTCTCTTCGATCAGAGTCTGGCATCTCTAGTTGAAGTTAGTCCTTGCGCGTTTGATAAAATTTTGATAAAAATTCAAAATTTAAATAAAAAATATCAATCACCCTGCACATTCGTTCGTTGTAATAAAAATAGATCAAGTCAGCGCACCGTGCGTGGCAATATCAGGCTGTGCAGGCGTCTATATAGTGCTACTAAATTCACTAAAAAATTACAGGGCCAGCTATAACTAATCTGTAAGTAACCAGGCGTAGACTTCCAGACAATTCGGTATGCTTGTAAATTCAACAAAATAATAAAAATCACACGGTATATATAATGCTTATACATATTTAAAAGCATACCGAAAGCCCTTTTTGGTAAATTTTGGAGCCAGGACATGCGAGATCAGAAAAATGTACCTATTGTAATAATAATAAAAAAAATAAATAATAATAATAAATAATAATAAAAACGGTGTGTTCTGCGGCTCCAAAAATATCAGTGATTTTGTGAGTTACAAAAATGATAGTGATATTTTTGAAGCTGGGTCAACTCAAAGCGGAAAAATTGTGCTACTTGTCAACACAAAGAAACTCAAATAAACAAAAGAAAAGTTGTCAACATCAGCCGCATTCCGGTTTGGTCCGTGTTAAAAACGTAATATCGGGAAAACGAACAAAATTCAACAGAAAATAACGGGGTAAACACTGCTGGCTTTTAATTTCTTTATATTTTTCAAAAACTTTTTCTGCTTTTTCTCCTTTCTTCCTCTCTATCTTAACATATAATGGTATTCTTTAAGTATTTTGGTTTTCGTTTCATATCATTATCATTAAATTCGTCGACATGATGGTTTTTTCTTTGTTATATGGCGTCATAGAGGCTCAGGACAATAATTGGCATATCATCAGCCTATCGGATGTATTTAACAGTTTGATATCCAGAATATACCGAAAGTAGTGATAACTGCTTGGAGGTGGCAGTTCAAACCAGAACCTAGGTCGTGTGTGGTATCATTGGATAGATATTTTAAAAAAGAACCTTAACGAGCAAATTTAAATTCTTAAAAGCCAGCAGTGCATCGGAGGTATAAAATGAAAAGTTCGTGTGGTGTTCTGTAGTGGTAGTATTATAAGTAATAGCGGCCTTTGTTTGTTTTTTGTTCATAGTACCTGCGTCTAATGTCTTTGCTGTATTTCCCAGCGTACTTCGGTCGATTTGCGGCGAGCTCAGTGATTTCCGGGATCCAGCTTGCAAATACAGCCTACCAACCAACCCATAACACCCAATCAGGCTCCTCCATGGACCCGTTTATCATTTATTTTATATTTGTTAACATAACACTTTAGCAATTCAAGGTATTAACTGCGGGATTGGGATTGATAATCGGCCTCTTAAGTGACCCAAAAACAATTTCCGATACCGTTTTGTGTTTTTCTCGGTTTGGAAAATAGTATTATAAAGATATTTCCTGCGCCTCCACCAAAAGTTACCGACGCGATTTTTATTGGTTTATGAGCGGAATTTAATTTTTATTTTACTGGATTATGAAAACTTGGTGTCTCAGCTATATTATCTGAAAGTTTCAGAAAAAAATTCTTGGTATTGGCTGAGTTTTGATAAAATATGTTTACAATACTTTTTCCTAAATATCTTGTATGATAACACAGTGTTACAAAAGAAAAACGACATATAGTTTTCACGAGACATAGCGGAAGTTGTTGAGCTGGTAGAGCTGAACATAATTGTACAGCTGAAATTTTCCAAAGTCCCCCAAAATTTCGATATTTTTCAAAAAAACCGTTTTTGGATACTTGCACGTGTATCAAAACTCATAACTCCGTCATTTTCTATTCGATTTCCAAAATAAAAAATACAAATGAAAGAGGAAGCGTAGACCATTATAAAGATGTACTGTTCGGTCAGATCCAATAACAAATCGAAAAGTTATGGACGTTCAAGTTAAGAAGTTTCCAATTATTTTCAGATTTTTTCAACTTTAACAACAATTTGATGACTTGTTTGAAGCTGTAATCTTTTTTGCTATTTTTTTATTGGAACCCTATTTAAATTTGCGTCTAATACGCGTTTGTTTATTAGAATCGGTTGAAATTTAACAGAATTATCAAATTTTATTGACCGGCTAGACACATCACACTACGGAGAAGAAATATACAGGCCGACTGTAATAAATCCGTTGTCTTTATACACATTTATTAGACATTATTAGCACTTATATTTACAATGTTATTCTAAAATTATGACACTGTTTTTTTTTGTTTTCCTTTTTGTGGTTACTTGCCAGACTATCACAATATGTTACTAAGTACATTAGAGTTTAAAAAAATAAATTGCACCAACAGTACAATTTTCACTCGTTATTGAAAAACTACTGAGTTACTATCGTGATTTATGAAAAATCAAAAAGAAACAAGAAATACAATAAAACTTAAAAATGTTTACTCGATCTCCGTCGTTTATATATAATACATCTGTTTCGCGTTTAAGTGACCAGCAGTAGTCTGCGATTATGTTGATGGTGTTTTTTCCTTGAAAACGTTTTTCAATAGCTTGCATTTCCTGATGAAATCGTTCACCTTGTTCGTCACTGAGTTGGCCAAGACTGTCCGGAAAGAAACTCAAATAAGAATGCAAAAAGTGAATTTTGATATACATGTTGCAGCCCATTTCACCGTAGGCACTCAAAAACTCTTGTACAATATTTGCGTAGTCGGCACTTTTATCATTTCCAAGAAAGTTATCGCACAACTTAACAAGTTAATTACATATTAGATAGACTAAAATACAATAAAACAAGATAATAAACAAACAAAATAATGTCTAGTTAATGTGAATCAAGAGTACGGATTTATTAAGTTCGGGCCGAAGGTCAAGGCGGTGATTAAACTTTGATAACTCAGTCAACTTTCAACCGATTCTAATAAACAAACTCGTATTGAAAGCAAATTTAAATTGGCTTTTAATAAAAAAAAAATAGAAATATAATATTATGGATTGAAACAGGTCATCAGACTGTTCTTAAAGTTCAGGAAATCTGAAAAGAATGGGAATCTTCTGAATTTGAACGTCCATAACTTTTCGACTTTTTATTGGATCTGACCAAACAGTACATCCGGAGTTTTGCATTTTTATACTCATGCAAGTAACCAAAAGCAGTTTTTTTTTAAATCGAGATTTTGGGGTGTTTGGAAAATTTCGTAGATGCCATTATGTTCTCCCTACCCAGCAACTTAGTCTCGTGAAAAGTAAATTTTCAGTGTAACACAGTGATAATCAGAGATATAAGAAATTACCTAATCATATAAATTTTGAAAATACTAAATAGTTTACCAATTTCTACAAAAGAGATCGTGCCTGATATAAACAAGACAAATGGGGTACCAAAATAACAAATGAAACAAGAAATTGTATGTTATTTTGATATCTTACATTAAAAATAGCTGATGTTAGGTGCTCTACTTCACGAAAAGATTGATTAAAAACAACTACATACTTGTTAGTGCAGACTTGTACGAATGTGTATTAATTAATAATTAAAATGCAAGCTGTATTAGTACAAAAAAAATCAAAGTTTAGTGTGCTGGCTGGCTGTGTTGATCGAACAAAAAATCTTCTCCATAATTTTTTCTCGCTAAATTTAACTTGTTGATAAGGCATGCAGTATTTTGATAATTACTTTTTTTCGTATCAATTTTTGTATAAATTGTTAGTATTATTATTAGTATCACATCTCAATAAAGCAGAATTTGGTTAATGTTAGTAGCTCGTCAACAGTAAAGTGTGATGTTTAGACAATTTCTAAGAAACTAGTAATGTGTAGTGTATTTTTTGTTCCCTCTCGATATTTTTAGCAACGAAAACAAAAACAAAATTCGCTTGAAGTGGGTCGTCAACACTTCGGGTCATTAGTGTTGGCCAGAAATACATTAACCATATTTTGCGACGTCAGTGTTGCTCAAAAATGTTTCACAACTACCTTGAAGTAGATGATAACTACACAAATAACTCTTTTAGTTTTTTTAATTTGATTGAAATGAAAGTAGTTTCCGATTATTGATTATCAAATGTCGTTACCATAGCAAAGGGTGGTCTCCATTGATACAAGTGTACGTTCAATATTGAATTCCAATACTCGTTAAATAATTAAATACTAGGGAAAGCCAGTCTGTCTATAGGACCTACTAAAAAAATATGATATTAGTTTTGTCTCACGGAACAGTTTCGAAACAAACTTGAGCAATACTTGTCTTTTGAGCAGACGATTACAAGTATAAATGTATACCTTTTTCCATGCTCTCTGTTATATTCTCCGCAATACTTGGACCTAGTCCCTACTAGATCTATAATCTCTGGAATGCTACTAGCAAAAATAGCCTGCAAAATAACCATCTCGAAATTAAATCTATAGTGTGCTATGTTCGGAAGCGAGACCACAATTGCTGGAAAGCGCTGTTAGTAGTAGAAAAGCAGTAAAGATGCACTATAAGCGTGACAGTTATCTGTCATCTTTTTTTTTAGTAAACTAAGATTGCCTGTAAGCCACAATAGAAGTAAGCCTGCAGTGCACAGATATGGCATGCATCTCTTTTAATTTTGCCGAATGGGACGAATTTTTTTTAATTAATTTTTTTATAAGACATTGAATATATTTTTTGAATCATTTCGAAACTTAGAGGCTGATTGTATTTTGTGAGGATATGCACAAGGAATACTACCAAAGGGTTTAACACTGATACTTTCTCTGTATTGATGATCAAACTTGTCAGTTTGAGAATCAATTAATAATAAAATTTTTACTCGCTTATAGAATAGAACGGAAATAAAAAACGAAATAATTTGAAAACAAAAGATATAAAAAGGTATCTCGTAAATAATAGTAAGCATATAAGCACCATGACAAGCAACATGGTTGCGGATAACTTCATGTCGTTCGATTCTTTGTAGTATATTTAATAATATATGTACAGTCAGTCCCAAAAGTTTTCGTACACCACACGAAAACGAGAAATTATAGATTACTATACCTATAATGGACGTAATTTTTAATTTCTCGAGAAAAAGTCCTTCTTTATAAAGAGTTTTGGATGTCCTAAGAAGTCGAAAGCCATTGTTAATGTTTTGATTTAACATACAGGATGGTTAGAAAACACGAAAATGTTAAATTGGCCGAAGAGTTAACTATCGGTTTTTCGGAATTAGAACAAATTTGTTTTATATTTTATTTATTTTTAACAAAGTAATTTAACAAAACATTACTCCACATATTCCCCTCCTACAGCTACACATTTTTCCAATGTTCTTCTAAACTCCCGATGTACTAAATCAATTGTTTCTTCATTTATTTCGTCTACTGCTTCCCTAATTTTTAATTTTAGAATGTCTACATTATTATGAAAATTATTCGCATACACCTTCTGTTTTAAATAACCCCACAGAAAAAAATTAAGCGGCGTTAAATCAGGTGAACGTGGTGGTCATCCTATAGGGGCGAATCGTCCAATCCACTTATTTGGAAAATGTGTTCAACCAATCCCTGACTTGATATGCGCTATGAGCAGGACAACTGTCGTGTTGATAGTGTAGTGAACACCTGAGCTGTAAGTTGATTTCGTCCAAAGTAGGAAGCAACAAAATTTTCCAACATACCAAAATAAGTGTTTTTGTGTTTACGGTACTGTCAACAAAGTATGGTCCAATTATTTTCTTGTAATACATCCCAGACCAACATTCACTTTTTTTATATTTTTGAGAATTGGTTGTAATACGGATATTTGGATTTTCTTGAGACCAATATCTGCAATTTTGTGAACTAACAACTCCATTTGTGGTAAACGTCGCTTCGTCAGAGAAAATACCTTTTCTGTAGAAAAATCTATCGACCATAATTCGTTCTCCCATTAACAGGCAAAATTCTAATCGACGAGCATCAGCTTCTTCTAAAGTGTCCGGGTAACAAAAGTCCGGGTAAGAAAAGTCCGGGTAGGAAAAGTCCGGGTAGGAAAAGTCCGGGTAAGAAAAGTCCGGGTAAGAAAAGTCCGGGTAAGAAAAGTCCGGGTAAGAAAAGTCCGGGTAAGAAAAGTCCGGGTAAGAAAAGTCCGGGTAGGAAAAGTCCGGGTAAGAAAAGTCCGGGTAAGAAAAGTCAGCACTGGTTTATAAAGATGAAATTTTTGATTTGAAAAGATCCTATGCAGGTGGCTTTTACTGATGTTCAAGTCTCGAGATCTTTGCTTCAACGATTTTTTTGGGCAAGTGTTCACGGAACCAATAGCTAACATAGCTCCTGCATCATCTTCGCCATTTCGCTTTTTTTTTCTTGATATTTTTCACGTGTCCTGTTGCATGAAATTTTTTAACCAATTCACGAACACAATTGACAGAAACGCATACCTCAGGGTATTTTCTGTTAAAATCTTCAATAGCACGGCGGTACGATACTTCACCTATGCGTAACAAAGAACTAAATAAACCCTTTGCTCTAAAGTCAATATACTTTCAATCAGCTTCTATCAACAAATTGTTTGGATACGCTGTTACTACTGTCAACTGATCAATCATAATTGTTGTCTATAAATTTTTTGTTCACCTTTATGTATTGTCTTTTCACTGGTCCGAGATGTAAAATTTGAAATTGAACATTCAAGTTTGATATTTGAGCATAAAATTAATTCAAACTAACTTTTACCTATAACATTTTTGATCTAATTCCGAAAAGCCGATAATTTACTCTTCGGCCAATTTAACATTTTCGGGTTTTCTAACCATCCTGTATGTTAAACCAAAATAGTAATAATGGCTTTCGACTTTTTAGGACATACTCCATCGGGGGACACACTGTATATATATAATTTTATATAATTTTTCGTTGGAATTCGTAAAAACACGTATTTCGTTCGTAAGTTTCTTGAATTTCTCATTTTCGTGTGGTGTACGAAGACTTCTGGGATTGACTATATATACATATGGTTAGAGAACGGGAAGTAACAGAAGTAATACGTTGGATGTATGTCGATATATGTCAGAATCGGAAAGTACAGAAATTGAGGCGAAAGTTACGAAAAAATAACTCACCAAGCCAACAAGAAGAAAGAATACGAGGAACGTTCTTCCTAACACCGTGTGGCAGTAGACGTCACCATAACCGACGGTCGACATAGTTACGATTAAGAAGTAGACACACGTCCAATAGGGTAGAGGGTGCGGATTGTCAAAGTCTAAGGGATCTCCAGAATTTTCTAACTAAAATAGAAAAACACACAAATTAAATTCAGTTTTTTTAAACAATCCTATCGACTGCGCCAGTTAGCATGCAAATAATCATTATTTGCAAGAGCTACTGTTTTAAGGCGGTTATCACCCATGGGAAATCTGGTCGAAACAGCGCATATAGATATTTGAATAGGACCTTAGTTAAATATTCTAGAATCTCCTTGAAAGGCGTGGCCCTTTGAATAAATTAATAGAGCTCTGCTAGGGGCAGTAACCCCTTCGCAGTGTGCCACCATCTAGGTCGTCGATCGATTAATAAAGAAATAACGAATAGATAGTCAACGAGAGATTAAAATAAGGTTCTAATCTTCTTTTTTCATCGGAGCTTTTAAACTGGTGGCGCAAAATAAAAATAGTGAAGATTTATTGAATAGTTAGTTATCGAAATACGTAAATATTTAGTGGGACTTACCAAATGAATGATTCCTGCGGCTGTCAGCCATACGGAAATAAAAATTGACACTAACTGAGCAAGTCGTATGGAACTGGAAGTTTTCAGTATGTTGAGGTACTGTAGTATGTCTGGAACGGTCATGAGTCGCAGGGCGCGAAGAAACCGAAGGCCTGAAAAAGAAAAATGTTTGAATTTGGAAAAAAATATACGAAAGATTGATGAGCTTCCTGAGTATCGAAGTGGAAAAAGTGTTAATTGAAGCTCCTGCGGTTTAAAAAATTTTATAATCACGTCAATAAAAAACTAAAGAAACTTTTGTTTCTGAAACTTGCAGATGTGGTATTTATTTCATTATTCATTATTCATTACTTAATTTGTTATAAACAAAAAACCTAAAAAAATCGTGCTTTTTTTCGTTGTTCGCTTGTAAAAGCTGAACCGATGGAGCAATCTTGATACTGTCAATAGACGAATTGTAGAGAATGAAAAGACGAAAGAAATGAACCCTAGACGGACCCGATCGGATTAATATTAACGGAGGAAATTCGGCAGAACTGGATAAATCTGCGTTTTTTTCAAAAATTCATAACTCCGCCATTTTCAAAGTTGTAACGCAGGCTTTTCGCGAGAAAGTAGCGATTGATGGGTACTTTGAGTGTGCACAACCCAGGCGTTGTCCGATGTTTAGTTTTTGCACAATTGCGATTTGAATTTTCTTTATGCAATATGGTTCGGCGAGCCTGGATGCGTCGGAGGTGGTCCGATTTTAATTTTTTTAACGTATTTTGAAAGTAGAAGTATTGTGCTACAAAACGACTATTCTGATTTTGCGTTAAAATGTTGCAAAATAGGCGAAAAATGCTTGCAAACTTGACCGAAATCTGCGGCGCGCTCCAAACCGGTCGAGTAGTGGGGGTAGGCGGCTACACGGGGAAGCGCGTATCTATAGTAATCCCTCGCGCTTCCCCGAGTCGGCCGCCTACCCCACTACTCGACAGCGTTTGAGCGCGCGGCAGATTTCGGTCAAGTTTGCAAGCATTTTTCGCCTATTTCGCAACATTTTAACGCAAAATCAGAATAGATGTTTTGTAGCACAATACTTCTACTTTCGAAATACGTACAAAAAATTAAAATCGGACCATCTCCGAAGCATCCAGGCTCGCCGAACCATATTGCATACAAAAAAATCAAATCGCAATTGTGCAAAAACTAATCATCGGACAATCACCGGACAACGTTGTGCACACTTAAAGTACCCATCAATCGCTAGTTTGTCGCGAAAAGCCTGCGTTACAACTTTGAAAATGGCGTAGTTATGAATTTTTGAAAAAGACGCAGATTTCTCCGGTTCTTCCGGATTTCCTCCGTTAATATTAATCCAATCGGGTCCGTGTATGGTTCATATTTTTTGTCTCTTCATTCTTTACAATTCGTCTGTTGACAGTATCAAGATTGCTCCATCGGTTCAGCTTTTACAAGCGAACAACGAAAAAAAGCACGATTTTTTTAGGTTTTTTGTTTATAACAAATTAAGTAATGATATTTGCTAGTCGAGAACACATCACAATACATCTACGGACTGTTCCACGTGACCTGGGACCGGCGGCTTGCTGATACTATTTTTGTCACGAAAAGGTCTCTATTGCCTGGTCTAAACCTAATGGAAAGGTGAGGCCTTCATCAAAATACTGGTGTTGCCAGTTTAAGCTCTTTTATGTTCTGTGTGCCATTCACACAGTAGAAGGAGATACGAAATTACGTTTTTTACGTTTGGTCAAGATGACTATAAACTGAGACAACATCAAAAATGTTTACGACTTCATTGCACTATTTCATTTCCAAACTAATAATAATGTTACCAGAAATATTGGTATTGCTTTTTAAGTAACAATGAAAACATATATGTGACCCCGCGCGACAAAATCGCCCTAACTGCCATCTGGCGTTTCGATTTTTACACTTTTAAATTCACGTTCGTCTTTCCATTTTTGTTCAGCTTGCGCTTAGAGCCTCTTCTATAGATTGGCGTTTTTGTTTTCTTCAGTTTTTGTGTAAAAATGGTTGCGTACAAGATTTTCATGGAAGCGGATAGAACAAGAATTGCATAATAATTTTTAAGTACTTTTTAAAGCGATTTAATGTGACTGATATAAATTTCGTGCAGCGCGCAGTACGTCAATCGTAACGGTAAATGGAAACGTAGCTGGGACAGTAGAAGATTATTTACTATTAGTACGATACGATCAGAACAATTTAATTGCGGAATTTTAAATAGTAGTGCGAGTTAAATATAAATAATGAGTTTAGATGTATAATTAATTATACCCAACAACATTTTACAAACACGGATTCAAACGTATTCACTGATCGCGTCAAAACTTTGCATCTCGTTCGACTGCCTCGCACCAAAACCCACAAGCGAGGGAAGCCAAACTGCGAAAAATATAGTTCATGTTTATTTCGGTCTTAAAAATTAACAAGTAGTCGGAATGCTATTAAATTCACGGGATATGTACACACAGAAAAGTGATCTCTCGAACGAAGAGAGAATTACTTGGCTGAAGTAGTTGGTAGGTTCGTATATACGCGAGAGATTATTGACTTCAACCAAGAAATTTTATTTCTTGGAATAATTACTAGATTTAAGAAAGTGGTTACTCTGGTGAAGTAAGTAAACAGTCTTCAATGAAGTGTACATTTTTATTCCCGGTAAATATTTTTAGCTAGTTAATGTAAGAATTTTAAAGATTTGCCACAAATACGTTTTCTATTGCTAATTAACAAGATAGGTATGTTATCTTTACTTACTCGTTCTAAACTGTTGCGTGTGTTACATCAAACTATTCCGTGTTGAAACGTTTATTGTACACTATAAATCACAATACACATCCCCAATAAATCACAAGGCACATCCCCTACGGTTACTTCGTGAGTTGTTGTTTTGCGTACTAGGCTAGAGCACTTTCTAACTTTAATAATAATACTAAAAGTAATGACAAATCACTGCATAGTATAAAATAAAATTCATTCCACTGAATACAAAATTAAGTGCAAAATAAGCTGAAAACAATCTCAACTCTTACTTCTGTTACTGGCAATGACGTCAATTGTTGCAATTCTGGCTGCAACACGTATGACTTGCATACATGGATATTCCTAAATTTTAACCATTTAAAATCCTTAGTTCAAATTTATTTTTTTTTTATTTTAGTCGAATCACGTTTTTATCGTCTTTTGAGCATCATTTTGTATCTCCCGGTATAATAAGATGCATATTGTGTTAAATACAAAGGGACGTAATACGTAAATTTGTTTTTGTGCCGAAAAAATAATCCATTTCGGTTAAAGTTTACAAAAGTTATCGAACATTAAAGCTAAAATTCCATAGTTTTACTAGTAAAGTTGTATCTTTTACAAACATTCAGATACTGAGGCGAATAAAAATAATGCTGTGCTTCTTTTGGCACAGCAGCTGTAGAAAGCAGTTGTTTCTTTTTCAAATTTGCAAGAGAAAATCTTTACGTTTTGTAATATTTAAAGAATAGGGTATTCCGGTGTTTTTGGAATTGTCATTTTTTACAAAGTATGGGTGCTACTGTTTGCTACTTCACAAGTAAAATATCAAACATTGTTTTAAATTAAGAGAAATCGTTGTTTGAAGTTTGAATTAGGATTGGTCTTTGTGACGTCACAAAGACCGCTCAAAGTGAGCGACTTGACAACGTTGCTATATCTAGGGTGCACGTAGTAAATTTTTGTCTTCTGTTGTGTCAACGTTTAGAATCGCTCGTTTGTTGACACCTGCTTTGGTTATTGAGGTTATATCAAACACTTGTTCAAAATGTATAAACTCCAACGCCGACATTGTTCTGTGCCGGGCTGTAACAGCAGTAGAACAGTAACTCCTGATAAGATTTTCTTTACATTGCCGACTAGCGAGATGAGAGATGTTTGGCTTCAAGTTTCAATGATCAAATCATCCTTCAAAAAAGTTACCTTTATTCGTTGTCAAACAACAGGGTCGCCAACCGTCAACTTGGCCGATCAGCTGTTCGAGAGCTGTCCGCTGTTGCCACCGCTACTAGGGATCGGTAATCATCGTGTATTTCCGAGGGTGGTCGGTGAATTCAAACGAAATGCACTTTTAATTGCAATTATCTCATAGAAAAACTAAATAAAAAAGCTCATAGCTTAACTTTATGAATCCTCATAAATTGTACAAGAGGTTAAACCGAATATCTGCTTAAATTTTGACATGACCGGAATACCCTATTGCTAGCTGTTCTTTGTGGCCGAACGAATACGAACAAATCCTGTTAATTTGTATTAATAAGAAAGACCATACGTCGTCGCTTCACTTTAGAAGCTTTGCAATTCGTCTAAGTATGCAAGTCCGATTTTTTATTTGTAGATAAAATGTAAAAGTAATAGACGTAAAAGATTCTAAATGCAACCTGAACAAATGAAATTTTTGTAGTAAGTGGTTTAACAGAAAATAAATCGGAAAGACGAGCGTTAATTTAACTGCAAAAATCGGGTACTTTTTCTCACTTCTCTCGCGCTCATGTTTACACCAAGAGGCAAAGAATTTTGACAGTTATACAACTTAGTTATGCGTCTTCAAACACAGGAGTCAATATTATCGCAATGAGAGATGGCAGTTAGGGCGATTCTCTCGTGCGGAGTCACATATACAACGTTTGTAAGAAATGGACAATTGTTAAATAAAAGTTAAAAAACAAGCACCATCCTGATATATAGTCCATATTCCGATTTAAAACTCACACGTTGATAATAAATGGTTTATTCCTAAAACAACACAAAAACAAACGCAATAAAGCTAATGGTTCAGTTAAAAAAAGTTTACAATTGAAACGAGTTATAATTTTCATTTCTACATCCAAGGCTTATATGTTTGACAAAATACAATGCCTTTATAATTTTAATAATAATGATATTGTGGAATACACGCTTTTTTTCATTAGTTTTTTTGTTTTACTTCATTTTATTTTCGTCAGTACATACTTCAAAGGCACTTGACACCGATCTGGTATTATTACAAAGTTTAAAATTTACCATTTCACTACTATTTCAAAAATTCAACATAATAGAAGTCATTTGAAATATTACTTGCCATAAAAAAATGTTGTAAGTCAAAAACAAGTATTATAACTTTAGCTGTAGCTTTTCAATTAGTTAATGAGTCGATGTGGTAGACGTCGGAGGCAAAAAATAAGGGTATTACCAAGAAGAAACTGATTGGGTCATTAGTGTCAAATATCCAATGTTTAGCCAGCGACGGAGAAAGGAAATTGATGTGACGTGTCAACCGAATACCCTGTATGTGTAGTACATCGTCGCCCTTGTGTGTGTGTGTTACTGTGTGTGTATGTGTGTGCCCATCGAAGCGATATAATTAGCTAATTACCTATCCACGTGCGGTCCAAATAAATTGATACAAATGACGGCGGTATCGTAAAATAATCTACGAACGAGTACATCTCCAACATGAACCATAATTTGTCGCTAGCAGCTATAAACTGAAAAAAAAAAACATAAAAGTAAAGTCACAATACGAGAAGAGACAAAGTTTGAGCAGATATACTTACTCTTATAAAAAAATACACCATAAAAAATATGTTGAAGGCAAGATCTATCTGTTGTGTGATGTTGTTGCTCCATTTCAAGCAACGTTCAACACCCTCACTGAAAAGAAAACACAAAGAAAAACATTTATCACAAGATTGTATGAAAAATGAAATGGGATAGGTCCAAAGGCAGAACCTTGAGGTACCCCAATCTAACCTTCTCTATATACACAATACAAAGCTTGTTTATGTTCACTTCTAAAACGGTTTAGAATCAAGCAAGCTTGTAATATTCCAGCAAGTATTCATTGGCATCTTCATGTGTAGTTAATTGAATATATTTGATGCCGTTATAATTTAATGATGATTTTAAGGTTATAAACATTGTTGTTTTTAAATGGACGGCATTGGCCCGGTCCAACAGAACGCGGATGCGTGCCAACTCTTCCTGGTTATACATATATATTCTGCCCAAGATAGAAAACGCAAATGTCCGATGCTACTTTCAAATGCTAAGCCAGGGATATTCTTAGCTGATAATTGTTTAATCGGAAACTTGATAAATATAATTTTTGATTGTGTGTTAAACAATTTTATGGTTGATGTAGTTATGTTACAGTAATTGTGTAATATATTTGTCCCAGTCTAAAACAAATTTACGATATGGCGCTGAATAGATCAAGTTGCATGTAAACAAACATTCAAAATGATTTGCATTAACTTGTTTGGATGTCCTAAAAGGTCGAAAGCCATTGTTAATATTTTGATTTAACATACAGGAAGGTTAGAAAACACGAAAATGTTAAATTGGCCGAAGAGTAAACTTTTGGTTTTTCGGAATTAGATCAAAAATGTTATAGGTAAAAGGTAGTTTGAATTAATTTTATGCTCAAATATCAAACTTGTTTGTTCTATTTCAAATTTTACATCTCGGACCAGTGAAAAGACATTACATAAAGTTGAACAAAAAATTTAGAGACCACAATTATGATTGATCAGGTGACAGTAGTAACAGCATATCCAAGCAATTTGTTGATAGAAGCTGATTGAAAGTATATTGACTTTAGAGCAAAGGGTTTATTTAGTTCTTTCTTACGGTATAGGTCTTACGGCATGCAACAGGAGACGTGAACAATATCAAGAAAAAAAGCGAAATGGCGAAGATGATGCAGGAGCTATGTTAGCTATTGATTCCGTGAACACTTGCCCAAAAAAATCATTGAGGCAAAGATCTCGAGACTTGAACATCAGTAAAAGCCACCTGCAAAGGATCTTTTCAAAATTTCGTCATTATAAACCAGTACTGAGACACACTTTAGTAGAAGGAGATGATGCTCGTCGATTAGAATTTTGCCTATTAATGGGAGAACGAATTATGGTCGATAGATTTTTCTACAGAAAAATTATTTTCTCTGACAAAGCGACGTTTACCACAAGTGGAGTTGTTAGTCACAGAATGGCAGATGTTGGTCTCAAGAAAATCCAAATTTCCGTATTACAACCAATTCACAAAAATATAAAAAAGTTAATGTTGTGTGTGGGATTTATTACAAGAAAATAATTGGACCATACTTTTTTGACGGTACTGTAAACCAAAATACTTATTTTGATATGTTGGAAAATTTTTTTTACCTACTTTGGACGAAATCAACTTACAGCTCAGGTGTTCACTACACTATCAACACAACGGTTGTCCTGCTGGATCGAACCACCACGTTCACCTGATTTAACGCCGCTTGATTTTTTTTTCTGTGGGGTTATTTAAAACACAAGGTGTATGCGAATAATTTTCATAATGTAGACATTCTAAAATTAAAAATTAGGGAAGCAGTAGACGGAATAAATGAAGAAACAATTGATTTGGTATATCAGGAGTTTAGAAGAAGATTGGAAAACTGTGTAGCCGTAGGAGGGGAACATGTGGAGTAATGTTTTGTTAAATTACTTTGTTAAAATAAGTAAAATATAAAACTTAGTTAAAACTACAGCATTGAAATTTGATATCTGGGCATAAATTTAAATATAAAACAACTTTTACCTATAACATTTTTGTTCTAATTCCGAAAAACCGATAGTTTACTCTTCGGCCAATTTAACATTTTCGTGTCTTCTAACCATCCTGTATGTCAAATCAAAATATTAACAATGGCTTGCGACTTTTTAGGACATCCAAAACTCTTTTAATACTTACTTCGATGCATCGATAAAGTAGATTATTAGCGAAGCGATGCTTAGGACAAAAACCAGTACCACCTGAAACAAAACAAAAGAATAACATTAGAATTTATATTAAAAATCTATGAAAATAAAAACCTAAGATAATAAGTTTTCCTTAATAGAATTTTTGTTATCTACACGAAAGTCTTTGCTCAGGTTTGCCAACACGCAAACTTTGCATAATTTTCCGCATTTAATGATAAAATCACTGCGTTTACGCCTAACCGTTAACCGTTTAGTAGCTAAGGTAAAATTGTACCTATATAAAGTCGGGTTGTTAATTCTGAGTGGTACTGCAGGTCTGCTTTTAGAGTTAATGGCAATGTAATAAAAAATAAATATGGTTTGCACTTTCCGTAAGATTCTGTACCCTAAAACCCTATACAGGGTTCACATTTATTAATATTTTCCAAAAAGAATAAAATATTTTTCTAATATCAATAAAAATATAAATAAAAATTAGGTATTACATACAATACAATATAAGAAAACTAATACGTGTGGCCTGGCCATACGCCAGAAGAGGCAAATGACTGACAGAAGCGTGACTGTCTGTTAAATAATGCCCAAGAGTGTTTAATAATTCAGTTAGTACTCTGGTTTACCGCAAGATCGATTGTGGTCTGCGTTGAGTTGTAAATTTTCAGCGTACCCACCGAAAAAATAAAAATAACTCACCTAATGACAGACTACTGGTCTAGTTCAGTGCTATTTTTAGGTTATTTGTTCTAAATTTGGAGTATTAATCCGTTTAATTCTTCGTTCTACTAACATTCAAGCGTGGGAGGTACAAATAATACTAAATAATGACAAAATAAGCGCTGGGAACAAAAATCTAATCAATATCCAACTGTGTGTAACGCTTAACCTAAAAGTGACAGGCAATCAGCTGATCTACCAGTCGCCATATTGATCGAAAAGAACCCCGAATACAATGTCGGTTATTCGAGTTATTTCTGCACGGTTGACAAGAATTGCGTCGCATAAATCAAAGAAGGTCATGCGTGACTCACGGGTACCAACAGCGTGCAGTTGATATAAATCTCTTTGTATAGAATCAAACATTAAACAAAGCACCTGCAGGGTAATGTAAATATCTCATATTGATTGTTTTGTAAGGAGGAAGAACCAGGGTATTTTATATTAATGCAGAAATTATGCAGAAAAATAATTAACAAATTGTAACACCATTTTTAGTAACTTTTTTCTAAGATTGTTCACATTGATATCAAATGCCATATGTCAAACATACTACATATAACCACAAACTGCCTTTTTAGAATCGCTTCCAACCGCTACGGGATTGTTTATGTGGAATAAATAGTTTATTGAATATCAGCATACATGTAGCAAGCTATAGTACATACATCTAAAGGGTTGAGGATTTCCTAGTTTATGTAACGTATATGTTTTCGGTAACATTTTGGACGGAATTCTGGTCGTGCCATTACCGTATTCTTCTTTTGTCCGTCGCTTCCAACTTCGTCTTAGTTCTAGTTGTGTGCAACTATTTGTGTTACCTCCATCGCATGTAATTTTACTAAGTATAATTTATTCTAATAAACTACTTCACCGAAATTAGAATTTGGTTTGAATTATAAGTGTGTGTAAGTATGTTCATTTAGGACAACTCATGCGCCAATTTGACGTCTTATAAAACTTGTATAATAATATACTATTTTCTACTAACAAGAAATTGTTTTCGGGTTAATCTTAATTATGTCTTTTTTAGGTAATTTTTTACTCCAAATGCCTTTGAAATCCAGTCTAAAACATCCAAAAACGAAAATTCAACTTCTTGACGACAACCCTATACATATTACAGACGTATGACGTCCTAATGGCTTTTGAAACTTAACAGCTAGTGTTTGGCATCGCCACTACTATAGACTCTAAGTCGTACAACACCTGTTTGCTTTTGCCAAGTGCCATAACCGTTGATATTAACGACCAATAACGATCCGGTTGTTTGTCAAATCGGCAAACAGTTTAAAAGGTTATTACCAGGTCAGCTAACACAATTTCTCGGTTGCCCAAGCTGAATTTATGACGCAATACCGGGTTGCACATCTGCAAGTAATCGATGTAAAGTTAGGCTTGGAACTACCAACTGTGCGAGTAAAATCTATCGTGGAAATTATTAATGGAGATTTGAAGACCAGATGACCAGATCTGATGACATAATCGATGAGACAACTTTTGCCAATAACACTGTGCGACAAATTTTAATCACCCAAGGCGCCCCCCTCAACCCCCTCAACCCCCTCAACACATCCCCCAAGGCGTTTTTCTAGGTTAGCTTGAATAAGCGGATAAGAAAGCATTCTGTATACTATGGCAAAATAGTCCAGTCAAATCGTTTCGAAGGGTACCTGTTCCAGGAAAAAAATATAGAATTTTTTTTCTGTCATTCTATATGTTTATAGGGGTGCTGAATCCGAATTTCAACTTCGCTACTTCCCACGGATGTGGCTTCCCAACGGAAATCGCAAAAAAACTAAAAATTTTCCGCCGTTTTGCAGTTTTTTGCGAAAAAGTGATAAAACTATGCACTTTTCGATGTAGACCATTCCATACAAAAATAAAGTACATTAAATTTCCTATAAGAGCACTCCTGAAATGCATTTTTGGTTGAACGGTTTGGCCGCTAGAGCGCGCTGAAAGAAAGGAAAATTTTCCTACTTTATGTAAAACCCAGTTTTTTAAGTTAGTTAAAACGGCTGATTGTGCTAAAACTACATTAATTTTCCTACAAATTGCACATCTTAATCACTTATTTTGGCCAAACCGTGTAGCCGCGAAATTGGGTTGATATACAGTAGAGCGTCGATAATCCGAACTAATTGGGACCGAAGGTGATTCGGATTATCAAATTGTTCGGATTATCAAATATTGCAGCTAAATACTAGAAACTACGAGTATTGGATAGAAGTTCAATCTTAATAAAACCAACACCATTCGATTCCGCTCTTCTTAAACTATAGGAATGTCAAAAAGTAAAAATCGAAGGATATCGAAGGGATATCGAAGAGATATCGAAGAGATATCGAAGGGATATCAAAGGGATGTCTAAAATATATATTTATTATTTATTTATCTCTACTGTATTATATCATATTAATCTAAGCGAAGCCGCGAAGTCAAGAGCCCGAATATTTAAAAAAAAAATCTGATGTGGCCAGGCACATGACTTTATCATACTATATATAAAATTAATAGTTTAGCTGCATGAGATTCTATTTGATCGAGATCGGCTAGGTCTGCATTAAAATAAAACTAGTAGAACTAGACAAATATCTCGATTAAAGCTGCGTTCGGATATTGTACTCCGTTGACAGCGGGTACACCGTCCAAATGACACTTACGTGTTATTGGGTGTAAAAAGTGTAACGGTGTTCAATATCCGAACGCAGCCTATATTGACAGTAGCATTTTCAAGACATTAGCGTTTGACACTAGCTACTGTCATTAGAATCAAAATAATCTGACATATCCTGGCTACTAGTTTTAAAGCAGTACGCCCGATCTCGATGAAATAGAATTTGCTCATGCGGCTAAACTATAAATTCTACCAAAAAATGTCATATACATAAATTATGGAAAATTTCCTCTCCTTTAATTTATTATTTAACTATTTTGACGACATTACACAAATAGCGGCTCATTTGCAAAATCTTCGAAAAATGCTATGAGTAAACCACCAGTTCCTTTGGACCCTTTTCAACAGAAAGCTTTTCAGCTCTAAGTTTGGTTATAAAACTTCTAAATATGAAGTTTCGTCCCGATACCATTAGTAGTTTCTCCGGAATCGTCTCCACAAAAACGGGTACACACACACACACATACACACACACACACAGACATTTTTTTGTACCTTGGTCAAAAATGTTCAGGGGACCCAAAAAGACATATTTCCGCTAAAACCTCAAAAAAATTTTTTGACACGATTACAATACTTTACATACTACGTATGATAAAGTAAAAATAAAAAATTACATAATACATTAAGTATTAATTATTAAAAAGAGCAAATATATACATAGTTAATAAATAAATAGTAATAATATAGGTCTCTACTGAATTTTTGGTGAAGGGCTCTTGTTATTGCGGTTTCGCGTAATGTGACATAAAATTTCAACGCTCTTTAGCGGCTACACAGTTTGGCCAAAATAACTGATTAAGTTATGCAATTTGTAGAGAATTTAATGTAGTTTTATCAGAATCTAAGCTTTTTTGTGATTACACGCACATCACATGAAGTAGGAAAATTTGGCGTTCTTTCAGCGCGCTCGAGCGGCCAAACCATTCAACCAAAGAATACACTTGAGGGTGCCTTTTATAGCAAATTTAGTATAGTTTATTTTTGTATATAGTTGTCTACGTCGAAAAGTGCATAGTTTTATGACTTTTTGGCAATAAACTGCAGAAAAGTAAAGAATTTTGAGTTATTTGCGATTTTGTGAAGCCATATCCGTAGGAAGTTGCAAAGTTGAAATTCGGATTCAGCTCCCCAAAAAAACATATAGAATGATAGAAAAACAAAACCAATATTTTTTTCCTGGCCAAAACACCATGTGAATGGACTAAAATTATGAATAAAATTGAAAATAAATTTGCAAATAATCCCAATATCGTGCTAATATTCGTTACTGAGATATCTTCCATGCAAATCTTGTTCGCAACATTTATTACACAAAAACTGAACAAAACAAAAACGCCAATCTATCGAAGAGGCTCTGAATGCAACCTGAACAAAAATTTAAATTTGTGTGGCAAACGGTTTACGAGGAAAAGAATGGAAAGACGAGCGTCAATATAAAAGTGTAAAAATCCTGGTACCTTTTCTCATTTCTCTCGCGCTCATGTTTACACCGAGAGGCAAAAAATGTTGACAGTCATACAACTTATGTAGAAATGATTCAGGAGTATGAGAAACTTTATTTCATTTTTTTCTGTTCAGTAGTTTTAGAGTTATACGCCTTCAAACATAGGAGTCAATATTATCGAAACGAGAGATGTCAGTTAGGGCGATTGAAGTTTTAACACTAACAACACATTTATTTGATTTAAAAGTTGATTTGTTGATCTTTTCTATCTGTAACAGAGAGACTACTTCACTTGACCACTGGTATTATTTAATCTCAGCATGAATTAAGACGCCGCTGAGTTTCTAAGTTGACGATAAAGCTCTTGGACGAAAGACGGATGGATTCTATAGTAGTGCGTGAAAGTAAACAATTCGTCGGCTATTTATGCCTCCCTGGATGCCGTTTTATTCTCCTATAAAGCTGGAGGCTATATTTTTCGAATGCCTTTAACGCTATCGATCGAAGTTAATGGATATTGCCCCGATTATCATAGCGGTGTTTGCCTTTCAAACGAATACTTAGCGTTAGAAAATTGTAAATAAACCATCGTTCTGTTCGTTGAACAAATTATGCCATCGTTATAATGTCTTACACAGTTTATGTCTATTAACAATTTATGACAAATTGCATGACTATTGCGAATATTAGCTGAGTTTCAATAATAACAATAAGACAATAACGTGTGTTTTCAGTAAAAAAAAGGTACATCAGCAGATTCCTTTGTCAGATAGGTACCTAGATAACTAATTCTTTAAAAACCTGACAAAAACATCAAAAATTCATTATTTATTGTATTTTATTCACTAAGATCAAATGTTGTACTTTCTCTACCTTTATTGCGGTGTATTGCTTTAAGATTCAATGAACAAATAACTGGCTAAATCCCTCAGAACTTTTACGTGTTTTGAGACAAAGCATTTCAAAAAAAGAAACCTACATTTGTTCAAAATGGCGAGCATATGCCAGTGTGCACAGATCTTATCTGCAATTAACACTAATCCAGTCTGCAATATTTAACAATGCGATTATGCATCTCATTGAATATTATTCACCTGTGCATTGTGCATGTTGAAATTGTTTATTATGATCTCAACTACATGTTTATAATTCCATGCGTATTGCATAGTTTCAAAGTTATCAAGTACAACGTGAACAATGAAAATTTCTTTATTTGAGGTTAGAATCACAAGTTTAAATCCTTTATATCTTGGCAATTCTTTGTCTAGTCGCCTTTTGCAATATTTGAACGACCTTGCTGCATTTTGTTTAACAAACCCATATAAAATAAGATGTTTTCTGTCATATTAAAGTATATAAATTTAACAATGAAAACTTAAAATGCATTAAAATATTTTGTTTTAAAAGAAATATTGTGTAAGTCAAATAAAAAACCCCAAAAAGATATTCTTATTTAATTTCGATAAAATGGACCAAAATTCGACGTTAAACCTTGTAGAGACAATTTTTATAGTTCAATTGGTATAAACTGAAAAAATACCATAAACTAATACTTATTCAATGTAAAAACGATCTTTAGAATTGCACTTGCTGAAAATTCACATATGCAACACGTACACTATATATAGTCCTTATTTCTGACTATTTTTTAGTTTAAAATAGGTTTCGGGGTGCCCGGGGGCGGGGTGTCCCGGGCTCTTCTTTCTCGGACTTTTCTTACCCGGACTTTTCTTACCCGGACTTTTTTACCCGGACTTTTCTTACCCGGACTTTTCTTACCCGGACTTTTCTTACCCGGACTTTTCTTACCCGGACTTTTCCTACCCGGACTTTTCTTACCCGGACTTTTCTTACCCGGACTTTTCTTAGCCGGACTTTTCTTACCCGGACTTTTCCTACCCGGACTTTTCCTACCCGGACTTTTCCTACCCGGACTTTTCCTACCCGGACTTTTCTTACCCGGACTTTTCCTACCCGGACTTTTCTTACCCGGAAGACCGTCTGTAAAATTATTATTGTCTACGAGTGAAAAATTATCAAAAGGATTCCTTTATAACAAATTAAATTTTCAGAAAAATCAATAATCAATAGAACATGTAACATACTTGGAACATGAATTTTATTGATTTTAATAATATAATCAGTTTTGCATTTCTTGCAAACGTTGTAAATTCGTTCTCAGAACTTGTTAAACTGTTAACACTTTCTTATTGACGTGATTATACAATTTCTGTAACCCTAGGAGCTGCAATGTACACTTTTTTCACTTCGATACTCAGCAAGTTCATCAATTTTTCGTGTTTTTTTTTCAATTACTAACAGTTTTTCTCTTCCAGGCCTGTCAATTTTTAATTCCGTATGGCTGACAGTCGCAGAAAGCATTCATTTGGTTAGTCATACAATCACTTTTACAATCATATACCGACAAATGTTCGATAAATCTTCACTATTTTTATTTTACGCTACCAGTTTAAAAGCTCTGATGATACGGATTGCTCTATATCGGTAGCCAAGCGCTGAAATGTGAAAAAAAGAAGAATACTCAGAGGAAAAATTTCTTTGTCCGTAAGAAATTTTATTTAAGTCAAATATACATGACTGTGGAATATCAGCAAAGAAACTTTAATTTGAAGTAAACAGTTTTGGTTAGTTATTTCACAGCAGCAATTTGCTTGATACAGCAAAATATTTATTTGTTAATAACATATATTGCTGTAGGCAAATTGTTAATAAACTGAGTAAATTGCACACGAAATGTGACGTTATGATAGCACAATCACTGATGCTGCATAGACATGTATGCGGTTATATACCCTCTAGGAGACCTCTCTTACGAGGAGAAACTAAAGCGCCATCTATCGGCATCCTTCACACTATTTTTATAACAACGACTGTCTTAAATCAAAACAATCCTTTTTTAAGCAAATATTTAAGACGTGCATATTTGAGTATAATATTACATTTAACAGAACTTTTTCTATAAAAACTAAGCGTAAGAAATACTATATCATCGGAGCAGGATAATCTCACCCGCATACGAAGTTTTTCTTACAAAGTTTTTCTGTGACCTTAATGCATGGCCAAACCCGCATCTTCACAATTTCACCAAAACCCTCTTTCAAATAAAGACTGGTACACACAAAAACGACAATAATCTAACCTAGGAACGTTTCCTGTTTTTCAAAGACTTTCCGCTGTCAGCAATTGTTCATACAAACTAAGCACTACCTAGAATATCCTAAATTTAAAACTAAATATTTACTTTGGCCATATTTCGCAGCATAACTAACGTCTTTTGAACTCGACACTAAATTATAAACAAGCACACCCAAAGGGAAAGTTAACAAAATAAAGGTAGCAAATTTGAGTACATAATTCCTGTTTGTATGGAGTTGGAAACATCTATAACGATCTGACTGGTGTGTAGGTTTATGGATTGTGACTTTTTTTACCATCCTAAATGGAAAAAAAAAATGGATAGGTACCTAATATCGTTCTGATTGAAAATATCGCAAAAAAAAGTTACTTCCGGTTTCACCGGAAGTGACTTTTTTAGCCTCCTAAGATCCTAAATGTCAAAAAATAAAAAGGAATAGGTACCTAATATCACCCTGATTGAAAATATCGCAGAAAAACTTACTTCCGGTTTCACCGGAAGTGACTTTTTTTTAGTCTCCTAGCATCCTAAATGAAAAAATATAAATGAATAGGTAACTAAAATCGCCCTGATTGAAAATATCGCAAAAAGGGTTACTTCCGGTTTTACCGGAAGTGAAATTTTTTACCAAATTTGCGTACATAATTCTTGTTTGTATGCAGTTGGAAACATCTATAACGATCTGACTGGTGTGTAGGTTTATGGATTGGGGTAGCCCTTAAAGGGACCGTGGCGTTAGTAGGCATGTCACTTCCACATTGGCGTGAAAGGGAACGGAAAATTGTACGAGCGATGCCAGCACCATCTACCTGAAAAGTGAGCTACCTGAGCGACCCAGTTGGTTCGATATAGTTTAGAGTTGGAAAATGCGGATGAATGAAGGGAGCAATCCAGGCACGGATTTACACACGTTTTGCTTAAATTTTATCTTTTGATGTTTCACTGAAAAGATGCATTCGTTTTTACGTATGGTGTCCTTCAAGGGTCTAATCTTGGTCCAATACTATTCATTTCCCATAGGTATACTTCAATACATTCCATACTTATCTGAGATGGAATTTTCTCTGGATACGGTCCTGGGGCTGTTAAAGTAGAAGGAGGATTCTGGGTCAACGTTAGGATATCGATCCTCAACCTCAACCAAAGTTTCAGGAGTGCGAGTGAGACAGAAAATATTGCGATCTACTACGCCTGAGGGGGTCTGTCTTCCGTTTAGATGTTTTTGTCACGCTGAAGAATCCTTCTAACGCTACTCTCGAAGAAATGCATATCTACGTTTGACCCTTTACTGGCACAGATGCACTGACAAACTATGTAAATAGAAAAAGAAAAAGGTTTTCCTACCCAACAAATATTCCAAACAAAGGCATTTTTATCCACAAAGAAATATTTCTTTGTCTCTATTGAAACAAGAGATTTGTACATTAATTTTTGGACATTACCGCAGTACATTAATTTCTTTGCGTCTACATGGTGTCTACATAAAAGTCAACTGAACTAAGTCAATAAATGTGTTGCAGATTAAAGTGAGCGCACTGACAAGATATAGTGTTCTAAAATAGATGAACGCATATGGTTTAGGAACACCGGAGAGCTTCTATTTTGAGAAGAAAGGTTGTGAGTGAAATGATTCACAAGTATGTTGATGTAGTGAGAAATATACACACACACACTCGATCAAAGCAGGTGCTGAAAACCCACAAGTATTATGGTTTTCAGCGTTCAGTATATTGACCTGTCTATAGCAATAGACATATCATCAGAATTAAATTTACAGTCGTTACATGTATGTCTACAATACAATAAAACATATATAAAATATATACTATATTACATAATGCAACTGCGATTGTTCGGTTTGTGGGTCAATAACTCGTCTATTTTAAACGTGTCTCCACTAATAAATTCCACAACAAACTAAAAATATGATCCATCACGCTGTATAACGTGTGCGGAGACGTAAGTATATTTACAAACGTGCGTATATGATTAGATCCCCAAAAAATTGGTGTGTGCTAAAAGTCTGACGATGTGTATTTTCAGTAGTACGGCCATTCCAATTATATCTTTCGGGAAACCTGCACGTCACACTATTTATAAGCTGGACACGACCGCATCTTTACAGGCGACACTTAGATCCAAAACATAAATTTAAGCGACTATAATGACAAATGAACCTACAGGTGTCAGCATAGCATACCAGCTATTGAAATAGTACATTTTACAATCACAAAACTGTTACTTATTCGCAAAAGTGTAACCTATACCGTCTTATGAGCATGCATCAAAATGTCTGTATCTAACTTCAACATTTGTCTACGGTTTATGAAGTGATATCTGCAAAAATAAACGTACTATGAATACACGCACCAGTACTTTAAATATCTTCGGAATATTTGAAAGGGTAGTGAGGTTATGTGCCCATATACGTTTATACCTAAAATACGTTGCATTGGATTTGTGAAGAACTACGTGTGATCTATCGCAAAACCCGTACCAATACCTTTGGTCACAGATTACTTTCTCTTGGTACGATAGATTATGCACTCATTTCTCAGCCGATAATAATACACTTATTAAGCCTAGCTAATGAAAAACATGCAAGTATACATATTACATACACAGCACAGGGATCTGATCTCCGTAATGTAATTTGAGTCCAATTACAAAACCCGTAATGAGCTTCTGCATCATACCATACTTGGAGCTTGAATTCTCTGGTAGTAGAATGGATAAAACTGCACTGTTTGTATGTATATTCTGCTAGCTAACCTAACAATTGACATGGAGTTTTTAATAAAATAATAGTATACTTCTTTAGTCACAAACCTGATTGATGTCTGATATAATAGTAGAATTTTCATGTAATCTCCTAATTTAGATTGGAATACTTCTTTGTGTGCTGTTTCCAAATTTTCTATATTTTCAGATTATATCTGATTTGTAGGTTAGAGTTCTCGAAATCTGTCTAGTAAATATAAATGTGAATTTTAGCGAGTTACAGACTTTTTTGTGGTATTTGGTAGATAGAGGTAGACCCATTACTATCTTCGTCTAATGACGTCTAGTTCTCGAGAACATCGTAGATGGCCACACTGTCTATACTCCAACATCGATGGAAAAAATGGGAAAATACGACCCCGATTCTTCAAAGGCTTTATTTCTTTTCTATTATTGGATGTTTTTCAAATATTACATTGACGTACGTTGTACAAGTCACAAAAATACATAATTGAAATGTTATTCCTGAAATCTAGATATTACCCATCCTCCAATTATACGTCTATCTTTGAGCAGCAATTGTTGGACATGGCAATGCCAATGGCAATACATATGGAGCAATAATTAACCCACACGAGCACAGTACAGTTTGCATAATTGGACCAATAGGGAACCAGCAGAACAGTCCTGAAGTGGTTCATTTCTTTCTGGATGTCATAGTGCTCTGGGCCATATAAAATGTATCTGCCACTTGTCGATATGGCCCACTCATTTTATTCTTGATCTCAATAGTAGGAACTTGTGTTACTGATCGATTAGTTTTGACAAACTTACACATGTCTTCGGTATAAATAACATGTTAACAGATTGATAATATATTTAAGAACAATTTTGATATGAATTAAAAAGATATCTGACCAATGTTTCTTTAGTTACTAGAGACAGAGTATCTTGAAGTTGTCTGAAGCTAACAGAATTATCATTTATATTGCAATAAAGCGATGGGAAATCAATAAGCAACCTATACGTATACGTATATATATATATATATATATATATATATATATATATATATATATATATATATATATATATATATATATATATATATATATATACAGGTGTTGCGGAATAACTGAAATTCCTAAAGCCCCACCGTTAAGCTTGCTAGTTATATTGGATTATCAACGCCCAAGAAATACAGGGTAATTGTAGATAATTGAATACCGGGAAGCCAAATATGAATTTATGGCGCTGTATGCTAATGGAAACTCGTGGAAAACTGTATTAGACTATATTGTGCCACTTTTCCAATTTTTGGTACACCACGTAGCCCTGTTCCGACAATAGGGTATTTAACTGTATTAAAAATATGGCTTGTATTATAGTCATCTTAATAGATTACAGTATAAGAAAACTATTTGTTGTTACTTTTCTAAAAAAAAATATGCTTTATTTCTATTAAAAACCAAAATTAAAATTGAATTTTATTCACGTCCTTTTATCACGTGATTGAAAACGCTCTGTATTTGGCTCAGTCTCCAGTGATGTCATTCGTTAGTACGCTTAGAGCGCGTTCGGTTTGTCAGGGTAGGGTATGGGGAGAGCAATTCTCAGATAACCTGGATCGGCTGTCTCTCTCTCTCTTATATGCAGATAAACTCCGTATGACGGTAGTCCGCCTATTATGCAGTGCGTCACTCTCACCGTACCCTACCCGGTTATCCCCACGCGCTCTTATTCTTCTCCCGTTTGAATTTAATAGCACTAAAGTACCATGTAAGCATAACTTTGTAGGTTAGGTTAGCCCTAACCTTAAGCTGTCAGATAATACCTGGTTGGAAAATACGATAGATAACTTATTCTAGTCAGTTTGACTTATGTCGTAATCTTCACAACAAAAAACACTTGTATTGTCCGGAGCTTTTATTGACGTAATTCTGCATTGTGGATTTAAACACCATTTATAACCCATTTTTATGTAGAAATTGTGAAAACAACACATTATACAACACAGTTACCAAACGGCGACGATGCCGATGCTGACAGACCATATGGGCCGATTTAACATCTACTATCGTGTGACGTCACACAACAGAAAGTAGGTATCGTTTTGGTGGGACTTTTTGTGATTCAATTTTTAACGCTGATTTTTATGAAATATTGAGCAAATAATTACGAAAAATAATGCATTTACAATGGTGAGTGAAGGAATAAACACACTAAGATGGTTTTCCAATAATAGTCAAATACTCTACTATGGATTTTTATTTTTTTAAATTCTTATAAAGAATTTAGAACTCGAATTTGGCGGTGATTTGTTTGAATAGTTTTTACGTTGATGTGTGAGGAAATAAATATATAGGCTCACAGACATAAATTTAGACGGTTATAAAATTCTTGCTTTATGCCAGTATTTATTTATTTGACAGTCTATTAAATGCCAAATATTTACTACATACATATGTACATACATACAACGTTGCAATGCTTTCAGAAGTTTTATTACTGAACAGTTTACAGTTATAGATTTAATAACCATTCGGTGATAATGTTCTTTTTGTTTATGTATAAAAACCGCTAGAAAAAGATTCCTTAATTAAAGCTGAAATGCACGTTAGCAACCGGATGTTTGTTTATTTTGTACCCGTAGCAACTGCTTTTACTCCTTCAGCAAAAAGTTTCACTTGAACTAAATATAAAGAAACTTGCTGTTCTGTGTTATATAAAGATCGTTGCGTTTTGTGTTATATAAAGATCATTATGATCGATGATACAACATTTTCCCTTTCACTTTTTTCGCATCGACAAGTGGGAAGTAAATATGGAACCCATGCTGTGCGACGAACGGAGTGCCGCAAAAAGCTTGATCCGGTCCAGTGAACAGAAAAGCGATTTCACAAATAATTGCGCTAACGGCGGGGGTGAAAATCAATAAAACATAAATGTCACAGATTCCGGAACACGTGCGAACACGTTGGTCGAAATCGAAACAAAATTGAAAGTGTTAAAAGTGTAACTCATGCCAATTGGTGCTTACCATAGTTTGATATGAGAAATCGTTACCATTTTTTAAAGTAACAAATGATTTAAATGAATTATGATAATAATAATAATAAAGGAAATTATTTGGGGATCCAAATTTGATTTTACTGACAAGAACATTCAGAACTTGATGTCCAAACGTCATATATTATCCTTAAATTATGTTTTTAGTTATGAGTTACTCTTTGAAATATATGCACTGAATTATCGATTGGTATTGATTTTGACACTTTTTGTGAAAAATACTGTGCAATAAAACCAGTTGTTGCTTGAAACTGCTTGGAGAGCAAGACTAGTTTTAGTTTTTCATGCAGAGTTTTACTGCTGTGCACTTAAAAACAAAAATTAAGGATTGATAACAAATCTATGAATTAAAATCGTTAAAATCGTCTAAAGTTAATCAGTAAGTTTAAATTGGTCAGTTGATAAACAGTTGTGGTCAAATATTAGATTCGATATGATGTGGTTGCAAAGTTATGAAAACCGCAACATACCACACAAACAGGAAGCGATAAACAAAATTAAGTAAAGCATGTACCCACAAACACATTGCTTGAGCAAGGTTATTATAGCTTACCTTTTTTTTACATTTTTACTTTATCATACGCAGTATGTAAAGTATTGTAATCGTGCCAAAAAAAATTTTTGAGATTTTAGCGGAAATATGTCTTTTTGGGCCCCCTGAACACTTTTGACCAAGGTACAAAAAAATGTCTGTGTGTGTGTGTGTGTGTGTGTACCCGTTTTTGTGGCGACGATTCCGGAGAAACTACTATAGGTATCGAGACAAAACTTCATATTTAGAAGTTTTATAACCAAACTTAGAGCTGAAAAGCTTTGTGTTGAAAAGGGTCCAAAGGAACTGGTGGTTTACTCTTAGCATTTTTCGAAGATTTTGCTAATGAGCCGCTATTTGTGTAATGTCGTCAAAATAGTTAAATAATAACTTAAAGGAGAGGAAATTTTCTATAATTTATGTATATGACATTGTTTGGTAGAATTTATAGTTTAGCTGCATGAGCAAATTCTATTTCATCGAGATCGGTCGTACTGCTTTAAAACTAGTAGCCAGGATATTTTAGATTTTTTGATTCTAATGACAGTAGCTAGTGTCAAACGCTAATGTTTTAAAAATACTACTGTCAATATAGGTTGCGTTCGGATATTGAACAACGTTACACTTTTTACACCCAATAACAAGTGTCATTTGGACGGTGTACCCGGTGTCAACGGAGTACAATATCCGAACGCAGCTTTAATCGAGATATCTGTCTAGTTCTACTAGTTTTATTTTAATGCAGACATAGCCGATCTCGATCAAATAGAACCTCATGCAGCTAAACTATTAATTTTATATTTAGTATGATAAAGTCATGTGCCTGGCCACATCAGATTTTTTTTAATATTGCCCATGATATTGCCAAACTGATAGATTTTTGAGGCCACAAAATTTTTACAGTACCATTAAGACAATGATGCTATCAAAATAAATAAGGAAAATAGGAGTCGCTATTTAAAAATATTTTAATGACGACATTAGTCAAAATTTATCGTAAATTGAATTTCGTATAAAAATATATATTATGATCAGATCGAACGTATTTGTTAAAATATCAAGCAGTTTCAAATTGAAACTGCTTGATATTCCAACAAATTCGTATGTTTTGCCACTAACTATACACAATTTATAATAATATTTTAAATATAATGTATATACTGTTTGCTTTTATTTAATGAAAGACATAAAATTATATGGTTTAAACACAAGTACTTTATTTTTTATCTATTAAGTTCGATACTTTTCTATAAACGAATAAATGTGCAAACCTAACATCTTCAATATGTCCAATAATATTTCATAAATATTTTCTACATAGATGTTATTCGTCGATGTCATTTGAGGTTATATGACCATTTATGTAATGTGACACTGACCGTTCTGGACTGTGTGCCTGGATAACGGAATGCTTTGATTGGATGGTTTTATTTTACGTATGTTCGATTTGCTATAATGATGTCGTTTGATTGGCTATAATAAACCATGCATTAATAGAAATCGTGCAATAATACACCGTTGCTAATATAAAATAAACTCTTCTAATAACCTGGAAAATATGAAGTAAACATCATTGAAAATAAACGTCTGGTAGATTTTTATAATTTGAAAGACTATAAGAATTATTCTTGCTCCTCACGAAAGACACTAATCTGGAAACATATTGCCAATATATCAATAATAAACCACTCCACTGTATTTTCATAATATGGTTTAAATTATAAACATAATATACTACACTATTGGCTAGGCAAGTCTTATAACAGACATTTCGTAAAAGTTGAAAAGTTGTTTTGAAGCGCTATTTTTTTAAGGAATACCCGAATTTAATTAATGATCTTTTCAGACACATTACCATTTATATTGCATCGAATATTTACAGCATATAATCATATACAATTTACATAGTCTCAAGGTGCTGTCTTTATTTTACATATATTCGAATGAATATCTAAAATTAATAGATAAACAGTACTAAATATGGACAATAGTATATTTTATATAGTAATTAAGTAACGGATAAAATCGATAACACCTTTAATGTTCGCGATAGAGCAAAATTCTAAAAGAAGGATAGCGTTTGAAATTTTCTGTGTATACCTATGTGGAATCTATTTTCAGATTATTCCATTATTTTTATAATATATTTTATAATATGACAAAATCATTGAAACAGTTTGCTATTTTAAAAACTCCTCGTACACATCGATTTTTAATTATCAAAATACACATATTTTTATAAAATTTTTCTTCCGACTTTCAATTGTTTTTCACTTATGACGTTATCGATATATTATTTTAAAAAACCTGCCCCTTATTTTCCATACTTAATTTGATAAATCTTTAATTGTCTCAATGGCAATATACACAAATATTACATCAGCAAATTTTCCAGAAAATGCAACATGGCGGTAAAATTGATAACATTTGATTGTTAAATTAAGAAAACGAATAGGAATTTTTGTTTTATATTTGACATTTTACTGTCATTAATCTCTTGCCGCAGTCAGTACGGTTGTCATGGTATTAAATCAATACACGTTGTTTCATTGCTATACGTTTTGTTTTGAGTTTTGCCAACTGGTTCAATATGGTAAAACCAGTGAACTGTATATACTACGTATAACTGGAAGGGACCCGCGCTTTATATAGGCTGGCGTGATTTGAGGCAGGCGCAAGCAAAAGAGACAGAGCGATGACGTGGGCTATGTGTCACTGTCTGACTACCGTAGGTAGATAGCGGAAGGCAGTAGTGTTTCTCTTTTTTATTTTATTCCAGCTGAACCCATAGTCCTAGAAACCTCAAAATGGTCTCATAGTAAACCTAAATCTTTGTATTTCTACCTGAAATTCAAAAAAATTGTTCCTAAATGTTTTTGACGCATTTACAGCGATTTTTTAACGGGTGCGGACGGCTTTATAAAAAAAAAGTAAAAAGACGCAATAACCTGACGAGATATGCAGCTTTTGAAAACGCCTATTCGCTTACCATAAACAAACAAAAGTTATCAATATAACCCTAAGCTTCAACTGTCTTTTTCTCGATTTTTGTTAATGTAACGATAAGTTTTGTGAATTATCTTTACGACAATTAACAGATCTATCAATATCAGTACAAAAAATATGGCTTTGCCATTCAGAATAATTTTGATCTAAATATGTTTATTTTGATAATTAAAAATCGACGAAATTTTTCAAATAACAAACCGTTTCAGACACTGTGTCATGTTTCCTTAATTTACGCGCTCAATGTATCCATATTTCGAATAAATATCTACAAATTTTAAAATGTGAAAAATAATTTATAAGTATTAATATTATCGAATAAATATAATCAGTATCATGTGGACTACTTTTAATGTCAGAATGCATTTCCTTAATTCAGTAATACAAAGAGCATTTAGTTATCGGACTGCAAATGTTTCAAATTAAGAAATAACGACTAATATATAATTTGAATGTACCATTGCGAGCATAAAAACGGGGACAGCAATGTGAAATTAGGCACTTATATTCTCAACAATTTAAGTTGTGTAACATTTACTCTGACAGTATTTGTCAACCTACAAATTTGTTCCGGTTTCATCAATTTTATTCTTCGCGGTATTCTTGCCAACACTTAATTCAGTAGCAATTTCTCGAATGCTGATTCAATTGCGTCATTTTTATTTCTTACGTCAAAATTCACGATGACATTAATGTGACATGACAAGCATACTGACATGGCATTACGAAGCCCAGTTTAATTAGTGCAAATTTGAGTGTCCCCGTTTTTATGTTCGCGTTAGTACTCTGCAAGAGTTAAGGGTTGATTAATTTGTTCCAATTAAATTGAAAAAGATATTACAAATAAAAAAGTTAACTTCAAACCGCATACGGTCATAGTACCGTATGAGATAGAAAGAGATGGCTTGCCCACTTCACTGCGGGTTGCATACCAAATGCATTTGCCTCACTTATTGACCATTACGGGACATTTCCAGTTATACGTTGTATATACAGTTCACTGGGTAAAACAGAGTCGTTTTGAATAGAGTAGAAACTTTTTTCTTTGATTATCGGTTTTTCTAATATAAGGGTCCGTCAATAAGAATGAAAGAATGACAAGTAGTTCCTCATTACAATTTTACAACCATACGTAGTTTCGGTAGCCGAAAACTTTTCAATCTACGACCCACAGCATCACGGTTGCAGTTGCGCATAAACATATGAAGACCAGTGTCGCTGACCGCGTTGGGGTTATGTCTGCAGGGCGTATTTAATCAACACCTCAACCACCATCAACCAAAAACTCACCAGAATCCTTCCGGTGGTGGTCTGTCCAGAAATCAGCTCTCCCGCCCAATCTTTGGCTTCCGTCATAAATGTACCTTCGAATTCCTGCTTGCCCTGCCTCGCGGCCTTCTGTTCCTTCTGCTTGGGGTCGTTCGGCCCCAGCTCGGCATCCTTCCTGCAGCACAAGAACGCGAACGCCCTCCATATCAGCACAATCAACAGCCCAGCCAGGAACGTGCATATGCTGCTCAGCAGGAAACACCAGTACTTCCTGACGAGGAGGCAAGGGTCTCTGAGGATGCTCTCGTCATCGGTGGTTGATATCGACGAGGGTAGCAGCGAGTCGGTCGCCGCATCGTCGCTTGTCATGCTGACTGAAGCTGCTCGCCAACGATATCACTCATTGGTCTGATGATGATGGCGCACGCTGACCACATCCACGAACACTTGCCGTTTGGTGATTGCCCATATAGGGTAGACGAACTGGTTGTTGTCACTAAGCGAGACACGCGCGCATTGGGGCAAACGGGCTACCCGGACACTACTGACGGCGTTCTGCGGGAATCAATAAGTTTGGAAACGCACGCGCCGCAGCTGCAGGCAAACTGACGCTATTCTAGACGTCGTCGTCGTCGAGGACGTCGCGAGTTTTGCGTCGTGGGGACACTTGATCTTGCCGAACACGAGGTCTGATGACTTTACACCTGTTGGCGGGACTGTGCGAGGAGGACGAGTGGAGACGCCATGGGGATTAACATCTCCTGGAGAGGACGCCCAGAGTGGTCTTCAGGCTTTGTTAGTTCTGCTTGGGTTTTGTCTTGGAACTTCGTGTCGATTTCCTGGAATGTTTAAGTGGATTCGGTTGGGTTACTTCGGACATTGTATGAGAAGGTTAATTATATGAAGATTTATGTGTTTTGGAAATTTATTAGAGGCAATTTGGCGGTAATAAATTAGACTTGGGTACGACGCGCGGAGGGTAATATTTATTGGCAACTCGTTTAAATAGTATTGCCAAAATGACAATTGTAATTACAAAATTACTTGGGCTTCTATGTATAGACCAGCTTTTTCTTCTTTCGAATGTTTAATAATTTGAAAAACTGCGATAGCTTATTCTTAAATACGCCAATATCAATGTCCTTAAACCGTAGTCCTTATCATCAAAAAATACTGTAATTCCGAATGTCTTCTGATATACAGGGTGTCTCAAGAGTGTGATATCGGAAGGTTATGTTTTTTTTTTTAATGGAACAACCTATATTTCGGCACAATTTTGTATTCCTTGAAAATTTAACGATAATAAAAATAACATTACCTACCCTAAACTTTATACTTTTTGATTTATTGGCATTTTTATGGATTAGATAGTGCTTAGATAGTGATTAAGTAAGAAGCGTTCCATTACCGTGATTACCTATCATATCCAAATTGTGTACAGGGTGGTCATTATCTGCAACAAAATATAGCAAATAGTTTTTCGTAAGAAAGTTAATGTTCTAAATGGAACACACAACAGTGCTAAAATCTTATCTGAATTTTAATATGTTAATTTGAAATAAAATTTTACTTATACCCTGTAGGCTATGAAAAACTGTGCCAAAGTTGTTGTTAAAGAGCAGGTGTTGTTTTACTTATCTTAAAATAAAAGCAATTCATAACGCAAATCAATATCAAGCACTGTACATTCATTTTTCCGTAAAGAAAAATACTTAATATTGTTTTGCAAGAAATAGAAATTTATAACGGAAAAGGAGGACATTTCGACCCGACCCAACCCAACCCTAACCGTAAACCGACTGAAATACAAATATATTTGAGTTATGATAACATCTACTTCAACGGGCATACAGGAAGAGGCTGTATTGATGGCGTTTGATAAAGTATGGGCATTACAGCCAATGCCTAAAATGTTCTTCTTCGTCAATGTTTTCAATTTAGTATGCACATTATTTTTACCTCGCCTCTTACAACCACCAAAGTTGGTATTCGTGTTGTCTGCTGACATTCTTTTAAATTATGTTCGCATACAACTTTAAAGATATGACTTGCTAGGATATCAGATGTTTCAGCATCTATCGTTTCTAAATTTAAAATGTTTACATTAATTCCAGTATTCCAGTCAATATATCTAACCATTACTGGATAGAGTTTAATTTTCTTGTGATTAGATGCATGCGACAGAATCGATACAAAAGACACTTTTTCTAAATCTTTTTTTATTTCTTCACAGTAGTTTTTAAAAACGGAAACTATAATAGCTTCATATTTTGTTCTAGCACACGAAAATTTTGAGTTGCAAAATTTTTTAAGTAATATTTACTAGTGTAATCCATGCTTCTAAAACTGTGCTTCTGAACAACTGTATGAAAGGCAAATGTACCTTCGCAAACACTCATCTGCTTTTCATTTGCGGAGAACATTGATTTTGGTAGAAAGGTTGTCATTTTTGTGCCCGAGGATGATGCAGTTAGATTTGGTTGGTGTTCATTAGTTTGTACGTGTTTTGTTATAGCAGATCGTCCGCCAACTGCTATTAAAAATTCACCACTACATATTAAACATTCTAGTAGCGTAGGTGTGCTCTATATGTACGATCAAAAGAGATGAGAATGGATCGGCAGTATCTCCACTTATAAAGATGTAAATATGTATATATTTACAATTTGAATTGTATGACAGAACACAGAAGCCGTCAAAAGGAGGACAAGGAGGACATTCTACAAAAAGGAGGACCTTAGGAGGGCAATAATAAAAAACGCGGACATGCCCCCAAAATGGAGGACTGTCCTCCCTAAAGGAGGACGATTGGTCACCTTAATTAGTTCCTCCAGAGAAAAGTTCACCATATTTCCAAAAATTATGCAAATCTAACCTAACAATATCACCACCACTGACAGATACCTTAATAACTTGTTTAGCACAGTTTTTCCTAGCCTACAGGATATAAGTAATATTTTATTTCAAATTATAATATTAAAATGCAGATGTGATCAAATGTACTGATTTATTAAAAAAAAAAGATGAAATCATGCGAGAAAACAGTAATTTAGGTAAATACTTAGCTGGTTTAATGTTTCATGTATCCGGCGTTCTGTATATATGATTGTAATCAGTTTTAAAATATCTTCACTAATAGAGGCACAATCTTTCTCGATCGCCCTGTTGAGACACCCTGTATACTGTGTTAACAAAAAGAAACGTCACGTGTCAATATCTAGTCCACAAAGTTTAGAAGAAAGAAACAAAATAAAAGTTTTACGAAACGAAGCTACAAACTTGAATGACTGTTGAATATACACAATGATGCATTTGTAAGAAGATGACCACAATCATTTTTAATGTTAAATGGTTTTTTATCATGTCAATAGCTGGTCCTTTGAGAGGTTTGCAAGAGAGAAATCAATCAACAGTTTTTGAAAATGACTTAAGCTGTAAATACGAAATACTTTTGAACATGCAATGTGATTCAGTTCTAAGTATTTTAAATTTGTTGCATAAGCAATTTCCTAAAACTTTTATTGTAGTCCTTTTCTTGTCAACCTTTCGAAAAGAAAAATCGAAAACAGTTATTTAATATCAATTTCTATCATAATATTACGTCCTGTTTTTAATGTTTTTGATCACTAAAAACTTGAACTAACTCCAGTTTAAAACTAACACTTATGACAAAGTTATTCTATATAACACTCTATATATGATAATCAAATGAAATAACTTACCTCAATACGCATGATAAACAATTCTATTGATTTGAGCACATTCTTTTATCAAAGATTTTCTATTTATATACAAAAAATCTACAATTCTTTCATATGCAACCGAACGTACACATACGCATACTGTAGACTGTAATCTGTAATCCGTGGTTGTGAACTTGGCTAACAACGCCAAGCTCCCACAATATTTTCCAAAATTTAACGATTTATGACTGCAATCAACACTTTTCATGCTAAAATAAAGTACAAATCTAACACGATAACGCAGGGTGATGGCAGACGACATTGAAATGAGGTAAGTAACACTCAAACAGTGAATATTTGAGGTTACGTTTCTTCCCACTTTTACAGCAGTATAAACATAACAGAGGATGTTAAAATGGTTGAACACGAGCAAAAACAATCCAACGAGGTAAACAACATCAACAACGGTCAACAACAGGAACGCAATGGCAAGAAATCAAACGAACAAACGGGCAATTGTTATTGGTACTTGTTTGAAACAATCGACAATCGAATGTTTTGTTTATTGGTGATTCATTTGTTTTAGTGGGAAAGATAGGAACCTAAACATCGTCGAACTACTTTGCGCCAACTGCACACGATGGTTTCACGAATCTTGCATAGGATATCAATTAGGGAAATTAGTACCGTTTTTATGTAATTATGTTTTCTTGTGTAAGAATTGTTCGCCGACTGGTTTGGAGAGTTTTAAGAAAAGTCAAGCACGTAAGTTTCGATTCATTTATTTTATTTTATATTTGTGATATTTTTTATAATCTATTTTAGAAATCCCACAAATGTGTGTTACGACAATTGCTAATTTACAACAGCAAAGTGCGAAAGAGGGAAGTAGTCGAATGTTATTTAGCAAGGAAAAGGATATTATTCCGTATATTGAGTATCACTGGGAAGCTTTAACAACCACATCGCGGAGAGTCACGCAATCTTGGCACGTTACCGTTCATAAAGCGTTAATGAAAGATATTCATATATTGTTTGTTTACGAAGATCATCCATCAGACGGTCAAATGTACGGATTATTGAACAATGAATTGACGACAATTAAGCCTAATTATGAAGCTATGATACGAGGTGGCACGTTACGTGTGACGGACATGGGAATTCAACACGGTATGTATTTTACGGTTATGTTTTTGTTTACATTTGGCTTACTTACGTGTTGTGTTATTATGAGATAGATGATTAATATAGGAGAATTTTTGTTGTAGAATTGTAGATTTTTGTTTATAGTTTGTTATGAAAACATGTTAGATACCGGGACGAAAACAGCTTCTTATTGCGCCCTATAGGGCAATAAGGATTGCCATGGTTATATGTCAAATATATCAAATATTTGTCATTCAAATTGTAAATTTTAGATCGTCAATGTTAATTATTGGCGATTAAGGTTATAAGTTTGACAATTAATTGTCTGTATTGTCACTCATCAATGTCAATTATTGGCGATTAAGGTTATAAGTTCAACAATTAATTGTCTGTCACTCTCGGGGCATAAATAACTATAATAATACTTTATTACTAAAAACTGTGTGTCAAAAGTGCTAAAATACAGAAGCTACAGTGCAAAATTTAGTCATTCACCCAGCATTTTTTGTGGGTATTTTTTTAAACTCATGAGTTAGGTAACACCCTGTATGTGATGATCAAATGAAATTCTACTTTATGGTTATGTTTGGGTAGGACTTATGTGTTGTTATCTTATGATGAGATAAAAGATTATTTTTGTATTTAGACCAAATTTGGTTGTTGTTTATTAAATAACTTTGTTGATTTTTGTATGGGTTATAAAACTAATAGAGAAAATAAATACCTAGTCAGTTAGAACTGTCAATTATAATAAACAAAATAATACAAATTAAAATTGTGTTTATGAATAGTGTTTAATTATTTTTAGATTTCCTATTATTTGTTTTAGATTATAAATAGATTAAAAACGGTTTAAATCACGAATTGTTTAAACAAATCATTACTTAATATCAGAGAAGGAATTCTTTTGACTTTTTTCTTTCAACAACATTTTAAATATCTAGTAAACACTGCTGCTAGTTAAGTATCAAACAAAAGAATGCGGATATTATTTAGTTGGTTTAGAAATGGACGCTTGCACGAAACTATCAACAAAGATGATGCATGCAGGTATTTTATAACACATTCAGTAGCAATAGTAACACATGCGTTATTAAAGGCACTTGATAAGATAAGTTAGTTGAGTAAACATGTCAAACGATGTTTTAGTGCCAGTTCCAAGCGGACCAAAGAGCAGAAATACGAAGAGGAAGCTACCTGGCGACGTCGGGCTTACTGGAAAAAAAGGCAGAAACGTAGAATTGGGCACGCCCAAGCTTCCCGCGCATGGTTATCCGTTAGATCATCCTTACAATAAAGACGGATACCGGTATTTGTTAGCAGAACCTGACCCACATGCCCCCTATCGACAGGTAAACGATTTTATAGTTAATTTATGAAAATTTAACCTTACTTGTCAATTTTGACTTTTTTCAATTTTTCGAATTGTGTTGTAGGAATTTGATGAAAGTTCCGATTGGGCTGGAAAGCCTATTCCTGGTTGGTTGTATAGGACGTTAGTTCCGAGTACTGTGCTTCTCGCTTTGCACGACAGGGCCCCCCAGTTGAAAATTTCCGAGGACCGACTGGCTGTGACGGGGGATAAAGGATATTGCACTGTCCGCGCGACGCATTGTAAGTGAAATTTGGTTATTCGGAAAGAATGTTTCTTAGGAAAGTGATTTTGACCCTATTGGAAAGTTTTGGAACTTCTGTAGTCTTAGATTATTTTTTATTATGTAACATTAGTCAGAGATAATCGGTGCTATCTTTTGTTTTAGCTTCGGTGTTAAGCTCAAAAGATTTTAAGCTTGTGCATTAAAATAATACAAATTGAGCATTCCATAAATATGAATATGTTACATAAAAAATATTATATTGAGCAATATTTGATTCATATTGTGTAAAGAATCGCTGTAAATGCTTTAAAAACATTTGGGAACGAACTTTTGGTATTTCAGATAAAAGTGCAAAGATTAAAGTTTACTATGAGACCATTTTGAAGTTTCTAGAACAATAGGTTCATCTGGTATAAATTTATCAAAATTACCAAATCGCATTTATTACATTTTTTCCCCACTTTTTTTTTTTCAAAAACGTTTACGCTTCTACGTTTACGCTTCAACTTGTATATCGGAAATTTATTATTTGCGAAACCTTGTTCGAATGCTTTGAATTGGTTTATAATGATTTATATGTTTCTATTTATTAGCTTAATGTGTAATTAATTAATGTAATTCCTACATTGCCATATAATTGTGTTTTTATTAAATATGACGTTAATTTTATATTAATAAAATTTTAAATAAATTTGTCTTTATGGTAATTTGTTAATTGTGATTTACTGGTGTTTTCGAGATATTTAGCTTCAACGACATTTTGCAGTGTTTAACTTAATAAACAGAAAGGAGTATGTATTTTGTATAGCATGAATGTATCATTACTATTTTTTTATATTATTATTTTGTATTTACTTTACAGCAATATGTTTCAAATATCTGACAACTGAAAATAATGACAATGATGTATATCACTAATTTACAAAAATTTTTGGCAGCAAGCTTTAAGTTTTCGACGAATTTTGATGGAATGTAAATATGTTATAATTATTATTAAAATAAAAATAAACCAAAATATACGACCATCTTAAAGAACATTTATACAACATAAAAATTATTTCATCAAATTTGACCTGGGATGAGTATAAATTGTGTTGGTAACAAAGTTTATATTATTTGGAAATTAAAAAGACCTTCATTTTTATTGTATATGCATTTTAGCTAACCTTACAGTACACAATTCATAAGTCAAAATGTTATTTTTAACTTATTATCGTTGTTAATGCACGCCTCTTAATTTATTTAGGAAACAAATTTAGAAATAAAATTTCCAATAATGTTCCAGCTAATATATAGTAAATGAAAAATGTGTGCTTATGGAACTGGAACTATATTACAATAAAACTTCTGTAGAGCTCTTTGAAATATTAACAAAAAAAGAAAAATAAAAAGTTAATTAGTTATCAAACAATGCAAAACCAAAAATGAAACACAATAAATAGATATTACAACAATAAAAAATTATTAATTATATGTATAATTTTAATAATTTGTCTTAACAAATGAACAAAAGAAAATACCAAAATGTTTTGTTTTTTTTTTCTAGAAAGTAGAAAGTAATATGTTTCATATGGTCTTATTGGTTTTCTCTGTTCCTTCTGAAGTTGGAGCCGTTTAAAATAAGATATTGTTAATAATTCAAACGGCTGTAATTTTTTAATGAATTGAAAAAGTAATTTACTTTCTGAAAAACATTGTTTTGCGGAGGAAACGTGGGACAGCCCGTATATATTGCTATAATTTAAATTATTTTGGTTGTCAAGCATGTATTAGATGTCATGAAAGATAATTGAACATTAACTGCTGTAAAGTAAATACAGATATAAAATTTCCATTGTCCTTCATACAAAATACATGCTCATCCTAAATGTAAATTTAAATTAAATTTAGAGAATTTATTTACATTTAGTAAATATATTTTAATATTACAATTCTGAAATAGTCTTTATTTAGTGATAATCCTTGACATCAAGTTGATTTGCGCATTTACTTACTTACTTACTTACTTACTTACTTACTTAAGCCCGTCATCCTACTGCTGGGCAAAGGCATTTACTTGCGTAATTAATATGTGTATTAGTTAACATAAATTTATATAATGTGTCATGATATTATGCAATATCTTAAAATGAGCTTTTCGTATCATATTATCAAATTTCATGTTCATTAATATTATTATAAAAGTAATTTTATATTTAATTAAATGCATTACCTACTCGTAAACTTAACTGTAGTGATCATATTTATTACATTGCAATGAAGATATCACATTAAGGAAAAGGTCGGACACGCTAAAAATAAACTAAATCCCGTTACATTACATCCATCGAAAAACCACCTCGTGACGGACAACTTTTTGCGAAGCGGCCGGGTCGAGGTAGAACAGTACACGAATATATAACCGACATACTATTTTCAAATCCTGCGATAGCGATACGAACTTACTTATTTCCATGACTGTACAAAAATATTATTAAAGGAACATTCAAATATATAAATAGACAATTATTTATTCTGATGGACATTTACGTAAATTTAATGCACATTTATTTTTTTTTAATGTACAAGGTATTTTTTGAATTGCTCAAATATTTTTTGTATTGGACAAATATTTTTGGTATTGGTCAAATATTTTATCCAAAGCTTACAATAAAGGCACGTTTTATTTTATTTATGACGCATATAATTGGTACTGTTTAAATAATTGCTGCATGTTATAATTTTTTCTCATGGTGTGTCAAGTTGTCTTCTAGATTTCTTGCAACACAAATTGTTATTTATTTATTATGTTACCACCATTTTTTTAATTGTAGATTTGACATTTTAATTAACGAAACCGGTTCCTAAGAAATTAAAGAAAACAAAGGAAAAGATGTTTCTATATCGCGCTAAATTAGAATCTAGGGTATTTTGCGGGTACCACGTGGCAGCACTGTAGTAACTGTCAACTTCGTTAAGGAGATGAGATAAAATCATGACAAAATCTAATAGCGGTGTCTACCTAATTCCGCTACATAGCCGTTGCTGCTTATATATTTACAAGCACTTATAATTGAAACCCAATTCTAATTTCGGCAATGTAGTTTATTAGAATAAATTATACTTAGTAAAATTACATGTGATGGAGGTAATACAAATACGTTGCACACAACCAGAACTAAGATGAAGTCGAAAGCGACGGACAAAAACATGAATACGAATTGAACCGAGCATCCAAGCGTCCAAAATATTACCGAAAACTTATACGTTACATAAACTAAGAAATCCTCTACACTTTAAATGTACTATAGCTTCGTACGTGTATGCTGATAAACCATTTATTGCGCATATACAATCTAGCAGCAGTAATTAAAATCGGTCATATCTACGATGTAGGTTTGATCTTCGCATAATACCTTATTAAAGTAAATGTGGTCCTTGAATTATATCTGAGATTTGATGTTTAGTTGAAAAGAATGATAACGATCACTTACCAGAGTCGTAAAACATCACCGAAAACGTCATGTTGGCGTATTTTGATGAACACAGCAAAACTAAGAAAGCCCCAATCCTTTGGCCAAACTATAGCAGGCTACACCCATGTTTAAATATGTATAGAATATTGATATTTCACAGTTTATGCGATTGCAAGCGATTAAGAAGATGCAGTGTGGTTATGTTGGGTTATGTATTGTACGTTTGACATATGGCATTTGATATCAATGTGTACCAATCTTAGACAAAAATTTTACTGTTTTCGGTATTACAATGTGTTAATTGTAACACCGAAAACAGTGTTACAATGTGTGCATTGTGAATGCAAAGTAGAAAAAATTATTTTAATATATACATATTTATAGGTGTTACGAGGGGTTCTTGGTATTACGAAGCGACCATAGAAGAGATGCCAGAAGGCTCAGCTACTAGACTTGGCTGGGGCCAGGATTACGCCAATCTACAAGCGCCAGTTGGCTACGACAAGTTCGGATATTCGTGGCGTTCGAAAAAAGGCACCAAATTTCACGAGAGTGCCGGGAAACGCTTCACCACCAGTTACGGCGAAGGGGACACCTTGGGTTTCTTGATTATTTTGCCGGAGTCCGTCCATACCAGGCTGATTCCGAACACATTTAAGGATAGAGTACGTTATAAATATTCGGAAATTTTTTTCTTTAATACTGAAACTTTTTAGCTAAAATTTTTATTTTTTTACAGCCTTTGGTGAAGTTTAAGAGCCACTTGTACTACGAAGAAAAAGATAACGTTTCGGAATACTTGAAAAATTTAAAAGTGCTACCCGGTAGTAAGGTGATATTTTTCAAAAATGGGGCTTTTCAGGGCATCGCCTTTCACAATATTTATTGCGGGGCGTATTATCCTACGCTATCGTTGCATCGAAATACGACCGTATCGGTGAACTTTGGCCCCAATTTTAAGTGTGCCCCATCGACAGGTGACTTCAAATATCGTGGCGTAAGTTTACTATCTTTTTATTTTTTATTCCTCGCCCGGTATTAACCAATATACCGTGTGTCTCCAGATAGTTCTAAATATAGCTATAACGGACCAAAATTTACATTTCTTTAGAAAAATCGTTTTTTTTTATGGAGTTTTGGTTTTAAATCAAGAAGTTGTTAAATTTGTTTTAAACTATCAGTTCTGAGAATTGTTTTACTATTAACTGTTTATTTATACTCTTTTTCTGTAGAATCTGAAGGCTGAAATGTTGACTTCAGCCTAGTTTTTGAGAAATGCTCAATGCTTAAAAACTGCTTTCTCAAAACTGTACCTTTTCAAGTTTAAATTGGCACTAATGTTAATTATACTATATTTTAAAATAATAACATGGACATATTAAATAAACAACGTCTGCTAAACTAATTAATTAGATTATTTTTTGACGTTTCTTAAAACCAATGAAATGCTTCTTTATTTGTCACAAGGGTAAGTTTCAACCAATTATGCCATTATTATAGTGGGAATAAATCTCTTGTGATTATTCTCGGGAATAATCACTGTAGCTTTTATTTGCCTAGCAACTGTCAGATATTTGTCAAAATAATTACTTAATTGTGTCAACGCGAAATGGGTGAAAGTCATCGGTTTAGTACCTTTTCTAATGCAGAAATTACAAAAAAGATTTTAGAAACTACTTCGAAAAATACTCTAATAAGTAATCAGTCTATATGGAGACAATTTAAGACCTTCACCAAAGAAAGAAATTATATTCTGGATCAATCTACTACAACAGCTACTCTGGCATTGATTTTAAAAGATTGGGCTTATAACATGAAAAGAAAAGACGGAAATGATTATAAAGAAGCAGTAATAAAGACAATGTGGAATAAAACGGCAAAATTAGTTCAAGAACTTTACTTTAATAAGTATAACAGGTCCTTTGATCCTTTCCATGATATAGAATTCAGAAATGCTCGGAATGCAAGAGATGCAAAAAGAAAAATTTTACAATAACATCCTGAAAAGCACAAACAAAGTTCTGTGGCACTTTCTAATACAGAATTGTTGCAAATTTTTAACTATTGGGACGAAGATACACCTTGTGGATTGCAAAGAAAGTTTTTTCACGTTGCATCGTATGAACTAGCTTGGAGGGGAGGAGAAGCTACGAAATGTTTAGTTCATTATTTTAAAAAAGAAACCGACATAAAAAGATTACTGGCCGCATTGAATACAATCCCATCTTTACAAAAACTGCACAGGGTGGAGCACAAAGGTGCGCTAATTGTAAATGGTTGACTCCAAACATAAATAACCCAGATATTTGCCCTTTTCGTCTTTTTGAAAAACTAATGAGTAAACGTGAAGAAAATATTAAAACCGAACGCTTGTTTCTTACTCCAAATCCGGCTTGGCAAACTCATGGTTTTTGGTATAAAAACGTTCCTGTGGGAATATATTCCATTTCAAAATGGATGAAAGAATCCGCAGAAAAAGTAGGTCTAGACACAGTTACTAAAAAAATAACTAACCATTCTGCCAGATCAAGTGCAGTAAGTAACCTTTCAAAAGCTGGTGTAGGAGAACAAGAACTAATCAAGGTCACTGGTCATAATTCTGCAAGTTCGATTAAACCATACTTACAATTGAACCAAGAACTTCATTCAAATATAATAAATAATCTTAGAGAAAATACGCAGGAGGAAACACTTAATATAACAAGCAATTCCAAATTCTCAATAAATAATGAGTCTCGAAATATTTTTAATAATTGCGTTTTTCATTGTACTAATTTAAATTGTTAATTCTTTTAATATATTCACAATGTGTCAACGATATTTTCATATATTGTAAGTAATAATTAATTAAATTAAATTTTTCAATAATTTTATGATAGTTTTATTGATCTTTTTTATTGTAAAAATTAGTGAATCAAAAAACAATCTAGTCAAACATAACTCGAGAGTTCCATAAATTAGAAAATAATTTGACAGATTTTGTTCAAACTTGTTGCCATTTGGCAATAGTCACGAGAGCCCGCAGGGCTCGAGTGGCAACAAGTTTTCAAACAATCTGTCAAATTATTTTCAATTTATTCTCACTTGCTTGTTATATGATTACTGAAAACAAATCAATATTCACATATATAAATAAAATAAAACGTATCCGATAGTCACCTAAATGGAATATTAACAAAAATAGTGGATTGTAATATAACAAATAACAGCGGTTTGTTGACTTTTTGAAAGTATAATTTTAAGCAAATAACTGTGTGATTGTTTGCCTAGGCCATCGATCGATATTCAAACTCACTTTATTATTATGACTTGTTGCTTGCAACCAATATGTTTTATATATTTTATTCTATTTTGTTTTGTACGCACATCGATTTCCACTGGGATACCTTTTTGTGTCCATTTTCACTGTCTCTACTACTTACTATTAATAAAGGTACCTCTAAACTAAACATTAACAATTAACATTTTAATTAAAAACTGACCACTCATAAAAATATTTATTAAAACACTACATACACAATCTTGCACAATCCAAGGAACGTAAACACCAAACTAAGGTTATGTCACCCGATGTCACCTGCTAGTATACAAACACAATCAGCTGTTGGTAGCCATCTTTTAGTTGACCAAATCTATCTCACTCTCGAACCGCGTTTTCTTGTCTAGTGACGTATCTTATAATTCTCCTATCTTTGTTTACGGCGTCAACTTTTTTTATATAAGGCATTATGAGAAAGTGGAAGGGTAATTTGAATTGACAATTACATTATTTAGTGTCAACTTGAATTTGTTAGTTGCTTTTTTTAAAATCATTTGCTTTTTCTAAGCAGTTATATTTTGATTATAACTATTAAAATAATCTTATGTAATAAAAGTTCGGTCTTCAGGCAAATTTTTCCTGAAAAATGTTTGATGGAACAACTTTTTGTAAAGAATCACATTTTCTTGTGAAATGAAAATTTAGGTCCGTTATACGTATAGTTAGGTCAATTTTGGGAATTTCTAAAAAATTTTAAATCGTTTTCAGATGTGTGAAAAAGCAGAAGAAGCAATCTGTGAGCAAACAATGGCTGATGCTTTGTACCTAACGGAAAATGAGGGAAAACTACGATTGGATAATTACGTTATGTGACTGTAGTGAACCTTTTTAGTTCAATTTTTCTCTTTTTTTTTCTCCAGTTTTTTAAGCTAAGGTTATCGTTAGTAATATTATGGATCTGTAATTGTGAAAAAAAAATATTATATTGTATACCTTCATACAAATTATTATATTTAATAGGATTTTTCTAGCAGCTTCAATGTAATTGTTGTATATACGAAATTGATAAATAAATTATGCTTGATCACATTTTAAATTATATATTGTTTTGTCAATCGCCATTTGGAATCAGGATAAAATAAATGCAGAAATACTAATATTTTGCATAAATCTTACTAGTATATTATTTGCGGGCACATAATTAAGGATATAAATCGCGAGCATAATCATGCGAGCGATTTATTTAGTGCTATTTTTATTTTGCTTTTTTCCCGGATTTTGCAGATATACCCTTATTTTGCCATATTCCTGCTTATTTTAACTTTTTACGCCTCAAATTTACATAAGAAAATGCATGGGAAAAGGACAATTTTTGGTATTTTTCGAATAATTGTTTGGGGTTTGGGAAAAGTTAAGACTAAAGTTATAGGACTTGTAGAGGACTTTCCAAAGAAGAATTTGACCTATCATACATATGGATTTGATGCCCCCAACCCACCCCCACAGTGCCCTGAAAAGTACCCTTAAATGGAAAAATGTAGATTCTTCAGAAAATTGACCCTTCTAATTATTTCATTCTCTTTTTTTCTCATAGAAGTCATTATTATAAGTCTAGTGGGACGCCTATAAACATTGTCAGTTAATTTCCATTTGTTTAAACAAATTTTTAGGTGTTTAAATAATTCTTTTTTTTTTCGAAAATCCGTCTGAATTGTTTTCTGAGTTCGAAATGGCAGTTTATTATCTTAGAGTGACATTATTCATTAAAAAAAAATCGTCCTATTGTTTAAATAATAAATTATTATTCATTTTCAACTTTTTTGTAATTATGGTAGAAAATTTAATATTTTTAAAAGAAATGTAACTCCCCAATTTCCCGAAAAAAGGATTTTAAATAAATTAAATTTTTTCGAATAAATGATATTGAAAACGTATAATATTTTACTTAATAATGATTTGAACCAGGTCCCTGGTTGAACTCCAGGTTTTGGCTGTAATTTTTAATTTATTTTAAAATTTACATACCACCTGTATGTCACCATTATGCATTTGAATAATATTTTATTATTTAAACAATGGAAATTATCCCAAAATATAAATGATGATGTCACTTGACAATAACTGTTGACCAGACCGATCTAAGAAAATGAATGTTAGGAGAATTGCAAAAAAATTGTTTAAGCAAATGGAATTTGTTTAAACAAATATGGGTTTATTAGCTAATAACATAGGCAAGATACCTCGAACATGAAATTTATAAGTTAATTTCACAAAAAACCTGACTTCTACCATAATTAGAACAACAGTTGAAAATTAATAATCATTGGTAGTTTAAACAATAGGAAGAATTTATTTAATGAATAATGTCACTCTAAGATAATAACACAGGATAATAAACTGCCATTTCGAACTCAGAAGACAGATGTCTGACGGAGTTTCGAGAAAAGCGAATTATTTAAATAAATGGAATTTGTTTAAACAAATGGAAATTACCTGACAAATGTTTATGAACATTCAACTAGATTTATAGTAATGATTTCTATGAGAAAAAAGAGAATGAAGTGATTAGAACGGTAAATTTTCTGAAGAATGTACATTTTTCATTTAAGCGTAGTTTTCAGGGCACTGTGGGGGTGGGGGCGTCAAAGCCATATGTATAATAGCTCAAATTCTTCATTGGAAAGTCCTCTACAAGTCCTATAACTTTAATCTTAAGCTTTCCCAAACCCCGAAGAATTATTCGAAAAATACCAAAAAATGTCTTTTTCCCATGCATTTTCTTCACCCTAATATAACACAGTATACCTCTGAGGTGCTCAATTTATCTCTACCTGCGTATAATAAGCGAATACATTTTTTTTTTTAAATAAAATATAAAGCTCAGTTATACCAATGTTTTGTATGAAGGCTTTTTTGTGTGCTTTTTTTCTTATTTTCCAAAAATAAATGCTTATAATTCCGCAATCTAATAAGATGTCATTATAATCATTGGCATGTATCATGATGGGGATTATATAACCATAGATACGTATGCAATGAACTTATTGTATGACTCGTAGATAGAATACTTTATACTCCATACACGAAATTAATTTTTGGCAAAAACGAATAATGAAAATAAAACACGATAAAATACTTTGCAATTACCGCTTTTTTTCTTCATTTTTATGCTACAAAGAAATACCAGAATGCCTTCAATATAATCGTTACATATAAACAAATAAATCACTGTCGAATCACATTTCAAATGTCAATTATTTGCCAAAACCTCCGCGACACGTAGGGCTTGGTTCGACCACGTCACTCGGGGCCCACTGTTCCGGTGTTTTAGCTTGTATCGAAAGCGCATGAACCCCACTTTGTAACTCTTCCTTAAGGATGTCGTTAACGAGGCGGTGTCTCTAAAAAAATCAATTATGAATCGAAAAATCATGCAATACACAATCTTACCATAATCAGCGGCATATTTGAGAACTTTTCCGAGACCACCATAACTTTAAAATGCGTCTCTGAGCCCTTCGGAACATTGTGCATGCCAGATTCGTTTATAACCTCTAAATGTCTCGGGCTCAACGTTATATCTAATTTTTGGCGAATTGAGTGCTCCACAGGGTTGTTAGTCATAGTTGTGTATAATACTTTGTTTATTGTGGTGTAATTTGGTAGATTTACTAAAATATAAGGGAGTTAGTATAGGTGTTTTGTAAACATAACCTCACTTACGTTTATAGAGGGAAGACAAACCAAATACCTTACTCATAATTTTATTGGCCTGAAAAACAAGACTTGCGTAGTTTTTATTCTGTAGTCTTATTTTGATGTTTCAAAACTATGAGAATAATTACGTCAAATTTGACATATCGGTAATTTATGAAGCTATTTTACCGATCGTTAGGTAAGTAACCTTTAAACATGGAGCCACCTAGTTTTAGTAGAACTGACAACAGAGGACGCCACATATCCTGATGCAAAAATATGAATTTATCTGAAACAATAAACATAATTTATCATAAAGCAAGAACCATTTCATTACAAACTTAGCTAATAACAACATGGCATATTTAGCCATATTACTTGTCTTGAAGACAATAGTTTTCGTTTCTACTGAAATTCGCGATGACCCAGAAGATATAACTGAAGGTTTTATCCTGAAAACAGAAGTTTGCAGTATTCGTGATTATGATCCTTTTGATATTAACGTCATAGAATTTATATTCGATGAAGAGAAACCAATTTGTAATGAGGGAAGACCTGCTTTAATCAAATCAAACTTGACTTCGATATTCATTGTAGAAGAATTGTTTATTGTGTACAACATATTCAATATGGATTTATTTCGGTGTTGCTACAAGAAATTTGGTAAAGAAGAAGCACGAAAAGAAGATGACGATGACTACAGGATTTTCTATAGGACTTACAACTGTACGTATTTTAACAAATCAGCGATTATTTTCGACCAATTTATAAAAGTTGTGTGCTTTTATAATACACTAGTTGTTTACGTGGATTATATTACATTCTTTATCTTCAATCCCAAAGAAACTGCGAATAATGATAATTTGAATATTTTGGTGCTTGGATTTGATGGGATATCACGTTTAAACTTCAGAAGACAAATGCCAAAAACTGTATCGACTTTAACAGAATTAGAAGCTATCGAGTTCTTAGGATTTAACAAACTGTCTGATAACACGTTTCCAAATATAATGGCAGTATTAACTGGTTTATCCGAAGATGAATTAAAATCCTGTTGGCCGAATTTAACATGTTACTTTGACGATTGTCCCTTCGTTTGGAAACTGTTTAAAGACAAAAATTTCACAACCGTGTATGGAGAAGACTGGCACTACGATCGTTCAACATTTCGGACTGGTAAACAGGGATTTCGCAACCAACCAACTGATTATTACTATGGAATATTTGCATCACAAAACAAAGATTGTCTTGGGTCTCGTGAAGGATACGTGGTATTGCTGGACTTTCTGGAGAAATTCGTTCGGGTCATGCTTGAAACCAAACAAAGGTACTTCGGATTTTTCTGGGAGAATGATTTATCCCATGAGTTGTTCAATAAACCAAAACTGGGTGATGACCATTATACAAATTTGCTGACTAACTTGAACCATAGTGGAATTTTGAATGATACGGTCCTGATCGTCATGAGCGACCATGGAATGAGGTACGGCCCAATACGGTCAACAGGTCAGGGATATATGGAAGACAGGCTACCAGTTCTATGGATATACTTACCAAAATGGTACAGAATTAATTACCCAACTGCTTACTCAAACCTCATGAGAAACAGAAGACGCCTAACCAGTCATTTCGACGTACATGAAACGCTGTTAGATCTACTAGATCCATATAAGCTAACCTCAAAATTCTTAAAGGACCGCTTGGGGAATCACCCAAAAACAAAAGGTCTATCATTATTCGGTGAAATACCTAAGTCTAGGACTTGCGAAATGGCTGGTTTAACACCAAATTGGTGCGCTTGTCAAATGGGGAAAGCTATAAGCGCCAGAGACGAATACGTTTTGGAGTTCGCTCAACTTATCGTACAACACGTCAATAATCTATTGCAGGATCATACGGAATGCGCTGAATTAATATTGGTGAAGACTTTGAACGCTGGGCTACACATGTTTAGCTTTGAAGATCGTTACTATACCATTTCTTTGACAGTTAACCCTAGCCGAGCTATTTTCCAAGGTGTTGTTAATGAAAAATTAATTGGAAAAGAGACCGAACTTCATGTCGTTGGCATTGTTACGCGTCTCAATAGATATGGGAACCAAAGTTATTGCGTTGATGATTACAGATTGAAGATGTATTGCTTCTGTTGAGGTTTGATAGTTTAAACCAGTGTTTCCCAACCGGGGTTTCGCGAGATGTCGTCAGGGGTTCCGCGGAAAAATAGTAACAAATTATTTAGTGTTATTTTTATGTATTATTTTAGCATGGGATTATTATTTGAAATATTAATAAACAAGGTCAATCCAAATAAACCACTGTTATTTCGACATTACATCAAACAGGCAACATTCTAGGCTATTCATTAACTTCAATTGACAATATTACTTATAATTATCTGTTTGCATAAAAACAAAATAACCTCTAGAAAACAAGAATCTGGCAAAGTTACTGGTCAAACTCTTACCATTCGTTTTCAATATTTTTGCCTTTCCAAATGTGTGAAAAAATAAACCTATAATTTGAAACTAAAGTATAATTTCAAATTTCGTGACTGCATTTAATTGAACAAAAAATAATTAAATTATGTTGAAGTAAGTATTAATTTTGACAATGAAACAAATTTAAAAGTGCTCCACATATTTTTATTTATAATTTGGTATGTTTTTGCATTTAATTTTCACCTCGAGTTATAAATTACCTTGTATTAGTTCAGTTTTCAACATTGTGTATGTATGAGCAAGCTTTTTCTTATTTACCAGACATTAAGAGAAAATATAGAGATCATCTGTTATTGATAAAGTTAGTGTGTACAAATATCTTCTACTTGGGTGTTTATTCCCACATTTTTTTTCTCAGAACGTAATTATTATTCTTCTACTTCTTACTAAAATGTTTCATAAGGACTTATGAAACTTTTTACTCAGAATAAATGTTTCTCAATTATTGTCTTTTAACCAATGATTTTTGTTTATATTTTAATGAATTTATTTATTTAATTATTTGTCAAAGGTACTTTTTTATTCTTCGTTTTCGCATTGTTTGATTTGTATTTTCTTCTTCCTTCCTTTGGTGATACTTGAAGGAACTAAAAAGAACAAATAAGTTTATACCTAGAGATGAAATATCTGCAATGTTACAGAAAATGAATGTAATAAACTACCAAAAAAGCTGTAAAAGAAGAATTAACTGTAACATCGCTGGTTATTGGATACCAGCTAAATTTCTGTATTGTTTTTTATAGAATTCACATATACTCCACAAACATATTCCTGGGGAATTAGAACAGTATCACCCTAATTTTACAGGGCATTTTTTTTAATTTTACAGGAAAAATACTTTAATAAAAAGAAATACTTCACAGTAGTAAGTAATATTCAATCATTAAACTGCGTTTCTTTAGAGACTTGTATCTGGTTGCTTGAAATACGTTACACGTTTTTCTGTACGCAAAAGTAAAAAGGTTGGGAAACGCTGATTTTCTTCTATAATAATCTAAAATACGGGCTACATTGAGCTACATTACTACATAGTTAAGATATGAGCATGAATAACACAAACGTGATTAGATATCTTAGCAATGCTGCACTGAACACCTAAACAAATCCAATCGTAGTTGAGTTTCCAAGAAGATGAAGAACCACAACAAACTTCTAATAATATATTTCTGCGAAATGATAATCATTACACAGGTGTCACTGAAAATTGACTCAGTCCACCAACCAACTGAAGATATCGATGACACTGAAAAAGTTAAAGGTTTCGTCCTGAAAACTGAAGATTGCTCCATACCAGAGCTGGACGCCTTCCATTCTAGCATAAAACCATTCCTAATTGAGAAGAAACCAGTAAACTGCACGAATGGAACGTCATCTCTGGTGGAATCAAACCTAACCTCAATATACGTACAAGAAAAGGCATATCCCGATTATAACATTTCAGACGTGAGTCTACTGAAGTGTTGCTATACTCCATTTTGGAGCAAAGTTCCAATCTACAAAGGTAGCGATTTTAAGATAGTGTATAGCAGGACATGTGTGAATTTTTCAAAATCTGCAAGTATCAAGCATGAGTTTATCAGCGTTGAATGCTTTTATGATTCGACGAAAATATACATAGATTATTTTGCTTTTGTCTTAGTAAAAGTAAAGGAGAATCCAAAGGAGACTACAAAGGAGGGTTTAAACATCTTGGTTGTTGGTTTGGATTCCTTGTCAAGGTTGAATTTTCATAGGCAGATGCCCAGGACTGTATCTGCGTTGAAAAAACTCGGCGGTGTTGAGTTTTTAGGTTTCAACAAAGTTGCTGATGACCTGGTGTCAAATTTAGCTCCGCTGCTAACTGGGATGTACCATTATAATTTCCGGGATTGTCTACCAAAACGGAGGGTTTATTTTGACAAGTACCCATTCATCTGGAAGTTTTTTCAAGCGAAAAATTACGTGACAGCTTATATTCAAGATACCCAACCATGTTTTACATGTTTCCCTAAACAACCGATTGATTATAGCTGGCGTGTCTTCACTTCAGTAACTCTAAAGGACAACAATGGAAGTTGCATTGGTACCAAAGAAACTTATTTAGTTCATTTAGAATACCTCCAGAGCTTTGTGGAAGCTATGAGGATAACCAGGCAACGTTATTTCGGTTTTTTTTGGGAATCGTCTTTAACCAATGATGTTCTGAATATCCCGAAAGCTGCTGATGCCAAATACTCAAACTTGTTCATCAAAATGAACAAGACTGGGATGCTGAATGATACTGTTTTGTTTGTATTGAGTGACCATGGTGTGGGGCATGATGGACTTATGCAAACTTTTCAAGGGAAATTGGAAAATAAGTTGCCGTTTTTGCATGTGTATCTACCTCCGTGGTACAAGGCTAAATTTCCAATGGCGTTCGGGAATTTGATAAGGAATAAAAGAAGATTAGTTACTTTGTTTGACGTTTATTATACGCTATTGGATTTGGTTGATCCTTACAAACTGACATCAGAGTTTTTGGTGGAAAGAAATCAAAGTGATCGGATTCATGTTTTTCATAGTTTGTTCGATGTTGTTTCTAGAAAGAGAACGTGCAAGTCTGTTGGGATTTCTTCAAAATTGTGCGCTTGTTAATTAATAATACTGTTGCTATTATTTACAAATAACCTAATCGTTAAGGATTATGTTTGTAGATTTATGTAGTAACATTGTACGCAGGTATTTATGATCTTTATTTGTAACCTTTGTTCCATTGTTACAATGTGAGTCAGCATGCGATAACTATATAGTTAGTACATCTGTAATAATAAATAAATGCTTATTAAAGATTTTTGTTGTAATTTATTGATGTTTTATTGTAGTTTATTCATATGTAATGTGGGTACTTTTTTGAAGATAATATCGATAATTTTCTTTTTATGTGACTGAAGCTAGACAAATTCTATTGACTTTTTAGCAACAAAATTTAAAATAGGTATCTGCATATTTGATGCAGCAAACAAATATAATTCAAATACAAAACAACAGCTAGTATAAATAAACTTCTTAACAATTAAAAATAAATATAGTACAAGTAACAAAATAAAATAAAAGATCAAATAAAATAAACCTACACAAAGAAATAACAATTCATTAAAATAAAATATTAAAATTACGCATAGGTACAAGGTCAACAATACCAAATTAAAACATCTGATGTGGCCAGGCAAATGAATTTATCATACTATATATAAATAGTTTATCTACATGAGCAAATTCTATTTGATCGAGATCGGTCGTGTCTGCTCATTTTGCAAATGAGCCGCCATTTTTGTAATTTCGTCAAAATAGTTAAATGATAAATTAAAGTAGAGGAAATTCTGAATAATTTATATCTATGACATTTATTGGTAAAATTAATAGTTTATCTGCAAGAGCAAATTGTATTTGATTGAGATCGGTCTTGTCTGCATTATTATAAAACAAGTTAGCCAGGATTTGACAGATATTTTCATTCTAATGATATTAGGTAGTCTCAAACGCTGATGTTTTGACAATACCTACTGTCAATAGAATCTTTATATCTGTCAAATCCTGGCTAACTAGTTTTATTTCAATGCACACACGATCGATATCGATCAAATAGAATCTCACGCAGCTAAACTATTAATTTTATATATTGTATGATAAAGTCATGTGCCTGGCCACATCAGATTTTTTGTTTGAAGATAACATCGATAATTTGCTTTTGTGACTGAACTTGATTAGTGTTTTAATTTCTTAGCAACAAAATTTAAAATAGGTACCTATCTGCATATTTAATGCAACAAACAAATATTATTCAAATGCAAAACAACAAATATCTTAACTTAATATAATACAAGTAATAAAATAAAGTAAAATAACAAATAAAACAACTTAAATAAATTAATAACAATTCATAAAAATATAATAATAAAATTACGCGCAGGTACATAGTCAACAATAACAAATTAAAAAACAATTAACAAATAAAATTTACAAAGAAGTTGATATATTTGTTGTTAATGACGGTGGCGCCATCTACCCGAAAACTGCTGAAGTATGGAATTCCCACTCTCCGTTCAAACGAACAAAAATCGTCGGTTTTGCTAGTTTATTCGAAACTTTTAACTAACATCATTTCATGGATATTACATTGCATGCATAGATAGGTTATTTTACTATCCGTTGTATAAAACATTGATTTATAAATCAAAAAAATAAAATTGTAACTAATTTTGTGTATTTTGTAATTTTTGCAATTCTGACTAATTTTTGGTACGTATTCTCTTTTCAGTTATCGTTCATATACTGTAGCTACATTCAATTAATAAGTCATAACTCAAAAGTCATTCGTTTTAGTTAATATTTAAAATGTTTAAGGCTATACCCAATCAACACCGTATGTATAAATTGGCACGACAAAGTACTGATAAAATTATTTAAAAAATGAGATTAGGACAAAAAACAAAAAAAAAATATTTAAACTCCTTTAAATTAACTAATATCGTAATTATATACAAATTATACATTAAAACACCAAAAAGAAACTGCCTATAACATTAAACAACACTAAACCAAAACATTAACCTCTAAATACGCCCTAAAACAAAATTAAAATCGCAATACCCGCTCAACGCCGTACAAACTGGTAATATAACCCAAAGACCGCGTGATCAAGTAGTCGCTGGATACTGAGGCGCTCGCGACTGTGACGTAGCGACAGCGGTAGCTAAGTAGCCCGTGCGCGTTGCCTAGCAATGTCAACAACTCAAATTTGCTCTCGCCGCCATGTTTTTATATATTGACTGTGTTAAGTGGAAGTGTTCAATTCGTCGCGATTTCTATCGGATATTCGCGGAAAAGCGGTGGATAATTATGCGAAACTGTTGTCGAAGTGTGTAGAATGTACTGCGTGTTGTTTTCGTGGAGTTTTAAGCGATTTGATGCGGTATTACGGATAATATTGGATATGTGTGAATGGCGTGTTGTATTAAGGTGAACTTTGTCTGGCTTTGATGTTTTTTGTTATAGATTTTAATTGTGTATTTTTGTTTGTAGATTACGTGGATGGTTGAAGATGTGGAATGGTAGCGGTGCATAGCGGGATACAAAGGTAGGATTTATTATTTAATATTAGTTTTAGTAATCATCTCTGTAAATTAGACTATTGATGCTCGTATTCTTTAAGAATTGTTGAACCGTTTCTTACGTAATCACTTGTTATAATTTGACTATTGTTTTAATTGTTATAGTTACCATGGTTTTGACTACGCATTTTTATAATGTTTTCTGTGATTATTTGTCACTCATTAGAGGACAAATATTCCTACGACTATTTTGTGTTATCTAAAAGGCGTGCTAGTATATATAACAAACGAAAATTACAGAGGCCAGTTATTTCTATACATGGCCAGCAGCTGCCATCTCCAGGTTCCATCATATAGATCTATTCTAGTCTAGTATTAACATTTCAACAATAATTATAGTTTTGTAAATATTAAAAAGAAAAATCTGTGAGAACTCAAAAACTCATTCCCAAGACAGTGGGCTAAAATATGTATTCAAGAAAAAGTGGTAAATGCATTTCTTGTTCAGAGCTTTATAATAATTATGTTGTACAAGTGCTAAAATTACGAAATAGTGACCGTTTTGTGACAGTGACAGACTATAATAAAATTTGCGGACGCCACAGAATGTTAGAACCACTTTCTGCGTCAGATCTCAAAAGCGCAACTGTACCCATTTGATTTATTTCCCTCATTTTTGCTAATTTCACTGTACTATCTGCAAATAGAAACACAAAATAACGTAAAATCCCCTTAAAAACTTCAGTAATTTGTTTGTTTTTATTCCATGGCGTAGCTTTAACGGAGTTTTGCTGTTTCATACATTTTGATATTTTCTAAAATCAAAAATACCAAGTTGACATCTTGTGATGTCACAATATCTACATAGAATTGGGAAAATGTTTGTGTGACATTGTCAGGTAGTACTTTAATTTTAACTCCCATTATTAATATTAATGTATTTGACAAGATTATTGACTTATTTATATGCTTATTCTAGCTACTACAGATGATGCAACAGATGAAACTTTACACTAGGGTCATTCCGCGAATTTTTAATGTTAGTTTACTAAAACCAATCACTGTACTGGTAACGACCATCACGGCTATTTAAAAAGGGGTTGTCATAGGACTTATCAGTTTGAACATCTATCTACAACAATAGGGTATTTGACTATTATTGGAAAACCATCTTAGTGTGTTTATTCCCTCACTCTACATGTAAATGCATTATTTTTCGTAATTATTTCTTCAATATTTCATAAAAATCAGCGTTAAAAATGGAATCACAAAAAGGCCCACCAAAACAATACTTTCTGCTGTGCGACGTCACCCGATAGTAGATGTCAAATCGGCCCATATGGTCTGTCAGCATAGGCATCGTCGCCGTTTGGTAATTGTGTTGTATGATGTGTTGTTTTCACAATTTCTACATATAAATGGGTTATAAATGGTGTATAAATCCACAATGCAGAAATACGTCAAGAAAAACTCCGGATAAACTATTTGTAGCTGTTCCGCAAGATTTGAAACTGCGAAGAAAGTGGTTGGCTCATAGAAATTCAAATGAAATAAATAGCGGCCAATACAAGTTTTTTTTTGTTGTTAAGATTACTTCGACATAAGTAAAACTGACTAGAATAAGTTATCTATCGTATTTTCGAACCAGGTATTATCTGATCTGACAGCTTAAGGTTAGGGCTATCCTAACCTACAAAGTTATGCTTACATGGCACATTGGTGCTATTAAATTCAAACGGGAGAAGCATAAGAGCGCGTTCGGATAACCCGGTATTGTACGGTGAGAGTGACGCGCTGCATAATAGGCGGACTAACGTCATACGGCGTTTATCTGCATATAAGAGAGAGACACGCTCTACGCGTACTAACGAATGACGTCACTGGAGAGTGAGCCAATTACAGAGCGTTGTCAATCACGTGATAGGATGTGAATGAAATTCAATTTTAATTTTGGTTTTTAATAGAAATAAAGCATATTTTTTTTTGAAAAGTAATAACAAATAGTTTTCTTAAACTGTAATCTATTAGGATGACTATAATACACGCCATATTTTGAATACAGTCAAATACCCTACTGCAGAAGCATTGTTATCAGTGCATTTAATTGGAAGTAATAATTTTGCGATTACAACCAGAATGCTTATCAAAACTGGTGAAACGGTTAACGTAGGTTCATAATAAATGCAATTAGAGTAGATGGAACGTAGATCGTTATCTTTGAGTGCAGATCTGACGTTTCGATACATTATAAGCATTGTTTTTTTATCACGGTGGTGTGCTAGTGGGTAATTGTTTCCGAATTACTTCTCCTGCTTTAGTTTATCAAACTCGTTGCTCGAGAGGTGGTGAAAAATTGTGCTGCCATGACAGTAAGTAAACTTTTCAATATAACCCTTGCTACTATTTAATAAAATAGAGTATACATTTTATTTATTTTATTATATAGTTGATACCTTCTGTTCTCAGATCAATCGTACGATAGTGGCGTACTTGTTTTTTTTTTAAAGTAATGTTTAGATTGGAGTTAAAACTAGAACATGTCCTACTTATAGCAGTTACAATGACATCAGAAAACAATCAAATCTCTCATCTACGTTTCTATTAAATGCAAGACAATCATATTGTATAGGTACATTGTTTGCAGTAAAGTGGTTTGTATTGTAAAGTATGGAATTTCATGTAACTATAGGCAACATTGTCGATTTTTATCTTTAACATAAAGTATATTTTCGTATTGAAACAATTCTTGAATGGTATCTTCCATAAAAAAAATTGCAGTAAAAATGAAAATATGAAAAATGGAATGCATGAAGCCATTCAACTCGCAAGGTTTGCCTACCTCAGGGTAGTGTTTTAGGGCCGGTCCTTTACCTACCAAGCTGTCGGTAGATATAAGTTTCTCTTTTACCAATCTTTTACAAATTCTGAAACGCGTGTAGACGCATAGTGCTCAACTCTGGGCATTGCACCACAAAAAGTGACATAAAATTACAAGAAGTCACAAAAAATAAGACTTTAGAAACTCATTGAGGCCATCCAGTTCCTTGCCAACACAATATTTTCGGTTAGTGTAAATGCGTTGGTTCCAAAAGCAGAGGCAATAAAAAGCCATTAACCGAGTCGATATTTTCGCAATAATCCACCGATATTAAGGTTACCTGGGCCGGGTGTATCGCAATAACATTCGATGGGGATTTTATAGGGATTTCCGACGTCAGTTTTGGAGATGTGAGATTAGTGTGCCATGCTTGCCCACCGATAATGTTCAACTTATCTGGTTTCGACAGGACCGGCAATTTTAAAAGTAATTTACACAATCGATTAAGTACGCAGTATATTTACACGTATTACTGGCTAAAATACAATTGATTGTTTAGGAGAATAAGCCCTGCGTCATCAATTTTTAACCGAGTCAAATTTCTGGTTCAAAAAACATGTTTTAATTCATTTACAGCATCATTATTTTTATGTATCTCACTCAGACAGTGCGTAATTACACACAAAATAAATATTTATTATTAATAAATACAGACCCTCCTGTCTACGTACCTAGACCTACTTAATAATATTATAAAATACGTACGCATGTAACAGACCAAATTTGATCTGACGATAATAATTCCAATTAAAACATTCTTGACCGGTTATCTGTAAATCAGCTGTAGTAATAACGCAAAATTTGCTAGCTTTATCGATATTAATATTTTCGTAGACGTATTTACAGGGATGTTAAATTACGGTAATTAATTGTTTTCGTAAATTACCGTTGAAATTAAAATTATTAATTTCAAATATTAAATTATTAAAATATTAAAAATTCTAAATGTTAAATTAAACCGGCGTTAATACCGATCACTCTAGGTTATGAATGCTACTTATGTTAATAAAAACGTTTGGTCAATAAAAGTCACTATTTTGTAGATAACTAGCAATCTGACTAAGGATGTTAAATTTCCGTAATTATTTTTTTCAGTAAATAACCGCTAAAATTAACAATATTACTACAAATTTAAATTACCACGTAATGAAATATTGCAATTGTTAAATTACATTTTCTTAAATTACCGGGTAATTCAAAATGATAATTTACCGACGACAGTAAATGATGTCATTATATTCCAGACAACCACCAATCGCTGATGCTTTTCCTGATTTAATAGTAGTAATTCATTATTAAAATGAAAGCAGGGACTACAATAAAAATGCTTTTTATACCAACAATTTATAAAATGGACAGCCTAACAGCATAATAAATTTGATAAATCAACAAATAAGTTTTTCTTTGCAAATCGTCATTTAAAAATTCTTTAGTGAACCGGTTAGCATCGTTAGATCCTGTGTCTATTTAGATAATGTAATCCTTAATAAAAAAAAACAAAGAGTTTTAGTCCAACAACAGTATTAGAAGTTATTAGTATTAGAAATATAAGAATTTTCAATTTAATTCGTTGCAGAAATAAAAAGAAAATGATAAGTTGTTTTAATAACCAGTATATTATTCGTCTAAGCAAATTACACTGAGCTTGATATTTTATAAATAAGTCAACGCTTAAAAATTCCTGGAGTATAAAAATATTATTTTGGTTCGAAACATCGCATATGTGACAAAACACGTTTCAAATTCTCGAAGCGGACCGGCCGGCTGGACAAAAACGTGTTCTATTATGGCTGTAAAATAACTACGCCGAATGTTGCTCGAATATTTGACGAAAACATACTCATACCGTCAATGCTCCACAGAAAAATACATTTTTCTTGTCGAAAGAAATTGTTTTCGAGGCATAGTACGAGATATCTTTTTATATTTCAATTTCGACAAGGAAATTGTCCTTGTACCAGATCCTTGTACGAAGTATGCACATGTTTGTTTTGCTGCATTACTAACGCGTCTCGGAAAATATAATGATATGAAATGAATAAGGAATTTATTGTTGAGTAATAACTAAATAGATCCCTTCCATATCAAATTAAATATCCGAGTTTCAATAATTATAGTATCAAATACTGTAATTTATTACCGACTTACAAAACGACAACTCCCGGTTTCACAAACAATGATCACATTTTATCCGGATCACCAGAACATTTATTTAAATCATGAATTTGATAGTAGGTAGATGGCTTCTGATTTAAAATGTGCATTATTGGCTTTGCTGAATTAAGTAATTAAAAATCCGGAAATTACCATTAATGACGGTAATTTACCCGATAAATTACGCTCTTACATTCCTGCGTATTTACATGCATTTAATTACTTATTTTACACAAAACATGGTGGTAAGTCGTGTTAGCGGATCGCAAGGTGAACACAGCATGGCGCAGTCGGTAATGACGTAATGGGATAATTTTGCGCAACGTTAAATAAGATATTACAAGAATTTCGTTTATTTCGAATACGGACGATACACCTAATATTAAACGCAGCGAGAAGGCGAAATGGTACTACTAAAAATAAAATTTTAACACCGAAGAATATTACTGTGTGGGGCGCGGAGTTGCTGATAAAACGACCTCCACGGTTTCAACTAAGTGGATTAGATAGGTCGTTACGCCCTTTAAGGTTTTGCCATACAAATTTTTATTAAACGTTTCATATCCGGACGCTTGGAACGAACAGACATTGCCGACAAACATTTATTAATTTCCCTGATAATTTATGGCGTATATTAACATATATTACTTGTTGGGTTTTGTAAAAGAATGAACGATGTAACGTATAAGAGTTTGTATTAAAATTGAGCCCTTAATTTTAGTGATAAGTACATTAGCACTTAGGAAGTTGTCGGTCTTGACGCTACTTGAGTGTAGGGTTTCCAATTTTCGGGATTGGGACCCCGATTTCGGAATTTAACAAAAAACCGGGATTTCGGGATTAATCCCGAAACTAATCCTTAGATCCCGATTTTTGTGTATCAACAATTGAAGAGTTGAAGTAAATAACGAACTAAGGGCCAAAAATATTATTCCGAGATATTTAGAAAATAGTGTGCAGCAAGATAAATGTTTTCCCTATTTTTGTGCATATTGAAACAGATTGAAACAGACAGTATGTTGGTGTTCACATGTGGTGTTGTTTTTGCCGAGGTCTTGTATCGCAAGAACAAATCTAAAGCAAACTAAAAAATTCGTAGAAGGTGCCATAATATTTATTTATACATATTTTTAGCTAAGTTAATATTTTTGTTGCTTGACCAAGTATACTTCATACAGAGTGTCCGTTGTTCGAAAAAATACATGGGGACCTCGTTTACTGAAAGCCATGCAAAATTTGATAGTTCTGCTCAATTTTATAGTCATGAATTTTCTTAAAAAATGCGGTTATTTGTTATTAAATGTACTGAAAAACTGTTGTTTTTTTGTGCTATCTTTCTAATCTAAAGATGTTTATATAAAGTTTACATTGAAAATGACTTATTTTAGTAACTTCCTTCAGAAAAAGTAAGGACCAGAAATCAAAATCCACTCAACGTTTTCCTTTTATTTTGAATTATTATTTTAGAAAAACCAGAAACAAGCTTTAATATTTTTTTCCACAAACTACTCAAGGTTTCACACAGTATTGATACTAACAATATCGTACATTTTCTTTTTATTAAAAATCAAAATACAGAAATAACATGAACTTTTTTGTAATAAAAACCAAACTTTTTTTGGCTTTAAACAAGCTATCGTTTAAAGATATTGTATTATGGAAATTTGGAAACTATTCCTTTTTTCAAATAGAATTTTTGGCACTTAGTTCATTATTTACTTCAGCTCTTCAATTACAGATAGCAAGGCACGTGACTTTATCATACTAGAAAGCAGTGTCAATTGCTGATGAATCAAAATATCTGTCAAATCCTGCTGTAAATGCAGATACGAGCGATCACGATCAAATAGTATGTTTTGATGTGTGTAGTCGGGTTAGTGCTGGTTCGAATAAAATATGCTAACGCCTCATTAAACTATTCTATGCATGACTTTGAAAGTTAAAGTTTGCTCATGCAGCTAAACTATTAACTTTACCAAAAAGTGTCAGACTTAAATTATACAAAATTTCCTCTACTTTAATTTATTATTTAACTATTTTGACGGAATTACAGAAATAGCGGTTCCTTTGCAATATCGTTGAAAAATGCTAAAAGTAAACCTCCAGTTCCTTTGGGCCCTTTTGAACAACACATCTTTCAGCTCTAAGTTTAGTCTGAAACTTCTAAATGTGAAGTTTCGTCTTTTCATTTTTTACTTTAATAGGGTATTCCGGTCATGTCAAAATTTAAGCAGATATTCGGTTTAACCTATTGTACAATTTATGAGGATTCATAAAGTTAAGCTATGAGCTTTTTGATTTAGTTTTTCTATGAGATAATTGCAATTAAAAGTGCATTTCGTTTGAATTCACCGACCACCCTCGGAAATACACGATGATTGCCGATCCCTAGTAGCGGTGGCAACAGCGGACAGCTCTCGAACAGCTGATCGGCCAAGTTGACGGTTGGCGACCCTGTTGTTTGACAACGAATAAAGGTAACTTTTTTTAGAGATGATTTGATCATTGAAACTTGAAGCCAAACATCTCTCATCTCGCTAGTCGGCAATGTAAAGAAAATCTTATCAGGAGTTACTGTTCTACTGCTGTTACAGCCCGGCACGGAACAATGTCGGCGTTGGTGTTTATACATTTTGAACAAGTGTTTGATATAACCTCAATAACCAAAGCAGGTGTCAACAAACGAGCGATTCTAAACGTTGACACAACAGAAGACAAAAATTTACTACGTGCACCCTAGATATAGCAACGTTGTCAAGTCGCTCACTTTGAGCGGTCTTTGTGACGTCACAAAGACCAATCCTAATTCAAACTTCAAACAACGATTTCTCTTAATTTAAAACAATGTTTGATATTTTACTTGTGAAGTAGCAAACAGTAGCACCCATACTTTGTAAAAAATGACAATTTCAAAAACACCGGAATACCCTATTGCTACCACTGTTGTTATATTTCTATGATTCATGAACAACATTTTTGATATAGTTTTGATATATTGATATCTACGACTCACAAATTCCTCTTTATATCAAATATTTTAAATGTATTGGTCAATGATGGCGAGGCGAACTGTCACATAACTGTCATCCAGTATAATTATGACAGTTCGTTCAAAGTTACATAATTATTTAATAAGGAATCGATTGCTTTTGTTAGAATTTTTAGATACAACCTATTTATTACCTAAAGTTTGATGTTAAAGTGTAAGTTCTTTGAAAACTCTCTGTTTGCTTTGAATGTTCATCTGCAAAACGGGCTGTCTACAGCTCAACCAATAGCTTGGTGCTTTAGTGTTCACAGAGCAAACAGGTGGTTTTTTTTTTGTTTCACGCAGGAAAATAAATTCGTTTCAGTCTAAACATCAATGTTCTAGTGCATTGTGATTTTTAACGGCAGTTTTGTTGTTGCGATTTGTTAGCATGGATGAGATAAATACTCAATGTGAAATTTTACCCTGTCCGAAAGGAAAAGGACGCAAGAAAGAGCGACAACCAGAAAACTACTCTAGGAATGTTAAAAAAAGGCTCAGGTATGTTTTAAAAAGTAGAAAATTTTAGGACATACCAAATTCATGAAAGTAGGAATTACTTTTGTATCTATAGGATACAAAAGTAATTCCTACTTCCGTCACAAGAATTAACTTCTTCGCCGACGGCTGCGGTGGTCAAAATAAAAACACTGCAATGATGACAGCGTACTGGCTTCTTAATGAATCACCACCAAACATTAAAAAAAAATTGAGATCACATTTCCAATCGTAGGACATTCCTTTATCTCTGCTGATCGACATTTGGGTTATAGAGAGAGAAATTAAAAAGAAAACTCCTGTTATTGTACAATCCAGCCACTATGATGACATCATAAGTAGACACGCCACAGTCAGAAGAATTGGCATTGACTGGAATGTAGATGAGTGGAAGAATGGAGCAAGGAAAAATGTAAAGCTTCCTGGAGCCTGGCATTTCAAATTTACTGTTTTAATACAGGGCGAGATTAATTACGCCAGTAACGTTGGAACAGCTAAAGGAATTTGTAAAAAAATTTGTTCAATATCATCCATTCAACCATGCGAGATACTACTAGGCAAAGAGCTTAAAGGCGACAAAAAATCTATTATTGGTTTGCTGGTTAATCATTATGGTGGCAATTGGCGACAATTACCAGAAGTCGCCTTCTACAAAAACATACTGCATGAACAGGATCAAGACTTGCGTTAAAACGAAAATGACATTTAATCCTTTCATTGCTTTTTCAAAGTTTCGTTGGCATATAAATAAGAGGCTTTTTAAGTTTTTTAATTTTTTTTATTTGAAAATCTGTTTTTGAATACTAGTTACAGATTACTTACTGTATAATGATCTTTCAATAAAAATTCAACAACTTTCTTTAATGATTTACTTTTATTATTTGCAAAACTCTCTCTTTGCACCAAAATCTTATTTTGTTCTCAAAATCTCTGATACTTTCAGGTTTAGAATCATTCAATTTATTATAAGTGCCTGGTAAACAACAGCAAACCAAAATAAAATAATACGAAAAAATAATTTTCATGTTCGCTAAAACCTATGTTGCTCCTGATAAGTAAACCAAGTAGCAAAGCGGAAGTTTTGCAAATAACGGCCTCAAATATAAGAACCATATTTTGACATCAATTTCGGGACTGATCGGGATTTGTCGGGATATATCCCGATTTTTCGGGATTATCCCGACAAGAAAAATTGTCGGGATCCCGATCTTTCGGGACCCCCAAATTTCGGTATTGGAAACTCGAGTATCTCCAACTGTATGTAATCAACCCACCAACCACAGCACGATGAACAAAGAAGTAAATCATCACAAAATAATTTTAGAACATATTTTCACTACTTTCTACCTGGCTTAAAGCATATAAAAACATGAAACCGTATCCAGCAAACTCGAGATACTCAAGGTAATTGTCCACACGAAAAATGTGCTTCTTATCTCAAATCCAGAATCTTTTTCATTTCCACGATCATACCCTAAAGGGCCAGAAGCCATCATCTCCAGTATCCTCCACCATTTTTACAGTGTCTTAATGCGTACGTTTTACATTTTCCAGGAGGTCGATAGCAAGAAGGGAGCAGAGCTACCTGAAAGAGCCGCTTGGAGCAGCCCAATCGAGTTCGTGCTGTCATGTTGGACGTACGCAGTAGGCCTAGGAAACGTTTGGAGGTTCCCTTATCTCTGCTATCGGTATGGTGGAGGTATGTTATCTTAATTACGTAAAGGGGAGAAGGGCAGAGGGCGACACTCGGAACTGAAACACTCTGAAATCGAGATATCTCCGATTTTCCTCTTCTACGGGGTTGAATCGCATGCAGTTCTACCCCCCCGCACGCAAAAAGTGTGATCCGGGTGCCAAATGGGCTGACCTTTTTAGGGCAGAAGAATTTGGGGTTGTTCTGGTTTGGTTGAATTTCTATTTAACTTGTTACTTGCTTTTTTCTAGTTTAGAGTGTATGTTTTGTAAATATATAAAATTTGAGGTTGAACCGATATCTCAGGAACGAATGTTAGCAGGACAACGCAGTTAACATGCAAATAATCCTTATATACTGCGATACATATCCCTTGAATATAATAGCATTCCGACTATTTGTTAATTTTTAAGACCGAAATAAACATGAACAATAGTTTGCGCAGTTCGGCTTCCCTCGCTTGTGGGTTTTGGTGCGAGGCAGTCGAACGAGATGCGCAGTTCTGATGCGACCATTGAATCCGTTTGAATCCGTGTTTGTAAAATATTGTTGGGTATAATTAATTGTACATCTAAATTCATTATTTATATTTAACTTGCACTACTATTCAAAATTCCGAAATTAAATTGTTCTGATCGTATCGTACCGGGGATATAAAAACGTAATTTACCGCGTAAATTACCAAATTAATTACCGTAATTAATGGTAATTTACCGATTTTTAATTACCGTAATTTACGGCTTAAATTACCGATGGTAATTTATCGTCAATTTAGTAATTTACCGAAAATTTTAATTACAGTTGTTAATTTGCCGGAATTTATAAATTAATTTCAAAAACCTTCCATCAGTACTTGCGTGAATGTACCCCACGACTCCTAAGCAGTCGACAAGTGCACTGTTGTTGGTGTTTTGCCTGGGAGGTACTTAGGGATGTAAGAGCGTAATTTATCGGGTAAATTACCGTCATTAAGGGTAATTTCCGAGTTTTTAATTACTTAATTCAGCAAAGCCAATAATGCACATTTTAAATCAGAAGCCATCTACCTACTATCAAATTCATGATTTAAATAAATGTTCTGGTGATCCGGATAAAATGTGATCATTGTTTGTGAAACCGGGCATTGTCGTTTTGTGAGTGGGTAATAAATTACAGTATAATGATTGAAATTCGGATATTTAATTTGATATGGAATGGATCTATTTAGGTATTATTCAACAATAAATTCCTTATTCATTTCATATTATTATATTTTCCGTGACGGGTTAGTAATGCAGCAAAACAAACATGTGCATACTTCGTACAAGGATATTATTTCCTTGTCGAAATTGAAATATAAAAAGACATCTCGTACTATGCCTCGAAAACAATTTCTTTCGACAAGAGAAATGTATTTTTCTGTGAAGCATTGACGGTATAAGTATGTTTTCGTAAAATATTCGAGCAACATTCGGCGTAGTTATTTTACAGCCATAATAGAACACGTTTTTGTCCAGCCGGCCGGTCCGCTTCGAGAATTTGAAACGTGTTTTGTAAGTGCACATACGCGATGTTTCGAATCGAAATAATATTTTTATACTCTAGGAATTTTTAACCGTTGACTTCTTTATAAAATATCAATCTCAGTTCAATTTGCTTAGACGAATAATATACTGGTTATTAAAACAACTTATCATTTTTTTTATTTCTGCAACGAATTAAATTGAAAATTCTAAGGATTACATTATCTAAATAGGCACAGGATCTAACGATGCTAACAGGTTTCCCAAAGAATTTTTAAATGAAGATTTGCAAAGAAAAACTTATTTGTTGATTTATCAATTTTATTATGCTAAATTGTTGGTATAAAAAGTATTTTATTGTAGTCCCTGCTTTCATTTTAATAATGAATTACTACTATTAAATCAGGAAAAGCATCAGCGATTGGTGGTTATCTACAATATAATGACTTTTAAGGCAGTACCCAATTTTTTCTACATCATTTACTGTCGTCGGTAAATTATCATTTTGAATTACCCGGTAATTTAAGAAAATCTAATTTAACAATTGCAATTTTTCATTACGTGGTAATTTAAATTTGAAAGTAATAATTTGAATTTTAGCGGTAATTTACTGAAAAAGATAATTAGGGAAATTTAACATCCTTAGTCAGATTGCTAGTTATCTACAAAATAATGACTTTTATTGACCAAACTTTTTTATTAACATAAGTAGCATTCATAACCTACAGTGATCGGTATTAACGCCGGTTTAATTTAACATTTTGAAGTTTTAATTACCCGATAATTTAAACCAGCGTAATTTACCATTTTTAATTTTTATTTACGTGGTAATTTAATATTTGAAATTAATAATTTTAATTTCAACGGTAAACGAAAAAAATTAATTACCGTAATTTAACATCCCTGTATCGTACTAATAGTAAATAATCTTCCACTGTCCCAGCTACGTTTCCATTTACCGTTACGATTGACGTAGTTACCGTTATGAAATTGTTTCTACAGTTGTATTAAATAAAATATGACGATTGTTTACGTGCATATCCCGATATGGTGCTAATATTCGTTACTGAGATAACCGTTTTCATGCAAATCGTGTTCGCAACCTTTTTTACACAAAAACCGAAGAAAACAAAACGGCCAATCTATAGAAGAGGCTCTAAATGCAACCTGAACAAAAATTGAAATTTTTGTGGCTAGCGGTTTACGAGGAAAAGAAATGGAAAGGCGAACGTTAATTTAAAAGTGCAGAAATCAGGGACCTTTTCTCATTTCTCTCGCGCTCATGTTTACACCGACAGGCAAGAAATGTTGACAGTCATACAACTTATGTAGAAATGATTCAGGAGTATGATACACTTTATTTCAATTTTTTCTGTTCGGTAGTTTTAGAGTTATGCGCCTTCAAACGCATGAGTCAATAGGACGATTCTCTCGTGCGGGGTATAGCTTGGCGGATAATATTCACCAATAATAAGTGTAGCCTTTGTTCTACATACCGGCTTAAAGTAGTTTAAATGCTTTCCGTAGATTCAATCAATCATATATAAGTGTTAAGCGACAAATAAAATTATTAACGTAGATTTTATATCAAAGGATTGTTTTTTTTTCTTGAAACGATTAGGAAAGATTATGTTCGGTGAATTTCTGGCGGATATACCTACTTTGGAATACAAACGAATCTAAATTTGGATCATTTGACGGACTTGTTTTGCTGGTATGTCAATGACGGCATACGTCGAAAACAATTAAAGATTAGAAATGTAATTTGAAATGAACATGTGTATGAATAATAGTAATAACAAAACAACTGGAAGTGATGATGAGAAATATCTTGGTCGTCTAATGTTTGGTCCATTGATGTCATTGATTGTAAGCTTGCTGTTTCTCATGTGTTTTCTTGTTATAAATAAGTCAGTCCAAAAGATCTGGGGATGACTATTGAATATGTTGCATTTTCATGAACAGAAACCAGTATTTTCCATTCGGCAGGTGTTTACACAGTCTCCTTCATTTAAATCGTTTAATTTGGTGCAACTCAAATTAAAGTCACATCACCCCCTCCTCCACCAGAATCTGAAACTCTCCGAATAGCTGCGACGTTAACTATTCGAATTTGTCAAATATTTGCTCGGGCAGCCTCCATAAAACTCTTAAAGTATTTCAGGGCAAACTTCGTAACTCCCGCATCCCAGAAATAGACTAAACTTCATTAAATTATTTAATTGGCAATTAAGGTGGTAAGGTTTCCCTCGCCCTCTATATATATAGAAGTGTACGCCTGATCTACTCCTGTATCGGTAGCTATATAAATCAACTCCGACAATGATTAACTATATCCTCATCCCCTCATTTTCACCCCGGCACCCCTATCCGTCTTGTCCGTGCCAGGGGTAGATGAAGAGCGTCGTATTAAATGAATCAAATGTCGAAAACGTTTCTGTCATATTTTAGAAAGATTTAAGGAAATAAATAATAAATAAAAAAAATGGCGTGGACGGATTCGATCCTGGGACTCTACCATCTCCGGTCAGGTGTTTAGAAGTCCTATCCTGGCTTTCAATATGTCTAATATGTATTAGAATCCATCTAATATTTAAATCCATCTATTATCTTTACAACTAATAGCAACAAATATTTTAATCATGAATTGACCATCGGTCAGTGGGTACAAATCTTCTCACTGATACAAAAATCCCTGCATGAAAATATCGTACTTATAAGTATTAATTTGATATTATTTATTAATGATTAGACATTACTGTCGAATTATCGATATTGATATATATGAATGTATTAAGTGATTTAGTGATAACTGATTAAAAAACAATTGTTATCTTTTTGTATATTATAGTACTACAATTCATGACACACCAATGACATATTTCTATTATCTACACATTATAATTATCTCAAACTTAACAATTGATATCGCAGGATATCGCATGAGAATGCAAATATTTTTAGTTGCAATATAGATAATAAAATAATGAATAACGAAATAGTTATTTATGTACCAAGGGCATTAGACGGATGTTTATGCCCCGAGGGTGTTTAAAAAGCGCGATTGGGCCCTCGAGCTTTTTAAGTCGCCCGAGGGTATAAACATCCACTAATGCCCGAGGTACAAATTTTATGTCCTACAATGGTTTTGTTCCTCCGTTTGAATAATATTAATAAATATTTTGATGTTATCAAGTGACATGCGTATCTACGGAGTTGAATAACAATACAATCAATTCGGAGTTGAGTGACAATACAGACAATTAATTGTCAAACTTATAACCTTAATCGCCAATAATTGACATAGATGAGTGACAATACAGACAATTAATTGTTAAACTTATAAGAATTCTTATTGCTCTAGGTCGCAATAAGAAGCAGTTTTCGGCCCGGTATCTAAGATGTAAAATGTCACTTTATCAACATTTAGAACATAAAATAATAAATTGAACCATTCAATAAGAAATGAAAAACTAACACTGCCACACGTCACTATTTTGAGAGGGGTGTTGTCATTTAATTTGTCTATATTTTCTGCATCTTACTAGCATAATTTTTAGTGCAAAATCTAATAGTGGAGTATAGAATTCATCTTTTGAAAACGCAATGTTTTCTTGGTCATGCTGTTGCATTCTGCGACATGTCCATTTTAACAAATTGATACAGAAAAAAATCAGATGTAAAAATCAGACACATGACTTTATCATACTATTTAACAAAGTAGCAAAATATCTGTCAGATCCTGGCTATTTAACTAGTTTTAATGCAATACGAGCGATCTCCATGAAATAGAATTTCCTCATGTAGCTAAACTATTAATTTTACCACAAATCAACCCATGCAACGAAGACTATAGTAACTACATTGGGATTGCACTTGAGTTACGATAGTCTTCGTTGCTTGGGTCGAAATGACATAAATTATTCAGAATTTCGTCTACTTTAATTTATTATTTAACTCTTTTGACGAAATTACAAAATTTCAAAATCGTAGAAAATGCTAAGAGTAAACGTCTAGTTCCTTTGGACCCTTTTGAACAAAAATTGTTTCAGCTCGACACAAAAGAACATATATCCGGTTAAAATCCGATAGTGTTTGCTTTGGTTTATATTATCAGTAATAATATAACAAGAGAGTGAGAATAAATTGAAAATAATTTGACAGATTGTTTGAAAACTTGTTGCCAGAAAACTCGAGCCCTGCGGGCTCTCGTGACTATTGCCAAATGGCAACAAGTTTGAACAAAATCTGTCAAATTATTTTCTAATTTAGGGAACTCTCGAGTTATATTTGACTAGATTATTTTTTGATTCACAAATTTTTACAATAAAAAAGATCAATAAAACTATCATAAAATTATGGAAAAATTTAATTTAATTAATTATTACTTACAATATATGAAAATATCGTTGACACATTGTGAATATATTAAAAGAATTAACAATTTAAATTAGTACAATGAAAAACGCAATTATTAAAAATATTTCGAGACTCATTATTTATTGAGGATTTGGAATTGCTTGTTATATTAAGTGTTTCCTCCTGCGTATTTTCTCTAAGATTATTTATTATATTTGAATGATGTTCTTGGTTCAATTGTAAGTATGGTTTAATCGAACTTGCAGAATTATGACCTGCATGCTTTTGAAAGGTTACTTACTGCACTTGATCTGGCAGAATGGTTAGTTATTTTTTTAGTAACTGTGTCTAGACCTACTTTTTCTGCGGATTCTTTCATCTATTTTGAAATGGAATTTATTCCCACAGGAACGTTTTTATACCAAAAACCATGAGTTTGCCAAGCCGGATTTGGAGTAAGAAACAAGCGTTCGGTTTTAATATTTTCTTCACGTTTACTCATTAGTTTTTCAAAAAGACGAACAGGGCAAATATCTGGGTTATTTATGTTTGGAGTCAACCATTTACTATTAGCGCACCTTTGTGCTCCACCCTGTGCAGTTTTTGTAAAGATGGGATTGTATTTAATGCGGCCAGTATTTAATCGTTTTATGTCGGTTTCTTTTTTAAAATAATGAACAAAACATTTCGTAGCTTCTCCTCCCCTCCAAGCTAATTCATGCGATGCAACGCGAAAAAACTTTCTTTGCAATCCACAAGGTGTATCTTCGTCCCAATAGTTAAAAATTTGCAACAATTCTGTATTAGAAAGTGCCACAGAACTTTGTTTGTGCTTTTCAGGATGTTTTTGTAAAATGTTTCTTTTTGCATCTCTTGCATTCCGAGCATTTCTGAATTCTATATCATGGAAAGGATCAAACGATAATTTTGCCGTCTTATTCCACATTGTCTTTATTACTGCTTCTTTATAATCATTTCCGTCTTTTCTTTTCATGTTATAAGCCCAATCTTTTAAAATCAATGCCAGAGTAGCTGTTGTAGTAGATTGGTCCAGAATATAATTTCTTTCTTTGGTGAAGGTCTTAAATTGTCTCCATATAGACTGATTACTTATTAGAGTATTTTTCGAAGTAGTTTCTAAAATCTTTTTTGTAATTTCTGCATTAGAAAAGGTACTAAACCGATAACTTTCACCCATTTCGCGTTGACACAATTAAGTAATTATTTTGACAAGTGTCTGACAGTTGCTAGGCAAATAAAAGCTACAGTGATTATTCCCGAGAATAATCACAAGAGATTTATTCCCACTATAATAATGACATAATTGGTTGAAACTTACCCTTGTGACAAATAAAGAAGCATTTCATTGGTTTTAAGAAACGTCAAAAAATAATCAATGAAATACATAAAATTGTGTGCTTTAAACAACAGCAGTTGCCTATTTTTAGATTTATTAAGTTTGAAAATTTCGTAAACTCAAGTTCAAATTGACAAAATGGCCAATACGTCCTTTAATATTTCTTGAATATTGCCTTTGTATTTTAAGACAAATTTAATAAATACATGGTTTCTATGTCAATGCAAAATGCCGCAAGAACATTAGTTGAAAAGTCTTCTTAACCCTTGTTATTTTTAAGTGACAAACCATTTCGGTTGTAATTTATAATATGATCAGCCTACACTATGGCTAATATAGTGTTTAAAAAAGTCTGTTTGAGACACCCTGTTTCAAATGTTTACACAATAAAACATATCCTTTTCAACATACAGCTTGTTTCTTTATTATTTTAAATTCAACGCAACTCCTTATTTAAACATTTTCTCCTTTGTCTAGGTGTGTTCCTCATCACCTACATAGTGATGTTGATCCTCATGGGAATGCCTATATTCCTACTGGAACTGGTAATGGGGCAATACTCTGGTATGGGTCCAGATCAAGCCTTCAGTGCAATCGCTCCTATCTTTAGCGGACTGGGTTACTGCTGCCTGGTGGTTATAGTGCTAATAACCATTTACTACATGATCATTATAGCCTGGACCGTGTTCTATTTCTTCGCGTCGTTTACAAGCGAACTGGGCTTCGGTTCTTGCATGAACAGCTTCAACTCCGTAGGTGAGTATTAATGCAGGATTAAACTGTTATTGCTGGAGACTTTAAACGACCCAAACGACCGCTTATGGCGCTAGTATCGGTGATCGTGTATAATGGTCAAGATTGGAGGTGATTAAGTATTCAAATGTTTGGTTTTAACATAAGAGGGGCGTTTATTCGTATACCAGTTACATGCAAAACACGGGCGCATAAAAAGCAGATGTGTAAAAGTAAGGTACTGTTGGAATGTGTAAGCATAGGGCATTGTTCCGGGATAAATATAAAATTCAACCGCGCTTGCTTTAATCATGAACTTAATTAGAGAAAATAAGCTAATTTTTGAGACGATATACTGGTTGATATAATAAGCTTTCATGGTGATTAAGCCAATAGCATTAATCCCTGAACAGGAGCTAATTTATGGGTGACGTTTTAAGATATCGCTCTTTAAAATTGACCCAGCCGTTGTCAAGTTGATCTGCTTTTTATGCAATTGTGTCGAATTACTACGAACTGTCAGCGCGGAGCTATGTAAAGAAGGTTTCTGTAATATAGGCCACATACCGAGACACAGGAGAAGAGTACTAACAGCTCGGATCAATAATAACTCACACAAAGACTTGGGTACAATATAAATTTGTTTGGTTAAAGTCCGTTAAGTTGAGATGAACAAACATGATGACGTAAATAAACTTACTTGAAAAAATAGGAACTAATTCGCTGGGTATATACGTAGGAATTTTGTTATTTTATTGTTTATTGTTTACATGTACTCCATGTGCAATAAAGATTAACATGTTTTTATGAGGATTTGCTGTCGATGTAGCTGATATAAATGTGAACCGCAATGATGGATGCGTTTACTATGATACTTATAATGTCAATAATAATAAATCAATCGTTTTGTTAAATAAAATTCGCTTAAATAATAATTAAAAAAATACAATAGATTGTTTTGTGTTCGATGCATTCTTGGAATAAATTATAAAATAAAAACATCATTGTCGTTTTTCCCGGTATAATAAACTACTAGTTTAATTTAATTTTTCAAAAGTTGTTGTTCTAAAAACAGTCTAAAAAATAAACAAAATCGGTTAAAGTTCTCAAAAGTTTTTAAACATTTAATTAGGTGCAAATACACTCAATAATAGAAATATTTCAAACGTCACATGGCAAAATCCGCCAGAAAAAACTCTTTCGGAAAACCATCAGTTGGAAACACCTCGCTTCGGTGAAAATGGAGAAAATTATAGATAATTTGATTAATAGGGACCACACACACGGTGTCAGGTGTTGGCTGCATTTGTAAAAAACCGGTCTTGCATATGCCAGACCAGGACCGGTTGAAATTTTACGCTAGACCGAAGTACATGGCAGTTCGAATTAAAATTCTACGTAAAATAGCACAGGCACACACGGCGCAAACTATTTCAGGAGTAACCAGTGGCGTATCGAACGGTATCTCGGTTTACATTTCACCCAATTCTTGTTTTTCTTTTCGGAATATTTTTCCAAGAGAATTTCCACTGATATTCCGATGTTTAAACTGAACGAATTGAACTGTTACTGACTGCTGGAATTTAGAATACGGTTTAATAGGGTTCGTAATTTAAAAAAAATATACAGTTAACATTTTAGTGACCTAAATATAATAAATATCTTAATCCCTCAGATGAAAAAGGTGCTTACAGACTCAAACTGATTATTGTATTAATGTATTAATGCATATTAAGTATTATTGGCGTATTATTAATTACTAGATTACATTTCGAATACAATATTACCAGCAAAATTAGCCATCCCACTGACTGTACGTAGAAATATACATTTGTAGCAACTCGACATTATTACAGCGACAAGCATGAAATTGCATTTCTGTTATGTCCTACCCTATATACGTTCAATCAAGTAAGAGATTACGAGGTATTGCACATATTTTACACGTAATCTCGTCCAATTAATTTGCAAAAATGTTATAAAACAGACAACACCTAGAGTAATAAACTAACACATTAATAAAATGGTCATTGGTTGAGTGAATAATATAATAATAATAATAATACTAATAATAATAATAGATACCATGAGCAGAAGATTATGAGAGTTTCTCATGATGCAAGTTGTAGACGGTGTCATCACGCTCCGGAACGTGTCTATTATTTATTGTCGGCATGTCCAGTCTTAGCTGAGTCGCATTACATTGCTAGGCATGGTAGGGTGCGAACATATACAGTGTGTCCACGAAAGTCCGCACCATATGGAAAAAAATTTTATTGTGTATTTCTCAGAAAATTTTATTGTTTATAAAAGTTAGCGGCTCATATGAAACCAAAACTGCAACCATCAAATATGTGAATTTCCGTGCCATATACCGAGCGATTCAGAATATATGAATTTGTGATAAGAGTAAAGTACCTTTATTTTCATTATTATCGATAAACTTTATTTAGAAATGTTGTTTAGAAATAAAAATTATATTCAAATATAAAATCAGAGCCACCTACCTGGAAAAAAATATTTTCGGTTTAATGCCAATGGTACTAATAGGTTCTTTTTAATCTACTTTTTGGAAACTTGAATACATTTTTTATATTTTTTGTTATTTTGGTATGATAAGTAATGTTTATTTAGAACTAGCACAAAATTACTCATTTTCTTGGTGCGAAGTTGATATTTCACCATGTAGATATTAATATATCATACAATAACTAATTCAGCAGCGTGTCTTAGCTTTTATTCAGTTAATATTAATGACGGATAGGTTTATAATAGTAGTTATCCATCTACATCGAGCGATTCTCAAGTGGTGGGACGCGCGGTACTACCACTTATGAAATTTTATTTTCACTGATAATATTTTAATAAAAATAACTAAAGCATCACACATCTATTGTTTCTTGAATTAATTATGACTGATTTGCCCGTTATTAAGTTAATAACTATTATGAATATGTTATTAATGCTAATTTATTATCTATGAGCTAATTTTATTTCTACTACTTAAAATGTTGTATAGTTTCCTCTAAATGATTTATATCTCTAAATGGTCGGTGTTGGTATACGTTATTTTTTACGTAAACCCACAAAAACAAATTTAACGGGGTAAAGTCGGGGGATCTAGGTGGCCAGGATCTTGATTCCGAATTTCTGCCTATCCAGCGATGGCCAAATTTATGATTTAAAAAGTTCTAGACAGAGCTTATATTGTGTATATGGGCGCACCATCAAGCAGGAACTAAATTAACGCCCGTTGAATTAACGGCAAAAAAGGTGACAACTTTCTGTTCAGGAACTGAAGATATAATTCCCCATTTATATTTTGACGAAAAAAAAAGCCCAAATATTTGATTATTCAAAATACCGCACAGCACATTAGTCTTAAAATGGCACTGATCTCGGCATTCTATTGTAAAGTTCGTGTTTTCATGTGTCCACCACCGGCAATTTTCTGAAGAAACAGTCTCATTTGATGTAAATGTTGCCGCATCTGTCCAAAGAATATTTAAAAAAAACTATGTTCTCTTTCATATTCACCTCAAACCAGATGGTATAGTCATACCTGATGTCGAAGTCTCTTTCTTTTAGTGTAGGCTTATAAATTTTGGTTTATAAGGGTGATACTTGTTTAGTTTTATTATTTTATGTACTGTTGATTTACTGCATTGGCTGTGTGAAGCAATTTGTCGAACACAAGTCGTTTTATGCTCGATTACTTCTTGCAACACTGGCAAACTTGTTTCCTCATTTTGGAAACATATTTTTGTGGGGTTTCTTGAGCTATTTTCAACAGACCCAGTCTCTTTGATTTTTCTCATTATCCTGGAAATGGTTGAATGGGCAATTTGGTTGTGTGGATGTCTTGAAAATAGCAGCAACATCTCGGTGCGGTCTATTTTCTCCATGTATTAAAAGAATTTCAACTTTTTGTTGGGGTGTAAGCATGGTTTTAAAAGTTACAGCACATAACTAACGTAAACTGCAGTGAGTACGATTAAATGGATAATGTCTGGATAATGCTTTTGTTTTTCATATCCACCTGTGATAGTGGTGTATGCTTATTTTAAAATTTAAACAATGTTGCATTAAGAAAATAAACTGTTTGTTTCATATTCTTTTTTGTATCATTGGGTTGCCTATACAAGAACCTATACTTAGGTGGTTATGGGTGCGTTTTGTGCTGCTGCACATAAGAAGATACATTATTGCATAAAATAATTGATTCAAGACACAATTGATTGAGGTTTCAGTTATATTTATTAAGATATTATCAGTGAAAATAAAATTTCATAAGTGGTAGTACCGCGCGTACCACCACTTGAGAATCGCTCGGTGTAGATGGATTAACTATTAACTATTATAAACCTGTCCACAGTCAATAATATTAACTGAATAAAAGGTAAGTCACGCTCCTGAATTAGTTATTGTATGATATATTAATATCTACAGGGTGAAATATCAACTTCGCACCAAGAAAATAAGTAATTTTGCGTTAGTTCTAAATAAACATTAGTTATCATACCAAAATAACAGAAAGTATAAAAAATGTATTCAAATTTCCAAAAAATAGATTAAAAAGAACCTTTTAGTATCACTGGCATTTACTAATATTTGTCACAAAAGTAATAATTAAGAAAAAAACTGAAAATATTTCTTTTCAAGGTAGGTGGCTCTGACTTCATATTTGAATATAATTTTTACTTCTAAACAATATTTCCAAATAAATTTTATCGATAATAATGAAAATGCAGGTACTTTACTCTTATCACAAATTCATATATTCTGAATCGCTTGGTATATGGCACCGAAATTAACATATTTGACGGTTGCAGTTTTGGTTTCATACGAGCCGCCAACTTTTATAAAGAATAAAATTTTCTGAGAAATATCAATAAAAATTTTTTCCATATGGTGCGGACTTTCGTGGACACACTGTATACATTACAATTTATGTTTCCAACTAGGTTTGGTAATGGATGTGTCTCGGTGGTATGACCTCATTCTATCTCCTGTTGTGAGTAACGATCATATTACCATATTATGGAATATGCCTATCGCCACTGATAGAATGCTTGATGCTAATAAGCCAGATATCGTGGTAAAGGATTTCCAGAGGAAGGTGTGCACTCTGGTAGAGATTTTGATACCTTGCTGGTGCGAATGTAGTAAGGAAGGAGCTTGAAAAACAACTTAAATATAGGGTTATGTCAATAGAAGTTCAGGTGATTCATTCATCATTGTTCCGGTGATTGTAGGTTCATTGGGAGCCGTTACTGTCTAAATTATATTATCTAGGTTTAATATATTTAATAAGACGTATCAGAGAGTTCCAGTATATAATAATAATGATAATAATAATAAGAATAATAATAATAAATTCTCCTCAGGTTGCTTCAGCGCAATCGAAGATTCAAAATGCGACAACACGTCAACATACTTCAACTTCACATGCACACCAGTGGAGCAACTATGCATCGACAACAACCAAACTGGCGCAGTCAATCGAACCTTCTGCATGGGCGTCGATGGAACACCCTTACATATCAGCAGCGTGGTCAACAGGACATTAGCAACTTACGAATACTTCAATGATTACGTTCTTGGAAGGGGTGACTCGACCTTAGAAAACTTCGGTGGTCTCCGCTGGCAATTGGTCTTATGTCTTTTGTTATCTTGGATCATTTGTTATTTCTGCGTAGTTCGTGGCGTGAAAACCTCAGGAAAAGCTGTGTACTTCACCACGTTATTTCCTTATGTTATTCTAACAGCCTTGGTGGTACAAGGTGCGATGTTAGATGGTGCTGTTGATGGTATTCTGCTTTTTATAACCCCCAAATGGGAGAAGCTATACGACGCTGAAGTATGGGGAATGGCTGCTTCACAAACTTTTTATTCGTTTGGTATATCCTGTGGGTCATTGGTCACTTTGTCTTCTTATAACAACTTTAAGAATAACTGCATAAGAGATACGTTAGTGGTGACGGCTGCTAATACCTTCACAGCTGTTTACGCTGGGTTTGCCATCTTCTCGATGATAGGCTTCTTAGCCAAGCAGATGGATCTACCTGTTGAAAGTGTGGCCACTGATGGTCCAGGCTTAGCCTTCGTAGCTTACCCAGAGGCTATCTTAAGACTACCAGCACCGACCTTTTGGGCTATAGTCTTCTTCTTCATGCTCTTCATCTTAGGTCTAGGAAGCCAGTTCGCTGGCGTTGAAGCTGTTAATACAGCTCTTTTGGACAAATGGCCGAATTTGAGGCAACACCAATGGAAAATAACTCTTACCATATGCTTCTGTTGTTTCGTCCTTGGTGTTCCCATGTGCTTCGATGGAGGCATATACCTCTTCACTTTGCTGGAGTGGAACACAGCATCATGGGCTATCATGCTGATTGGCTTAGCAGAAGTAGCTGCTGTAGCTTGGTGCTACGGTGGAGCAAAGTTCCTGGAGAACATGAGCAAGATGAACATGAAGCTGTCGTTTATTCCTTACTGGTTCTGGTGGAGTTGTTTGATGTTGCTAACACCATTAGCCTTACTCGTAAGTTTGGTCTAGCTCTAAGAAGATCTGGTTATTGAAAATTATTATTTCTAGGGTGTTTTTATCTTCCAAATGGTGACTTTCTCATCGGCTTCCTATGAAGAATACGACTTCCCAGCATGGGCTGACGCCTTAGGCTATCTAATAGGCATCACAACGCTTGTGCCCATGCCTGTATTTGCAATTTATGTAGTGTACGAAGGGAAATATGTAAGTATTTTGTTGGTGTCTTGAAACTTCTTGTGGGGTATATACAACAGTTTTTTTTTTTCGACTTTCCAGAAAGGATGGGATCTTTTCAGGCCAACTGGTATGTGGAGGTCGCAGTTGGAGAAGTCTGAAAGCCAGCAGACGTTGGACAAGCCTGAAAAGGACGTAATAAACTCGACTGATGAAATTCATCGCTTCTAACTAATTTTTTAATCAAATTGTATCAATAATTAAGTATTATATTCCTGAGACTGTGCTGTTATGTCAACTCAGTTCGTATTTTGTACATACGTGTCATATGCCTCTTATAGAAGGTGATTTTATGTGATGTTCCTTATGTTCCTTTATATTACCAAATAAATTTTAATCAGTTTAGGCCTTTTAATGATTTTTTTTCGTTTATTTGCGAGATTATAATACCAAAAAAAGGCAAACGTAGCGTGCATAAAAATCGGAATTTACATTCAGAAGTTTTCAGCCCATTTAGGCTTCGCTCGAACCTGGGGCGCGTAGCCCCCCCCCTCTAATAAAGTCAAACATTGGAAAGTTCCCTTTAATGTGTCGATAATTAAAACGTGTAGGCTGCGATAATACCGGCCGCGCCTCATTTTTTTCGCGTTCTATTGTCGGTGCTGGTGCTTTTTTTGCGTTGGAGCTGCGCTAGGCAGTTTAAAAGCAAGTCTTTTCATTTATGAAATCGTATTTTTGTACTCGTTTGTTTTGTAAGGATAAATTAAAAAAAAAATTGTAACAGTTGCTGACATAATGTGGACTTATTGTGTACATTGTTGACTTTAATTTTCAAGCATTAAAATAATATAAAAAAAAATTGAGATTTTAGCGGAAATATGTCCTTTTGGGTCCCCTGAACATTTGTGACCAAGGTACAAAAAAATGTCTGTGTGTACCCGATTTTTTTGCGACGATTCCGGAGAAACTACTAAAGGTATCGGGACGAACCGTCATATTTAGAAGTTTCATGACCAAACTTAGAGATTGAAAATCTTTTAGCTCAAAAGGGTCCAAAGGAACTGGATGTTTCCTCCAAGGATTTTGCAAATGAGCCGCCATTGCTGTAATTTCGTCAAAACAGTTAAATAATAAATTAAAGTAGAGGAAATTTTCTATAATTTATGTCTAAGACATTTTTTGGTAAAATGAATAGTTTGGCTGCAGGCGCAGATTCAAATTGAGATCGGTCGTGTCGGCGTTGAAACTAGGTAGCCAGGATTTTAATTCTAATGACAGTAGGTAGTGTCAAACGGTGATGTATTGACAATCCAATTTTGTACTACTGTCAATAGTACAAAATATCCGCAAGAGGTTGCAGCGCCGGAACCACCTGACCAGCCTGGGGACGAGCACGAAGTCGATGAGGATGCAGGACCTCTGCAACTAGATGCTGAGCGGGACGTCAGCGATGAAGATGACGTTGAGCCCGATCAACGAAGGAGACGGCGAAGGCGGTGGCGATAGCTGCGTGTGCGTGCTGTGTGTATTCGTGTTTTCTTCAATAATTTTTAGATCAAAACGTTTTACGTTTTATAAATATTTTTGTAAAGCATTTTTATCGTTTTACCGTCGTTTGTTTTTAAAAATTTACCCGCCAGGCTATTCACTCACTGGCGGGTAAATCGTACAGATTTCAAATTTGTAAATACAATTTCAGATAAGCGCTCACGGCGCAAGGCACCGTTTGTTTTATATCGTTTGAAATTATGTTAATTCATAATGTGTATTTTCTTTAATTAATATATTTGTGTTAATGGTTAATGGAATCCCATGCAGCTAAACTATTACTTTTATATATAGTATGACAAAGTCATGTGCCTGGCCACATCAGATTTTTTTATAGATATATCCTTGTAGCAGTGCTATTACTGTCATCAAGGTTGGAAGATGTCCACCTAAATAGCTTAGACGTAAACACTGATGAATCACTATTACGGAAATTATTTACTACCAAGTTATAAATAAATTCCAGTCGGCCTTACTCTTAAACAATTATTATCAATAACCAATTATTGGTTAATGACTACCAGCCAGGCAAACAATTTTGAAGCTACGTTGACCTGCGTGTGACCAACAGCACATCTAATAGATTTGGCAGTTCATTTGCTGAAATATCGCGATAAATTTCCCATTTAGAATTTCAGGTAATTCCAATTTGTTTTTGTTTATTTGTAAATAAATGCCCGTCACATTAGTTTGACTAGTGTTTTCTTTCGAAATTCTATTGAGTTGAGATTTGGGACAGCCTGTATAGGGAAGGAGAGTTTTACACAAATTTATACAAATTTCTATACATTCTAAATGTGTCTTATAATCTTCATATTGCGTGGTTAGACAAATGATAACCGCCGCTCTTTAAGTTACTTCATATTTATTGGCTCTTGATTAGCTGGCATCGCAAGTAATGACTTATAACTAGAGCCATTGGGAATTATTAGATACAAGGTTGTATGCCACGTAATTCCGATATGGGTCCATCATGCCGCAAAAAGTCTATTAGAATGAATTACGTTTGATTACCAAGTAACATTTTTTTCATCGACTTTCATACAGTTAACTTTATAGTTCTTGATGATGATAATACTACAGTAGACTCTCCTATAACGCGGTTCCTACAACGCGAAATACTACAAACGCGTTAAAAATTTTGCGACTACAACTTCATATAACACGATTCTCGTACAACGCGCATGCGTCAAAATTCCTATAACGCGTTTCAAATTCTGATTAAACCTTTCACCAGTCCTTCTCCACACTATTTTTCTTTCATCCGACATATTAAGGCAAAATCTTGACTCATCCATAAACAAGACATTCGACTATTCAGGAATAGCCATTCACCATAATTTTCAACAAAATTTCTTCTAACAGCACGATGCACAGGCAATAATTTAGGAATTTTTATAGGTCTCCTAGCTCTTAAATTAACATCTTTTAGACGTCTATATACCGACTGCTTAGTTACGTCAACAACACGAATTTGGTTTTAAACGTTTTTAAAAATTTCTATTAGTCCACTAGTAAACTGTTTCTCGATAAATTCAGAAAGTTGGTGATATTCAAGGGTTAAAACAGGCTGTAATTCGGACATAATTTTGTCAGTAATTTCATCAGGAATACGTTCCAATAACCTAGTATTTTCAAATTGTAGTGCAGCATTAAAACTATGAATGCATCCACGGAAAACGCACCTCTTCATTGGAAATCGCATTTTCACTACCAACATTAGCAAACGCGAAGCTGCAGTCCATATATACATAAGCTTATATTATTATTATTCAAACCCAGGACCGTCTTGCATAAAGAGGCTATTCAGCATTCGCTTGGCTCGCTGAGCCTAGGCCAACTTGGTAGCGTACGGTTCAAAATCCTATTAGTTGCCACTCAAACGCATACAGGGTACCCCGCAAAGCTCCAGGCCCCACTTTGTGACATTTCCCGGATCGCGTTGAACGGCCGAAAACTCGCAAGCGCGAAACCGAAACTAAAAAGGATTTATTCCTTTGTTAAGACCAGAAAATGGGAAAACTGTTTTCCTTCCTATCCGTATTTTACCTCACGCCGACCACCGGAAGTGGATGATTTTTTAACGCTGCGAATGTAATCGATGAAACAAAAGATCAATTTCGAGTTTTTCGGTGATAAATTGTCGCGATGAATAACGTATGGCGTTTGCTTTTCATTGCGGTTGGATTGCGGAGAGGGAAATCAAGTTTTTTCATTTCTAGATGCCACCATTTTTTATTTTACCGCAATCCAATGAGTATTCAACTCTCAAAAGTATTAAAGCTGGAGTACCACAAGGTAGTGTACTTGGCCCAATTCTTTACCTTCTTTACATGCATGATCTTCCCCAACCAGATGGTGTTACCGTTGCCACTTTTGCTGATGACACTGCTATCATGGCAGACTGCAGAATGCTGTCAACGATATTAGTGATTGGATGCAACGATGGCTAATTTCATTGAACGAAACCAAATCCGTTCACATAAATTTTACCAATAAGCGAATACAACACGTTCCAGTGAAAATAAATCACACCACCGTACCCTACTCGAACACCGCAAAATACCTCGGTATGTCGCTGGACACCAAGCTTTGCTGGAAAGCACACGTTAAAAAGAAACGAGAAGAATTGGGCATAAGATACAAGAAAATCTACTGGCTTATTGGTAGGAAGTCGGCTTTCTCGACATATAATAAACTCCTACTTTACAAGCAGATACTTAAACCTGTGTGGACCTATGGTATCCAACTGTGGGGCTGCACTAAGCCAAGCAATATCGCCATCATTCAACGCTTCCAAAATAAGGTGCTAAGAAACATCGTGCGTGCACCTTGGTATATAAGAAACAGAAATCTCCACGGGAATCTTGAGATGGAATTAGTAGCCAACGAAATTGGAAAGTTTGCAGAGAACAGACTTCTCCAGCACACGAATGTTGAGGCAATCCAGCTTCTTGACATTTGTGACAGTGTGCGAAGGCTCAAAAGAACTAAACCTTTTGAGTTGGTGAAGTGATGTTAAAAAAGCAGGGCACAGTGTTATGTGAGTGATAGGTGAACAAAGCAGAGCAACGTGCAGTGTGTGAAGTTTAAAGCGTCAGCATCCAAACTAAATTTAAGTTACACCAATGGGGAACACTTAATATCGATCACTTTTTATACATAATTAATATAGCTAGATAGTCATCAGACTAGGTGTTATACACGAGTACCTATGAGGTGCTGTTAATTAATAAAAAATGGCCACAATCCAAAGGATCTTATTGATTCTTATTCAATTGCGGTAGACGATTTTCTAGCGTTGAACACGGCCGGACTTTATTTTTAATTTCGTCTTCGGGCATAAGCTCCTTCAGGCTAAGCCTTCACTTCTGAAACAGCCTGTATAATATGAAATTTTGAAAACGGTCAAGTATTAAATTTATATGCTGGGAGAGACAGTCCCAACGTATCCTATAAATACGAACCGGAACAACGGGTCGCCTCCGCGAATATGACCGGAAGTGGGCAGTCGTCCGAAACAAAAGCCAAACACATAAATTCAGCGCCCTCTCGGAGAGTTTTCGGTCGTTCCGTGTGTGCTGTTCGAAAACAAATACCGGTTAAAAAGATAAAGCTCTAACAATATTCTGGTATACCGATTTGTCTATTATAGCGGAAGCGGAACTGCAGGCAGGGTCTGGTTTGGGTGAATTGATGATTGATAGGTCGAGTGATACGCAAAGGGCGGATTGAATATTGCGGATGCCTGTCAATTTTCTGTCTTAATTTGACAGTCAATGCGAGGCTTTTACGATATGGATCATTCTTCTGTGTTGAGATGATGTAACACTGACGTGCAGATTTTCAAACGTGTTTATACATAGAAATGAATAAAACTGCGAACTCTGAATAGATTTTTATTTTATCATACGCAGTATGTAAAGTATTGTAATCATGCCAAAAAAATTTTTTGAGATTTTAGCGAAGATATGTCTTTTTGGGTCCCCTGAACATTTTTGACCAAGGTACAAAAAATGTCTGTGTGTGTGTATGTGTGGATGTGTGTACCCGTTTTTGTGGCGACGATTCCGGAGAAACTACTAAAGGTATCGGGACGAAACTTCATATTTAGAAGTTTCATAACCAAACTTAGAGCTGAAAAGCTTTCTGTTGAAAATGGTCCAAAGGAACTGCAGGTTTAGTCTTAGAATTTTTGAAACATTTTGTAAATAAGCCGCCATTTCTGGAATTTCGTCGAAATAGTTAAATAATAAATTAAAGAAGATGAAATTCTGAATAATTTATCACTATGACATTTTTTGGTACAATCAATAGTTTAGCTGCATGAGCAAATTCTATTTCATCGAGATCGGTCGTACTCCTTTAAACCTAGTAGCCAGGATATGTCAGATTATATGTCAGATATGATTCTAATGACAGTACGTAGTGTCAACGCAAATATTTTGACAACCTACTGTCAATATAAGCTGCGTTCGGATATAGTATACCGTATACTTTTTACACTCAATAACACGTAAGTGTCATTTGGACAGTGTACCCTGTGTCAGCGGAGTACAATACCCGAACGCAGCTTTAATAGACATATCTGTCTAGTTCTATTAGTTTTATTTTAATGCAGACATAGCCGATCTCGATCAAATAGAATCTCATGCAGCTAAACTATTAATTTTATATATAGTATGATAAAGTCATGTATGTGCCTGGCCACATCAGATTTTTTTCTAATGCTCTATTAAACTTTATTTTTATAACTGTTCGGTAGATTGTCTCATGAATTAGGAAATGCTATTACAATTTTGAAAATTATTACGAATGAAAATGTTTAACGACATAATTTGTCACCATATTATATTATATTATTATTATTTACCCGGACAACCAAATTGCCCATTCAACAATTTCTAGGGAAATCAGGAAAGTCAACTAGTCTGTTGAAAATCGCTTTAAGAAAAACCACAAAGAAATATAATAAAATATTTTTTGCTTTTTTTTTCAAACTCTTGTAATCAATAGGAGTTAATGCCAGTGATTGGTACTAAAAGCTTCCTTTTAATCTATTTTATTGAAATTTGATTAAATTATTTATATTTTTTGTGATTTTGGTATGTGTGATTTTTATTTAGAATTATCGCAAGATTATCTGGGTACGAAGTTCATTTTCTTCATCTACGTCTCTGTGTAATGCCCCCCGTTCTATGCATAAACTAAACACATTCTTAGAGAAAAATCATAGGCAGCATTATTTAGAAAATTTCGTGGAATGCTTTGGATGCAATGTTGTATAGCTTCCTCTAAGTCTAAATGGTCATTGTTTGTGTACTTTCTTATTGACGTAACAAAAATAAATCTGAAGGTGTAAAGTCGGGGAATCTAGGTGGCCAGTATCTCGATTCCGAATTTTTCTGCCTATCTAACGGTGGTCTAATTTCTGGTTTAAAAAGTTCTTGACGGTGTTTAAAAAAGAGTGTTAACACGCTGTTCAGGAACTGAAGATATAATTTTACATTTAAATTTTAACGAAAAAAGGGCCAGATATTTGATTGTTCAAAATACCGCACAGTACATTGGTCTTAAAATGATACTGATATCGGCATTCTATCGTAAAGTTCGCGTTTTCTTGTGTCCACCAACGGCTATTTTGTGAAGTACCATTGCCATTTGACGTAAATTTTGCCTCGTCGGTCCATACTATATTAACAAAAAAAAGTCATACCTATGGCATCAGGTCTGATGTCATAGGTATGGTACTGATGTCATAGTGTCTTTTCTTTAGTGTACTTATAAATTTCGTATGTTTTTTAAAGGTGATATTTGTTCAGTTTGCAACGCTGGTAAACTTGCTTCCCTATTTTCGGAAATATATTTTTTGTGGTTTTTCTTAACAGACCCAGACCCAGATTTTCAACAGACCCAGTCTACTTGACTTTTCTGGTTTTACTAGAAATTGTTGAATGGGCAATTTGGTTGTCCGGGTGTCTTTCATTGATTATTCTTTGACGTTTCTTAAAACCAATGAAATGCTTCTTTATTTGTCACAAGGGTAAGTTTCAACCAATTATGTCATTATTATAGTGGGAATAAATCTCTTGTGATTATTCTCGGGAATAATCACTGTAGCTTTTATTTGCCTAGCAACTGTCAGATACTTGTCAAAATAATTACTTAATTGTGTCAACGCGAAATGGGTGAAAGTCATCGGTTTAGTACCTTTTCTAATGCAGAAATTACAAAAAAGATTTTAGAAACTACTTCGAAAAATACTCTAATAAGTAATCAGTCTATATGGAGACAATTTAAGACCTTCACCAAAGAAAGAAATTATATTCTGGATCAATCTACTACAACAGCTACTCTGGCATTGATTTTAAAAGATTGGGCTTATAACATGAAAAGAAATGACGGAAATGATTATAAAGAAGCAGTAATAAAGACAATGTGGAATAAAACGGCAAAATTAGTTCAAGAACTTTACTTTAATAAGTATAACAGGTCCTTTGATCCTTTCCATGATATAGAATTTAGAAATGCTCGGAATGCAAGAGATGCAAAAAGAAAAATTTTACAAAAACATCCTGAAAAGCACAAACAAAGTTCTGTGGCACTTTCTAATACAGAATTGTTGCAAATTTTTAACTATTGGGACGAAGATACACCTTGTGGATCGCAAATAAAGTTTTTTCACGTTGCGTCGTATGAACTAGCTTGGAGGGGAGGAGAAGCTACGAAATGTTTAGTTCATTATTTTAAAAAAGAAACCGACATAAAAAGATTAAATACTGGCCGCATTGAATACAATCCCATCTTTACAAAAACTGCACAGGGTGGAGCACAAAGGTGCGCTAATAGTAAATGGTTGACTCCAAACATAAATAACCCAGATATTTGCCCTGTTCGTCTTTTTGAAAAACTAATGAGTAAACGTGAAGAAAATTTCTTACTCCAAATCCGGCTTGGCAAATTCATGGTTTTTGGTATAAAAACGTTCCTGTGGGAATGAATTCTATTTCAAAATGGATGAAAGAATCCGCAGAAAAAGTAGGTCTAGACACAGTTACTAAAAAAATAACTAACCATTCTGCCAGATCAAGTGCAGTAAGTAACCTTTCAAAAGCTGGTGTAGGAGAACAAGAACTAATCAAGGTCACTGGTCATAATTCTGCAAGTTCGATTAAACCATACTTACAATTGAACCAAGAACATCATTCAAATATAATAAATAATCTTAGAGAAAATACGCAGGAGGAAACACTTAATATAACAAGCAATTCCAAATCCTCAATAAATAATGAGTCTCGAAATATTTTTAATAATTGCGTTTTTCATTGTGCTAATTTAAATTGTTAATTCTTTTAATATATTCACAATGTGTCAACGATATTTTCATATATTGTAAGTAATAATTAATTAAATTAAAATTTTCAATAATTTTATGATAGTTTCATTGATCTTTTTTATTGTAAAAATTTGTGAATCGAAAAATTATCTAGTCAAATATAACTCGAGAGTTCCATAAATTACAAAATAATTTGACAGATTTTTATTGCCATTTGGCATTTGCCTGGCAACAAGTTTTCAAACAATCTGTCAAATTATTTTCAATTTATTCTCACTCTCTTGTTATATTATTACTGAAAATAACACCAACATCGAGATAATCGCTTGCTGCATTAGTTATTGTATGATCTATTATTATCTACGGGGTGAAATATCATCTTCGCATCAACAAAATGAGTAATGTTGCGCTAGTTCTAAACAAACATTAGTTTCAAAAAAATAAAAATGGTAAAAAACGTATTGAAATTTCTAAAAAATAGATTAAAATGGACCTTTTAGGATCAGACTGTAAAAAAATATCGCACTATGATCACACAATGAACTACTCGCAGTGGTGTGCAAAACAATAGCGGTACTTTTCACTAACACCGAATGAAATAATGATGAAAACTTTTACAACAGCAACGTTAAAAGTGGAAATCATCATAAACCTATATTCTGCTACAAAGATGTCCTTATTTCGTCCTTTAAAGCAAACCATATTGCAGAGTAAACAGTCCTTAACGAAGTAGTTAATTTCGAGGAGCTGGAAGACATGACGTCGGAGTGGATCATCTCGGAGGTAGGGTAAAAATGAAATAGGACAGTGTTTACTGACTAGAACGAGAATATTAATAGCGGGTTTATCTTTTGGGGAAAAGTAATTTTCGTTAAAAGTTTTCCCTCCCTCTCGGTCCACAACGTCGTAGAAGGCTTCGCTTGCGCAAGACCATGGACTGGATACATAGAGAAGCGACTCGCATAGCAGTGCTGAAGAATTAAGGGCCTCCAGGAGTAACTCAGGCCGCGGAGGGAGGCTTGCTTTTGTAATTCCGTCGCGGTACACCGTAAAAGTCATTAAAATGTAAATTCACGCTAGTTTGGAAATTAATTCGTTGCAATTCTGTTCGAGACCGCGGCGCGCCGTTGACACAAGTTTTTAAATCATCCTCCGAGACCTAATTTCGGCACCGGAAGAATTTTACTCGAAAAGAAAAACTCATTTTTTCTTTTCGCTGTTGACGATAAATATGGAAATTTGGTTTATACAGGAGATTTTAATTAAAACAATTGTATTTATTACTCAAATTGGAGTTAACTGAGACACATAACTGATGAACTGACAGATAACCACAAACTGTTGTTCTAGAATCGCTTGTCGTCCACTAAACATCAAATACCCTTTCAGATACAATACAAGGGCCACATTTACCTGAATAAGGAGTTATGCGAAGATCAAACCTACATCGTAGATATGATCGGGTTCAAATACTGTCGCGGGATTGTATATGCGCAATAAATAGTTTATTGAATATCAGCATACACGTAGTAAGCTATAGTACATCTAAAGTGTTAAGGATTTCTTAGTTTATGGAACGTACATGTTTTCAGTAACATTTTGGACAGAATTCTGGTCGCTCCAATACCGTATTCTTTTCTTGTACAGTCATGGAAATAAGTAAGTTCGTATCGCTATCGCAGGATTTGAAAATAGTATGTCGGTTATATATTCGTGTACTGTTCTACCTCGACCCGGCCGCATCGCAAAAAGTTGTCCGTCACGATGTGGTTTTTCGATGGATGTAATGTAACGGGGTTTAGTTTATTTTTAGCGTGTCGGACCTAATACAAAACTAATACACATATTAATTACGCAAGTAAATGCATTTGCACAGCAGTAGGATGACGGGCTTAAGTAAGTAAGTAAGTAAATGCGCAAATCAACTTGATGCCAAGGATTATCACTAAATATAGACTATTTCAGAATTGTAATATTAAAATATATTCACCAAACGTAAATAAATTTTCTTAATTTAATTTAAATTTACATTTAGGACAAGCATTATTTTGTATGAAGGACAATGGAAATTCTATATCTGTATTTACTTTACAGCAGTTAATGTTCAATTATCTTTCATGACATCTAATACATGCTTGACAACCAAAATAATTAAAATTATAGCAATATATACAGGTGTCCCGCGTTTCTTCCGCCAAACAATTTTTTTCAGAAAGTAAATTACTTTTTCAATTCATTAAAAAGTTACAGCCGTTTGAATTATTAACAATATCTTATTTTAAACGGCTCCAACTTCAGAAGGAACAGAGAAAACCAATAAACCATATGAAACATATTACTTTCTACTTTCTAGAAAAAAAAACAAAACATTTTGGTATTTTCTATGTTCATTTGTTAAGACAAATTATTAAAATTTTACTTATAATTAATAATTTTTTATTTTTATTTTAAATTTTTATTTTAAATTTAAATTTTTTATTGTTGTAATATGTATTTATTGTGTTTCGTTTTTGGTTTTGCATTGTTTGATAACTAATTAATTTTTTATTTTTCTTTTTTTGTTAATATTTCAAAGAGCTCTACAGAAGTTTTATTGTAATATAGTTCCAGTTCAAGACGCACACATTTTTCATTTACTATATATTAGCTGGAACATTATTGGAAATTTTATTTCTAAATAAATTACCATTTTGACTTATGAATTGTGTACTGTAAGGTTAGCTAAAATGCATATACATTAAAAATGAAGGTCTTTTTAATTTACAAACAATATAAACTATAACTGAAAATGTTTAACGACATACTTTGTCAAAGTAATACTATAAGTTAATAATATGGTAACATACAGGCGGGATGTAAATTTTAAATATATCAAAAATTACAGCCACAACCTGGATTTGAACCAAGGCCCTTTGCGTCGCTAGCACAATGCTCTCAGATGGGAGAGCATTGTGCTAGCGACGCAAAGGTCCCTGGTTCAAATCGTCAAGTTGTTGGTTTCTCTTACGTATACCTTTTATTGCATATGATTGTGAGTAAATGTGATCCAATAAAAGCTATACGTAAGAGAAACCAACAACTTTTCTTTCTGAAGCGTCTCCTTTTGGGAAATTATATACCCGTTACCAACACAATTTAAACTCATCCCAGGTCAAATTTGATTAAATAATTTTTATGTTGTATAAATGTTCTTTTAGATGGTCGTATATTTTAGTTTATTTTTTTTTTAATAATAATTATAACATATTTACATTCCATCAAAATTTGTCGAAAATTTAGAGCTTGCTTCCAAAAATTTTTGTAAATTAGTGATATACATAATTGTCATTATTTTCAGTTGTCAGATATTTGAAACATATTGCTGTAAAGTAAATACAAAATAATAATATAAAAAAATAGTAATGATACATTCATGCTATACAAAATACATACTCCTTTCTGTTTATTAAGTTAAACACTGCAAAATATCGTTGAAGCTAAATATCTCGAAAGCACCAGTAAATCACAAATAACAAATTACCATAAAGACAAATTTAAAGCAATTTAATTTTAATTTATTTCTATTTTGTGAATAAATGTTAATACATATGTCAGTTCTGTAATAACCTGAAAAGTAAAAATATTGACAACAACAAATTGATTTTTGTATTTATTAACACAAAAAAGCTATTAGATGCAATAAGGTTGTAAGTATAATTTGTTGTGTTGTATGCAATATCTTGAAATGAGATTTTCATTTCATGTAATCGAAAACTTTTATGTTTATTAATATAAAATTAACGTCATATTTAATAAAAACACAATTACATTGCAATGTATGAATTACATTAATTAATTACACATTAAGCTAATAAATAGAAACATATAAATCATTATAAACTAATTCAAAGCATTCGAACAAGGTTTCCCAAAGAATAAATTTCCGATATACGAGTTGAAACGTAAACGGACAATTTTTTGCACTTAGCGGCCGAGCGGTCGCCCAGAATAACAAAAAACTTGTACTTGGATGTATCATCGACACACTGCTAAAATATTTATAGAACTTACTCAATTCCAAGAGTGTACGTTGCTTCCAACTTCGTGTTACTTCTGGTTGTATGCAAAACTACCCTAACGACTTTGGTTGAATTTAAACATAATAACGCACAAAACACCTTTTTGCACGGTCAAAAAATCACACGAGGCTATGATGTGTCGTAAATTCTGTTCAAAATGCTAGTAAGTTACATTTAGAGGTGACCTTGGAAATGTGTAACAGATTTATTTTATTTGTGAAAACTTTCATATAAATTTCCCGTATTTTAATAAATTTTGCCCTGTTTAATATAAATTATAATAAATAAATAATTACACTTGTTTAAATGCGTTAAGTGGGCCAAGTTTATCAGCTTGACTTTCAGTTTTTACAACAACAACACATCAATTTCTACGCATTTACGCATTATATTGGTACCGTACATATACAAGGCCATCTACATAATATGTAGGTACCTATATACATATAAGGTTGCTAATAAACTATTAGTTACCAATTTAGATTCGACTTTTTCTAATAACATTTAAAAACAATTTTTTTCTTGTCAAGGTGCAAAAGGTATGGATATAATCAACAGTGATGAATAGTGACATCAACTTTACAATGATGGGGATGTCATTTCGTTTAGTACGTTACAAATAGCCGACTGATGTAGTGTTGAATTTAATGTGTAAAGTGTTATTTTTATTTAAACTCTGGTGGATAACACAACGTGTGAATATGTTGGGATATCTAACGTTATTTGCTGCTTTTTCTATTGGTAACAAATCCTGATATACCATTAAAATTTTGAAAAAAGGCATCACTGATAATTTTGAATAACCGATAATTATTTTCAGCTACTGCCTTCAATTTCACAAAGGAATCATGCAACGAAGACCTCAACAAAATAACCCAAGAACTACTCTCACCAACTTTCCTACTAGAAGGTATAACAGTGTACCCCGAAGATCTAGAATACATATTATTCACAAATTACTACGCAGTTGACGAAATAACAATCGATGACAACACAAAACATGTCATCAATACCAAACTAGAAACAAAAATAATAATATCAGGCTGGCTTGAGGGCTACAACAGGAAATGGGTCTTCGACTTGAGAGATGCTTATCTAAAAAGAGATAGATATAACATCATTGTCCTGAAATGGGACGACTATGCTGTAATGCATTACATCTTCAGTATACAGGTCTGCCAACAAGTTGGTGCTGGCCTAGGGGATTTTATTGTTGATCTTGTTAACGGAATTGGTTTAGACTTAAGGAAGACGCACATGATTGGGCACTCATTAGGTGCGCAGATTGCTGGATTTGCTGGACAGCAGATCATCAAGAGACTGCATAGAAGAGTTGGAAGGATCAGTGCTTTGGATGCAGCTGGGCCACTGTTTAATTTTAACTCTGAATCATCTAGATTGGACAGGAGTGATGCCACTTTTGTTGATGCCATTCACACGAATAATATTGTGTTTGGATATAAGACACCGTTTGCGACTGTGGATGTTTTTATTAATAACTCGGTGTTCCAACCAGGTTGTCCAAGCATTTGGGATGTCATGGGAAAAGGTTTGGATTGTTACACCATACACAGTTTCTGTGAGTAATGATTTTATTTGAGTATATTATAAAGGGATTATTGATATTTTTTTTGCAGTGTTTTGTAGCCATGTCAAGAGTATCGAGGTGTGGCTGAAGACGATACCAAAGGATACGAATATGGTTGCTAGGCATATTTTTACTGGTGATAGAATACTTGTTGGAGAAGATATTTCTAGGAGAATGGACGGGGATTACTTTCTAAGCACTAATTTTAGTTAATTTATTGAAAATAAAATTCCTTTTATAAGATATGTTGAACTGTACGTTGGTTTTAGCGTTAACCAAAACTGCAAATTATGGCTTCTTTCGTGAACAGTATGATTTAGAAAAAATGTTTCAATCAAATGTTTCCTATTAAAATATCTATCCAACGATACCACACACGACCTAAAGTAAGGTACTGTTGGAATGTGTAAGCATAGGGCATTGTTCTAGGATAAATATAAAATTCAACCGCGCTAACTTTAATCATGAACTTAATTAGAAAAAAGAAGTTAATTTTTGACACGCTGATTAATAAGTCGATTCTGTGTTTTCAACCGTAAGGTACAGATCTGTATGTTACGGATGTCTGTAACGGGCGACGATACAGAATTCCCGTAAAGTGGTATTCTGTGCACGCTCCTGTACGAAGGTGCGATACGGTAGACCCGCTACAGACACTTCTGATCGTAGCCTATGTGCCTAACTTAACAGCAAGTGATTCCTGGCTTGTCATTGGTTATAGAAATTATATAGGTGCTATTTGAAACCATTAGAAACACGTGTTATAAAGTGAGGTTACTATAACAAAATCAGCAAAGAGCACAATGGATTCGAAAACAAAGAGAAAGCGCACCAAAAATACGACACCAGCACAGCTGGAATTATACGTGGGGGAGTTGGAGAACAACTATTACTTCAGGAGTGGCGTTATGAACCCGACTCAACCAGAAAATTACTTACGTGATGTTTGGGCGAACCTGGCGGCGAAGTTAAATGCGCAGGGTGATGGCCCTAATCTTACAGTCGACGAGTGGAAAAAGGTAACATTGTACTTTACATATTGAACTTATTTTTAATTTCCAATATGTCTTTTAGCGATTGAACGATTGGAAGTATTCGCTGAAAGCAAAGAGCCGTAAGATTAGGGCGCATCACCTGGGCACGGGCGGAGGACCGCCTGCTGACGATAAGTTCACTCCCCTGGAGGAGCGCGCCCTTGGGATGTGGGGCAAGATAACAGTGGTAGGTGACCCGGACATCCCCGAAATTATTGACGGGCTGCCCCTGCCCCTGCCAGCTGAAGCCGCAGACGACAATGCACCGGACGAACAGGAACCAGAACATACACCAGACGAACATGTGCCCGAAGTTATAATAATAGAGCACGTGGCTCCGGAGGAGCCTCCAAGAAAAAGGGCCCGCAGCAGACCCCAGCCCCTGCCTGTTCTGGCCGAACAGCTTATGCAGGCAACGTCAACACACGGACAGCATGGGGCAGAACTGAACTGTATTTTGGAGCGGCAGTTGAGCCGATATAACGACAACATGGATAGGGCGCTAAACTTCGAAATACAGAAGTATGAATATGAAAACCCTAATTTTAAGTTTCAAAATTAATTATTTTTCATTATCCTTTTTTATATTTTATTCTTATTTTGTATTATATTCACATATTTTGTTTTTTATATTTTATTCTTATTTTGTATTATATTCACATATTTTGTTTGGTTTTTATATTTTATTCTTATTTTGTATTATATTCATATTTTGTTTTTATTCTTTAGTTTGTAAATAAATTTCTTAATGTTCTTTTTTTTATTTATTGATTATTCATAGACCATGGAATCATAGGTTAAAAAGTTACAAAAAGGTAATGTTCAGAGAATAAAACTAAAAATGTATTCAATGTATTTTATTATAAAATAGAAAATTGATGCATGATTAATAACAAATAAATTGATAAAAAATGTTAGTATATTAAAAAGAGATCATTAATCGCCAATTAATATTTGAGTTGGTTACTAAAACATTTCGTCGATCGTAAAACGATTTTCCATTCCCTAACCATACTCGTAAATAAACGATCGACAAAAAAAATGTAATTTTGTTAATCTAGCACAAATTGATTTCCGCTAGCCGCCATAAAGAAAAAACATTGTCAATTTTCAAGGTCCATGTACTGCAATCTTGCTTGCCTTCCCAATTGCAATATATTGTTGTCAAGGACAGGTTCTGAAAAGAAAAAACATCTGTAAAATAAATAGTGGTTGTATTCATAGAAATACCATACCATTATTTTGTTCATTGATAACTTCCGGAAGTTCTATCTCATTTTCGTCTAAATTTAAACCGGCAGCTAAAGCCATATTGTGCAAAACACATCCAGCGTAAATTATACGAGCTGCTGCTGTTGGATGGTAATGTAATGTCCTGTGTTTTGACAAACAACGGAATCTGCCTTTCAACAATCCATTAGTGCGTTCTATGACATTACGAGCAGAACGCAATGATGCATTAAAATTTTCTTCTCGTTCATTCTGCGGGTTCAAAAATTGTGTGAACAGCCATGGCTCCAATGGATAACCACTATCACCTTCAACAATGTTTAATTAGAATTCAAAACAAGAAATATTATGTGTGCTTACCTATTAAATGACTATAATGGTCTCCATTTTCATACTGAGTACGTAAATGTGCTCTAATTCTGCTAACCTGCCATATAGCGGAATCGTGAACAGATCCAGGAAATCTGGCAGTGCAGCTCAGTATTTTGCTATTAGCATCTGAAATCTAAGTTTGCAATTAAATGTCTATTAAATTGAAACTATTAATTAGAATCTTACCAACATAACATTAATTGTATGTTTACCTCTTCTGTTTATATATGTAAATGGAGGATAGTTTTCGTCTGTTATGGGAGGTGCAATAATTCCAACATGTGTACCGTCTATAGCACCTAGGACACCGCGAACTCTATATTTTCTATAAAATCTGAAGAGCAATTTAAAAAAATGTTAACTTCCAAAATAAGAAATACCTTACCCTTCCTTGACTGCGTTCATTGCTTCATTGGTAGTTGGAAACTTTATCCACGTTGGCAACAAATGTTCTATAATCGCTAAACAAATTTCGTTGATTGCACGGCTAACGGAAGTTTGGCTTACCGATAACCAAGCATTTAGACCAACTGGGTTTTGGTACGAGCCAACAGCCAAGAAGTGCAATGTTACAAAAACCTGTAACACAATATATAATTAGTATGCCAATAAGTAAGCACAACAATAGTAACCTTTGTTTGTAGAAATAGCCCATATGGTGCGACTGCAGGTAAGTGGTTGCTTAAAGCATTAATTAATTGCTGCACAGACTGTTTATTTAGACGAAACATCCTCTTAAAATGATTGTCGGAGAGCTGAAATGGGTCGGTGGTGTCTCGAAGATGCCTTCTCGCGACTCTCATGTGATTTCTAACCAAATAATATAATATAATATAATAAAAACAGCAACATAAGCGATAAATTAGTGTGCAATTACCTGTTGTAGTCTTCTTCTATTAGAAGGCCAATAAATAAGTGCAATCTATGTAGATCCATTTGTCATCAAATAATAAAATCGCAAGTTGAACACGCCAGCTGAAGCAACTTTAGCGTAACATAACCTCTTGAAAAGTTGTTTTCCATGCGACTCGCATTACCGCGCATGCTCCATCCCCAGTTACAAGTATCTGTAGGCTTTACGGCCACCTCCTCGCCACCCGTAGAGATCCGACTGCTTTTGTAACTTTTACGGGAAATCTGTTGCCTATGGAGGCGCACAGAATAGCACTTTTGCCCTACAGGCCGTAACGCTTACAGGTTTGCCCTTACAGACACTACAGGAGTGCACAGAATCGACCCATTAATATGCTTTTATGGTGATTAAGCCAATGGCATTAATCCCAGAACAGGAGCTAATTTATGGGTGACATTTTAAGACATAGCTCTTTAAAATTGACCCAGCCGTTGTCAAGTTGATCTGCTTTTTATGCAATTGTGTCGAATTACTACGAACTGTCACCGCGGAGCTCTGTAAAGAAGGTTTCTGTAATAAAGTCCACAGACCGAGACGCAGGAGAAGAGTACCTACTAACAGTTCTGATCAATAATAACAAACACTTGACAACAACTACAGTAGCTGCCTCTTGGCAAAGGGCAAAAATCGGCGGAACAAATTAAGTAAGTAATAATAAATAATAATAATAATAAACTTTATTTCGCCAAAATACATTAGTAGCAGGGAAATGGTCAAAAGAAAAATGCACATAAGGCAGTAATAAAGTAATAATTCGACAGTAATTGGAGTCGGAGTCCTTTTGTGCGATTTATTTGGTATTTTATTCATGTGAATAGCCTTGTTTGTAGTCTTCTGATGATTTCTTTTCATCTCCTGCAGATTGTTATTTTGCAGAGCTTTTCTGTATGATGGTTGATTCTGTGAGGTACTAATGTGAGCTTCCGCTATTTGACCACAGGTGGCGATAGTAGCATTTGGTTTCGATGGTTCTTTTAGCATCATAGAGATGTCCCTGTCAGATCCTTCTTTAGGATTTTGAAGATAAATAACCTTTTCCTTTAGCAAATTGTTATTCTCAATAAGGATACTGTTTTTTTCCGCTTGTTCTTTGGTTATTTTCCTCAAAAGGGTTATTTCAACTTTCAGGAGCTCCAGTTCATGTTCCACGTAGCTGGTTATAACCTCACTTTTCTGGGGTACAACTTTCCTTAGGTCTTTCTGACTGCTACATTGCTTGGAGTATCGCACCAGGCAGCTAGGATGGAATATCATGTCACAGTTGATGCCTGATGCCTCTGACGAAAAACAAAAAGTCAAAAAAACACAGTTGCCACCGCCAAGAAAATTAGGCTTAATAAATGTTGAAAATTGGGTACATAACCAGCCATGAGGTACAAATTTCTCTGTTACTCAATATTTGGCGAGTCTGCTGTCAAAATAAATTGTGATAGTCCTATGTCCCATGTGTCGGCCTAACAACTACAATCTTTAGTTTACCCTCAAAACTTTCTTTTATCCCTAAGGTAAAGATACTACTTTTGGAGGGAAACCGCCCAAATGTGAGAGAAAATCCCCCAATCTTGTAATAGTGCACTGCTTTTTTATATAATAGCATGTGGCATACAGTATACAGTATATAGATAACATTATTGAAAAAATTAAAACTGATTTGTCATTTTTTTTCTTTCAGTTAATATGAAAGATGTTCGTCACTTGAAAAAAAAATTTTAGATTTATTTTTCCCAATACCGACTTAAATGAACTACAAAAATAAGCTAAATTTGTTCAAATTACTCAATTTTATGCCAAGTGCGGAAGACCTAAACATTGCATTAGCATAATATTTTTGATACTTTATAGTTCTGGTTTTTGTTTTGATATTGGACAAAAACTATACAGCCAGATGCTCACTTTTTTAATAAAAATAAAACGTAAAATATAAAATAAATTTATAAATTTGTATACCAGTATCTACCTTTCCTCCTTCGTAAAACAAACGGGAAATATGTTAGAGTACCGTCGTCAAGCAAGAGCACATAATAAAATAATGTGAAAATATTTAATTTAAAATTTATTTATGTCTACTATAAACAAAAAACTCAAGAATAAGTATCAACATTTAAAGTAATCATTGAAGAACCCTAATTAATTATTTTATAACTAAATAGTATTATTTACAACACAATATTCATATTTGAATTTTAGAACAAAGTTGGATTCAATGCATAATTTTCAATTTAGTTAACAAATGAAATTCATAGAAATCTTAATGATAGATCTAGTAATAATACAATAGGTATATAATACCCAAAACTTATACCTAAAATTAATATTATTTAATCTTAAGATGATTCAACCCATTTAATTGTTTAAGATTTATTGCCTGCACCTCACTGACAAAAAATGCATTTGGTTGCCGTCACCACATGAACTAAATAAATATTTACAAAAATTTAACGTCATACCGAAAGATACCAAAATTTGCATACCACTTGATATGCCCATTCAAATTTATTTGAATTCATAGGTATTAGAAGGCTTGCAGCTTAGACGGCTTTATCACCCATCTCCAATAAATCATTCAGAAAACAATGAACTAAAATTATTAGTATTTTTTTATACGCTCACGTAAACATTAAATTCCATACCAGTTAACTTCATGTGGTAAACTGAGTGACGTATGCTATAAGTTACCAGACAGACCTATCTATTTTTAGTAACCTTGCGTCATAGCCAAATCTAAAGTACAGGTAGGCACTTTAAACTGCAATATAAAAATATATCCCTTTACTATCAACAATGATTATTATCGACTGCGGTCCCTTGGTCTCTCCGGTACTCCCTTGGTACGCCCAATATCTTTTGGGTCAAGTTTTTTCTTAAATAAATAATTGTTTGCCACTTTGTTATGGTAGCTTGTCTACGCAAAGCAAGTTGCTGTTATTCGGAAAGACCTGGAACCATTTCCTCTGCGTGTGTACTCTTTTCATCATGCCACGTTACCTGCAAATATTAAATTAACAAAAGCTACGCATTCTAAACTCAAAACTAACCTCAATGTTGCCAACAAATTGATGAATTCCATATAATTCTCTTACTGTATTTTAGTTTAATCTGGAGAAACCATTCGAAAGAACCACGGGCAGTTCAAAGTAGTTTGAAGTGGGTGATCAGCCTTTGCAACCAAATTTTGCTGGGGACCATATTCCGAGCCATTGGAGGCTTTTTTCAGGCGCCTCTATCAATTCCACACCCTATTGATCTTCTACTACTTCTTGGTCTTGCAGCTAAATTTTGTATAGTGTTCATTCAAACTTATGTATAATTATAGGTTATGTGACGATATTTCATGCCCGCTAGGGGCGCTAGTAGCAGAAATATCTTGTGGTGCCATCTAATATGTAACCTCTCAAGAGTTGTATTCGTATTAGGTTAAAATAGGTTCTGAGCGGTGGGTTCACGTTGGGTTTGAGACGCGAACTTTTCACAAATAACATTCATTGGATCGATACACATTCTTCGAACAAATATTAACGCAAAGGCAAATAATCACGAATTAATAATTATTATTATACGTACAACATGGTTATAGGTTTCTCAAACATTATCTGTGGGTACGGACTACAGAGTTTGTGCTTTAGGTCCCCGCAGATAATGAAATTGCTTAGCTTTGTACATACCAATGTGAATAGGTTATGGTTGTGTTTTTGACGTTTCTAGCTCGCAGCCATGATGACGCGAAATAAACAGCTACTGAAATGTTGAGGTCCTTTCACCAAAATCGCTCGCGTTTCGGAAAATTTTGAAGCAAAAACGCCCGAGAGGTCGTCGATTTCGAAAACTCACGCAACGTAGAATGGTCCATGTGGGGGGACAGTCGCGCTCCGCGCGACTGAAATGCCGTCTCCATTTTTTCCATAAGCAATTAAGAATGGACTTTTTGGCAGGTGAAATAATGATTTAAAATCGTTCAATCGCGTTTACTTAATATAGACGAGTACAGATGGAACCACATCCTGGGCGTACTACACACTCAAGGCCAACGTCGATCTCATTAATATAATATAAAGTCAAGCCTCATCGTCAGACAATACGGCCATATTGTTTTACATCAACAACATTCACAATCACTTGGTAACAAATTGTTCAACAGTAGTTTTTCTATTGACAAGACGTTTGGTTCACGATTTCCTTCGTATACTTCCGGTTAGTGTTACTACTGGAAACGGGAGCAAGCAAACTGGCGTTATCTGTATAAGACGTAACCTCAATTTTCTCTTGTTCTGGTGGCAGAGCACTAGATCACGTGACAAGTGTAGTGTGAAAGGTACGTGGCGGTTTCCAATCCAATAATCAGGACCAGCTTCGACCTGGATCGGGCCAGCACAGCCCGGTGCGCCTACAGCAGAGATAACTAGATCTTTGAACCCGAAGGCCGCCCAGTAGAATTACTCCATCGATTTCCACTTTATTTCTTGGCTTATAATGAAAACTTCCGAAGGGTTACCGTTCGAAAATATAGACGTTGACCGTTGAGAAAAATAGGATTGTTGTATAGGGTGATCCAGTAGATTATTTTACACACAACTGCGAATACATCTTTGTGCTTTTAGATATCCAATTATCTAAGATGTCCAGATGCTGGGATGGTTAGACAAATTAAAACTTTTCTGTGTTTTCTTCACACAGATTACTCTTTCAAATGCCCACATATATATATATATATATATATATATATATATATATATATATATATATATATATATATATATATATATATATATATATATATATATATATATATATATATATATATATATATATATATATATATATAGGAAAGCTGGTTAATCGACGGTAAGATATATATGTGGTGTAAGATATATGTAAGATATATATATGGTGTATACGGTTGCTTCTACGATCTTCGATCTTCGCATGACGGAATTGCCCGACAAATACCTCTCTCCTTTATATATATATATATATATATATAGTATCAATCCATAGTTAGTTTTTCTTTTTCATTCTGCGTAGATTGCTATATCGATTTCTGTTTAGTGAAGCCATATGTGGTTAATTCTCTGGTGTCGCTGATGAAGTAGATCAATCGCCAATTCTCCCTGTAGATGGCGATGACGTAATCAGAATTCCCGAATGGCTGAAGCCGATATCTCAAGCCTGTATCTCCGGAGTCAATCTAGACCGTGTCTTATGAAGTTATTGCCTCCTAATTTCATCCACTCTGTCCACGTTCTATCATATTGCGGTTAGTTACGAGGCGAATTCGAGGACAGATTCAATCGATGCCTTAGGGGATGCCAGACATACAGGGTTATAGCTTTTGACTTCCTAATAAGAAATTTTGTTGTATGTATCTTCGTTAGGGTGGCTCATGGAAAAATGATAATTGCACAAGCCAATAAGTTATTAGCTAATAGTTTATGTACTTATATATACTTTTGAAATTTTACGTGTTTTAAGGCTTTTTTTGCTTAAATGATGTCTTGAGATCTTAGAAATAAGGTACAATACTTTTCATATTGGAAAAAAAAATTTAAATGCTTATTTGATGAACATACGACCAAGCGTCTAGCCGAGCGTACATGCAAAAGGTTTAGCGTGAGAGGTTACAGCCTAGAGACCTATACGCTCTTATCTTACTTGGAGGAATTACATGCGTGGTGTGAAATATAACATAAAATATGATAAAACAAAGATTTTCTGGAAATATCCTCGGTAGGTTCGTTGAACTGACGCTAGCCGCACAATGTTACAGCTGTCTGATGTAACGTGTGTTGTTCTTGATTAGTTGGTAAAAAAATAGCAGAATTAATTAGTGACATTCTTGGAGTATATCGTGATCGAAAGGAGTCGAAAGGAAGCAGCAGATTTTCAAATAGAACTAATATGACAAGCATTGAATCGTTTGGAACTAGAGTTGCCTCTGCCTGATAATGTATCCCCAGTCCATACCTGTAAAGAAGTAATGTCGGTTGAAGATTATTACAACGTTGAAGTGGATGACGTTTAATAACCATCTTTTGAACTTTGTTGTTGTGTTTTCTGCTATTTCACAAGTTGTAGTGTGTAAAACGTGCGGAATTATCCTTGTCATGCGCATAAGAATAGGTGTAGATGTAATTGAAAAGTTTTCCGCATTCAAGGACCTTCCTCGTCAGATTTTTCACTCATTTTACGATAAAGTTGTTCGCACCATTTTTGTGGAAACAGAAGCATTGTCAACAAAATATGCAGAAAGCAGCAGAAGAAGGGAGGGCTAAAAGTCAATTGAAAATAGTAAATAAAGAATGGCGTAACTGTCTCGGACGATGGAACATAGAGAAAACAGCTTTTCTTCGCTGTATGATTGGTGCGCTTATCAGCTGGAGAAATGTTGTTGATATTCTCATAAAATCTAAATACTTACTGCAAAGCTCGCAAATTTTGGAATAAGAAGAGGAATGCATAGATCACGTGAAAAAACTAATGGCACTCGTCCCCGCCATTTGACATAAACCAGTTAGGGCCTCGAAGAAAAAGGGAAGTTAACCCAGAAGCCTATAAATGAGCTTTCAAGTTATGATGGACTAGCCATTCGTCATAATCATGATTCAATTGATAAAATGAAGAAAATAAATCTGGGCGACACTGTATCATAAATTTTGACCGATGAAATGCCACCTGGTGATTTCATTTTCACTTTCAAGTGGCAAAGTAATTGTGGATATTGCAGCAAGTATAGCTATATGTGTTGTCAATGATGCATTATCCAGCCTTATGAAGATTATGGAGGTATTATGTATGAGCAATGAGCATCTACCCAAACTGCAATAATACCTGCGCGAAGGCTGACGCACGGCGCATCATGTTTTCAGAGCCATCCCTGACTGATGCTGCAAAACAGGCCCGTCTGTCGTCAAAATCAAACAGAAAGAAACAAGAGGAGGAAAATGTTAATTTGAAAATATAATTATTTGGTCCAGGCTTCGCCGACTATAGTAAAATACAACAATTCTCTACATCAAAGTTACACAATATTTTAAACGGTGTTTTCTCAAAACCGCATTTTTCAAACTGAGATAATCTCCCGAGATAATCTTATATAGAATCAATATTTTTTTGTTTCTATGGCTAAGTGAAAAACTGTGTGCAAAATCTTTCCGGCCGTACAACCCTATCCGCCGGAAGAGGTTTCCTTTGATGTTCTCTAACGCTGCTATTTTTTTATTTATTTTTATTAATTGTGAATATTCCTCAAAATATCAACAAAACAAGGCTTTAAAGAGATTTTGTAATTCATTTACTATATTGTAAAAATATACCTACAAAATCGGCTATTTTTTCTCGCGCTAGAGTGGCATTACCCCTTAATATACTGCTATATTCATATCCGTCTCGAAGTATATCAAATAAACCAGAGCAACTATAATATAATTTCACTCAAACATATACGCTACACGGTCTAGTATTTACACGATTAGTACAAACGAGTACCGACAGGAGCACTGCAGTCTATATTAGGGCTGTGAGTACAGCCTTTGCTTCCAGCAGGAGAGAGCCGAATTTAGATCATGTACATAGGGCGACAAGAGATTCCAGACTGGTCCCATTTTCCATCTAATTTGCTGCAACATTTGCTGCATTATAGAAAGTTATATAGGGGATGCTTTGCCTGCGTCAACTGAGATCGGTCAACAGCGGCGGTGTCATCAGTTATTCATGAGATCTCATTATCTGTTTACATAAATAAGCTGGGCGATATACGAGACATACTGTGACTTTAGGGAAATGTAGTGCCATGAATAATAAGGAGACATTGCAATGATTACTGTGGTATTAGACATTGATAGTGAATAATTAAAAGTCTAGGAGAAATGACAAATGACAATAGAGCGTAGATTAGGTATTCTTTATAATGGAAGGCGACTAAATGACTTGAGAAACCGACCATACAAATTGAAATGTGAAATACAAAGGCAGAGTTTTTTGGAGAGTACTGTAACAACTGCAACAATCCTTGACTCCAACTGAAGGCAAAACTTTGAAACCCAAAATGGTGATTTATTTAGTCAGTTTAAATAAAGGACCTTGATCAGGGTTCAAGCAATAGAGGAATATTTATTTAAGACAAATAAATATATTTGGGTACAAACAAAAATTACTTTCCTTTAAACTAATATATTATTTACGTTTCTGGGAAGCACCCATCAAAAACAAACAAGATGAATTGGCATAAGACACAAAAAAAAACAATGTGAAAGATTTAATATCGTTTTTATACTTCTAATTTCGTATGCAAGTCACATATTGTAACTAGTTTAGTTATAAGACTGCAGTATAGGTTATACCAATAGTAGGTGGACTGCATTTAAAAGTACTGAGCTGGCGTATGGGGTAGTTTTCTCTCGTGGTTCTAAGTTCTGCCGCTACGTGCCGCTGGGGAGGTACCTGGAAGCAGTCGCTAGCGCGCGATGCTAACTTTTAATTATATGTATAAATTTCCGTAGCACGTGCGTTGTCGTTTTATTGCCAGAGATAATCGCGAAAAATTTATGAACCCCCTGGAATTACAGCATATGAACTAGTCGATTTTTCTGTATTATATTGTCCCTGGCAAACTTATAATTCAACTTTTCCGCGCAACGGTTTAATGAACTTTAAATTTCCTTCCATTGTACTCCTGTTTTCTCCACCCCCATCTCTCTTTATATGCTGGTTTAACAACTTCATTATAGCACAGCGCCCAGTACAAATTCAAATCCGAGAGGTATATTTATTATTAAACTGAAATGAGAAAGAACGATAAATTAGAATTTTATTTGAAGATAAGAGGAGTGTACTGATAAAAAAATGCTGTGGGTTCCAAATTTATGTAGTGGACCTGCGACAAAGCACTGATAAAATTTATTTAAAAATGTTATGAGATTAGGACAAAAAGCCAAAAAAAGAATTATTTAAACTCCTTTATATTAACTAATATCGTAATTATAAACAAATTGTACATCAAAAACACCAAAAAGAAATTACCCATAACATTAAACAACACTAAACCAAAACATTAACCTATAAATTCACCCTAAAACACAATTAAAATCGCAATACCCACTCAACAGCGTACAAACTGCTAATATAACCCAAAGACCGCGAGATCAAGTAGTCGCTGGATACTGAGGCTCTCGCGACTGTGACGTAGCAACAGCGGTAGCTAAGTAGCCTGTGCGCGTTGCTTAGCAATGTCAACAACTCAAATTTGCTCTCGCCGCCATGTTTTTACATATCGGCTGTGTTAAGTGGAAGTGTTCAATTCGTCGCGATTTCTATCGGATTTTCGCGGAAAAGCGGCGGATAATCTTGCGAAACTGTTGTCGAAGTGTGTAGAATATACTGCGTGTTGTTTTCGCGGAGTTTTAAGCGATTTTAACCGGTATTACGGATTATATTGGATATGTGTGAATGGCATGTTGTATTAACGTGAGTTTATTGTGGGTGCGATGGTTTGTTATGGATTATTGTAGTGTATTTTTGTTTGTAGATTGCGTGGATGGTTGAAGATGTGGAATGGTAGCGGTGCATAGCGGGATACAAAGGTAGGATTTATTATTTGATATTAGTTTTAGTGTTACGTAATCTCTTTTTTTAATTTAACATTTGTTTTAAATGTTAGCTACCATGGATTTGACTACGCATTTTTATATTACAAGCAGTTATATAATACCATACCTATATGTATTAAATATGGGCATGAATGTTTTCTGTGATTATTTGTCTCTCATTAGAGGAGAAACATTCCTACGACTATTTCGTATTATCTAAAAGGCGTGCTATCACATATATTAAACATGTTAACCCATTCATGTCCCGGTACTCAGTACAGTATATTTGTTCACCATCATGTTCACCATCATATAGAGGTATTCTAGTATTAACGTTTCGTTCTGTTAATAATTCTATAGGTACTTACATTTAATTCGGTCAATAATTAGTTTTGTATTACCTAATAATTAAAAAAAATCTGATGTGGCCAGGCACATGACTTTATCATACTGTATATAAAAAGATTAATAGTTTACCTGCTTGAGATTCTATTTGATTGAGATCGATCGTGTCTGCATTAAAATAAAATTAGCTAGGATTTGACAGATACCTATATTGATTCTATTGACAGTAGGTATTGTCAAAGCATGAGCGTTTGACACTACCTACTGTCATTAGAATGAAAATATCTGTCAAATCTTGGCTAACTAGTTTTATATTATTGCAGACACAGCCGATCTCAATCAAACATAATTTGCTCATGCAGGTAAACTATTAATTTTACCAAAAAATGTCATAGACATAAATTATGCAAATTTTCCCCTACTTTAATTTATTATTTAACTATTTGGACGAAATTACAGAAATGGCGGGTCATTTGCAAAATAGTTAAAAAGTACTAAGAGTAAACATCCAGTTCCTTTGGACCAATTTCAACAAAAAGTTTTCCAGTTCTAAGTTTGGTCATCAAACTTCTAAATATGAAGTTTCGTCCCGATACCTTTATTATTTTCTCCGGAATTGTCGCCACAAAAAAACGGGTACACACACATACGCACATACACACACACAGACATTTTTTGTACCTTGGTTAAAAATGTTCACGGGACCTAAAAGGACATTTCCTAAAATTTTTTTTTCGGCACGATTACAATACTTTATAATAATACGTATGATAGAGTATAAACATCTGTCGAACTTTTTTTGAGAACTCATATACTATATATAGTGGGCTAAAATTAGCATAAAAGGTACCCTATATTGGGGCATTTCTATAGTTTGTATACATCTGTATACAAGAGAAAGTGGTATATGCATTTTTGTGCAGAATTTTATAAAAATTATTTTGTACAAGTGCTAAAATTACGAAATAGTGACCGTTTTGTGATAGTGACAGACTATAATAAAATTTACGGACGCCATAGAATGTTAAAACCACTTTCTGCGTTAGATCTCCAAAAGGCAACAGTACCCATTTAATTTATTTCCCTCGTTTTTGCTAATTTTACTGTAGGTACTATCTGCAAATAAAAACAAAACTTTAACTTTTAGTTCAAAGCCTGAGTGCTGTGGGTTGTCTTCATTATCAGTTTGTTGTGCTGGTGTCACAAAATGACATATTGTTGGCCTTTCTTGGCCTTTCTTCTAATGCTTTCTCTATTACGTCTGTCATTGTTATTGGACTTGGTCTATTTATAGTGGAGTACTTTTGTCTAAAGCCAAAGTGGAAGTTTGGAATTAGTTTGTTCTATCTATGATAAGGTTTCATTCTCTTTAGAACTAGCTTTTCAAAAGGAATTGATTGAAATATGTGAGCATAACAATACCCGGTTTTGGTAACTGTCCCAAGTGTTTGAGATCATATCCAGGTACCTTTTTTTGGATTCAAGTTTGATTTGATTACTTTGGCGACTTCCTTTGGAGTAACTAGCTGGATGACTTCTGCTTCAAAATTTATAGCTTCCTCCTTGAAAAGCTCTGCTTCGATGTTGTATCGTTTGGAAGAAATTTTTCAAGATGTTCTGCAGAAGTGTCAGCCTTCATTTATTGTCTCTTGCCCACGTGCAGTTTCTTAGTCTCATAGATGGTTAAACAGCTTTCTGGATAATGTTTTCAAGTCCTATTTTAAAGCTTTATCTCAATATCTATCTTGACCAAAAAGAATGGCATAGAATAAGGCAAAACTAATTTTGTCACGAAAGTAGAACCTTGTTGGACCAGGAAACTCAACACAAATTACTTCTTTTGGCAGTTTTCCACGGACTGTTGCGCCATTCGCTGAAATTGCCTTCATCTCTCTCTATCTTTCAGTCATAGTTACCGGCTTAGTGTGTGTGTGGGATGCAAAATGCGAATGGGACGCGAGTGAACTGGTGGCGCCATCCGACTGCGGTGTTGCACCGCGGCAGCAGTAGCGTCGTTCAACCTAATTGCCTTCAATAATTGAATTAGTTGGTTCGAGTGAAGCCTGAAAACTTTTCACGGACCGGCGATGGCTTTTCGGCGATTTTTCCCCACCAGACCCGTGTCAAAGCGCTGCCGCTCTTGCCGGTTGTTTTGCGATCGCGTTTTGTAGTGTGCGTATTGATTTTTCCGATGCAGTTGCAAGTGTGTTTTTCTGTACTTGCCAAAGGCAACAATGTCGTTATTGGGGCTTTCCTTTTGCGCCGAGATTCATTCCAATTAGCTCACAGCGGTTGGGAGGTCGTTTGTTGGGAGCACACAAAAGGAATGTTGGAAAGGAATGGAGTTGGTTATGCATATTTACCAGCGGGACATGGTTTCTTACGCAGTTACTGTTTTTGATTCTTTGGGACGTCAGTATCATAACATCTCTTACGTAATACGTTCAGATAAATATACAATAACATAAATATACAGTAACAGTTGAAAGTCGTGCGTGATCTACGATATAAGAAATAAAAAGAAGAAGATACTAAAACTTATATTTTAACTACAAAGTGTGGACTTCTTCTTCTATTCTTAAGTTACAATGTCAAGAAATCCTGTAATATAAATGGAAATCATACTTTTATATTTACAATTTTTGTCATTTTGAACTGAACTAGCCAAAATGTTTACTATGCTTTATTCTATCGAATTGGCCTGAAGAGGGGCGAAATAATCAACTGCTTTTTTGCTCCCTCATGCAACGAGTTTTCACTGAGTTTCTACTGATATATAGTCAACTATGTATCTGGTGAAAATTTAGAATTTACTACTACGTGACTTCCGGACCAACTACCACCGAAGAAGAAGAAATTTAATACTATCATAATATCATACTCTATCATATCGCCATATACAGGGTTAGTCAAAGTCACCGGAACATCTAAATATTTCTCAACGGTAAACCATTTCAAAAAAAAATTTCATGTAAAGGTCGCTTTGCTTTAAACAATCTATCGTTTAAATATATTTTTAATATACAGGCTGTTCATTTTATTCTGGAAATTTGGTAACGTTTCCTTTTTCAAATAGAACACCATGATTATTTTTAATTGTTTTTAATTCTACGATTAATTCTAAGAATCTTTTGTAGGAATAATTTTTCTATAAAGTGCATCATTTTTGAGTTATGAGCAATTAATCAATAACAGCCAAAACTGTACAAAAATTAAAAAAAAATTTTAAACAATAAATTTTTCTGAGTTTAAACAAACTATCATTTATTCTGGAAATTTGGTAACCTTTCTTTTTTTTTGATAGCACATCCTGTACTTTTTACATTTTTAATTCTAGGATTAATTCTTAGAATTTGTTCGTAGAAATCATTTTTTTAATTCAATACTATCATTTTTATTTATAAGCTATTAGTCAAAACTCCAGAACTGCAAAAATTAAGAATATTTTCCCACATACATAGGTACATACATATATAGATAACATATAAAATATGAAATTTCTTTTAATGTGTCTACTTGAATATTTTATTTAATTCTATTTCATAGTTTTGTTATTTATTCTTGATTTTTTTTCATTTTATCGATTAATTGCTAATAACTCAAAGATTATGAATTTTATAAAAAATGATTCCAACAAAAAACTTTTAGAAATAATCTTGTAAAATATACAGGCTGTTCTATTAGAAAAAGAAAAGTTTCCAAAATAAAATAAATACCGTTCATTTATACCGGGTCATTATAAAAGATTGTAGTCAACGTTGGCCATGTACATGTTATAATATTTTTGCCGCTCTATCAAAACAGTGGCGAACTAACTGCAAATGGCGGACTCCTGTTTACCGAGTTTGCTTAGAATATTTGTATTTTGTGGCTGTTGTTGTTTTCGTCGTTATCTGAAAGTTAATTCCGTAATCTACGTAAATTAAAAATAACCAAATTAATTGTAGGTAATCGCGGAAAGTTTTGGTGACATTATTTTGCACAAAAATAATTTTTTAGGTTAAGTAAGGTGTATTCTGTTGAGCAAAACACTTTTATTGTTAAGTGTTACTACAGAAACGGGATATTCAATGAAGATGGCCAGTGGAATTATTCTTTGCAAGCATGCAAAAATGATTATCTGGCTATGTATCCTGGTATAGATATCGAGGAAGAATCTTTACTGACTCATATCCGAAGGATTGTAAAAAGGTTTGATGAAACTGGAAGCGGTGCCAAGGGAAAATCATCAGGAAGACCAGAAGTGACCGGTGAAGTAGTGGATGACCTGCGAGCACGAATGGCACAGAGTCCCAAAAAATCTGTATCCAGATTGTCTGCACAATCTGGCGTACCATACAGCATTTGCCAGGAAGTATTGAAAAGAAAGCTGCATATGATAGCCTATAAAATCACATTAGTGCAAGAACTGAAACCAGTTGATTACGCAAATCTTATTACATATTGTCGTTGGTTTCTCGAACACATGGATGATAACAGGATTTTGGATTTGTCTTTTTATTCCGATGAAGCGTGGTTTCACCTATCGGGATACGTAAATTCACAGAATTACAGAATTTGGAGTACTGAAAATCCCCACGCATGCCAGGAAACTCCGTTATATTCTGTGAAAGTGGGTGTCTGGTTAGGCGTATCACGTCGAAGGATAATCGGGCCGATATTTTTTCAAGACACGATAAATAGGTCTTGAGATATAGGGAACAGATACTGAGAGTCTTTATCAATCAATTGGACGACGAAGAATTGCAGTTCGGTTATTTCCAGCATGATGGGGGCTACAGCCCATACCACAATCGAAAATATTCGATTTTTACAAGAATTTTATGGTGACCGTATAATCAGCCGAAATGCTAATGTAGAATGGCCCGCTCGTTCCTGTGACCTGACGCCGTTGGATTTTTCAATATTTGGTTATTTGAAGGATAACGTCTACAAACAACGATTAGCAAACGCAGACGAACTGATGAACCAAATAACAAATTGTTGCGCAAATATTGATGAAATTATGTTACAGAACATATTTGAAAATAAAAAAAGAAGAGTTAGTTTATGTTTGCAACAAAATGGAGAACAGTTTCAACATCTTGTGTGAACAAAATAACGATTATTATTTAAAACTCTGTGTAATAAAGTCTTTGTTTTATTTTTGTGTTTTAGTTATTTAATTCTTTAATTTTAGTTTTTTATACTTTAATTTCCGTCGTTTATTCTTTAATTAAAGTTTAATTTTTTTTATTTAGTTGTTTTATTTATTTTAAAAAACAATAAATATTGGGGTGTTAGGAAAACAGTTTGACTATTGTGTTTTGAATGTGTGCTCAGTAAAATAACTCCAACTTACGCAACCAATTTAACTCTTGCATATGGAACACTATTTCAGTATAGCGGCAACCTACAATTTTAACATTAGATCCCCGGCCTACTTTGACTACAGTAATTTATAATGACCCTGTAAGTATATTAAAAATACTGATTTTTATGTCTGATTTTTTTAATTTCTTCTTTCTTTTCAATTTCTTTGTTCGTAATGCTCTCCAAACACGGCAATTCCAAATTAGAGGCTACTTCCCGCATAGAAATCCGACGATCGTCATTTGTCTAAAAACCAGTATTTGAAGCATTGCAAACTATGGTAATCTAACGTTTACCATTTCCAAAATATCTCTTTGATCGTTTTCAACATTTCCATGACGATCCTCGAAATTGAATCACCCGGTATATTTCTGAATAAATATACTAATAACAACTCCATTGTTACCTAGATTTGTGAATTACCCAACAATACGAGTATTAAAATGAATATAAGAACGACTACTCGAAATATAGCGAACAATTATTTATTATAAAACCCAAGCGTGTAATACGCCGCTGAAAACAATCCAGAACTTCGTTAAAACTTCAAACCGCCGACCCATTTGTCAAGCAAAACTGTTAATAATAAACACGTCTGGAAAGTTTTCTCGTTTTAAGCGAAACAACACAAACCCGCGTCGAATATTTTACACGGGAGTTGTAGGCGACAACGTTATTAATTTTTTCCCTGCGGCGATATTTGGCAAAAGCCCGGCGGGCGACAGTAACGCCCTCTATCGCCACGGAACGTCATCGAGCACCAATTATGTCGTATTAGTTAGAGAGGCCAAATATAAAATAAGACGTCCCGGACAAGACCGGTCCAGTTTTCACGTCACGTTCAGCAATTGAAACGTGAACGGCGTACTAAAAATTCCGAAGCCGCCGCTAGGGGGCGTGCTTGGACCAGGATGTCGTAAATATTTTGCGGTAGAAGTTAACCAGTGATATAATTTAAGGGGATATTATGTTTTAAACGGGGATTTTTTGAAGTAAACATTACACCAGTCCTTTCAGAAATTTGAAAAACCTACGATTTATTAAAATTTGTTGAAAAAAATATGGAAAACTTCAATATACACGGTGAGTTATTAGTATCCCGGCGGTCGATAGTAATCAAATCCTTTGAGAAAGAAAAAATGTTTTATAATAGAGTTGTTTGGCTCATCGTTTCTATAACGTAGAATTATTTTCATTTATACAGGGTGTTGCATTTAGGCGTGACGGAAAGTCAGTACATTTTTTAAATGGAACACAAAACTCGAGCCCTGCGGGCTCTCGTGACTATTGCCAAATGGCAACAAGTTTGAACAAAATCTGTCAAATTATTTTTTAATTTATGGAACTTTCGAGTTATATTTGACAAGATTATTTTTTGATTCACAAATTTTTACAATAAAAAGATCAATAAAACTATCATAAAATTATTGAAAAATTTAATTTAATTAATTATTACTTACAATATATGAAAATATCGTTCCTTGTTATATTAAGTGTTTCCTCCTGCGTATTTTCTCTAAGATTATTTATTATATTTGAATGATGTTCTTGGTTCAATTGTAAGTATGGTTTAATCGAACTTGCAGAATTATGACCAGTGACCTTGATTAGTTCTTGTTCTCCTACACCAGCTTTTGAAAGGTTACTTACTGCACTTGATCTGGCAAAATGGTTAGTTATTTTTTTAGTAACTGTGTCTAGACCTACTTTTTCTGCGGATTCTTTCATCCATTTTGAAATGGAATTTATTCCCACAGGAACGTTTTTATACAAAAAACCATGAGTTTGCCAAGCCGGATTTGGAGTAAGAAACAAGCGTTCGGTTTTAATATTTTCTTCACGTTTACTCATTAGTTTTTCAAAAAGACGAACAGGGCAAATATCTGGGTTATTTATGTTTGGAGTCAACCATTTACTATTAGCGCACCTTTGTGCTCCACCCTGTGTAGTTTTTGTAAAGATGGGATTGTATTCAATGCGGCAAGTATTTAATCTTTTTATGTCGGTTTCTTTTTTAAAATAATGAACTAAACATTTCGTAGCTTCTCCTCCCCTCCAAGCTAGTTCATACGATGCAACGTGAAAAAACTTTCTTTGCAATCCACAAGGTGTATCTTCGTCCAATAGTTAAAAATTTGCAACAATTCTGTATTAGAAAGTGCCACAGAACTTTGTTTGTGGTTTTCAGGATGTTTTTGTAAAATTTTTCTTTTTGCATCTCTTGCATTCCGAGCATTTCTGAATTCTATATCATGGAAAGGATCAAAGGACCTGTTATACTTATTAAAGTAAAGTTCTTGAACTAATTTTGCCGTTTTATTCCACATTGTCTTTATTACTGCTTCTTTATAATCATTTCCGTCTTTTCTTTTCATGTTATAAGCCCAATCTTTTAAAATCAATGCCAGAGTAGCTGTTATAGTAGATTGATCCAGAATATAATTTCTTTCTTTGGTGAAGGTCTTAAATTGTCTCCATATAGACTGATTACTTATTAGAGTATTTTTCGAAGTAGTTTCTAAAATCTTTTTTGTAATTTCTGCATTAGAAAAGGTAACTAAACTAAACTAAACCGATGACTTTCACCCATTTCGCGTTGACACAATTAAGTAATTATTTTGACAAGTATCTGACAGTTGCTAGGCAAATAAAAGCTACAGTGATTATTCCCTAGATTTATTCCCACTATAATAATGACATAATTATTTGAAACTTACCCTTGTGACAAATAAAGAAGCATTTCATTGGTTTTAAGAAACGTCAAAAAATAATCACCACAATTATCATAACAACTACGTTTCTCAAGAACAAAATACGTTAAGTTTGTTAAGTTCGCATTTCTATAATCAGAAAAAAAAATTCTTGCACCAACGCTAAAAATGTTGACTTCGCCACACACGACATTAAACAAATTGCAACAACAAATGTGCAGTGGTGAACCAACCAACACGTTTGTTCGTGCGCCGGCAGGGTAAAACAACCTGCTAGATCTGAAATGAAAATTATGAATACTAAGGAAGTTGTCTTTCCAACTGTGTAAGTTGTACCTGTGTAAAGTAAATAGTTTCTTAGATATTCAAGTGTTTGTCAAAATATTGGCAATTGCAGGCCTTTCTTAAAAACTACGTTAATACTATATTGTTTCAGATATTGTCCTAAAAACTTTGTCACATAATAACTAAACCCATAGCTAGTGCTGATGATCGTAGCATGCACTAGTTTTTAAACACTTTAAACAAAATTTTCTTGAGGTTTTTAAATGAATTCTGTATATTATTTGCTAATTGAAATGTCCCTTAAGTTCTTTGTAATTTATATTCACTATATCGTATATCTAGTTTTACTAGTTTTTGTGATATTTGGAATTTAATGAGTAAGTAGTATACTATTTAGTATCATAATATTGCTGTGGTATACAGTGTGCTGGGTAGCATGATGTAAAATATTTAAAGGGTTATAGAAAAAGAAGCCATTTAGAACTTATTTAACTAGATTTATTGATATAAAGAGTATTAGGGTTATCAAGGTATTAGACAATTTTATAAGTATGTTTTGCAATTTTTACAAACGTACAGCGAGCGAACCTGAAGACCTAGTAACTTCAGTTGGGCTCCGAAGTAAACCAGAAACAGTGTAATTTTACGAGGACTATCGTCAAAAATTGTTCACTTGTGTGAAAATTGTGCGGAGACGTTGTAATAGTATGTGCGCTTATACTCAAAAACAAACAGAAACGCTAAAACCTGTCTTGATGAGCTACGTTTGAGAACGGATGTGTATTCAGCACAAAGAACAACCAACAATATCTACTTACTATTGTTAATTGGTTTAGGATAGGTTATTTTTCTGGAGAGACAAATCAAAATTGGGATAATATGAATAATAGTATAACTAATATTGATAATGTAAATGGAAAGTGTTTATTTGGAAGTGTTTTTAATAGATTTTTTTGCTATGAATGAAAATCTGAATCTAAGGATGCCTAGCAGTTTGTTTTTGTTGCATATTTGGTTTTTGTGTGTGAGCACATAAATCACACCAAAGAAAACCTGATTTTCAACACTCAGAAGTCAAGAAAATTTTACGGTAGTTAACCTAAAAGTATATGGTTTAGGGTTTACTTTAGCAGTAATTTGAAAATTTTAAATTGCGCGTCTGTTGCCATACGATAGACGGAAAATATACTTACAAAATGTTATATAAAGTTATTAATATGTTGATAACGGTAATACTTTGTATAAGGATCAAACTGGTTAAATCGTTTCTAAATTATCTCTTCTATCGCCACTTGAAGACTTTACATCAAACTACAAATAGTAACATTTGGTGTATGACATACTAGATGTAAATTGGAGCGAAATAAAAGGTTATTACAGCCAACACATATTATACAGGCTGTTCCATTTAAAACACTCGAGAAAAGGCAATTTGAAAAAAATCCAAATTTACTAAGTTCAATGATAGTGTATAGTGTATCCAATATCTTTGGATACTATCATCTACATACTGGCTTTGACAATTGTCTCGCATAGTTTAAAGGCAAAATCGGCAAAAATGTCGTTTTTACATAGTTTTTAAAAAAATCCTGCAACTGGCATATTTTGGAAAAACAGCTGAATATATTTGGAACTATTAACGCTGTGACTTAGCAACATACACGGTTGGATAGACAAATTTAGTGGTATTCATAATATGGTAAAATATACAGGACGTTCCAAAAAATGTACATTCTTTTCGTCACACCTAAATGCAACGCCCAGTATAAATGAAAATAATTTTATATTATATTAAATGGCGAGTCAAACAACTTGTATAAAATATTGTTTTGTTTCTCAAAAGATTTATTAATATCACTTTGTATATCACCATAGATTGATGTTCTCCATAAATTTATTTTTTTAACCGATTTTGCAAGTTGGTACAACTGATTCAGCTTAGGAAAAATGTTATATTTACCGTTTCGGTTAGTTTGGCACAACGCACTCTTATTAAATTTCTATATTATTCTGCTTCCATTTTTCCTGCAGCACTGTAAATTTATTCGCATGAAATTCTGTCCAAAAATGAGCTACGTTTCAGGGTTCGACATGAAAATATAAATGTATTTTCAATTATAACGGCAACAGACGTACCAATTAAAATGTTTTTTGACGAACACGACGTTTGCAAAAACTGAACTGTGAGGTGGCACTTTAAACTAATAGGGCTAAAACCGCGACCAAAACGTCTTTTAGCGTTCCACCCCTTCTAAATTCGTGGTAGCGTCTCGAAATTTCGTTGCGGTGTCGAAATGTTGTGACCCTATAAAACGCAATTAAAACTCAAAGCCAACTTTAATTATTTCTGCGACCGGGCTAAGCCAGGAACCGTCAATTTGTGTTCGCGACTGGCGAGATTTCGTTTGTTTTTAATGAAAGCGACCTGAGGGGAAAGGGACTCCGGGGCGTCCCGACGTCCCTCAAAGGGTTGCGTCGACGGCGCCCCCCTCCACCACAATCTTTTTCGACTGTACAACAACCGGCGTCGAACAAGGCGACATATTTGTGCCAGTAATTACGAGATTGGAGTCGCCTCGGTGTTGTCAAAACCGACAAATTGACGAGAAAAGTTTTTCGATATATAAAAATCGATGTTTTTTAAATGAGATCACAAATTTATATTTTTTGTTGGACAAATATGCATTTTTTAAATATGCTGGTTAATTACTAAGGTAACTATTAACAGTACTTTCAAAATTATATAGAAATTTTAATCTTACGTTGAAAGAAAGCTATTCCAATAAAGAAAGCTTGAGATGACAACTTGTTTTGTCAAACAATAAGATCTTATGGTTATTTTTAATTGTATTTTTTACTGTTTCCTGTGCAAATTTAGTAAATTGTACTTTCTTCAAAAAAATCTACCTGACTTATGAGTGTTTGAAGTAAGATCTTATGGTCTTTATATTATTTATTGATGTATATTTAATAACTATTGTGACTTTCATCAACATTCCTTTATTATTTTTTGAATTGTAGTTTTTTAACTGTTTCTAGTGCAAATTTGGTATATTTCCCTATCTTACAAAAAATCCTATCTGTCTTATGAGTATTTGCGGTAAGATCCTATAATCATTATATTGTTTATTGATGCATGTTCAATAATTATTGTGACTTTCACCAACATTCCTCTATTATTTTTGTAATTGGAATTTTTTAACTGTTTCCAATGCAAATTTAGAAAATTGTACTTTCTTAAAAAAAACCCTACCTGTCTTATGAGCATTTGGAGTAAGATCTTATGGTCTTTATATTGTTTATTGATGTATATTTAATAACTATTGTGACTTTCATCAAGATTCCTTTATTATTTTTTGAATTGTAGTTTTTTAACTGTCACTCTAGTGCAAATTTGGTAAATTTTCCTATCTTACAAAAAAATCCTATCTGTCTTATGAGTATTTGGGGTAAGATCCTATAATCATTATATTGTTTATTGATGCATATTCAATAATTATTGTGACTTTCATCAACATTGCTCTATTATTTTTTTAATTGGATTTTTTTTACTGTTTCCTGTGCAAATTTAGTAAATTGTACTTTTTCAAAAAAACCCTACCTGTCTTATGACCATTTGGAGTAAGATCTTATGGTCTTTATATTGTTTGTTGATGTATATTTAATAACTATTGTGACTTTCATCAAGATTCCTTTATTATTTTTTAAATTGTAATTTTTTAACTGTCTCTAGTGCAAACTTGGTAAATTTCCATATCTTACAAAAATCCTATCTTTCTTATGAGTATTTGGGGTAAGATCCTATAATCATTATATTGTTTATTGATGCATATTCAATAATTATTGTGACTTTCACCAACATTCCTTTATTATTTTTGTAATTAGAATTTTTTAACTGTTTCCAATGCAAATTTAGAAAATTGTAATTTCTTAAAAAACCCTACCTGTCTTATGAGCATTTGGAGTAAGATCTTATGGTCTTTATATTGTTTGTTGATGTATATTTAATAACTATTGTGACTTTCATCAACATTCCTTTATTATTTTTTGAATTGTAATTTTTTAACTGTCTATAGTGCAAACTTGGTAAATTTCCATATCTTACAAAAATCCTATCGGTCTTATGAGTATTTGGGGTAAGATCCTATAATCATTATATTGTTTATTGATGCATATTCAATAATTATTGTGACTTTCATCAACATTCCTCTATTATTTTTTTAATTGGAATTTTTTTACTGTATCCTGTGCAAATTTACTAAATTGTACTTTCTTCAAAAAAATCTACCTGACTTATGAGTGTTTGGAGTAAGATCTTATGGTTTTTATATTTTTTACTGATGTATATTTAATAACTATTGTGAGTTTCATCAAGATTCCTTTACTATTTTTTGAATTGTAGTTTTTTAACTGTCTCTAGTGCAAATTTGGTAAATTTCCCTATCTTACAAAATAATCCTATCTGCCTTATGAGTATTTGGGGTAAGATCCTATAATCATTATATTGTTTATTGATGCATATTCAATAACTATTGTGACTTTCATCAACATTCCTCTATTATTTTTTTAATAGGATTTTTTTTACTGTGTCTAGTGCAAATTTGGTAAATTGTTGTTTCTTCAAAAAACCTACCTGACTTATGAGTCTTTGGAGTAAAATCTTATGGTCTTTATATTGTTTGTTGATGCATATTTAATAACTATTGTGACTTTCATCAACATTCCTTTATTATTTTTTGAATTGTAGTTTTTTAACTGTCTCGAGTGCAAATTTGGTAAATTTGCCTATCTTATAAAAAATCCTATCTGTCTTATGAGTATTTGGGGTACGATCCTATAATCATTATATTGTTTATTGATGCATATTCAATGATTATTGTGACTTTCATCAACATTCCTCTATTATTTTTTTAATTGGAAATTTTTTACTGTTTCCAATGCAAATTTAAAAAATTGCGCTTTCTTCTAAAAACCTACCTGACTTATGAGTGTTTCGAGTAAGATCTTATGGTCTCTATATTGTTTATTGATGTATATTTAATAACTATTGTGACTTTCATCAACATTCCTTTATTATTTTTTGAATTGTAGTTTTTTAACTGTTTCTAGTGTAAATTTGGTATATTTCCCTATCTTACAAAAAATCCTATCTGTCTTATAAGTATTTGGGGTAAGGTCCTATAATCATTATATTGTTTATTTATACATATTCAATAATTATTAAGACTTTCATCAACATACCTCTATTATTTTTTTAATTGGAATTTTTTTTACTGTTTCCAGTGCAAATTTAGTAAATTGTACTTTCTTCAAAAAAACCTACCTGACTTATGAGTGTTTGAAGTAAGGTCTTATGGTCTTTATATTATTTATTGATGTATATTTAATAACTATTGTGACTTTCATCAACATTCCTTTATTATTTTTTGAATTGTGATTTTTTTAACTGTCTCGAGTGCAAATTTGGTAAATGTCCCCATCTTACAAAAAATCCTATCTGTCCTATCTTATGAGTATTTGCGGTAAGATCCTATAATCATTATATTGTTTATTGATGCATGTTCAATAATTATTGTGACTTTCACCAACATTCCTCTATTATTTTTGTAATTGGAATTTTTTAACTGTTTCCAATGCAAATTTAGAAAATTGTACTTTCTTAAAAAAAACCCTACCTGTCTTATGAGCATTTGGAGTAAGATCTTATGGTCTTTATATTGTTTATTGATGTATATTTAATAACTATTGTGACTTTCATCAAGATTCCTTTATTATTTTTTGAATTGTAGTTTTTTAACTGTCACTCTAGTGCAAATTTGGTAAATCTTCCTATCTTACAAAAAAATCCTATCTGTCTTATGAGTATTTGGGGTAAGATCCTATAATCATTATATTGTTTATTGATGCATATTCAATAATTATTGTGACTTTCATCAACATTGCTCTATTATTTTTTTAATTGGATTTTTTTTACTGTTTCCTGTGCAAATTTAGTAAATTGTACTTTTTCAAAAAAACCCTACCTGTCTTATGACCATTTGGAGTAAGATCTTATGGTCTTTATATTGTTTGTTGATGTATATTTAATAACTATTGTGACTTTCATCAAGATTCCTTTATTATTTTTTGAATTGTAATTTTTTAACTGTCTCTAGTGCAAACTTGGTAAATTTCCATATCTTACAAAAATCCTATCTTTCTTATGAGTATTTGGGGTAAGATCCTATAATCATTATATTGTTTATTGATGCATATTCAATAATTATTGTGACTTTCACCAACATTCCTTTATTATTTTTGTAATTAGAATTTTTTAACTGTTTCCAATGCAAATTTAGAAAATTGTAATTTCTTAAAAAACCCTACCTGTCTTATGAGCATTTGGAGTAAGATCTTATGGTCTTTATATTTTTTACTGATGTATATTTAATAACTATTGTGAGTTTCATCAAGATTCCTTTACTATTTTTTGAATTGTAGTTTTTTAACTGTCTCTAGTGCAAACTTGGTAAATTTCCATATCTTACAAAAATCCTATCTGTCTTATGAGTATTTGGGGTAAGATCCTATAATCATTATATTGTTTATTGATGCATATTCAATAATTATTGTGACTTTCATCAACATTCCCCTCTTATTTTTTTAATTGTTTTTTTTACTGTTTCCAGTGCAAATTTAGTAAATTGTACTTTCTTCAAAAAAACCTACCTGACTGATGAGTGTTTGGAGTAAGATCTTATGGTCTTTATATTATTTATTGATGTATATTTAATAACTATTGTGACTTTCATCAAGATTCCTTTATTATTTTTTGAATTGTAATTTTTTAACTGTCTCTAGTGCAAACTTGGTAAATTTCCATATCTTACAAAAATCCTATCTGTCTTATGAGTATTTGGGGTAAGATCCTATAATCATTATATTGTTTATTGATGCATATTCAATAATTGTTGTGACTTTCATCAACATTCCTCTGTTATTTTTTTAATTGGATTTTTTACAGTTTCCAGTGCAAATTCAGAAAATTCTACTTTCTTCAAAAAAACCTACCTGACTTATGGGTGTTTGGATTAAGATCTTATGGTCTTTATATTATTTATTGATGTATATTTAATAACTATTGTGACTTTCATCAAGATTCCTTTATTATTTTTTGAATTGTAATTTTTTAACTGTCTCTAGTGCAAACTTGGTAAATTTCCATATCTTACAAAAATCCTATCTGTCTTATGAGTATTTGGGGTAAGATCCTATAATCATTATATTGTTTATTGATGCATATTCAATAATTGTTGTGACTTTCATCAACATTCCTCTGTTATTTTTTTAATTGGATTTTTTACAGTTTCCAGTGCAAATTCAGAAAATTCTACTTTCTTCAAAAAAACCTACCTGACTTATGGGTGTTTGGATTAAGATCTTATGGTCTTTATATTATTTATTGATGTATATTTAATAACTATTGTGACTTTCATCAAGATTCCTTTATTATTTTTTGAATTGTAATTTTTTAACTGTCTCTAGTGCAAACTTGGTAAATTTCAATATCTTACAAAAATCCTATCTGTCTTATGAGTATTTGGGGTAAGATCCTATAATCATTATATTGTTTATTGATACATATTCAATAATTATTGTGACTTTCATCAACATGCCTCTATTATTTTTTTAATTGAAATTTTTTTACTGTTTCCAGTGCAAATTTAGTAAATTGTACTTTCTTAAAGAAACCCTACCTGACTTATGAGTGTTTGGAGTAAGATCTTTTTTTTCTCTTTTTATCTTCGATCATAAAATATTTATTTATCGCTACGAGGATTATAATTGGGCCGGCCCAGAAGATATATTCGATAAACTTTTCAGCAAATGGGCGTTGTATCTTCAGCATGAAATAATGCTCTCTGCGGTGCCCGGAGTTTCCACTGTAATTGATGCGTTGTCTCATAGGGTGCGCGCCTGATGTCTGATGCTCGAGCTCAAGTTTTAACGAGTATTTGTTTGCGGAACCTTTTGTTTAGCCCGTCGTCGGAGTCCTGTCGTTGACTGGCGTCGGCGGTACGGCCCTTTCGCCCAAAACCCTCACTAGCAACCAACTTTCAGGACACGAAAGTACTGCGCTCTCTCGGCGTGTTATAAAATGAATACTGTGTAGTGTGTATGCCGTTCGAGCCGCGAGACTTCATATCAACCAGTAATTAAGAAACTTATGCACGCTGCACAAAGACTGCTTTCCAGCCAATACCAAAGTTCATATTCTTGGTAGTGTTAGTAGAAAAGTAATCAAGTGTTATGTGGTTTCTACTGAAGAGTTGATATTGGAAACATCTCTTACATGATAGATTCAAAAATATACAATAAATAATAATGTAGTAATCAGAAATAAACGCCTTGTCTGTCCACCGCAAAAGGCAATCCTCACTTCACGTTTTCTTATGTTCGAATGGTAAGGAACCCTGTAATGCTGACACTATATATCAGCGGTTCCCAACCTTTTTACTCTTGCGGAAGCCTTTAAGCCAGGTTTGGAACCTGGCGGAATACAAAAAATATACACAGTAAAATAAAATTTTACTCTACTTTAGCCTACAAGTTTGAGTAAATATTCAGCGAGGTCGCAACGATGATCATAATGGAGCTTGGGGCAACACATTTAACCCTACTGTGATAAATACATGACACTTAACCTAAAAAGTTAACATTAAAATAGTGGTTTCATAAGTATAATAATCAGAATAGAAGTGTTTGGCGGTGACTGATTAGTTACTTCGGAGAAAAAGAACTTACTAAAGAATTGTTATAACGCTTAACGTTTAATAGCGGTGTCTGCCTAATTCCGCTACGTAGCCGTTGCGGCTTATATATTTACAAGCACTTATAATTGAAACCCAATTCTAATTTCAGCAAAGTAGTTTATTAGAATAAATTATACTTAGTAAAATTACATGTGATGGAGGTAATACAAATACGTTGCACACAACCGGAACTAAGACGAAGTCGAAAGCGACGGACAAAAACGAATACGAATTGAACCGAGCATCCAAGCGTCCAAAATATTACCGAAAACTTATACGTTACATAAACTAAGAAATCCTCTACACTTTAAATGTACTATAGCTTCGTACGTGTATGCTGATAAACCATTTATTGCGCATATACAATTTCGCAGCAGTAATTAAAATCGTTCATATCAACGATGTAGGTTTGATCTTCGCGTAATACCTTATTAAAGTAAATGTGGTCCTTGAATTATATCTGAAAAGGGGATTTGATGTTTAGTTGAAAAGAATGATAACGATCACTTACCAGAGTCGTAAAACATCACCGAAAACGTCATGCTGGCGTATTTTGACGAACACAGCAAAACTAAGAAAGCCCCAATCCTTTGGCCATACTATAGCAGGCTACACCCATGTTTAAATATGTATAGAATATTGATATTTCGCAGTTTATGCGATTGCAAGCGATTAAGAAGATGCAGTCGATGCAGTGTGTGGTTATGTTGGGTTATGTATTGTACGTTTGACATATGGCATTTGATATCAATGTGTACCAATCTTAGACAAAAAACTGTTTTCGGTATTACAATGTGTTAATTGTAACACCGAAAACAGTGTTACAATGTGTGCATTGTGAATGCAAAGTAGAAAAATAGATTTATATATTCGACGGTCGGCTGTGCGGACGGGTTTTTTTACGACAAATACTTGGTATCCAGTTGAAGTGGATATAGCAATAGCAAGTGCCTAGGCGATAAACATTGGTTTCATTTATTTGCACTCGATGAACTTTAGTACGCTGTTTAATTTTGTTATTTTTTAAGGAATTGAAAAAATAAATAAGTCCTTATGAAACATTTTAGTCAGGAAAATATTAACGTTCTGAGAAAAAAGTGTGGGAATAAACACCCAAGTAAAAGATATTTGTATCGCACTATTGTTTCGGTGTGGTCGGGCATTCTACCTTCATCAATATAAAATTATTGCCCAGTAAGTCCAAGTATATTTATTATTAAACTGAATTTAGAAAGAGCGATAAATTAGAATTTTATATGAAGATAAGAAGAGAATAGAGATAAAAATTGATGTGGGTTCAAAGTTTATGTACTCGTGTGGAGCTGTGACAAAGTACTGATAAAATTTATTTAAAAAATGTGATGAGATTAGGACAAAAAACAAAAAAAAATATTTAAACGCCTTTAAATTAACTAATATCGCAATTATATACAAATTGTACATTAAAAACACCAAAAAGAAACTACCTATAACATTAAACAACTCTAAACTGAAACATTAACCTCTAAATTCACCCTACAACACAATTCAATTCGCAATACCCGCTCAACGCCGTACAAACTGCTAATATAAGCCAAAGACCGCGAGATCAAGTAGTCGCTGGATACTGAGGCGCTCGCGACTGTGCCGTAGCAACAGCGGTAGCTAAGTAGCCCGTGCGCGTTGCCTAGCAATGTCAACAACTCAAATTTGCTCTCGCCGCCATGTTTTTACATATCGGCTGTGTTAAGTGGAAGTGTTCAATTCGTCGCGATTTCTATCGGATTTTCGCGGAAAAGCAGTGGATAATCATGCGAAACTGTTGTCGAAGTGTGTAGAATGTACTGCGTGTTGTTTTCGCGGACTTTTAAGCGATTTTAACCGGTATTACGGATTATATGGGATATGTGTGGATGGTGTGTTGTATTAACGTGAGTTTATTGTGGGGGTTTGTTGAAGATGATTATAGTGTATTTTTGTTTGTAGATTGCGTGGATGGTTGAAGATGTGGAATGGTAGCGGTGCATAGCGGGCTACAAAGGTAGGATTTATTATTTGATATTAGTTTGTTTAGGAATCGTATAACCGTTTGTTACGTAACCACTTGTTATAATATGACAATTGTGTTAGAAACCTAGCATATAACCAACTTTTTGAATTTATCGATAAACTACTTTCTAGTGAACCTTTCACCAGTCCTTCTCCACACTATTTTTCAATCAGTTAGATTCATAGCACAATGAATTCTGAATTGACAAATGAAAATTTATACCTTCGTGTATAGAAATTAGAAACCCGATCGCTTACCAATAAAGCGTATCACGAAATCTCCCACAATTTCCACACTCATCACAGAAATTAGCGAAATACAGCAGCATCGCGTTTCTCGCAATCTCCCATCTCAGCGGTTAACCACAAATGAAAGCCCCCCCCCCCTCCTTCGTGTTCGTAGGACACATTCCAACAGAAAGAAAGCCGAGGTCTTAGGGATCGAATTTCTCTCGGAGTAAATATAATTCCTCTCCAGCCTCCGCGGGTGGAAATACAAGAATGCACCGACGCTGTGTGGGAAACAAAAGTTTCGCAAAAGTTTCGACTTTGTGGGGGGCGAAAGTTGGACGTCAGATACCGGTCGAAAGAAACCGTAGGATTGTGGCTTGTCAAACGTTACTTTGTCCTTCTGCTCGGTTGAACTTGGGTCATTCCTGCGGGGTTCAGATGACAACCGCAATCCTATGTCCACCTAGAGTCGCACCGACAATTCGCAGCTGCTTTTCAGCGGCCATTCCACCCTTGTATAGGGTGGCATGTCGCTCGGCAATTTTCTCGTCTACGGACGATGTTACGGTAACAATTTAATAGTTGTATCTTTTAGTGTTTTTGTTTGCGTGTCTTTGCATCGCCCAGACAGGGACGTCCTAGCGCAAGAATGTTTTCTTGATGATATTTAGTTTGAATAATATGGTATTCCGGTCATGTCAAAATTTAAGCAGATATTCGGTTTAACCTATTGTACAATTTATGAGGATTCATAAAGTTAAGCTATGAGCTTTTTGATTTAGTTTTTCTATGAGATAATTGCAATTAAAAGTGCATTTCGTTTGAATTCACCGACCACCCTCGGAAATACACGATGATTACCGATCCCTAGTAGCGCTGGCAACAGCGGACAGCTCTCGAACAGCTGATCGGCCAAGTTGACGGTTGGCGACCCTGTTGTTTGACAACGAATAAAGGTAACTTTTTTGAGATATGATTTGGTCATTCTCAAAGCTTGAAGCCAAACATCTCTCATCTCGCTAGTCGGCAATGTAAAGAAAATCTTATCAGGAGTTACTGCTCTACTGCTGTTACAGCCCAACACAGAACAATGTCGGCGTTGGAGTTTATACATTTTGAACAAGTGTTTGATATAACCTCAATAACCAAAGCAGGTGTCAACAAACGAGCGATTCTAAACGTTGACACAACAGAAGACAAAAATTTACTACGTGCACCCTAGATATAGCAACGTTGTCAAGTCGCTCACTTTGAGCGGTCTTTGTGACGTCACAAAGACCAATCCTAATTCAAACTTTAAACAACGATTTCTCTTAATTTAAAACAATGTTTGATATTTTACTTGTGAAGTAGCAAACAGTAGCACCCATAGTTTGTAAAAAATGACAATTTCAAAAACACCGGAATACCCTAATCCAAATTGTTTCCAAATCCAAGAAAAGTGTAAACGTATTTTTTTTGGGTGAAATTTTGATTTTTAACCGTACCTGTCGATGCTTTAAATTTACATGGGAAAATTCATGGGAAGAAAACATCTTTTAGTATTTTTCAAATCATTGTTCGGGGTTTGGGAAAACTTAAGATTACTTAAGGACTTGTAGAGTACTTTCCAAGGAAGAATTTGACCTATTATACGTATGGATTTGACACCCCCAACCCACCACCATAGCGCCCTGAAAACTACCCTTATATGAAAAAATTTACATTCTTCAGATAATTGATCCTTCTAATCATTTCAGTCTCTTTTTTCTCATAGAAAGTATTACTATAAGTGTAGTGGAATGTTTATAAACATTTGTCAATTAATTTACATTTGTTTAAAGAAATTCTATTTGTTTAAATAATTAATTTTTCTCGTAAATCTAACTTCTGTTTTCTAAGTTCGAAATGGCAAATTATTAACTTACAGTGACATTATTCATTAAAAACATTTTTCCTATTGTTTAAACAATTCATTTTCAACTTTATTTCTAATTATGGTAGAAAAGTCAGCTTTTTTGTGAAATTACATAACTTTATAACCTAAAATTAATTTTTTTGTTTTAATAATAAATTATTATTCGTTTTCAACATCATTTATTCGAAAAAATTGAAATGATTTGAAATCCTTTTTTTTTGGGAAATTGGGGAGTTTTTCCTAAAGTCAACACATTTTATTAATCAGATTACTTTCTACATTTCTTATTCTGATTTCCTACCCATGTGTGTCGCAAGATAATGTTGATTTGTTGCTGTCTGGAAACTGTTCCCTGTACTCTAATTTGATGAAATATTGAAAACGAATATTATTTTATTATTCAAACAATGGAAATCATCCCAAAACATAAATGATGTTACTAGAGATTAACAGTTGGCCAGACCGATCTAAAAAAATAATTTTAGGCGAATTGCAAAAAAAATGTTTAAAGAAATGGCATTTGTTTAAACAAATGTGGGTTTATTAGATAATACAGGCTACATATCTCGAGCATAAAAGTTAATATCACAAAAATTTGACTTTTCCACCATAATTAGAAAAAAGTTGAAAATGAATTATAATTGATTGTTTAAACAATAGGAAGAAATTTTTTAATTAATAATGTCCTTCTAATAAACTGCCATTTCAGAAAACAGATTTCAGACGGATTTTCGAGAGAAACGAATTATTTAAAGAATTTGTTTAAACAAATGGAAATTAACTGACATATTTATAAAGATTCCAGTAGACTTATAGTAATGATTTCTAAATAAAAAGGAGAATGAAATGATTAGATCGGTCAATTTTATGAAGAATTTTCCTTGGAAAGTTCTCTACAAGAAAGACCTATAACTTCAACATAAGTTTTCCCAAACCACGAACAATTATTCGAAAAATACCAAAAATGTCTTTTTCCCATGTAAATTTGAAGCTTCCATAGTGAAAGTATACTTCATTTATTCAATCAAAATAATACTATTCTTGATTTAAACCTTCATATGTTAGAAATCTTTAGTTTAACAATGAGTTTATATCTTCACAAAACTAATCGTTTTGAGAAATTATCATCTACTGAGAGTAAAAATATAAAGAATCTACAATCCAAAATAACGGTCTATAAAAAATGGCGGATGCGCCGGTGGATGAAAAAGAAAACACGGTACGCCACTGCATTTCCCGGTGAACGTGTCTTTTTCCCGTTTGTTTAGATTAGCTCTTGCAATGTTTAGCGTGACTGTTTAGCCTGTATTTTGTAATTCCCGACGGGGCAACTAGCTGTGTTCGTCCACCTTCCTTACTGTAGCGATTCCGTTGCAGGATCAAATGGGTCGATCCCTAGCGTGCCTCCGTACCTACGTTCAGTTATCAAACAAAATTATCACGATATTTATTCGATTGGACATTTAACAAGGGCGTGTTATATAAATAAAAAATCTGATGTGGCCAGGGACATGACTTATATATGACTTATATTATCATACTATATATATATAAAATTAATAGTTTAGCTGCATGAGATTCTATTTGATCGAGAACGGCTGTCTGCATTACAATAAAACTAGTAGAATTAGACAGATATGTCGGTTCAAGCTACGCAGCTTATATTGACAATAGGTATTGTCAAAATATTAGCATTTGACACTATCTACTGTCATTAGAATCAAAATTTCTGACATATCCTGGCTACTAGTTTTAATGCAGTACGAGCAATCTCAAATAACTAGAATTTGCTCATGCAGCTAAACTATTGATTGTACCAAAAAATGTCATAGTCATAAATTATTCAGAATTTCCTCTACTTTAATTTATTATTTAACTATTTCGACAAAATTCCAGAAATGGCGGCTTATTTGCATAATCTTTCACAAATGCTAAGATTAAACCTCCAGTTCCTTTGGCCCCTTTTCAACAAAAAGCTTTTCAGCTCTAAGTTTGGTCATGAAACTTGTAAATATGAAGTTTCGTCCCGATACCTTTAGTAGTTTCTCCGGAATCGTCGTCACAAAAAGCGGGTACACACACATCCATCCCAAAAGACATATTTCCGCTAAAATCTCAAAAAAATTTTTTTTTGCACGTTTACAATACTTTACATACTACATATGATAAAGTAAAAGTCTGATGTGGCCAGGCACATGGCTAATGTGCTGACAATACTGTCAATAGAATCAAAATACGTGTCGAAAATATCCTGGCTAACTAGTTTTAGTTGTTTTACAGCAGAATTGTTATCATAAATGTGTTTTTCTACTTTGCATTCACAATGCGCACATTGTAACACTGTTTTCGGTGTTACAATTAACACATTGTAATACCGAAAACAGTAACATTTTTGTCTGATTGGTACACAGTGATATCAAATGCCATATGTCAAACGTACAATACATAACCCAACATAACCACACACTGCATCTTCTTAATCGCTTGCAATCACATAAACTGCGCAATATCAATATTCTATACATATTTTAAACATGGGTGTAGCCTGCTATAGTATGGCCAAAGGACTGGGGCTTTCTTAGTTTTGCTGTGTTCATCAAATTACGCCAGCATGACGTTTTCGGTGATGTTTTACGACTCTGGTAAGTGATCGTTATCATTCTTTTCAACTAAACATCAAATCCCCTTTTCAGATATAATTCAAGGACCACATTTACTTTAATAAGGTATTATGCGAAGATCAAACCTACATCGTAGATATGAACGATTTTAATTACTGCTGCGAGATTGTATATGCGCAATAAATGGTTTATCAGCATATACGTACGAAGCTGTAGTACATTTAAAGTGTCGAGGATTTCTTAGTTTATATACCTAACGTATAAGTTTTCGGTAATATTTTGGACGTTTGGATGCTCGGTTCAATTTGTATTTGTTTTTGTCCGTCGCTTTCGACTTCGTCTTAGTTCTGGTTGTGTGCAACGTATTTGTATTACCTCCATTACATGTAATTTTACTAAGTATAATTTATTCTAATAAACTACTTTGGCGAAATTAGAATTGGGTTTCAATTATAAGTGCTTGTAAATATATAAGCCGCAACGGCTACGTAGCGGAATTAGGTAGACACCGCTATTAAACGTTAAGCGTTATAAGAATTCTTTAGTAAGTTCTTGTTCTTCGAAGTAACTAATCAGTCACCGCCAAACACTTCTATTCTGATTATTATACTTATGAAACCAGTATTTTAAACTTGTATTTTTTTAGGTTAAGTTTCATGTATTTATCACATAGGGTTAAAAGTGTTGGCCCAACCTCCATTATGATCATCGTTGCGACCTCGCTGAATATTTATTCAAACTTGTAGGCTAAAGTAGAGTAAAATTATTCACAATTAGATTTTGTCATGATTTTACTTCATCGATCTCATCCTTAACGAAGTTGACAGTTACTACAGTGGTGCCACGCGGTACCCGCAAAATACCCTAGATTCTAATTTAGCGCGATATAGTAACCACAATTTCTAAATTTATATAAAATTAATGACGCAAAGTAGAAAAAATAGTATATTACACTCGTTTTATAAGACGTATTGGCGCACTCGTTCCATTTGGGCACTCCTCGCTACGCTCGTCGTGCCCGAAACAACTCGTGCGCCAATTTGACGTCTTATAAAACTTGTATAATAATATACTATTTTGGTAATAGTGTCGCAGATGTTGACGTTTTTGGTTTTGTTGCCATAGCATCCAACTTTGTTTCTTTATGGACAAATTAATCAATAACTTTGTTTGAGTCTGGATATCATCAGTTTTACGAATGGAAAGTGAGAGTTTGTTGCATTCAATACTAATTTGAGCGCTTCTTATTTTGTCAGTAGTAATTTTTTTAAGGGCCACCCATTCAAAATGTTGTATAACCCGAGAAATAATTCCAGTATTTTTTCATAATTTTAAATAAAAATATTTAGGGGGTTGCCGGCTGTCAATGTTAAGAAAAATGAGTTTTGCATTTAAAAATACATTTTTTTTAAATCATCATCAATTTGCTTAACCCAATTATTAACTTAATTACATGATTAACCCATATTATTATTAACCTATTAACTGCTGAGTATTGATGTCAGTACATTCCACAGATTTACAATTACTTTATTTGTCTAAAATACTTTAATTAAAATGATGATCCTGGCTAACAATTGAAGAAGTCGATCTAGTGACGACTGATTTTTTGTGTTTTTTTTTCGTAGAATATTGCTCTGAAAGCTGAAGTTGTGTATCAAGTATAGTTTCTGAGACCATCAGTGCCAAATACGCAAAAAAAAATCCTAAAATGCGCAGTTGTTGTCAACAGGTAGACTCCATTTAAAATATCTGCTTTCATATTCAGATTCTACGGAAAGAACAAAGTTTTTAAATGCTTATTCAGTTATGTATTATTGTTTTGATACTGGGGTTCCGCAAGATGTCGTCATTTGTTCTTGGGCTCATTATTCAGTGTTATTTTTATGTATTATTTTAGCATGGAATTATTATTTTAGTAAATATTGGATTAATAAACAAGGTCAATGCATGAATAATTTTGAGCCCTTCTAACCCAATAAACCCTGTTATTTCGATATTACATCCAACGGGCAACATTCTAGACTATATTCAATTGACAATAGTACTTTTACAACTTTTATATATTACAATTATCTGTTACAATAAAAACAAAGTAATCTCTAGAAAACAACAATCTGGCAGAGTTATTGATCAAACTCTAACATTATTTGTTTTCAATATTTTTGCCCGAATGCGCGAATGTGTGACAAAATAAACCTGTAATTTGAATCTGGTGGTCATAATGGCACTTTAGGAGAAGAACAGTAGTTATAGGTGGTGGATTTTAATATGATCTTACATTCCAGATAAGATAACTAACCTATCACCAGACAAGTTCTGAGCTTTTATGACGAAAATTATGTCGGCCCCAATCATAGAAAATCAATATGCGGACAGGAAACTAAAGTGTAATTTCAAATTTTGTCACTGCATTTAGTTAAACAAAAAATAATTAAATTGAAGTAAGTACTAATTTTGACAATGAAACAAATTTAAAAGTTCTTCACATATTTATTTATAAATTACCTTGTATCAGTTCAATTTTCAACATTGTGTATGTATGAGCAAGCTCTTTCTTATTTAACAAACTTTAAGAGAAAATATACAGATCATCTCTGTTATAGATGAAATTAGTGTATACAAATATCTTCTAGTTTGGTGTTTATTCCCACAATTTTTTTCTCACAATGTCATTATTGTTCTGACTCAAATGTTTCATAAGGACTTTATTGTTTTCAATACCTTGAAAATTTTACAGGAAAAGAACTTTGATTTCACAGTATAACTAATATTCAATCATTGAACTGCGTTTCTTTACAGACTTGTATCTAGTTACTTGAAAAACACTGGTCTAAGGTTTCAAAAATTGTAGCAAAATGCACAAAAACTACTAAATACCATAGGAGATACCTTCAAGTGATCTTATGGCATATCATAACGTGAGATGCGAGCTATGCAACTAGCGAAGAGCTATCACGTTACACGGATGGTAATGGCGTTCGAAACTAATTACAGGACTGATTCGGCACGTATGCTAATGTGTCCTGGAGCATCATTTAAGATGAGATATGGTCCCATCCGCAGCGTGCGATTTAAGGGGGGTGCATTCGTTCTTCATATTAAACTCCCGAGTGCGCCGTTTACGGCACATTGTGTTTCCAAATGTGTGTTAATCATGGCCATACTTATATACCCTGGCGCGCAACTTCGCAACTTTACGCCTCCGACTGTATATATGTAGGGTGTACTGCTGGTAGTTAGTTCATAAATCCGCCGCGGTGGCGTGGCGTTTCCGTCGACAGTAGATGCGTTATTGTTCGCCAGGTACGCTTAATTGTCTGAAATAGACAATTAAAATTTCATACAGTGTTATATGTAGACACTAGACGTGGACGTCCGGCTTAATGAACATGTGAGAGTCAGTGCTCCACCAGAGGGCTAATCATGGTTTATTTAGACTTTGGGGTTACTGGCATGTAGCTTTGATAGGGTTATAAAAGTAGCTAGTTTGAGATCTAAAGTCCAATTATGCATACACTGATACAATAACTGTTACCGGAGCTTTGTTTAATAGTTTCGTGTCGATCTAACATCAGATCTACTGATTCTCTTCCGATCCCATGCCGTGGGTTTTATATTAAATTTGGCAAGACGTCATGATCGGTTTAGGGCCCACAAAAATCCTAAGTTAGGATTTTTGGCTGCCCACTGTTTTTCTGATATTATAAATGTTAGATTTGCACGTTTAGAACCCGTGTATATATGCAAGTAGGTTCCGATCATTTAGACATGGCAAGTTTAGTGGTAAAAAACTTTTTGCTAGTGACCTAGCCATGTCTAAACCACTGTAAACTAAAACTTTCAACTTGACTGCAAGTAGTTTGCTATAGTTTAGACATGGCAAGTTTATTGGCAAACAGCACCTTTCGCCACTAAACTTGCCATGTCTAAACAACTGTAAAGTAAAACTTTCAACTTGACTGCAAGTAGTTTCCTGACTAGCGCCTGTGGTGTCCGCTAGTAAGTAGTCCCGGACGTTCACGAGCGCAGGCGGTGGGCCGTCGGGTTCAATCGGGACTCTACGCTAGAAAGCTCTCGGTATAGGTACATAGAATTAGTGTATTCGACTTTCGAGCGAATCCGATAGTACAGACTGGATCTCCCTATATTTGATACGACTGAAAATGGCGTGACACCGATGTAAACAAACTATAGCGTACGTTATAAAGTCTCTAATTACGTAATATAGTATCCTGTTTTCTAACAACAGTTCTTTTGTTTCTGTTCTAATAAAATAATCGTGCCCGCGCGTATGCCGTGTAAGGCAGAAAGTTGGACACTAATAGGAGAAACCTAAAATCCAAATATGAGAATGTAATTATCTCAAGAGTACCTTTATGGTGGAAGCTATGCAAAAATGACAGAAAATGTTTAAATACTGTGCGAAGCCGACAAGCCAGCTGCACGATAATTGCAATTCTTACAAAAACGTGCCACTTGATTGACACCTTATGTTTATATGTCATTTAGGGTGATTTATAATTCGATACCTCCTTTTTTCGTTCGGCTATAGTTTTCGAGATGTTCTAAAGTTTTGTGACAGTGGCTAAATTAATAAACAAAGAGATAAAGCAGATGATCGATAAATAAATATTAACATTGGATGATATTCCGAACATGTGATACAAATAATAATTTTTGGCAATTTAATAATATTAATCTTATTCCACGTTCTTTGTTTATTAATTTACTCGCGCACATAAAACTTTCAAATTAAATATCTCCAAGACTATTGATCCAAATAGAAGTTATTTAGCATTTTAACATGTTAAGTATCATATGAAGTGCACACGGCGTGAAAATATACTATTACTCACAACTATGATTCTATACTCTATAGTTCTAGAATGTATTAAGTGCACCGCAATCGTTCCTACTTACCTACATGAATATTGTATCGATTAAAACATCTACTAATTGTTATATAATCCATTTATTGAAAACAAAATAACTATACATTTAATAACGAAAAAGGTATTCAAACATATTTTTATTTATATACAGTGAGCGCGTAAAGTATGGAAACATGGCAAAATCTCAAGAACGGTTTCCTATTTTAAAAAATCCTCGAACACGTCGATTTATAATTATCAAAATACACCTTATGATGTCAAATTATTTTTTTACCTTCAATTTTTTTTAACAGATGACGTCATCGACATTTTTTTTAAATGACAACCCTATATCTTTTTTAATGAATTTGACAGATCTTTTAACTGTCTTAATGGTAGCATAATATTTTTATGGCGTTACATCAGAAAACTTTCGAGAAAAAGACAATTGAAGTTTATGAAATAAAAGTGACAAAATCTCCGGAACGGCTCAACCGATTTTAACGAAATTTTGGAACTAAGTATTTTGCAACCTTGTGACGTCACTGGCGTTATTATCATTGATACACGTTTACAGTTTCTGAGAAATAATCTCAAACTTTTGAATTCGAAATAGAACACCATGTATATTTTGACATTTTCTGTTACAGTCGTCCATTACCTATTTAATGTTACTACGCTTGTTATAGTATTATATCAAAAACATGTAGTAATTATCAAAAACCTTTATTACTCAGGTCTAAAAATTAACAAAGAAAAAATTGATAACAAAAAATAACAAAAAAAAAATAAACCGATCAAATTTAAAACAATGTGTTCTTGTCAATGGTTGAGAATCCTCATAAACCAACTAGAGTAGTTGCAGTAGAACATGTAATAATGTTTTGTTATCGATTCTTTCTTTGTTAATTTTTAGAGCTAAGTAATAAAGGTTTTTGTTAGTTTCTAGATGTTTTTGATATAATAGTGAAGACTGTAACAGAAAATGTCGAAATATACATGGTGTTCTATTTCAAACTCAAAAGTTTGCGGTTATATCTCAGAAACTGTAAACTGTAAACGTTCCAGGTATCAACACATTCATTTGGTCAGTGTGAAATCGTCGGGCATCTTTTCTCAGATTGCATACACTGCTATAAGTTTCGTTACATATGGTACACGTTGTATTTTCAGCCATATCATAAGCTAAAATATATGTTATTGAATTAGAAAAAAGAAAAAAAATATATATATATATATATAAGTGTCCTGCAACTTCTTGCCATAAATTCAATTTAAAAAATAAATATTTTTGTATTTCATTTTATTTTTTAATAAGTTTAATAGTGTAATTTATAATGGTAGTCCTATATTTTGACTATTATTATGTATTATGCTGATGTACTGACTAGTTTATCCCCTAAGCTTGTCTTTATTTGCTGGAAATATTAAAAAAAAGTTGCGATATTCTAAACCCGTTAGGTAAAACACGTTCGCCGCCCATGCAGCTTTGTTTACATTCGCTTACCTTAAGTTCTCACGGCGCCCATCCGTGTCTCTTTATTTATCTGAGATTTATCCCCAGAAGTTGCAGGATACCGTGCATAATCGTATTCACTACATAAATACGTAAACAGAACGTTAAATCTGAGTTTCAAACAAATTTCAAGTTTATTGCTGACTAAATTGAAATGATTTTGCGTTCCACCAATTAATTAATTGCTATACAAAGAGTAACAAGTAACTTACATGTGTTTTTCTAAATATTCTTAACCAAACACAAATGTCTATGCAGAAACTCTAAACACTGGCCAATTTGACAGGTACGTACTAAGCGCTCCGTTCGGTTGTCGGTTATATTTAAATTACAGTCGCTCAATGTCGCCTGCGTTCGTGAATGTCCGGGACTACTTACTAGAGGATACCGTAGGCGCTAGTAGTTTCCTGTAGTTTAGACATGGCAAGTTTATTGGCAAACAGCACTTTTCACCACTAAACTTGCCATTTCTAAACCACTGTAAGGTAAAATTTTCTGCTTGACGGAAAGTAGTATCCTATAGTTTAAAAATGGCAAGTTTAGTGGCAAACAGAACTTTTCGCCACTAAACTTGCCATGTCTAAGCCACTGTAAAGTAAAATTTTCTACTTGACTGCAAGTAGTTTCCTATAGTTTAGACATGGCAACTTTAGTGATAAACAGCCTGTAGTGTAGTTATGGCAAGTTTAGTGGTGGAAAGTACTTTCCGCCACCAAACTTGCCCTGTCTAAACGATTTTTTACAAATTCTAATCGATCTTCGAAACATACAAGCTCAGTAACGGTGGCCTTTTGTGTGTTTACACTCTCCAAATACAAGTTCGATTACAAAAATTCAATCAGAATTATTATCAATCAGTAGCGGCGCTTAGGACCGAGGTTGAGATAAGCCTGACACGTCAGGGCAGTAACAAATTACACTGTTGTCAGCCGTGGTCGACGGCGCGTCCAGCTTTATGGTGGACAATCAGACCAATTCTCGGTCACGTGGGGGTCGCGGGGTTGCTTTTTACGTCCGATTGGAATGTCCAGCGCGGGGCACGCTTTTAATGGATCCGACGTTGACGACAGAGGCCGTCATTGTTCCGAATGTTCCGAATTAATCGCGTAAAACTCCGGCGAGATAGGCGGCCTTTTTACTGCCGGCCACTTTACCCTGTCCGCCCTTCCTGTTTACTACTAATAACCGACCTCATTAGAAATTCTATTGCCGACTTTACCGGACCTAGTTTGCGGGATTTATGGCCAATACAACTTAACTACAATCCTGCAAATGGAGAAAGTAATAGCTGTCCGCGGATGCTTTTATTGTAGGATTTTTTTGATTATCATAAAATGGATGAATGGAGGTCGTGAAAATGGAGCCTTGTTTATGAAGAAATTACGGTTATATTTCAAAAATAATTCATGTATAGTCTTGGAATTTAGTAAGTTCGTATCAGTATTTCAGCAGTGTGTCGATATCCATGCACAAGTTTTTTGTTATTCTGGTCGGCCGCTCGGCCGCTAAGTGCAAAAAATTGTCCGTTTACACTGCAACTCGTATATCGGCAATTTATTATTTGCGAAAACTTGTTCGAATGCTTTGAATTGATTCATAATGATTTATATGTTTCTATTAATTATTAACTTAATGTGTAATTAATTAATGTAATTCCTACATTGCAATGTAATTGTGTTTTTATTCAATATATCGTTAATTTTATATTAATAAACATAAAAGTTTTCGTTTAAATGGAATGAAAATCTTATTTCAAGATAATAAAACACAACAAATTATACAACCTTATTACATCTAATAGCTCTTTTTCTGCGTTAATAAATACAAAAATCAATTTCTGGTTGTCAATATTTTTTCTTTTCAGGTTATTTCAGAACTGACATTTGTATTAACATTTATTCACAAAATAGAAATAAATTAAAATAAAATTGCTTTAAATTTGTCTTTATGGTAATTAGTTAATTGTGATTTACTGGTGTTTTCGAGATATTTAGCTTCAACGATATTTTGCAGTGTTTAACTTAATAAACAGAAAAGAGTACGTATTTTGTATAGCATGAATGTGTCATTACTATTTTTTTATATTATTATTTTGTATTTACTTTACAGCAATATGTTTCAAATATCTGACAACTGAAAATAATGACAATTATCTATATCACTAATTTACAAAAATTTTTGGTGGCAAGCTCTAAATTTTCGTCGAATTTTGATGGAAAGTAAATATATAATAATTATTATTTAAAAAAAAATAAACCAAAATTTACGACCATCTAAAAGAATATTTATACATCATAAAAATTATTTCATAAAATTTGACCTGGGATGAGTATAAATTGTGTTGGTAACGGGTATATAAAAGGAGACGCTTCAGAAAGAAAAGTTGTTGGTTTCTCTTACGTATAGCTTTTATTGCATATTAATTACTCACAATCATATGCAATAAAAGCTATACGTAAGAGAAACCAACAACTTGACGATTTGAACCAGGGACCTTTGCGTCGCTAGCACAATGTTCTCCCATCTGAGCTATTGACATTGTGCTAGCGACGCAAAGGGCCTTGGTTCAAATCCAGGTTGTGGCTGTAATTTTTGAAATATTTAAAATTTACATCCCGCCTGTATGTTACCATATTATTAACTTATAATATTGCTTTGACAAAGTATGTCGTTAAACATTTTCAGCTATAGTATATATTGTTTGGAAATTAAAAAGACCTTCATTTTTAATGTATATGCATTTTAGCTAACCTTACAGTACACAATTCATAAGTCAAAATGTTATTTTTAACTTATTATCGTTGTTAATGCACGCCTCTTAATTTATTTAGAAAACAAATTTAGAAATAAAATTTCCAATAATGTTCCAGCTAATATATAGTAAATGAAAAATGTGTGCTTATTAAACTGGAACTATATTAGAATAGAACTTCTGTAGAGCTCTTTGAAATATTAACAAAAAAGAAAAATAAAAAATTAATTAGTTATCAAACAATGCAAAACCAAAAATGAAACACAATAAATACATATTACAACAATAAAAAGTTATTAATGATAAGTAAAACTTTAATAATTTGTCTTAACAAATGAACAAAAGAAAATACCAAAATGTTTTGTTTTTTTTTCTAGAAAGTAATATGTTTCATATGCTCTTATTGGTTTTCTATGTTCCTTCAGAAGTTGGAGCCGTTTAAAATAAGATATTGTTAATAATTCAAACGGCTGTAACCTTTTAATGAATTGTAAAAGTAATTTACTTGTTTGAAAAAATTGTTTTGCGGAAGAAACGTGGGACAGCCTGTATATATTGCTATAATTTAAATTATTTTGGTTGTCAAGCATGTATTAGATGTCATGAAAGAAAATTGAACATTATCTGCTGTAAAGTAAGTACAGATATAAAATTTCCATTGTCCTTCATACAAAATACATTCTCCGTCCTGAATGTAAATTTAAATTAAATTTAGAGAATTTATTAACAACTAATGAATATATTTTAATATTACAATTCTGAAATAGTCTATATTTAGTGATAATCCTTGGCAACAAGTTGATTTGCGCATTTACTTACTTACTTACTTAAGCCCGTCATCCCACTGTTGGGCAAAGGCATTTACTTACGTAATTAATATGTGTATTAGATCACATAAATTTATATAATGTGTCGTGGTATTACGCAATATCTTATAATGAGATTTTCATATCATATTATCAAATTTCATGATCATTAATATTATTATAAAAGTAATTCTATAGTTAATTAAATGCATTACCTACTCGTAAACTTAACTGTAGTGGTCATATTTCATTTATTACATTGCAATGAAGATATCACATTAAGGCAAAGATCGGATACGCTATAAATAAACTAACTTTACATCCATCGAAAAACCACCTCATGGCGGACAGCTTTTTGCGAAGCGGCCGGGTCGAGGGAGAACAGTACACGAATATATAACCGACATACTATTTTCAAATCCTGCAATAGCGATACGAAGTTACTTATTTCCATGACTGTACAGTGTGCGCCAAAAAGACCTAAAACCAAAAATGCAGCTATCAAGCTTTATGTATTATTAGCCATATACAGTCTGGTTCAGAAAATTTGAATCAATGATAAGAGTGAAGTGCCTTTATTTTCATTATTACCGACAAATATTATTTGGAAAAGTTAGTTAGGAGTAAAAATTATATTCAAATTTAAAATCACAGCCACCTGCCATGAGAAAAAAGAGAACGCCTTTTTTTAAATTCACACTCCTGTAATAAAATTTATTATGTCTTATATTGATTCTATTGGACTCTTATTGAGCTTTAGCTGGTTATTTTGGTACTTATGATAACTAATGAATTTTGAGAATTATCACAAAATTATTACTTTCTTTTACAGTAAGATTGTGGTTTAGATATGATCCATAATTTCCATTATGCACATAATATGTTAATCACAACAGATAGTTATTAAAAGTTATAAATAATTATCTGCAATATGCTTCGAAAACAACCGACAACAAATTAGACTCTAACAATTAATTTATGAACAGTTCACGTTTCTAATGTTTACAAAGCTTCCGCATCGTCATAATAAAATCACAGCATCCCTAATTGAGATTTTTTTTGGTGGAACGGTAGTACAGGATATTAAAAAGCTCAGGAAGTCCCATACGAGTTGAAGTAAAATCGTTTCCGATGCAGTTCGAGTTTGCTTTGACCGTCTGGTAGCGGCAAACATTCAACTTTTCTGTTCTGCATCGGAACTCTGGAAATTAAACTTCCTGGCGGTCGGTGTGTGGTAAAAATGGCACCGCATAGAAGTCTAATAACCTGTCCGAAACAGACTCGGAGCCAATCAAAATTTATCGAAAACTTACGGTAGAAACTCGCGGTTTGCAGGCAAACTGAACCGAGTCGCATGTAGACTGGAATCAGGCGCAGGGAAAATTCTATTTATTCATGCATCTCACTCGCGCCGGCAATCTATAACAGGCGGTGTTTTCTAACGTTGCCTTTTGTCCGTCAGATATGGCGCGTTTCTGACTGAACTGAACACCGAAGGTGATTGGAATATATGAAGACTGGTTGCATCTCAATTTTTATCGCCTGTACGACGCCTGATTCCAATTTTATTCTGGATCATATCGCAAGACGATAGCGTCAACTGTATTCCTTCAGGAAATGTAATATGATGCGGCGAGAATAAATACTAAAATAACAATCTTCATTTCGCTGATGTAACTTGTTTATCGACTAATCGATATAGCCACGTATAGGGGTCATTCTTTTACAAATCGTACACCTTTTATGACGTCACATTTTAGATTTCGCTTAAACTTTTTTTATAAGTTGTATGCACTAAATAAGGATATACCTGTATCAGGATTTAGTCGAAAGAAATTTATTTTCAGAGATATGAAATTTTTAAGTTTGGATTATTTACGTTAATTTGCCAAACCTTGCCATATTCAAAATTCAATATCTTTGGTTCTAGTAATCGTATCGAACCCATTTTTGTTTTATTTTGAAGGTTGAAATATTTGCTACATAACTGCGTACAATCATTATTTTAATTTATATATGTAAAAAAATTAAAAACAATTGAATTTTTTAAATAATTATTACATAGTCGCCCCCACAATGGATATAATCGCAAAAATATACATAATATCCGCTACACCTTTACCTACAAAACCCATTTTTTCCTAGGATGGAGTCTCTTATAGTTCAAAAAATATTAAATTTTATCTAAACTGACTCACGCGCGGCGTGTCGAAACTCGATAAAAAACGCAGCAAGCGACTACTTCAGGCGTGTACGCGACGTTCTTGAACGTCTCGCAGACAGCAGGCTGGTTGAACATGCCAGTGCAGTTTGTTTTTTAAGAACGGAGTGAGTGGAAGTGCTTATTTATTACGTGCTAAAAATATTTATTTATTAAACGCCTTTAAAAAATGCCGAAGTTTTCTAACCGTATCAAACGTTCTAAATTTCGAGCCGACAGATGTTTCAATCCATTCAATTTGTCTCCACATGCAAATATAAAAAGAATGACGCTCTCAGAAAAGTAATAAAATACCAATTATTTGCATTAAATATACCTATAACATCTTGGTCACTTCAACAAAGAATTTGTAAGTCATGCCGGTTTAAATTATCTAAAATCAAGAAAGATAAAATAGATATCCAATTGAATGAGGTTTGTATATAGTTATTTAACCAACAAGTATATTAAAAAGAGCGATTATTGATCGAGACTATTTAACGCACGAGCGATTAGCGAGTGCGATAATTGTCGAGAACATTAATCCCCGTTTAATATTCGAGTTGGTTACAAATTTTTTTGTCGATCGTATTCTTCTGGCGTCGTCTACATAGCGTTACATATTCGTCGATGTCGTTTGAGATTATATGACCATTTATGTAAGTCGTTTGATTGGCTATAACAAATCATGCATTAATAGAAATCGTGCATTTGCAGAGCTTTTTAATAAATGATTTTCTATTTAGTTAATATACTCATAAATAAACGATCGACGGAAATATATATTTTTCGTCGATCGTTTATTTATGAGTTTGTTTAGTGAATAGAAAATCATTTATTAAAAAGCTCTATAAATGCACGATTTATATGTTTTTTCTTACATCGGTTCCGAATTGTACTTGAATCCTCATTATATTTGCCAATGAAAATAAAATCACAAAAATAGCTTAAAACATGCATTTATTTTTATTCCCATACTACATCAACTATAAAAATCTTAATTATTTTAGTATTTTAGTATTTATTATTTTAAATGTACAAACGACTCTCGATTTTCACGTACAAATCGTGTGTGCGCAGCTAATCACCGTTGCGACGCTAGCAGCGAATCAGTTTGTGTATTTTCTTCAGTGCTTTGCTTGCAAACACACGCAAAAGCAAAAATGATGCTTGACTCACGTCAGATAAAATTTAATATCTTTTGAACTATAAGAGACTCCATCCTAGACAAAAATGGATTTTGTAGGTAAAAGTGTGGCGGATATTATAAATATTTTTTCGATTATATCCATTGTGGCGGCGACTATGAAATAATTATTTAAAAAACTCAATTGTTTTTAATTTTTTTTACATACACAAATTAAAATAATAATTTTACGCAGTTATTTAGCAAATAATTCAACCTTTAAAATAAAAAAAAATGAGTCCGATGTGATTACTAGAACCAAAGATATTGAATTTTGAATATGGCAAGGTTTGGCAAATAATCGTAAATCATCCAAACTTTAAGCCTTCATATCTCTGAAAATAATTTTTTTTTAATGAATTCCCGATACAGGTATCGACTAAAATTCCGAGAAAATGCTATAAAAAAAGTTTGGTGTAATTTAAAAAAGTGAAATTTTCTTTTTGGCGAAATCCGTACGATTTGTAAATAAAAATAAATAAATACCTTGCTCATAATTTTATTGCCTGACAAACAAGATTTGCGTAGTTTTTAGATGGAGCTACCTAATTTTCTAGAACTGACAACAGAGGGCGCCACATATCCCGATACAAAAATATGAATTTATTTCAAACAATAAACATAATTTATCTAAAACCTTTCGTTAGCTAGAATCATTTTAGTACAAACTTAGCTAACAGCAACATGGCATATTTAGCCTTATTACTTTCCTTGAAGACAATAGTTTTCTTTTCTACTGAAATCACAATGATTTCGTTTCTATTGAAATTACAATGATTCTGTATATCTCCCTGTAAAACACGTTTCAACATGCTGCTATACTTTCAGCTATAACTACGTGTCGAGTTGGAATATTACAAAACCATTTCGGAACTAATTTCTAGACATAATGAGGATTAAGAAAAGAGCAAAAAAATTGGTTTTTTCAAGTTGTCAGGGTGGGGTGGCCCCCTAAAAAAACTTAAAAAAAAGGTGAGTTTTCGGTGGACACAAGGTCGGGATGTGTTGGAATTCGCCATAGGCGTCTCATAGGGGGGGGTCATGATCGATTCCCCGCCCATAAAAACAATGCGATCGGCTAAACAAAAGGAAAAAGCGCACGTGATTTCCCCAGCGGCCCGGACTTCGATATAAAAAACAATTGAATATCAAGTAATACGGACCCCGATGTCTATATACGGACTATACGGTAATACCGCGCGCGTATTAGGTTCGCTCTCTCTTCTTTTTACAGCGGCCTCTTTATTGTCCGCCCTCGGAACGTAATTACGTATATACTTTTTTCGAACGGCTGCGGGCTTTTGTTTTATTGCTCAGTAATATTGGAACGCAAATATGGGCCTCTATTCGTTCGAGGGTAATTGTAATTTGCCTTTTAAAAACGGCTTTTATTATTATGGGATTGCGGCTACAGCACGCCGAGTGCCTACAATGTAGTCATTGTGTAGAGGTGTATCTGTAGTTGTGTAAGTATCACAGCTGGTGTCTTCTATTAAGACAATAATGGAAATTTTAGGTATAAACCACAACTTATTAAACTACAACTGATAAAAAAAACTGACGTTTTTGGGATTGATTATCCGATTTTTTTTTGTGAAAAGGACATTTAAAATTATGATTATTATTCAAGTGGCTAATTCGGCTCATATTTGCCCTTAAAAGTATCTTTTGATGTTGTTTGTGCTAATTTCAAAGTTTTACTTGCAAAGCTGTGTATTTTACAGGCAGATACAGAACGATTTAAAAACAAGAATAATTTCTTGAACTTAGACTTGAAAACATGACGTTGTTTCTCCCGATATAGTCGCTGTATGGACTTATCTCTTCAAAATTGCAAAGGAAGTATTTTTTCAAAAATTAGCAATTAATATTCAGGAAACTGCAATTGAAATTCTGAAATTAACAAATGATATTCAACAAGCAACAATTGTAATCCAGAAAGTTAATTTAAATAATTATAACTGCAATATTTAAAAGCACCAAAAAGAAACTACCTATAACATTAAACAACACTAAACTAAAACATTAACCTCTAAATGCACCCTAGAACACAATTAAAATCGCAATACCCACTCAACAGCGTACAAACTGCTAATATAACCCAAAGACCGCGAGATCAAGTAGTCGCTGGATACTGAGGCGCTCGCGACTGTCACGTAGCAACAGCGGTAGCTAAGTAGCCCGTGCGCGTTGCCTAGCAATGTCAACAACTAGAGTTTTCACTCGCCGCCATGTTTTTACATATTGACTGTGTTAAGTTGGAAGTGTTCAATTCGTCGCGATTTCTATCGGATATTCGCGGAAAAGCGGTGGATAATCGTGCGAAACTGTTGTCGAAGTGTGTAGAATGTACTGCGTGTTGTTTTCGCGGAGTTTTAAGCGATTTTAACCGGTATTACGGATTATATTGGATATGTGTGAATGGCATGTTGTATTAACGTGAGTTTATTGTGGGTGCGATGGTTTGTTATAGATTATTATAGTGTATTTTTGTTTGTAGATTGCGTCGATGGTTGAAGATGTGGAATGGTAGCGGTGCATAGCGGGATACAAAGGTAGGATTTTATATTTAATATTAGTTTTAGTAATCATCTCTGTAAATTAGACTACTGATGCCCGTATTTAATCGTATAACCGTTTGTTACGTAACCACTTGTTATAAGATGACAATTGTGTTAGATGTTATAGTTACCATGGATTTGACTATGCGTTTTTATATTACAAGCGGTTATACATGTGAAGGCGTCCTACTACATATAATAAACATATTAACCCATTCATGCCCCGCGTATTCAGTTCGCTACATTTGTTCATAGGTATTCACCGGTTCATTTAACGGGCTTAATTGTTTTCGTATTATCTTGTTTTTAATTTAAATAATATGTTCTGCAAATTGAAACGGCCTCCAATTTCTACACATGGCCAGCAACCGCCACTTCCATGTTCCATCATATAGAGGTATTCCAGTATCAACATTTCGTTCTATTAATAATTTTATACACTCAGTTCCAAAAAAAGTGACGCACTTGATTTGACTTTCTTGACGCCTCTCTCTATTCTCCTTAATTCATCCCCCAAATGTTCTATATAATTTTCATTAAACCTTTCACCAGTCCTTTCTCCACACTATTTTTCTTTCATCCACTATGTTGAGGCAAAACCTTGACCATCCGTAAACAAGTCATTCGATTTTCAACAAAATTCATTAAATTAATCATTAGAACCCTGCTTTTCCATGTCTTGCTTTTGGTTCCCCAGATTGTAAGGAGAACAGTTATTTTCAGAATTAAAAACCTATTAAACCGTATTAATGCCATATTAATTTCAGTATCATTACCTACAATTCATATTGTTGCATCCCGTTATACAAAAAAAACACCCTATTCTTACATTTAACCCCTAGTATTCACGAAAATCCAAAGAAACGCACGTGTTAGATGATCCGTGGTTATTAAAACGTCATGGGCAATGTTCACGGAAGATCGTCACTTGTTACGGCGCTTTCCAAAACGAAAGAGGTGGCGCCACCTCCGCTGGAATGGGATGACAGGGTGGCACGTAATGGGAATGTCTGAAATAATCAACGAGAACAGTGATGAATAACTCGTCGGAGTTTTGGGGGTGGGTTTTCGCTATTACCCGAGGAATTCGGGGGTGGGGTGGGGGTTGGTATCGTCAGGGGTGCGGCTCGCTACCTGTTAATTCCATTTGCATGTAAATTATGTCACCTGAATTCAATTTCGCCAACCTTGACCATAACCGTCGGCTCGAAGGACCAACGCCGCTCAATCCTGGACCCGCATATTTTCCTGGGGTGGCTTTAATGTCGGACCCGTCGATACCCTTTTTCCGGTGCGTTCGGTCCGCACACCAGAAAATATCGCTACGATAAATCATCACGGGTATGTCCCGACGACAAAATCCAATTTACACATTTGGGGTGGTATTTTTGGCATTGCTAGAGCCTCGGTGTTTTTTTTTCTTTGAAAATGTAAATTTTGCTTGTTGGAACTATGGATAATGTGGGATAATGCAAAGCACTGAAGAACTATGATTAAAATTAAAGATAGAAGTTCTTTTGCAATTTGTAAAAAAAGCTAAATTTGATGTTTTGTTGAAATAATTAAACTATGACTACAAATTTAGTTTTGTAAAAAGATGCTTCCTGCCTACATAATTGATGAAATTGTCAAATTGTATTTAAAATGGTTTTTATACAGGGTGTTTCTTAATAACATGCTAATATTTGTGGAGGTTATTCTTGGGTTCATTTTGAGGAAAAAATTCATATGGACATATGTCTTAAACGTCTTAACTTTAGAACTTTAGTACCCTGTGCTAAAGTTTTAAGAAAAAAAATCTTTTTTATGGTAACTTTGATAAGACTCTAGAAAAAAAAATCTGATGTGGCCAGGTACATGGCTTTATCATACTATATGTAAAATTAATAGTTTAGCTGTATGAGATTTGAAACATCAACGTTTGACACTACCTACTGTCATTAGAATGAAAATATCTGCCAAATCCTGTCTAACTAGTTTTATATTAATGCAGGCACGACCGATCTCGATCAAATATAATTGCTAATGCAGCTAAACTATTAATTTTACCAAAAAATGTCATAGACATAAATTATACAAAATTTCCTCTACTTTAATTTATTATTTAACTATTACACACACACAGACATTTTTTTGTACCTTGGTAAAAAATTTTCAGGGGACCCAAAATATTCAGGGGACCCATATTTCCGTTCAAATCTAAAATTTTCTTTTGGTACGATTACAATACTTTATCATACTATGTATGATAAAGTAAAACTGTGTTTAAATTACTTTAATTTTATATTTTTACCGTTTAAAAATTATTCTATTAAACTCATTTTGTTTAAAGTTGTATTTTATTTAAGTTGTTTTTTCTCGTTAGAGGTTTAGAGATGCAAATGAATAAATTTTATTTTTTAGCGAAAACCGTACGTTAAGCAAAAATAAATCAAGAGACCAGATTTGGTAAAAAGGAATGAGGATTTAGAAAATAATTTTTACTTTAAGAAAATGCAGTGACGTATCACTTTTCTCTTTGAAATGATTCAGTAGAAACCCCGCACGAACGCCTTGGGTTGGTTTAATTTATTATTAGAAAAGAGGAAAGGAAATACAGGTTGCTTAAATTAAGCAAAGCAAATTTAAACATAAATAATGAAACTAACGCAAAGGTTCGAACTGTCAAGTCAAGTCTGTCAATAAAACCCTGTAGTGAACTAGACAAGGCCTGTGCTGGAGTGCGGATTTATTCCTTCAAGTTTTCTAAACTATCCGATCTATCTTTATAAACCCTATTTTTTAAATCACCCCCCTTCTACCAATCCAACGATTTTGAAAATAATTATTCAAAAATTCTCGTACTGTTGCGAAATAATGAGGAGGTGCTCCATCCTGTTGAAACCAAACCGTGTTGATGTCTTCAATTCTTTGGATATCAGGACAAATGTTTGGTTGCAGCAAGTCCAAATATTTCTGCCCAGTCAGCGTCTCGTCTATAAAATATGGATCAATAATGTAGGTATTTAAAATACCAACCCAGACATTAACTTTTTGGGGATGCTGGGTATGCGCCTCCTGTATCCAATGTGGATTTTCTGGCGCCCAGTAACGACAATTGTGACGATTAAAGGTGCCGTTTAAGGAAAATGTTGCCTCGTCGGAAAATAGAATTTTCTTAACAAATTCATTGTTGTTACACAGCTGGGTCATTTTTTCACAAAACTGTAACCTTCTATCGTGGTCATCTTCGGATAGTTGCACTAAATGAATTTTATATGGACAGTACTTTGCTTGTTTAAGAATTCTTCCAACAGATCGACGACTTATTCCAACATTCAAAGCTAGTTGATTGGTAGATGTTTGATTTGTTGCCGATTTGGTTCGAATTCTAGAATCGCCACGTACTCTTCCAGTAGCATCAAAGCATGGTAAAATTTTGCTGACGGTAGACTGGGTAATGGGATTTCTGTCGGGATGGACATCATTGAATAAATCGCAAACCTGTTGTTGCTTTCGTTTATGGTCTCCATAATCTACTATCATTAAAATTTCAATTTTTTCATGTTGCGTTAATCTAGCCATTTTATAAACTAAACAAATTGTACTATTGACCACCACGTGTATACCATGGAAACGTTGAAACAAGCATTGAATTTTGAAATAAAAACTTGTAGTACAATATGAAATGAAGAAGCGTACTTTGGCCAATGCGAGTACGTACACTAGCAAAGGTACTTTTCTGTAGTATTTGTTCAGCTTTGAATTATTTAGAATTTGTTAAGTTTAATTTGCTTAAGTTAGCATCCTGTAGTGTCGTTTTTTGTTGTTTTTTTCTAATAATAAATGAAACGCGCTTTATTGATCATTCTGCGTTTCTTATTAATTTATTATGAGTATGGGGGAATGTGTTCTTACTTGTACGGTTGTACAAGTAAGAAATAGAGCTATCCAACGATGTATCACACGTCATATGTAGCCATTTAAAAAAAATGACGTCATAGTAGCCATACTTTCATTATACTCTTTAGACATAATTAGATTTTGTGAAAATTTGGGAAAAAAATAGTCAAACAACTTTTATGTTTAATATTTTTTGATAAAACTAATAATTTACGCTGTGCAGACAATATTCCATTTAGTTGCCCAACCCTGTATGATATGTATCTATATATTAATCCACCCCAGTTTTAAAACCAAGCGTACGCTCATGGATAACGAAAGTCACTATTTTATCGACTCTTTAGTCATAAAGCAATTGGTTAAGGTTATAATAATAAGTTCAGTAAAAGAAATCAAATCTCTGGTATTTTGTATCTAATCTAAAATTTAAAGATTTTTTAAAGAGTTGGGATTTACTGAAAGTATCCCAATCAACTCAAAAAGAAAACAACCCAGTTTAATATTTTTCATTTTTATGTCGTTGATGTTTTCGAATTCAAGTTTTCAGCCAGTTTTCAGCCTGACAGGTACAACTTCTGACACGTGGGTCTCCTCTGTTTGACATTATTATATAGTAAGCTATCCTCAGATTGTCAATCCTGAAAATTCTTCCTAAGGATAAGAATAAAAGCTCAATTTTTTCATTGGAATACTTAACATCCTTTACTCACTTATTAGTTACTACGAACAGCAGGAACCCACAAAATAATCACTTCAATAAAACACACATCAAACTAAACATATTTTAACGCAATTAATCAAGCAAGCAAATCGCGCCATTGGACACAATCAGTACACAAGCGTTACGAATGTTAATCCTCGAATTACTCGCATAACATAACATCGGAGCTACAATTCCAATCAATACCACTTACCATTCGGAATTGCACCGAGTTGAGTGTAAGCTCAATCTGAGCAATAATTAATTCAAAGCCGGCTCCAGTTTATGACGTATCAATCACCGAGAACAGCTGGCCAGCAGCGCAAACTTTAATCGTACCAGGCAAATCTTGGCCGGCCGTCCGAGCGCTGCAGCAATGGCTTTCGAGTGAATAGCCCTTGCAAAGGCGGAAAGGCACCTCTAAACCACCCTGGCCGGCGCTCTGCCCTTTAATCCGCACCACTTAAACCGTTGACAGCTCCCCTAATTAACCCTCTCCGCCACCTACCCCCTCTCTATCTCTAATTGTTACAACACCCACTCGCATCAACGACTTACCCAGCTTCTGGACTCTGGTGTAATAGTTTTGGAACACCCATTGCTACTCTAACGCGTAATTAAGGTTATATAACTCCCGCGTTAAATATATCTTTAGTGTGTTGTGTTTAGTTGGTATATTGTAAGGGTGCTTCAGGAATAATGGGTGACTTTGAAGGAGAATATTCCCGAGGACGTAGTATACTTGTTTTGTTAAACAACGTTTGCTCTAATTTAACTCATTCTTGAGAAAATTAATAAAAAAGGAGCAGAGTCCGACCCTGTTCAGCGCAAGAAAATCGTCAACAGCCCACCGTAGGTCTGCTGCAATTGGTAACAAAACAACGCCGCTAGCAAATCGATTGCTACAGAGAAATGTTTATAACTTTTGCCAAAAATTGCTGCATAACTTTCTATCATCATACCTCAAATTGTTATTAAATAATAGTTATTTATGTACCAAGACCATTAAACGGATGTTTATGCCTTGAGGGTGAGAGTTTAAAAAGATTTAAGTTTCAAGTCGCCAGAGGGTATAAACATCAAGTAATGCCCGAGGTACATACAAAATTTTATGTCCTACAATGGTTTTGTTCCTCCGTTTGAATAATATTAATAAATATTTTGACCTTATCAAGTGACATGCGTATCTACGGAGTTGAATAACAATACAGTCAATTCGGAGTTCAGTGACAATACAGTCAATTAATTGTCAAACTTATAACCTTAATCGCCAATAATTGACATTGATGAGTGACAATACAAAGAGTTAATTGTCAAACAGTTAATTGCCAAAATTGACATTGACGATTTAAATGTTACAATTTGAATGACAAGTATTTGATATATTTGACATATAACCATGGCAATCCTTTATGCCCTAGGGCGCAATAAGAATCTGTATTACCCTAGGGTAATTCACAGCAATTAAGTATTGATATACATGAACAAATTGGGGGAGTCCTGCATAAAAAATAAGCGTACAAAAATAAGCACCACACTAATTGACATAATAAGAAAGTTATTATTATTATACGGTCGAATTTGAACTGTAAAAGGTACTAAAAATTGAACTTTTGCAACTGACAAATATTTTGAGAAATTGAAATGTTTACTATATTTAAACATTAGAACATAAAAAGTTTTGTTATCACGTATTAATTTCTATATTTTTCTATGGTGCGTCTGGAATCGTAGAAATTTCCTTTTCTTTCATTTCCTCGCCCACGAGATAATTTCCTGGTCCATGTCGTGTTTCCCAAATATCAACGCACGTAATGCTCAGATAATTATAACAAAAACAAAGGAGCGTGTCGAGCAACAGCCGTCTCGGTTCCCTGTTAACGGTATTATTAATTAATACTGATATAATTAGAGTTAGATAACATCTAGAATACATAATAAAAACATAAGTACCACCACAACTTTGTTTCTAGTTGAATTTATACTTTTTATTTTAATCAAAGAAAAATCCTATCAAAAATTGTTCGTTTCTCATAGCAACCGGTCGTTTGTGTATTTCGTTCCCCTAGCCACCGCATATACCCCTTCCTAAAGAAGTTTTACATCAAAAATTGTTAGCTAAAACTCGCCAGGAAAATGCAGTATGTATTGAAATATACATCGATGGGTATACAAATTCGGGTTTGCGCTTGCAAATGGCCTTATCTCCCATCAAAGTTATCGTAGATGCGATGAGGTTCGCGGTCGGGTTTAGACGTCGTCGCAGAGCGCCATCTACCCGTAAAATAATAAACATCGGGAACGTGACCCGAATAACAAAATTGGACGACGGGGACAAAACAGAAGCTATCGGTGCCGGCGTACAACCGTCTTGCGTTGCGGATATTTCATGACGAGCGTCGCTTATTTTAAAAATGCTTCAATTGTAACACAACCACTAATCGAAAAATTCCACAACGCAACTATTTTTTTATACTAAAGAAAAAATAGTAATGAAATATCGTTCGGTGTAATTAAAGCAACGATGATTAATATACCGTGAATTATGAATGTCATTAAAGATTAGTTATCATGGTTTGAGAATTATTGCACGCATGTGAGAAAATACCGGAAATACTGCGGAAATATTTATAAATATGCTGGTAAATGAATGGTTTGTTATCTAAGATCTGCAAATATTTCCTTCAGCGAATTTGTTTGTGAAAGTTGTTTGGTGTTTAAGATTAAAATATAGGATTGTTGGTGGCATATTAATAGTCGTGGGGATCGTAGATTGCCATGATTGGTATTGTACGCGTTTTATTATTGAGCTTTTAATTATTTACGTGGGAAACATTATACTGCCGTGAAAGCTTATGAACTTTACGATCACCTGTCGCATTAGTGAATAAATTAGTAGTAGATGTTTATAGAAAACTAACGGTAAACATGCTATTATACTGTTGACACTATTCATCATCACAATAATACAAACAATTTTTATTTCCACTATTTTTCTCTAAAATTAACTTTACAGAATTCAATATTTATTGGTAATTATTTGAAAATATTGAATATGTATTGAAACTTTTCTTTTAAGATATCTCAACCTCAAAATATTGATAAATCATGACCTTTTTTCATCAATCATTTTTGGATGTGACACAAGCCTCTTTTACACATTTTACTGATTCACTACTTTGAAGGGTTTAGCTATTTTTAGTCTTCTCACTAGATTCTGGTTATCCAGTAGCTGCAGGGCCTCTACGTTGACGTGATGGCTAAGGCGAGATTCATGATTAGCGGCGAATCTTTTTATCTCTTGGATGACTTGTGGGACACCAAGATCACGGTGCAGGTCACTGTTCCGTATGTACCAAGGAGCTTTAACCATATTCCTTAGTACTTTATTTTGGAAAGTCTGGATTCCATGTGTATTGGAGTTTTTGGCGTAACCCCAAAGCTGGATGCCGTATAACCAAATCGGTTTTGGTACTTGGTTGTAAACTTGTAGTTTGTTCTGTACTGACAACTGAGAGTTTCTTCCCAGAAGCCAGTACAGTTCTCTGTATTTAAGGCCAATCTCTACTATTTTCTTCTTAACGTGTACTTTCAACCTTAGCTTTGTATCCAGAGTCATATCCAAATACTTTGTAGTGTTCGCATCTGGAACTATGGCGTCGTTAATCTTGACATGAGGTATTTCCTCGATTCTTTTGTTTGTAAAGTTAATGTGGACAGATTTCAGTTCGTTGAGCTTGGTCTTCCATTTTTTGGTCCATTTATATATTTTATTACTAGCTTGTTGAAGATTCCTAGTAGATTCTCCAATAGTTGATCCCAGTGCCATTAGAGCCGTGTCATCTGCGAATGTGGCGACTGTTACATTTTACAGCTGTGGTAGGTCACTTGTATATACACTGAAAATAAAAATTATGTGAATTTACAGTAGGAATAGTAGGTATTTCCCCTGCGACAATCAGTGTAATTTTACATCTCAATTGTATTCTTACATTGTCATTATATATTTACACTGTGATTTTACAAGAATTTGGCTGAAATATTACACCGATTTTAATGTAATTTTAAGTGATATATGGGGCAATGCGTAGTATTTGAACATCAATTTAAATGTAATTTTAAATGAAATATGAGGTAATGCGTAATAATTTTACATCTATTTCAGTGTAATATTCAATGAAATACGCAGTATTTTTGATTTGTACAATTTTATTCTGATCTTGAGTAGATATTAACATTATCTATCATTAAATGCAAAAAAACAGTAACATCATGCACACAGTCAAACGTTACAATAGCACGGTCAAACATATTGGTATAGATAACATTACTTGTAAAAAGGTAAATATGTAGACGTACATACAAGTATAAAATAGGTTGAGTGACATAAAAATACATTAAAACTACAGAGAAGCAATTAATAGATACTTAGCGTACGCAAATACTTAAACATAGAAAGCACACGGATAAATATATAAATGCACTTCGGTCAACCATGAACACACATACTCGTTCACTCTTTTTCTGACAAACACACTTGGTGCAAGATGTTCCGCATCTGTATCTGTAAGAACAAGGAAACACATTGGACAGACACAAAAAAGTTAACCTAAAAAGAAGATTGCACATTATCTTTCTGTTGTTATAAAACCCCTTAATCTTAAAGCAAATTTTCACAAAGAAACGTAGAAGACTGTACTTACAGCTTTCATCCAGGTATGGCGTTAACGTTAAGACATCAATTTCTAATGGCTAATTGTCGTCGTTGGTGATCTACAAAGGCAATACAATTGTTCTGCAGTGTGACATGGTATTTTAACCTACACCTACATGGTATCTAGATAAGTTTTAGTCCACTGTATCATTGTTACTACCGGAGACAGAAATACAACGCGCCCAACTACATATTGCACTCGATGGTATGCGTGCCGGCGTTCGTTTGCAAAACAGCTGATCAAACGTAGCGCATGCGTCTGGGCGTTACAATATCAACAAACCCGCTATTATAATAGTAAAATCACAACATACGTTGTAATTTTACAGCCATTTTTCTCAGTGTAGTAGAGAAGTGGTCCCAATACACTACCCTGGGGTACACCAGCTTTTACTTCTTTTAGTTCTGAGTATTCATCGATCTGTTTTATTCTGAATACTCTGAATAGTACAATATCGGGCATTAAAATACAGTCCAGCTAAAATTTAAATAGGTCCACATCCACATCGCTGCTGCAGCGTAAAAAGCCGAATTTTCGATATTCTATCAGTCCGGACGGGCCTACAGTTTAGGAAATCCCGTGTGGCCGTCGAAACGTACGCGGCAATTAGGGGTTGTAAAATTGACGGGAACGGTTCGGTAAATAAATAGTGTCCCTCTGGCTAGGACGGGCCAGTTGATTTCCAAAATAGTGCAGCTTTAATCATGCTTCGCAGTCCAGTTTGGCCGGCGCGGGCCAATAATGAACACGTGCCAATTAATTTCGAGGTTATGTATGCGCGCCTGTTTCGCGCCACATTTCGAGCTCGTATACCAGCGACAATTTAAAGATAATTTGATCGAGAATGGCGCTACAAACAACTAACATTTGAGCGACTGCCCGCCGCGGTTTGCTATTTTATCGCCATGGCAACTGGTTACCATAATTTTCGACGCTATATTTGATGTTCGCACGTGATTAATGGTTGATATGAATTGTTAATTGTGTGTGCATATGTCAATTACGGAAATTATATTTTGATTAATTTTATATATCGTTGGGTTTCCTGATCGAATAAAAACACTGGAGGAATTCTTGTAGCAGAAAAATCAATAATAGAAATTTGAGTCTTTGCATTTTCAACTCGATTGGAAACTTATTTTTATCCAATGCAACGCCCTGTATATTTTAATGAAAAAGTTTTTTTTTCGCAATATGGTTCTGAGGCAGCATTTTACAAGTTTTTTAATGAAATAATCATTATAAATGATTGTAGTCGAAGTAGGCCATGCCCATGTTAGAAAATGTTTGCCGCTTTACTCAAACAACTGTCAAACTTGAAATAAGTTATGCAACCAATTTAACTTTTGCGTGTAGAACAGTGGTATTCCATTCAAATAGAGCGGCAAACAGAAATCGTTACATTTGATATGGCATACTTCGTCTACAATCATTTATAACGACCCTTTATAAATAAAACTATACAGGCAGATTGTGCCTCTATTAATGAAGATATTTTAAAACTGATTTCACTCATATATACAGAACGTCGAGGCGCACATTTTAAAATTATTGTGTATACAGGATAAGGTAGTACCAACCCAAACTTATGTTTTTTTAAATGGAACAACCCATATTTCGGCACAATTTTGAGTTCCTCGCAAAATTTTACTACAATGAAAAATAACATTACCTACCTATTTTTCTATCAATAAGTGCTTCTACACCTACATTAACCATGAAACCAGCTAAGTATTTACTTAAATTACTGTTTTCTCGCATGATTTCATCTGTTTTTTTAAATAAATCGAAACATTTGATCACATCTGCAATTTAATATTATAATTTGAAATAAAATTTTACTTATACCCTGTAGGCTATGAAAAACTGTGCTAAACAAGTTAATAAGGTATAAAGCTGATATAAAGTTGTTATTAAAGAATTGGTGTTGTTTTACTTATCTTAAAATAAAAGCAATTCATAACGCGACTCAATATCAAGCACTGTACATTTATTTTTCCATAAAGATTAATACTTTTGTTTTGCAAGATATAGAAATTTATAACGGTAATTTTATGTCAATTTTTACGAAGAAGACAAGTTATTTCTGTAACGGTTTATTTTATCACTAGTGTGTGCTAGTACTTTTTTTATGCAGAACGCATTTTGTTGCATTCGCCAAGAACCCACACCATGTCAATTAGTTCCTCCTGAGTAAACTTCGCCAGATTTCCAAAAATTATGCAAATCTAACTTAACAATATCACCACCACTGACAGATACCGTAATAACTTGTTTAGCGCAGTTTTTCATAGCCTACAGGGTATAAGTAAAATTTTATTTCAAATTATAATATTAAATTGCAGATGTGATCAAATGTTTTGATTTATTATAAAAAATGAATACATTTAGCACTGGTGTGTGCTAGTTCTTTTTTTTGCAGAACGATGCGTAGAATTCAAAAAATTAATTAGTTACATGGTGTTTCATTTTAAAACATTAACTTTCTTAGCAAAAACTGTTTGCTATATTTTGTTGCAGATTATGACCACCCTGTATACAATTTGGATATGGTAGGTAATCACGCTAATAAAACGCTTCTTAATTAATCATAATCTAAGCGTGCGCAATAAAATTAAAAACAACTAATGAGATATACAATTTTTTTTTACTCTGCTGTTTTTTTCCATAAAAATTCCAATAAATCAAAAAGTATAAAGTTTACAACACAACCGATGTAGCATAACATAGAGGTTGCATTTCATAAAAAATCTCATCTCTGTACAAAATGTCACTTATGTTAGAGGAGCATCACTAAACTGCAGAATGCTGTCAACAATATTAATTATCGGAAACAACGATGGCTAATGTTGCACTAAACAAAAACAAATCCGTATTTTGTGGTAAACCAAACCAACCACTGGTTTGTCTATTTTACAGTAATTAACGCAAATAAATAATTAACAATTTAAACAAATAATTATGAGGCAACATCACATAATTATTGAATAGCTAAAGCAATAAAAATACCGAAATCCAATATTATCCGATTATTTCACCCAATAATATCCAAAATTCCCGCTGACGTGAATATTTCACAATACATACATTAAAACAAATTTTAAAGTTGACCGATTGGTCGCAACGCTGCTCTACAATTAGTTATTGAAATGGATCAATGTTGCGGTCGGAGTTAAAATGGTTGCATACCATACAAATATTATTCGATATGAAAATTTCGCATTATTAATTTCGTGAACGCAATGGCATTAATTTTCCATCGTTTATCGTGCATTATAAATTGCGAAGCCGTGGTACACGCGATATTCCAATTTGTGTCGAGTACGTGCGAGCAGTTCAGCTACGGTGCGACGGGGGGGGGGGAGGTTCAAGGACAATACGAAAATCACACACTTTCCAGCCTAGCAATCACCGTAAATAATGGAGAATACAATTAACGCTCCGCTTGTGAAAACGCGTTCCGTGAGATATTTGCAAGACAAATTTCCACGGAAATGCTATTCCTGGCTTTGGGTATTGAATTTAGTCTCTCGAAGAGTTTTCCATTACATGTTTTTCATATACAGAGTGAGTTATTAGTATCCCGGCGGTCGATAGTCATCAAAACGCCCTGTATATTATTCCATATTATGAATGCTAAGGAAGTGTCTTTCCAACTGTGTTTGTTGTACCTGTGTAAGGTCATAGTTTCTGAGATATGCAATTGTTTGTCAAAAAATTGGCACCCTGTATATTATTTGCGCGAGAGGAGGGAACAAGCCGCGCCCACTGTACACTCCGCAGAAAATGCAATGAACGCACTGATTAGATGAGGGGAACGCGGTATCGTTCTTTGGCGGCGAAGATCAAAGGGGCGTGCGGTGTCGACTGGCGCCGAACCGTTTCCTAATAATTTGTGTATGTGACTATCGCATGTTCTGAAATGCTTTTCTTGTATATTTTAAATACAAATACAATTCCACAAACAATACAATACAGTGATACAAATTAATTAATAGCTTTATTATAACATTCCTATTTTACTACTAACTATGGTTGAACATTTTACCTTTTGTATGTTAAAAAAAATTGTAGTTTTGGTAAAACAGACAGCTTTTCTTACATAAATCATTTATTGCTTTACATTTATTATTAGAATTAGTAACTAATTATCAGTTAGCTCCGAAGAAGCGAACAGCATGGTTCGCGAAGACAGTAATTATGAATTTTTACTCACGGCATAAACCGGTAACTATTTATCATCTAAATTTAAATGACTCTGGCCGTGAAAGCATTCGTACTCAGATACTTATTTAAATCCATTTAACGTTTTCTATGTGCATCAATAATCTCGAATGTCTCGTTCGTACTTAGCAGAGATCGATACTTTCAGGTAAAACACACCTGATATAAAAGTTCAAATTTCTATCGGGTGACGCAAGTAGGTGTTAGTAAATATAATATTCCTATTTTAATTCTAGATACAGTTGGATACTGAATTTTGAAATTTTACTCAAAATTATTATTGCTATGTATAGACTTGGTAGTATACGTACTTCAATTTCAATTGTAGGTATGAGAAAAAATAGCGATTTCGATAAAACAGGCAGCTTTATGTATATGTATAAGTCATTTATTATATATTATATAGATACATGTTCAAATATTTTACACCTTTAAATGAGAGTATTGCCCAAATTAACTAGCGAAGTTAATTAGCGAAGAATTACACTACACGTATAATATCTACATATACACTTACCGCAGGTACTCTCGCAAGTTATTAGTTTTGTTAGAACGCGGGCCACATAAAGGTAGCTGATTTTTTAATTTGCCCATATTTCTAGCGTCTGTTCTACGTCTGTTGTACAACAAGTCGAACTAAAGCCAACCATCCTACATAGATTGCGATTGCCCTGAATGCATTGCCAAGCGACAGGTATTTGGTATTAATATTATTTTCTAAATCTAAATACCAATATATTTGAAATTCTATGACGAAAAATAAATGACTGATTAAAAATTAAATTACTTGTATTTCCTTAGTAATAATTTATTTAACTCCTATTAATTATTTAGTAGTTGTAACATTGTAAGTAGGTATTGCGGTTGTTGATTATTCTTCGTTCCGTGTGTCGTACGGGGACTGCACTATAAACCCTCGCGGGAACATGCGCTCCTAATTTATAACTCGCTCTTTGCTGTCTGCGTAGCATCAGGACGGCAAAAAATTATTTCTCGTATTCGGTTTCTAGCCTATTTTGGTCGAAATTCAACAATTCATGTTGATCACATACACTTCCGCAAGAATATGCTGTCCTAATTTATAAGCGAGTCGTTGCTATCTACGTAGCACCAGCACGGTAAAATTTATTTTTCGTATGGCTTTCGTTTGCCGGGCGTGGCGCCGCTACACCTCCCGTGTCAACATGCGATCAATATTTTTGTTAGGCCGAAATTGCTCAATATTTGTGATTCCCCTGGCTACGTATTCATGCTGCTGCTTCAGACTGTACCATTTGAATTTGATTGGTCGAAGAAAATGATGTGGTGTTTATCCAACAGATGGCTGCACCGTACGACTATAAAATACGTTATTCTCGTCTCATTCACATGTTCAAAAAACCAACGGTTAAATCATTACAACATTCATATTTTGTTGTCATTTTTTTCCACAAGTTCATAAAGGCTCAATACAAAATGTTGTAATATTGCTTTTTTGATGTTTGGTTCGGATTTGGAAAAAAAAATAACAAAAATTACCAATTATTGGCTTCTTTAGCAAGGGTAAAAAACAAAACAACAACGCAAATGAAAAAAAGTGGCATTCGTACCCGGTGTAATACACCTTTATCTATAATTTAATGTATTACACGTGATTATTAACACACAATTAAGCTCAGGATGTTTGGTTTTATGTAGTGTTGTTTTGTAGTACGCTACTACCTCTAGTGATTCCTCTTAAGTTCTTTGTAATTTATATTCACTGTATCGTATGTCTAATTTTTACTAGTTGTAGTGATATTTGAAATTTAGAACCTATTTAACTAGATTTATTCGAATAAAAAGTATTACGGTTAGCAAGGTATTACACAATTTTATAAGTATGTGTTGCAATTTTTTACAAACGTACAGCAAACGAACCTGAAGACCTAGTAACTTCAGTTGGGCTCCGAAGTAAACCAGAAACAGTGTAATTTTAGGTGGACTATCGTGAAAAATTGTTCACTTGTGTGAATATTGTGCGGAGACGTTTCATTGTAATAGTATGTGCGCTCATACACAAAAACAAACAGAAACGCTAAAACCTGTCTTGATGAGCTACAACCAACAACATCTACTTACTATTGTTAATTGGTTTAAAATAGCTTATTTCTCTGAAGATACAATTCAAAATTTGGATAATATGAATGATTGAGTAATATTGATACTGTAAAGGGAGAAAGTGCTTAATAGATTTTTTTTTGCTATGAATGAAAATCAGACTCTAAAGATGCCTATCAGTTTGTTTTTGTTGTATATTTGTTTTTTTGTGTGTGAGCACATAAATCACATCAAAGAAAATCTGATTTTCAACACTCAGAAGTCAACAAATTTTCACGATAGTTAACCTAAAAGTACAGGGTTTAGGGTTTAGTTTAGCAGTAATTTGAAATTTTTAAATCTCGTGTTCGGTTGCCATACGATAGACGGCAAAATATACTTACAAAATTTCATATAAAATTGTTAATATGTTGATAACGGTAATACTTTGTATAAGGATCAAGCTGGTTAAATCATTTCTAAATTATCTCTTGTATCGCCACTTGAAGACTTTACATCAAACTACCAAATACCTTATGCACAGCAATATTAAAATTTACAATTGCTTTACATTTTCGTTAAATTGCCAATATCATAAAAAATAGTAACATTTGGTGTATGACATACTAGATGTAAACTGGAGCGAAATAAAGAATTATTACAGCTAACACATATCATGCAGGTGTTTCATTTGAAAAACATCAAAAGTTAACTGAGTATACATATAAATGAAAATAATTTTAGAAAATGGCGAGTCAAACCACTTTTGTTTAAAATATTTGTTTCTTTCTCAAAGGATTTATTAATTATCGACCGCCGAGATACTAATAACTCACCCTGTATAAGAAAGACTTCATCGTCATGTGAATGCTGAGGCCATGCTGCTCCTCGAAAGCACTGGATTCCACTTCTGATATATTCGTTATACTTTTCGTCTATCAATATAAATCCACAATTCATAGTCATGGTCGCTGATGCCATCTAGTGACCGTTTGGTGTACAATATACATATCACGCGTGCCAGCGCGTTAATTGTCCACATCGTACGCGACATTAATATCACAAAGGTGGCCGCTCTAGGCTGGTATCCCTTTCAAACCTAACGTCGTGTAGGTCCGACATGGACGGCTACTCATGTAGCGTAAATCGATTACATAGGCCGCCTGATTGGACCCCGACTGCTAAATCGTCATCAGGGACTTGCTTCATAGGGTTAGGGACTGAATAATGCAGCATATGGTGCATGTTCGTATAAGGTGTTGTGAAAATTTTGCATTTATGTACACAATGGATGTATTATTTCTTCTTTAAATTGAACACTGAGTCAAACTGTCGATAGGCTTGCAAAGCTAGGATCTAAGGCTTCTTTTTAACATGCATAACTTTGGCATAACCTAAGGCCTTGTGATGCAAAGGATTTGGAATTGGAAAGGAAGAGTTAAGAACTGTAGCTGGGTACATTCTTGGAATAATTACTAGATTTAAGAAAGTTGTTACTCTGGTGAATGAAGTAAACAGTCTTCAATCAAGTGAATATTTTTATTCCCGGTAAATATTTTTAGCTAGTTAATGTAAGAATTTTAAAGATTTGGTACAAATACGTTTTCGTTTGCTAATTAACATGATAGGTATGTTATATTTACTTACTCGTTCTAACCTGTTGCGTGCCTTACATCAAATTATTCCGTGTTGAAACGTTTATTGTACACTAATCGCAAGGCACATCCCCAACGGGTACTTCGTTGTTGTTTTTGTACTAGGTTTCGCTCCTTTACGGCTCCAGCCCTACGCGCGGGCCCTTGACAAAATCACGATGCGCATATTTATTCCAGAGAAAGGGATTACTTGAAAGAAGTGAGAATCACTTCAGTTAAATAATTGGTGGGTTTTTATTCAGTAAACAATACTTACTTATATTAAATGCCTTATATTTTCTTGCATTAATTAACTACGCTCTTGGATGGATATACTATTACTTCGTTGGAGAAATTGACATTTTTGGGACGAAAAATTATGTGGCATTTCTTGTATATACCTAACTTTCTACATCCAAGTAAATATGCATTTGAATCTAGTAAATAAATTCAAGAAATTATGTTTTCTCGTTCGAAATAATCACTTTTCTCTGTGCTTACATAATATCTGGCATGAAGGAGGAAACTTCAGTCCTATAATTGAAAACAGAAAAAGACTAACAGAAACATTGATCGTTTTTGTATAATCGCAAAGTGGAGCGGACACGTTGCAACAACCGGATGCTGTTGCCCATTCATTAACATATATTCCACCGCATAATTGGCGCTTAGTTTGAATTATGTCACCGCGTCCAGTTGCAAATTTTAATATCGTCCCGACCGAAACGATTGGTGTGTTTTAATCTAGATGAATTGAAGCACATCAACATTCATTCGTTCCGAAAGTACGCAATTACATATTTGTTTATTTAATTACTGAATATGGCTCAATAACCTTTTCACCGTGTATGGTTTGTTGATTGTGTTTGTTTAGATCAAAGTTTCCCAACCGGGGTTCCGCGGAACCCTGGAGTCCCGCTAGATGTCGTCAGGGGTTCCGCGGAGAAATAGGAACAAATAGCGGTGGCGGTCGCCGGTTCATGGGCACATTATTCAGTGCTATTTTTATGTATTATTTTAGCATGGGATTATTATTTGAAATATTGGATTAATAAACAAGGTCGACCCATGAATAATTTTGATTTGGAGCCCTTCTAACCCAATAAGCCACTGTTATTTCGATATTACATCCAACGGGCAACATTCTATACTATTCATTAACTTCAATTGACAATATTATTTACAATTATCTGTTACATAAAAACAAAATAACCTCTGGAAAACAACAATCTGGCAAAGTTATTGGTAAAACTCTAACATTATTTGTTTTCAATATTTTTGCCTTTCCAAATGTGTGACAAAATAAACCTATAATTTGAATCTGCTGCTCATAATGGTATTTTAGAAGAAGAACAGAGTTGTACGTGACGGATTTCAATATGATCTTATTTCTTCTTATTTCTTCTGAGCTTCTATGACAAAAATTATGTCGGTCCCATTCATAAAAAATCAATAAATATACAGACTGATTTGCAATTCTAGACGACAATTTATGCGGGCAGGAAACTAAAGTGTAATTTAAAATTTCATGACTGCATTTAATTAAACAAAAAATAATTAAATTTAATTGAAATAAGTACTAATTTTGACAATGAAACAAATTTAAAAGTGCTTCACATATTTTTATTTACAATAAACCGGGTGGACTCCTAAATGTCTCGAGAGCACCCGGTATATAATGTTTTTGCACTTAGTTTGCACATCGAGTTATAAATTACCTTGTATTAGTTCAGTTTCAACAATGTGTATGTATGAGCAGCTTTTCCTTATTTAACAAACTTTAAGAGCGTTGTCCAACAGCTGATCGACAGAGGCTTGGCTGTTTTTGATAAGTTTAGAAAAATCAGTCGAGAATTGGTCTTTGCGTGGGGATGTCGACGTTTTCGCTAAAGCTACTTTGGAACAAGATAGACTTTGCCGACGTGCGGTCAACATTATATGATCTAACGTCTTTAACGCTGTTTCAGTTTATTTTTGCACACGTAAGCAGGCTGTCTAGTGATTTTACAACGGTTACCAACATAACATGGTAGCTCTAAAAATTACTGTGATAAATTGTTGACATAACCGTGACATAACCTATGTGGAGAATGTGAGATATTTATCATATATTTATATGATCAATAACTTCAACATTTGTCTACGGTTTATGAAGTGATATATACAAAAACACACGTACTATGAATACACACATACTAATGATTATGCGCCCATATACATTTATACCTCCTAAAAAACAAACCCCGTACCAATAACTTTGGTCACAGATTACTTACTCTTGGTACGATAGATTATGCACTCATTTCTCAGCCGATAATACACTTATGCCTAGCTACTGAAAAACAAATACATATCGACCCATGCAACGTAGACTATCGTAACTAACAAACTAAATGTAGTTATTATCATGGGTCGATATTACATACGTATCCACAGCACAGGGATCTGATGACGTATAAGAAAAACAAAACAGTTAATAAGTTATTCTTTATTTACCAATTTGTAATTCATATATTATTTATAAAAGACAATTAGACAACATAAGCTTTATAATATTATATAGCTTTATTAATATTATATTATAATATCAAAATCACAAAAATGTTGATCCTCGCTATCATGAGACCACACGCATACGGGTCGTAATGCTTGTTCGGTTCTTCGGGGCTAATTGCAATACTATCTGCGGTTTGTTGTGTTAAACGTAATTCTCCATACACTTTGCACTTGAGAAGAAAAACATCTGGAGTCAGTGGTTGACAAATCGACTATGTCCCATTATACATTTCTCATATAATAATGTTATAGACGTCTTCCAGTAATATTACCAAAAAATTTGATAAAAAATCGGTAATCTTCAGCATACCTCAATAATTTTATTGTCAGTTCATGGAAATTATGAAAATTAGTAATCACATCTCTTGTCTAGAAATCCTCTTCGATCAACAAAATAGTACGTAAGGATTTTGATTCCTCGTAATGTGATTTGAATCCAATTACAAAACCCGTAATGAGCTATCTGCATCATACCATACTTGGAGCTTGAATTCTCTGGTAGTAGAATGGATAAAACAGCACTGTTTGTATGTATATTCTGCTAACTAACCTAACAATTGAAAAGGAAATTTTAAAAGACAATAGTATACTTCTTTAGGCACAAACCTGATTGATGTCTGATATAATAGTAGAGTTTTTATGTAATCTCCTAATTTCGATTAGAATACTTCTTTGTGCAGTGTCCCCAAGTTTTCTACATTTTCAGATTATATCGGATTTGTAGGTTAGAACTCTCGAAATCTGTCCCAGTAAATATAAATGTGAATTTTAGCGAGTAACAGCCTTTTTTTTGTGGTATATGGTAGATAGAGATAGACCCATTACTATTATCTTCGTCTAATGACGACTAGTTCTCGAGAAAATCGTAGATGGACACACTGTTCAGACTCGAACATGGATGGAAAAATTGGGAAAATACGACGCCGATTCTTCAAAGGTGTGGCTTTATTTCTTTTCATTTATTGGATTTTTTTTCAAATTGTACATTGACATAAAGTGGAACTACTGCGGCGCGTCGCAAAAATACATAATTGAAATGTTATTCCTGAAATCTTTGAGCTGCAATTGTTTAAAATTGGGCATGGGTATAATAAATATGGAGATGTGACGCATTAGAATAGTTAATTCAGATTGTTGTAATCTTATAAGATGCTATCATTATTCAATAATTAACCCACAGGAGCATTGAACTGTTTGAATAATTGGACCAATAGGGGACCATCAGAGCTGAGCAGAACAGACCTGAAATTAGGCTGAACCAGCCTCTTAAGAGAAAATATAGAGATCAGCTGTTATAGATAAAATTAGTGTGTACAAATATCTTCTACTTCGGTGTTTATTCTCACATTTTTTTTTTCAGAACGTAATTATTGTTCTGACTAAAATGTTTCATAATGACTTATTTATTTTTTCAATACCTTTCACAGTAGTAAGTAATATTCAACCATTGAACTGCTGTTTTTCTGTACGCAAAAAAGTACTCGAAATGCCTTGGAAAGGACATTGTATATTTTTTTCTTTCGATTCCGCCAGGTTCCAACCCTATTTAAAGGGTTCCGCAAGAGTAAAAAGGTTGGGAAACGCTGGTTTAGATAATCTACCAACACACATCAGTTAAGGGACAGTTTTGTCGTTAGATTAATCCTGGATGCTTTCTGCAGTGAAATAAAACAGTGGTGGATAACTCCTGCTGCGGTGTCCAGGTAAATAAGCAATAAAGTATTCATGGCGAGACTCTTGAAGCACCATCGGCTCCCGCCAAGGGGTAATTCGCCCTGGGTAGGGCCGACAGCCTGCCCGAATGGCCTACACGTTTTTAATTATAACTAAACGCGGGTGCGTATTAAAAATAATTCGTTCCTGCTAATTGGGGTCTGCTTTCGATCCTGCGGACGACTCCGGCAGTCAAATGGGGCCCATTTAGGGGGCGGCGTCTTAATCAACACTAATTGTGGCGATTAAAGCCTGAAAAACTTAAAGCATTTCGGTTGTGACGTCTTCACAAACGCCTTTAACTTTACTTACATTAGTCTATTCATATCAGCTGCAAAAACAATCTTTTGGATTGTGGAATCCTCATGTGGGTGTGTTTGTGTAGTGACTCGTATGCGAAATAACTTTTATCGAACGCGGCGCGCACTTGCGGCGAGGAAGGTAACAATTCTTAGTAGTAGTATAAGGAAATTGAAAATTTATTGTTGTAGATAAACGGCGAGACTCCGATTCTAGAGTTAATCTTACATGTAATTCGCTAAAACCGGGACATACGTTTACGTTTGTTGTATTTACGGGCTTGCTTATTTCCTGGAAAGCTTTTCCTAGTTTCGCCAATTGAAGCTCTACGCAATTAACATGGATGGGCGAGACGTACAGTTCGTCCCAAATTCGTTTAACTAACAAGCGCTACAAGCGGAAAAATACACAAAAGAGGTGATATAGAAACAATTGTTGTGCCATTCTTGGGTACTGTATACAGTGTGTCTCACGTTACGTTGGATTGTATGGGTAGTTTTGTTATTATTAGAGATAGAAAGTCGGTTAAATTGACAAAGTAGTGCATATTTATCTGCTCTTTCATAATTGGTTCTGAAAACAGTTGAATTCCAAACGGTATTAGGACGCCATATTAGTTTTATACATGTTTGGATTCATCATTTCGTTCTGAGTAATTGGGTACGCCACATGCCATGTTTTTAATACAATAAGATAATAGAATTGACTGAACATTGTACACTTCGAGAATTGCTGAAAATCGCATAATGCCATGGAAGACATTTTGTGAAACAATGTGATATCTACACATCTGTACACATCTGTTGAACAAAATTGGTGCAAACCCAGAATTTTATAAAAAAAAATACTATGGTCCGATGAAACATATTTTCTAACTGCGGTATTTTTAACTGAAAGAAGACGCACTACTGGTTACTGGGCACGCGAAAATCAGCACCTTTTTGTACCGCGCCATAATCGGGTGCGGTTTGGTTTTAATGTATGGTGCGGTATTGTGGCCAATTCGGACCAATTTTTTCTAACAAAAATTTTGGCAATATTGCTCTCTGTGGAAGAAAGAATGGACGATATACCGTTGGCCTTACGCTAAGGTATGTGGTTCCAACAGGACGGAGCACCTGCACATAATGCCCGAATTGTGAGGAACTATACAGGGTCCTGCAGCTCAGCTCCCGTCTTCTGTAGCTCAGTTACTAATTAAGCTAAGAGTTTGACATTTTGCAAGCTTACCCTGTACTTCAAGGTACAATTCAAGAAATTATTTTTGATTATACAGGGTGTCCCAAAAATGTGCAACGTCAACGTGATATATTTTTTTAAATTGCATGCTATATATTTTTTACACATTTGGAAGCCTGTTATGGTTGCCTACACACCACCAAAATTTTATTGAAATCGGTTGAGTGACTGCAGCGCAAAAAAATAAAATCAAAAGAAAATTGATTTTGCATCGTTGGCTTTAAAAATCAATAAAAACCACAAATTGCACCTTGTTAATAAAATTTTGCGACGTCCTTATTAAGTTAGATCTAGTAGTCTCGTTAACCAAGTGTCATTGATCCAAATTATACAGGATGACCAAAATCTAGTGTCAAACTTGTCAAACTTCAAAGCGTGTTATTGTTCTTATTTTAAATTGGAACCCATACATTTTTTTAGGTGAAACGATGCAGAATTAAAAAATAAACATTGTTTCTAAATACAACCCCTTCACAATTCCCAATATTTTAAAAGTTATTCGCCAAAAACTAATTTTTCAACGTTTCCAACGGCAATTGTAGGTAATAAATATCGTACGTGGCGTTGAAAAACAATTTATTTCATAAAATATACCACAGAGAAGTATTTTAGATTTGAGTGTACTTAATTAAGTAGTTGTTCAATTGCCAAATTTACTTAAAGATTTACCTATAGCGGTAAGGGTGGAAATGTGGCTGCAACATGATGGAGCTCCAGCACATTACTCGTTACATGTCAGGCACCAGTGTGGAATACCAAATTACTCAGAAAAGACTCTGAATCGAAACATGTATAAAACTAATATGGCGTCCATAAGAAAAACAAATGTTTCGTTTGTTTCTGACGAATTCATTGGCGAAAAAAATTTTCAACTGACATAATCAAATTGTAGACCATAAAGTGCCTTTATAATGTCAAAAGGCTTTTTGACGCAATCACAAATAAAGAAGTTATGACCATAATTAAAAAATACATTTTTGGGTTTTTTCAAAATAGCTTGGAAACCATTTGGAATTCAATTGTTTTCTGAACAGATTATGAAAGAGCACATAAATATGCACTAGTTTGCCCATTTAACCGACTTTCTATCTTTAATAAATAATCCAACGTCCCGTGAGACACACTGTATTCAATTTATGCATCACACTATTTGCTAGATTTGGATTTGGTAAAATAAAGAAAAAAACTTCCTAAGAAATTACCAGTTTTACAGAAAGGAAGAATTTGGAAACCTTAGATATCACAAGAGATAACTTCCTTGAGTAAAAAAAACACGGATCGATCAAGTTTTAAAAGCACAACTAAACCAGCGTTTCATAAGGTTGCTCTTTTGAAAATTCCTCCGAATCTGAGGCCCTTCCAATAAGCCTTATCCTCTTATGGTAACGCCAAACATAAGTAACTTTATTATCTTGCGCGTCGTGCCGTAGTCTGGTGGGAAATTCTTGGCGCGAAAATGAGAAAATGCGTGATATCGAGGTGCGTAAGGTCCCTATTTCAATGTATAATAAAGGCACGTTGCGGGGTTTACGTCGGGATATTGGACCGGGTTTAGTTGGCATGAGAAACGACGCTTTCACTCTCCGGCTATATACTGGTTCTCACCTCGATCCGTAATCCGGTAAATACGATTATGGCGCCACCTTCCAGCATTGAGGATAAAGAAGCGAAAAAAGTGGGCGGAATGCAAAGCACTGATTCGCCCTAAACCTATTTTAGGAGAACGATTCGAGACGAAATTAAAATTCCTGGGTCTGAAAAAAATGTTTTAAGCTGTTGAACAATGCTGTGTTTGGTATTTGATTGGAAAACTAATTATAACATTTATTTATGTTAGAATAACTCATACAGACATAATAATTCTTACATACAAAGTTGTTTGTGTTTGTCCCGTAAGTTTTCTGATTCGCTAAAACCAAAAAACAACTCGTTGAAGCTGATACAAACAAAATGAAATATCTCCACCAAACACAACATAATTTATCACTGTGATAAATGATAATGGTCGCGATTTTTTCCTCTTATTATTAATTGTTTAACCTGCACGTCGACGGGAAGTCGTTTTTCCACTCCGGGATCCGTTCGGTCTCGACGAAGTGTTGAATTGATGTTGTATTTATTCCTGCATTTTGTCTGCGGTGCGCCGCGCTGATTGACACAGCGAAAACAAACGAATCGTCCCGCTGCAGGATTAAGTGTTCCGTTCGATTTTCTTGATTGGAATCCGATTCTGCGGGCTGTGAGATTTAATTCACTTAGTGGGTCTTATATATCAGACGAGAAATGAAACGTTTTAAGTGTTTTGTTCACAATTCGTTCTGCAATTGGACTGCGGCTTATTTGAATTTAGTAATTCTGGATTAAAATTACCTACTCTGAAAAAAAATTTTATGTGAATTTACAATAGGTTTTTTTTGCCCTGCGACAATCAGTGTAATTTTACATCTCAATTGTATTTTTACATTGTCATTGTATATTTACACTGTGATTTTACAAGAATTTGGCTGAAATATTACACCGATTTTAATGTAATTTTAAATGCTATATGGGGAAATGCGTTATATTTGAACATCAATTTAAATGTAATTTTAAATGAAATATGAGGTAAAATGTAAATTTTACATATATTTCAGTGTAATATTCAATGGAATATGCAGTATTTTTGGTTTGTATAATTTTATTCTGATCTTGAGTAGATATTAACATTATCTATCATATAATACAAAAAGAACACTAACATCATGCACACAGTCAAACGTTACAATAGCACGGTCAAACAAAATTGTATAGATAAAATTACTTGTAAAAAGATAAATATGTAGACGTACATACAAGTATAAAATAGTTTAGGGACATATAAATACATTAAAACTACAGAGAAGCAATTAATAAATAGTTAGCGTACGCAAATACTTAAACATAGAAAACACACGGATAAAATATATAAATGCACTTCGGTCAACCATGAACACACATACTCGTTCACTCGTTTTCTGACAAACACACTTGGTGCAAGATGTTCCGCATCTGTATCTGTAAGAACAAGGAAACATATTAGACAGACACAAAAAATGTTAACCTAAAAAGAAGATTGCACATTATCTTTCTGTTGGTATAAAACCCTTCAATCTTAAAGCAAATTTTCACAAAGAAACGTAGAAGACTGTACTTACAGCTTTCATCCAGGTATGGCGTTAACGTTAAGACATCAATTTCTAATGGCTAATTGTCGTCGTTGGTGATCTACAAAGGCAATACAATTGTTCTGCAGTGTGACATGGTATTTTAACATACACCTACATGGTATCTAGATAAGTTTTAGTTCACTGTATCGTTGTTACTTACTGGAAACAGAAATACAACGCGCCCAACTACATATTGCACTCGATGGTATGCGTGCCGGCGTTCGTTTGCAAAACAGCTGATCAAACGTAGCGCATGCGTCTGGGCGTTACAATATCAACAAACCCGCTATTATAATAGTAAAATCACAACATACGTTGTAATTTTACGAATTTAAGGTATATTTTGTCAGTGTAGCCTATGCGTCTCTCTTAAACCCAACGACATAATGATCGAGTGTAGTTCTGGTGAAATAATTCCTGAGGGTAACAATGAGGGTGGGTTATTGGTCACGTACAGTTTTCGCACGGATTGTCGCCGCGACGATCCTGGTGGCTTCTGAGAGGTCCTGCGTTGGTCCTGGGTCTCCTATATACGCGGAACGTTTCATTCTTGGCGTCCTTTAGTATTCAGGGTGGTGGTCTCCCCGCGGCTGCCGCACCGGAGCCTTATTCCTCCCGCCAAAGTATTATTATTGACTATTTTATTATTCCTCTCGAGCCGCATTATTATTTGAACTACCAACGCCCCGGAATTAAACCGATGGCGAAATTGCAGGTTACCCCCACTGGGTCCTTTTGTGGGAACCACGTTTGCAAGCCCCCTGGCGTTTGTCGATATTGCAGAGGGAATGATTGGTGCAGTTTTTACAGTTGTTATTGTCAACTTAGTAAGGTTAGCGTAAAATTGCCATAGTAGTGTTTTCTATATTTTGATGGAAAATCAGGCAGATAGTCTGGAACAAACTGCATTTTATTTGTCTGCTAAGTAAAGTTGAGTGACATTATGTGATATGGGGTGTTTATAATAGCTTATAAAAATTTAAAATTTTAATTTTACAATGAAAATGGAATGTTTTGGGAGTGCAAAACCATGTTTGTTTATTTTCTTAATTTGTCCACTCAATATTTTTTTATTTATAACCTTGTATGCAAAGGGCTTGTAATAAAAAATTGCTTTCTGACTCCTTCCCCCTATTGATAACAAGCTATTGCAATTTGATAATTTCTTATTTTCACGATATTTAATGTCAAATATCTCTGATGGAACCAGGATAAAAAATCTGAAACTTTCATAAATAATTCAACGTGTTATAAACTTTAATAATAAATAAAAACACTCTTGTGTATTGCACTGTGTTTGGAATAACAGCCTGTTAAAAATTAGAGAAAAATCACATGACATTAAAACAAATTTAATTAAAATTCTCAGTAAATATAAAACAACCACTTTTTCTACTAAGGACAAAGATAATACTTATAAAACTATGTGATCTTAATATGTTTTTGAAGTTGATGTGATGTAACATCTTAGTACACCTATTTCAAGAGGAGAGAATTTTTAAAAACTTCTAGTTCCTGTTATCTTCTTGGATCTCTGAAATCTACATATATTCAAAGCTGGTTTTGTGACGTAAACCCTCTTCTTTTTTATTGTTATTAAGATGTAGTTTACCGCAGGTAGGGGTACATTACAAAAGAAGATAAATCTAAGATAAAATTAAAAAATTACTCAATTTATTCGATACATCAGGAAACTTATGTTTAAAGAAATTATTAAAATGAAAGTATTTAAAATTTACAACGTGAATTATTTAAAATATTGAATAATACTTTATCATAACTGAATTAACCTTTTTCAACATTGATGGACAATTTTCTTTTGTAAATCATACCTCAAAATGGAGATGAGTTATCAAATTGAATTGTTTTCAAATCAAATGAGTTATCTAAAAGTTGATAAAAAGTTATCTGTATGGATCTAATATATGACAAATAACTTACCCAATTGAAAAAAAATTTAGGTCTACCACAAGAGGCATACAGTTGATGCATACACATAGATTTTCTTCTAAAAATCACATTACATACATTTATCTAATTGAAAAAAAAATGGCAAAACAAAAAAACTCTACAATTTTTTGTGTAAAACAATTATGTTTTGATCATTACAAAATTAAAAAATTATGTTTGTGTACCCAACCCAACTGAAAATACTACACCTAGAATGATTTTAGACTTTTACGATGGCTCCAGTATTGTGGTTTGGATTTAATTACTACCCCCTCCCCCGGTAATGACCCGCTTTGCCTTAAAAAATTCTCTAATAAAAACACTGTTTTTTTTGTTCCACATCAAGCCGCTTTTCACAAACATCAAAGTTTAAAAGAAGAATGTTTAATCATGTATTAGACAATTCACGGGAAGTGAGTTTGAATATGTTTAATTATAAATAAACAATTTTACTGCTCTTTGTGTTCTAGGAACTTTTCGCTTATCTTATATACAGCGTTTACCTTTACGTTGGTTGGCTTAGTTCCTCCAAGGTCTTCCAAAGTTGGCAGAACTGTTTGCGTTTGACAGAACAAAGTGTAAAGCTGTTTTATTTATGTAACATCTCTCTAATTTTACCCTTGTGCATCGCGTTGATGAGGAATTACCCAATTATAAAATAGAAGTCATTGAACAAGAAACGATATGCATACGCCTGATTTTGGGATCTTTATAATTTGACAGAAAGTTTTAGTACATTTTAACGTGTAATTTTAGGGTTATGCCAAGTGACCGTGTTGTGATTTATTTTATGTATCTGTTGTAAATTTAGGATTGAAGATGATCGAAATATGTCTCCTATTTAAATAAATATAGTATAAATATACAAGGGTCAAGAGGAAAAACAGTGTTTTTATTGTATGTTGTATTTTATTCATTGTACCGTGGAACAACAACTTTAAAAAATTCTGTTCACCTTACCCATACAACAACTTAAATTTAAAAAACTGTCCCCCCTTTTCCGAAATGAGCATTCATTATTTTCTAAATTACTTTAATTCAAATTGTATGATAATTACAGCACAAAACTGCCTTTGTCCACTGTCCAACCACAACAAATTCATTGGACAAAACACTATTCGTTTATGTTTTAACGTTGGACACATAGAATGTGAAACAATTTTCCAAGATTTATTTTACACATGACAACATTTAGAACCAATTTTAATACACAAAAGATTGTAGCCCACTCTTCATTGATTATTGCGCCATGTTTAGTTTAAAATTTCAAATTTTAGGCAAAACGATAGAATAGAATAGAATAGAATAGAATAGAATAGAATAGAATAGAATAGAATAGAATAGAATAGAATAGAATAGAATAGAATAGAATAGAATAGAATAGAATAGAATAGAATAGAATAGAATAGAATAGAATAGAATAGAATAGAATAGAATAGAATAGAATAGAATAGAATAGAATAGAATAGAATAGAATAGAATAGAATAGAATAGAATAGAATAGAATAGAATAGAATAGAATAGAATAGAATAGAATAGAATAGAATAGAATAGAATAGAATAGAATAGAATAGAATAGAATAGAATAGAATAGAATAGAATAGAATAGAATAGAATAGAATAGAATAGAATAGAATAGAATAGAATAGAATAGAATAGAATAGAATAGAATAGAATAGAATAGAATAGAATAGAATAGAATAGAATAGAATAGAATAGAATAGAATAGAATAGAATAGAATAGAATAGAATAGAATAGAATAGAATAGAATAGAATAGAATAGAATAGAATAGAATAGAATAGAATAGAATAGAATAGAATAGAATAGAATAGAATAGAATAGAATAGAATAGAATAGAATAGAATAGAATAGAATAGAATAGAATAGAATAGAATAGAATAGAATAGAATAGAATAGAATAGAATAGAATAGAATAGAATAGAATAGAATAGAATAGAATAGAATAGAATAGAATAGAATAGAATAGAATAGAATAGAATAGAATAGAATAGAATAGAATAGAATAGAATAGAATAGAATAGAATAGAATAGAATAGAATAGAATAGAATAGAATAGAATAGAATAGAATAGAATAGAATAGAATAGAATAGAATAGAATAGAATAGAATAGAATAGAATAGAATAGAATAGAATAGAATAGAATAGAATAGAATAGAATAGAATAGAATAGAATAGAATAGAATAGAATAGAATAGAATAGAATAGAATAGAATACGATGGAAAGTCTGCTCCTCAATTTGTATACTAATTGTAACACCGAAAACGGTGTTACAATGTGTCAAAGTAGAAAAAAATCGTTAATTTTATTATACGGTATACGCGAAAATTTAATAGTTAACTTTAACAATTTGTTTTCATTACTCGGTCGCCTAGTTGCTGGGACCTCTAGCGGCGTTTGCCGTCGTTAACAAAATAATAACTCGGGTACATAACTCCGGACTTCGGACGCAGACGAATATACGTAGAGTTATTATATATTTAATTTTATAACGTCCCGCTCGCGCTGTATGGAGGCTTTTACTAGAATCAGTTTGATTGCTAAACTTTTTACGAGTATATAAAAATGGCTTTCGCGACAGAATTGATTAAAACTCGTAAAAACCGAAATGGAATTAAAAAATACGTGCGTCCCGGCGCCGAGCTGAACAAAAGTGGACAATAAATTGATTACGGGCGGAATAACTAAATATGCTATAAATATAAAATTGGTCCGGCTTTAATTAGTAATGGATTCATTAAAAATTGGACCCACGTTTGCGATGCAAGCGTACGCACGCACCGCGGGTAAATTTTAATTGCAATCCCACTATGGGTTATGCTATAATATCAAATATTTAATGCATACAGTATCGATTTTGCGAAAATTTCGCTCTTTTGATAATTTAATTTTGCCTGTAATTAGTTTTTGTGATTTAAATACTCAGTATATTCGATTACAGTCAACAACGATTTACCTTTTTACAGGTGTGAGTCTGTTGAATGATGAAGTAACTTATATTAAACTTTGGACACGAAATTACGAGATGTATTCTACCTGTAGTTTATTAATAAGGCCTCGGTAATTCTTGTGTACCGCGGGCGATAATGAAATTACGGCTACCCTACCTGTATAGAATATTAATTGCAATTGTACCGGCAGCGCCATCTCTCGGTTAAATTCGTTTACCTTGTAGCCTCGGAACATGTTCCCACCCTAACGCCTACCTTGTTCTGCCAGCATAGCGGGATGCATTTCATTACAGAAAACCCGCCAGCCGTCAGATACCATTATCCCAAGAATTATATCAAATTTATTCGTTTAATATTAGAACACTTTGTGGCACATTTTCGGAGTAGGCCTATAGCTACAATGTCCGTAACACAAGAAATATATAGGTACAGTTATGGAAAGATGTATGTTACCGACATGTTCGTTTAAAATTGTGAGATGACGATAGGAACATACATCTTTCCATGACTATACATATGTCACCCGCTCGGAAGAAAGGCGGGTCTTACGCTAAAATCAAGTTTTCGAGATGCATGCGTTTAAAGAGTACAGCGTTTCCCGGCGTTCAGCCTAGTGTTTGAAGGCTCATAACTCCGAAACTACTTATGAAAAAGAAATGAAATAAAATTTGTTATGTTCCTTAGTAATTTCTATATAAAGTGTATAAATTTCAATATATTCACTCTCTCGGTGTAAGCGTGAGCGCGAGAGAAGTGATAAAAGGTACCCGGTTTTTGCAGTTGTAATTCTTTGTAATTCGCACTCACCTTTCCGATTTTTTTTTCTTAAAAACCGCTTACCCAAAAATGTTCGAATTTTCATAGGTTAAAATATAGAATCTCATCTACAGATTGGCCTTTGTTAAGTTTTACGATTACGTAAAACTTAAAGGGTGTAAACAAGCTTGCAAAAATCTGGTACGGTTTTTTTAATTCCCTCGGTCTCAATATTATTCCTACGGCCAAAAAATGTTGATAGCTATACATGTTATACAGAAATGATATATAGAATAATTACGCAATTAATCTCATTTTGTTCATTAAAACCGGCTGTTTATTTTGGACAAATTATAAAATTTTAGCATACCTCAAAATCGATAATTTATTCATAAGACCTTTTTCTTCTAACGACACAATTTATGTTTTCGCGAAAGTATTTTCAGTATTAAGCCACGCCGCGCCTTTCTGTGGAAATTTCGACAATTGCAGTAACAAACAGGGAAAGCTGATGTTTCCAAAACTAGTATTTTGAAAATCTACTATTGTGTAAAGACTCACGTGGTGTAACTCAATTCTACAAAAATACGTTAAGTAATTATGGATGAGTTTGATGTAGATTCAATTTTTTACTCGTCCCAAAAAAACAACGATCTTTGGATAGTTGAATCTCCCAGTAGCGATGAGGATAATATAGTAATGTACAGTCGTTTCAAAATGAACCGCCAAAACAATCTACTTCTGGTCAATGCGAGTAACTAGAAATTCTTATTTGTTGTCCAAGTCGACTACAAGAAACATCTTGCATGTTTCTATGTATTCCAATACGTCAGAAATTATTTTTCTTTTTACATCACCTAACACTGAAACGCTATATGAGCATTACACCTCATTTTGATCAGTTTGGATTAGTCACTTCGACCGTTAGTAACAAACCCTTAGAAGGCAGACGATTTCATAAAAGAGCCACAGAAGGAGCTTCCCGAGAAAAGACACTATCAAGGAAGCAAAATACAAATGCAAGATTTATTCATAGTATAAAAATAATTTCATTCTGTACTATTACAATAAGCAATATTTTTTACATTATGAAAATAATGATTATTTTCACAGCAATGTTATCGTCTTTCATTTCAACTGTATAAGAAGTTAATAAACAATAGCATAATTTATCGGATTTCAGTAATACAATAATATAAGCCAAATTCGTGTGGGAATATATCGAGGGAGGTGTATATTACTTCTATTAGTTTATATTTTTTATGTTTTACTTGTTTTCGGCATCATGTATTTTGTCAGATTTTTTTTTGAATTAATGAAAAAATATCCAAATCTCTATTAGAAAACAAAAATAAGTGTTTATCTTTATTTTGGTGTATTGCTTTTGAATTTCTAATATCAAACAGCTTGGTAATCGCCGGGAAAGCTTACTTGTTTCGCGAGTAAACTGCAATAAAAAAAGTAGTTCCGTTCATCGCCCCGTAACTTCGTCAAATTTCATCCGATTAATCTCGGTTAAATTTCATGTTAAAGTATAAGATTCCAGCATTCTGAATCTGCTAAAACCCCAAAATCGATAATTCAGCAGTAAGATCAATTCACAATTTTGAACACATCGATCAAAAGTGTTAATAATTTGACACCACCACAAAATTACGTTTTCCTGTATATTTTTTTAGGCGAGTCTGTACACGCAATTAATATGGACGGTAGTAAACGTGCATAGAGGCGTAACGAACTTTACCTATATAGTTGAAAACAAAGTTATAATTAAATGAACACGGCTCTGTCCGACACTCCACTAGGGCGTCGCGTCGGCGGGAGCGTCGGAGGTATTTTATTGGCGGCGTACGCCTCATTTCAACTTTGCGAATAATTTCGCGCGAGTACATTTTTGGCTGAAGCGCGGCCACATCTACCTGCGGCCCACAAGTTGCCGAGCGACCCACAAGGAGCGCTCGCGAGCACCGACCTGTTCGAACTTGCATAATTAGATCCAATTATTAAATAGCCGTTCACCAGACTTGAACTTCCGGCCAAATCTTGCTAATTCATGAAGAAGTGGCACTATTCGTTCGTCGAGATTGGAATTCTTAAGTTGTTTGGTTCTAGTGGACTTGCAGACCGCAGAAAACTGTTGGCGATTGGAGACAAATGACCGCAGGAATTCAGAGAATGCATTCTAGGTGTGTAAAAACTCATCAAATTGTCAATCTCATTCGATCTTCAATGGTGTAATGATAAGTTCTTTATTATTACGCTTGGAGGAACAAAATAGTATCGTGATATCAAAGATTATCTTGGTCAAGGGTTGCCATGGAATGTAAAACGGCTGTCTTAGCTTAAATCATCCTTTTGAAATAATGCTGTCATTGTCAAGCTACACTGACATCATCAATGACTTAAAGGACTAAGTATACTGACGTGACCGCACCGTAATAACGTAGCGTAAAAAGATCAATATACATAATTTCCACTCCGCGATTATAGCGACGATCCGTAAACCGTAAAGTTCGTTCTCGACCGCAACGAATTTCATCTCCTACGCGTTATGTCGTACGTTTTCCGGCGTATGCGCGCGTATGGCGGCATCTGTACGTGTACCGGCGAGTGAATAGCAGTTTCCAGTAAGGTGTAGGTTAACTGATAGCATTTTGATAGTTTGTGGCAACGAGAACACAGAACGAGACCGACTTCAGAATGAATTGTTGCTGCAACAAGCCCTGCGTCCATAATTTATTATATCTACCACAATCTACCACTGATTAATACAATCAACAATAACACTGACATGTGAGGTTATGTGCCGTTGTGTATATACTTGGTCCCTTACAAATGTGTTACCTACTTATTACAGCTGTAAAATAGTAATGTACTACAAGTTATGAAATACTAATTACGTATATATTTGATTAACAAGAAAAACTAAATTACATTATTTGTTGGAAATGTCCCCCGTTTTGTTCAATGCACAAGTTTACGCGCCTACCTCTTGCGTTATGGCTGCACGTTGCTGAAAAATTCTTTGTTGCAGTTTTTCCCAATTATGTAACGGAGTGGCGAAAATCTTATTTTTGAAGTAAGGAAAAACAAAATAGTCCATAATTGTCAAACAAGGTGATCTCGGAGGAAACTTAGCTTCTGTTTGCAAACAATTCAGCCAAAAAGTTGTTTCTGTACCTTTCTGCGTTGACGGTGAAATCGAAAAAAATTGGTCCAATGATTTTCTTGCGAGAAACTGCCATCCTAACACCAATTTTCTGAGCATGTAGTGGCGTTTCAATAAAAGCATGCGGGTTATCAGTGCTCCACATTCGCATATTCTGAGAATTGATGTATCCCGAAAGGTGGAACCAGGCTTCGTCAGAACAAAAAGTTAAGGTCAGCAGATCGTCCATTAAATTATTGACAAACCAATGGCAGTACGCAACGCGTCTGGGGTGGTCTGCGGGCAGAAGAGCTTGATATGATTGCATCTTATATGGATGCATGTTCAAGTCCTTCTTTACAATCGTTTGGCATGTTCCATACGAAAGTCCAATGTCTCGAGAGAGACGTTTTAAAGATTTTGTAGGCTAATCTTCGATACCTTGACGAACGCCATTAACAACTTTTGTTCCATTAACTAGCACACCCGTTCGAAAATAAGCTTCAAACATGAAAATTTTGTGTGGTGAGTGCCATAATTCCAAACCTGCGTAGGATTAGAAAACTTCAGCACAATGACTTGACAGATTTTGACACTCAAAAAATGATTGACATAAATGTACGATGGGAGCTGCAACAATCATGACCAGCCTTTAACAAGGTAATTTTTGATATCACGGTACTTTGTTGTGTTTGAAATATCCTAACCAGTAAATAAGGAACTTGGTCAGGGTGATAAGTACTCTGCTACAAACACTCATCAGATGCATTAGATTGATGAATACTCGGAACTAAAAGAAGTTAAAGCCAGGGTACCCCAGGGTAATGTATTGGGTCCAATTCTCTATCTACTATATACAAGTGACCTACCACAGCTGGAAAATGTAACAGTCGCCACATTCGCAGATGACAAGTCTCTCATGACAGTGGGATCAACTATTAGAGAATCTACTAGGAATCTTCAACAAGCTAGTAATAAAATTTGATATACTTACTAGTGCATGATTACATACTAGCATAAAACAAATAAGTCCAGAAAACGATAAATAATCCCTCATCATAAATTGATATCCAACATGCGGAAAATAGATCGTTCGGCCATAGAGTCGAGTAATATTTTCCTGGGAGCAAAGGCTGATAGAAATTCAGCCGGGCGACCCTGTTATTATATTAACATCACAAGGTAATTTTAGGTTACCAATGCGCCGTTACAGGAAATTTCATTTTGGACGTGGCGAGCTGAATTTTAAGCAACCGATGAAAGAATGGCAGCACCAGAGAAGGGAGGCGGGAGACCCCAACCTCCTTCCCCTTGCCACATGTGACGTCGAATACATTATGGATGTCGATACCTTCCCCCTTTATAATTCACCGTCCATACTTTTATTCAAAATTGGACGATTTATAGCGTAAGAGATCGTTTTTCGTAATATTCGATGAATGAACGAGGGTGATGTGGAAGGCAAGTGCTAAGGGTAGTTGTATTCATCGAGTGATAAGGACTTCCGCTCAGCTTTGTCCAAATAGGAGCATGCAATCTTTACTGGTCAGCCCATTACTTATAAACCGCGCATCCACTTCTATACCAGCTAAAATTGCTCCAATGTAACAAACAGTGATAGTATGATAGAACTTCAGCAAGAAAAATCTAATTAAATTGAAATGAAGATAGACAGAAAAAATAATTCCATGGAAGCAGGGTGAAGAGTGGGTATCAGATGCAGCAGGGTCCCATGCAAATTGGCTCTCGGAGTGCGAACCCTTTGAGACCCAGAGGGCGCAGCGAGGAACGCTCTCAGTAGCAGAGTGACGAAAACAAATTTAATTAAAACTAATTAATCACACACAATTTTGACGAGAGTTTAATGAATGCCGGCCAGCGCGAACGGAGGATGCCGGTAGACAAAAGACGCCGCCCACAGAAGGGCCACAATGAGTGATAAGGATGGAACGGGAGACCGTCTCCACTTGTCAATTTAATGAACTGAATCGGCGGAAGGCTCACAATGTACCAGCCCACCTCAGCATTTTCCGATGGGGATATTAATTAAACTTATTCCGAAGTCTGGGAAACAATGCCGTGAAAAAAAAAATCGACTGCGCCAGTTATGTTACTACACGATTTGATTATATTCGAGTTTTTAGCCATTAATTTGCAAAGTGTGCTTACAAATACACCACAGAATACCATTTTAGTCTCAAAGAAATCGTCTAAGGCCTGCCGCATTGGGACGTTCCTAATCCAGAAATGTGATTGCACGCCGCGGTTGAGCAAACTTAACTTATTTCGCATACGAGTCATTCATCGTTTACAATTGCCACGAAAAGCATTCTTATTGTAGATAAACTAACGAACAGCTCGAATATTAATGAAATACGTATGTTCCTTTGCTACCCGTGTGTTTTGTTATCGTAACAAATTCGAAAACTTTAAATCCCTTGCGCGCTTCCGCTGCGAGCGTTTTATCATAAGAGACAAATGAGACAATTTACGTATGTTGTGCGCTGAGCTCGTGATAAAATTTGTAGTGATAAATCGGTGTAGGGAACAAACGCTTCAGCTTAAGCTTATATTTATCAACTAAAAGCCTTAGTCGGACGATAAATATCGCTTAGCATCCTCACGCATGTGTTTCACAATTTATCTTCGACAGGCAGTCACCCCTCTTTCGCATACCTAGTAACTTTCGTGAGCCTGATAGCTAAACCCAAGACTCGTGCGAGTTACTGAAGTTTTGGGTGTTTCATATACAATCTGATCAATAATTTATTTTATCTACGACTCGCTCACATATAATAAGTTCATTGTATGCGTATCTATGACTATATAATCCCTGCCATGATACACACCAATGGTTATAATGACAGTAGCTTTGTATAATAATGACACTGCTTCGCACTAGCCTGCAAAGAGATTCTTGGGGTATTCTTTCCCATTCCTCCATCAGGGCTTGTGTCAATTCCTGTATGGTTAGTGGTGGATTAGGGCGCTTGAGAACACGTCGGTCAAGCTGATCCCACACGTGTTCAATAAGATTCAGGTCAGGACTTAACGCCGGCCATTCCATGACCTGAATTCCACGTTCTTGTAAAAAGTTTCTTGTGATGCCGGCGGTATGTGGCTTTGCATTGTCCTGCTTAGGATGAAATTTTGACCGACGCCATACATATATAGCAGGCACTACATCGTCTTCCAAGATGTTTTTGATGTAATTCGTGGCATTGAGTCTACCAGGAACCACAACAAGATCAGTTCTGTTGTCTATACTGATTCCAGCCCAAACCATCACAGATCAACGACCAAATCTATCCACTTCCTGTAGAGTAGCGGCTGCGTAGCGTTCACCAGGACGTCCATATACACGTACTTGTGTCTATACAGTGTGTATCAACCAAATGGAATAAATTCGATAATTAATAAATGGGGGCGTGTTTGAAAAAACGCTTGGACACGTCGATTTGTATTTGTAGTTGCGCACTTTTTTCAGTAAAAACTTTTTATACAGGATGTCTCGTGTAACAGTGGCCAATACTAACTGTCTTATTTTAAATGGAACACCCTGTATATTATTCAATTTTTGGATTCCTCTGTAAATTCTAGACATATTTTATGTACAATGTCCTATACCTATCTTCAACTGTTCCAGATTTATTTCCAAAATTAACATAAAAAAGTAAAATTATTTGATTAAAGAAATTCGATAGAAAAAAAACAAATAATACTGTTTATTTCTTGATAACATAAAACACACAAAAAAGTGAATGCTAATGTACGAAATGTTCAAAATGCTCGCCGCGAACTTCTTGGCAACATCCTAGCCTTAAATAAAAATTTCTTCGGACGTTAATCAACATCTCAGGCGTAACCGATCTAATCGCAAGCGTTATTTGTCTTCTTAAGTCAGCTAAGTCGAGGGGTTTAGTTTTGTATACAATACTTTTGACATATCCCCATAAGAAGTAATCTAATGGCGTCAGATCAGGGGATAGTGCTGGCCATTCAATCGATCCTGGCCTGCCTATCCACCGATTGGTAAACATTCGGTTGAGGTACTGCCGGACATTGATTCGGTAATGGGGCGGTGCTCCATCTTGCTGAAACCATATCATATTCGCTGGAACTTGTGGGTTTGCTGGATCAGGATATAAGTTTGTCAAAGTTGGCAAGACATTATTTTGGAGCAGTGCTAAATAATTATTGCCATACAAATTGCCATCAATAAAAAAGGGACCTACGATATTATCTCCAACAATTCCTGCCCAAACATTAACCTTTTCAGGGTATTGCGTATGTTCTTCTCTCATCCAGTGTGGATTTTCCCTAGACCAATAGCGGCAATTTTGACGATTAGCATGACCGTGAAGCGTAAAGGTGCACTCATCAGAAAACAAAACATGCTCTAATTGGATGACAATGTTATCTAACATTGCCATCATTTCTTCGCAAAAATACGTTCTCCTATCAAAGTCATCTTCGAACGTTGTGGCTGCTTGTCGAGTAGAAGTATGTGGGTTTTCCTCAAACTCAAGCATAATATCCAATCTGGTATCGTTACTTGTTGCATTGCCAGCTGATTTTATTATCTGCCTTACATGTCCAAGCTCGCGAAACTGCTTCTCTATTTTACTAATTGTCCCTTGGGATATAGGCGGCAAATTTGGAAATTTTTCTTGAAATAACCTAGCAACTTCCATTTGTGTCCGTGTATTATCTCCATAACCAATCATTTGTAGAATGGTTATTTTGTGCATTTCTGTTAAATGAACCATTTTTATGATGTACAGTTAATGAAATTCAAAAGACTATAACCATAACTATAACACTGACAGCTCCTGTCATGCAGTTAGACAACACTTTATTAAGGCTAGGGCAGCTTGGTTTTTATTTCATCAGTACATAAAAAGAACACTGAAATGGTTTTTGCCAATAGTTTTTGCTTACTTTATCGTTATCAATACCTAAATGTTAAATAAGTATTGAGTGTGTTGTATCGAATTTCTGTAATCAACTTTCTTTTTTAATGTTAATTTTTTAAATAAATCTGAAAACTCTTAATTTTTCCGAAACAATTGAAGATAGGTATAGGACATTGTACATAAAATATGTCTAGAATTTACTGAGGAATCCAAAAATTTGCAGGATGTTCCATTTAAAATAAGAAAGTTAGTATTGGCCATTGTTACACGAAACACCCTGTATAAACAGTTTTTACTGAAAAAAATGCGCAACCACAAATACAAATCGACGTGTCCGAGCGTTTTTTCAAAACACGCCCCCATTTATTTATTATCGAATTTATTCCATTTGTCTGATCCACACTGTATACACGTCCAGTGACGAAGTTGCCAATCTCTGTGATCCAGAGCAAACCTCATTCGCGCTGCTTTGTGATGCTGCGTAAGGCATGGTGCGCGGACAGGTCTTCTTGGTTTAAAATTTTCTTCTTTTAATGTGTTTCTAACAGATTGATCAGAAATTTCTATTCCATGTGCTCGTCTTAGGTGGTTGAGGAGGTCTCGTGCTGTGGCAGTGCGCTGACGTAGAGAGGAAAGCAGAAGAAATCGGTGTTAATTTTGATTAGTTTTCCGATTTCGACCGTGTCCAGCTCTTCTAACAGCCAGTCTCTCGACAAATACATTTAAAATATATGATATAAAATGGAATTTATGAGTCGTAGATAAAACGTCGTACTTGACTCGCACACAACGAATATAAATCAATCAAATCTGGAAATGGCCAGTATTATATTTTGGATATAGATATTACGTTGAATAAAACAAAGCATACAACCGAAAACTAATAAATAATTGGCACACATTTTGCATTAATTAACTCTATTGTGTGCTCTTTTTAATTATGTCGTCGATATAATACCCAGAGGCGCGACGCCAGCGCCACCGGTCGGTGTAACGTGCGTGAATTTTATATATCAAAATGCGACGGGACGTACATTATTTAAATTCGGTTTATTTCGGCTGAAATTTCGACAAATAGGACTGGAAAACGCGCGGCGGCGGTTCTGAAATTTCAGCCTTGCTGCAAATCATTACACGTATATAAAGCGTTCGGACATTCTTCCGCATATTTTGATACACGTGCCGGTCCGTGCACAACCCAGACAAACGCGTACACATACGGACATGTTTATTTATTTTTTTTTCATTTTTTTGTTCGTTTTTCCGTTTCCCGTTCAGCTATTTGTAACGGTTTCGAACCGGGGAAAATTTTCCGGAGCGCTGATTTCAACACTTGTTTCCATAACTACGGCTCCGTACCGATCTATTGTCGGCGCTTTTGTTTTGTTTAGCTCGTTTTTCCCGTCTGTTTGTCGATTCATATATACTGAGTCGGAAAATTATTCAACCAGTGGCCACTTTATTTTATTTCTTTAAAATTATATAGAATATTTTAAATTTAAATTTTGTTACTGATTCTTTAATCATCGTATTTTTCTTTATTTCAAACGGCCGTAACTTTTTGACGATTTGAAAAAGACAAATATGTCTTTTTCAAATGCTACCTTTAATAAGCATAAGATGCTTAACATATTGAAACTAATCTAAAAGATTAACCATCAATTTAAATCTGAATTCTTAAAACTACGTACTTGTCTCTAATAGGCTATCCACTGATGTCCTATATTTACTTTGTCCTAACCAAGAAGCACTAACACTGATTCATTAGTTCATAGGGTTTAGTTCTTTTTAATCTTCTCATTAGATTCTGGTTGTCCAGTAGCTGCAGGGCCTCTACGTTGACGTGATGGCTTAGGCGAGATTCATGCTTAGTGGCGAATCTTTTTATTTCTTGGATGACTTGGGGGACACCAAGATCACGGTGCAAGTCACTGTTCCGTATGTACCAAGGAGCGTTAACCATATTCCTTAGTACTTTATTTTGGAGGTCAGGACTCCTTGTATATTGGAGTTTTTCGCGCAACCCTGGCTGCCGCATAACCAAATTGGTTTTAGTACTTAGTTGTAAACTTGCTGTTTGTTCTGTACTGACAACTGAGAGTTTCTTCCCAGAAGCCAGTACAGTTCTCTGTATTTGAGGCCAAGCTCCACTCTTTTCCTCTTAACGTGTTCTATCCACCTTAGTTTTGTATCCAGAGTCATACCCAAATACTTTGCAGTGTTCGCATATACTATGGCGTCGTTAATCTTGACGTATGTCCTCGATTCTTTTGTTTGTAAAGTTAATGTGGACAGATTTCAGTACGTTGAGCTTGGTCTTCCATTTTGTTGGTCCATTTATATATTTTGTTACTAGCTTGTTGAAGATTCCTAGTAGATTCTCAAATAGTTGATCCCACTGCCATTAGAGCCGTGTCATCTGCGAATGTAGCGACTGTTACATCCTTCAGATATATAGGATGTCAGTAGTTGGATGTATTGTCGGTAGCATACTCTTTAGTTTGTGTATCAATCCTTCATGCCAAACGTTATCGAAAGCTTGTGTCACATCAAGAAAGATTGTTGAACAAATAAGCATTTCTTCTAATGCTTTCTCTATGATATCTGTTATTCTATGGACTTGATCTATAAAGGAATGCTTTTCTCTAAAGCAGATTAGTGATTAGGAATTAGTTCGGTTTTTCTCAATGATAGGTTTCATTGTCTTTAGCAGCAGCTTTTCAAAGAGCTTCGATATCATTGGTAACAGTTATATTGGGCGATATGATTTGGCCTCATTCGGTGGTTTGCCTAGTTTTGGTATCATGATAACTTCTGCTACTTTCCAGACATGGGGGACGTATTTTAATCTGAACGATGCATTTATTAGATACGTCAGCATAACAATACCTTTCTTAGGTAGTTGATTAAGAACTTCTCCTGTGATAAGATCATATCCAGGTGCCTTCTTTGGATTGAGGTTTGTCTTGATTTCTCTGGCAACTTCCCTTGGAGTAACTAGCTGTATGGCTTCTTCTTCATAGGTTATATCTTCATTCGTGATTGGCTCTGATTCGGTATTGTGGGGCTGGAAGATTTCTGTTAGAAACCAAATGAAATGTAAATTTAAAAGTCAATTAAAATTTTCGTACCCAGCCAGGAGTCGAAGCAGGGTCTGTTTCGACTCCGGGCTGACATTGCTCTACCGCTAAGTTACCAACGCTTTTCACTATTCTCATTCAAATTTCAAACTCCCTGTTCTCTTAAATTAAAGAACCGTTTCCCATGAGACTCAGTATAGCTAACTATCCGATTTACAGATCCTCCATCGTTCGTTCGAGGTTTAGTGCGCTCCTGCAGTCCGGAGACTGTTCATTAATATTCAATGGGACTGCCGGAACTGCGAAATTGTTCCGGTTTTGTGAACAGGCCAATACGACTGTAGTACCTGGTCTATACGTGAGCGTCACCGTGTGTGTGAGCTAGAGGGCATGTCTGGACGGTATGGCCGGTCGACAATGGATATATGCGGTCGCCTCATTTGGCCAAATTGTCAATAGCACTTATGCTTCGATTGCCTCCCTGAAATTTAAGCGAAGTCCAAATTCCGGCCATCCTCACCGTGTGGTTGAGAAATAATCACCCATTGTAATTGAAGGAATTTATTTGGTTATTTTATTTTGTTTGGATAAGGGATTTTTTGAAGTGAAACTTTTTGTGGGAGGAGTAAAAGCAGTGTTGGTGGAACGATGTAAACAAACGGCTGGTGTTTATGAACTACACTGGCTTCTAAAAGAGTAACTATGATGGTATAGAAGAAATATCCAATTATTTTTTTCAAGTAAACTGTAAACTTTGATACAAAGCAGAATAAGAAAGTTACAGTAAAAAATATACAGAAGTTTTCCATTATTTTCAGATTTTGTCAACGTTAATGACAATTTGATGACCTCAACTTTTTTAATGTTTTATAACTAATGTCCATAGCATCAATGTTGTCGAACAAACCACATACAAATATGCTGGTTCATACCAGCACTTGATTTTTAACCTAACTTAAATCTCTTATATTTTTTAAACCAGTAGGACGATTTTTATTTTTTTTTTATTTGATGGTAGGCAATTTCTTTGTCTTTAAAAAGCAATTAAAGAGGGGAAAGTTTTTTCGATGTATCCTGGATAGTAGTAGAAAAACTGGAACAATGTTTTTTCCTCATTTTTGACCCACCCTATGTGTTAATCAAGCAATGGTGTAGAACTTGCTGACACTCTATATGAAAGACGCTACCTTTACGATCATTTTGTTTTTTTAGTCATGGATTTATCTCTAAAATGGTCCTAATTATACTTTATGTTTAGTCCCACTAGCTCTACACTGAAACAAATTTTGATGTGAATTTACAATAGGAATAGTAGGTTTTGTTTTGCCCTGCGACAATCAGTGTAATTTTACATATCAATTGTATTTTTACATTGTCATTGTATATATACACTGTGATTTTACGAGAATTTGGCTGAAATATTACACCGATTTTAATGTAATTTTAAGTGATATATGGGGCAATGCGTAATATTTGAACATCAATTTAAATGTAATTTTAAAAGAAATATGAGGTAATGCGTAATAATTTTACATCTATTTCAGTGTAATATTCAATGAAATATGCAGTTTTTTTTTATTTGTATAATTTTCTTCTGATCTTGAGTAGATATTAACAGTATCTATCATATAATACAAAAAAAAAAACAGTAACATCATGCACACAGTCAAACGTTACAATAGACGGTCAAACAAAATGGTATAGATAAAATTACTTGTAAAAAAATAAATATGTAGACGTACAAACAAGTATAAAATAGTTTGAGGGACATAAAAATACATTAAAACTACAGAGAAGCAATTAATAAATACTTAGCGTACGCAAATACTTGAACATAGAAAACACACGGATAAATATATAAATGAAATGCACTTCGGTCAACGATGAACACACAGACTCGTTCACTCTTTTTTTGACAAACACACTTGGTGCAAGATGTTCCGCATCTGTATCTGTAAGAACAAGGGAACATATTAGATAGACACAAAAAAGTTAACCTAAAAAGAAGATTGCACATCTTTCTGTTGGTATCAAACCCTTCAATCTTAAAGCAAATTTTCACAAAAAAACGTAGAAGGCTGTACTTACAGCTTTCATCAAGGTATGGCGTTAACGTTAAGACATCAATTTCTAATGGCTAATTGTCGTCGTTGGTGGTCTACAAAGGCAATACAATTGTTCTGCAGTGTGACATGGTATTTTAACCTACACTTACATGGTATCTAGATAAGTTTTAGTTCACTGTATCATTGTTACTTACCGGAGACAGAAATACAACGCGCCCAACTACATGCGTGCCGGCGTTCGTCTGCAAAACAGCTGATCAAACGTAGCGCATGCGTCTGGGCGTTACAATATCAACAAACCCGCTATTATAATAGTAAAATCACAACATACGTTGTAATTTTACGAATTTAAGGTATATTTCCATTGTATTTTTACTAAAAGATCATTGTAATTGAAATAAAGCAGCAATATCGCTGTAATAGTACACAGACTTGTAATTTTCACAATGATTTATGTGTAATTTTACAGCCATTTTGCTCAGTGTAGAAGTTACACTATACGTCGTGAAAAATATATTTTAACTGTATCGCAGTGTTATCTATGAATGGCAGCAGTAGAGGCATGCTGAATTACGTCATCTTCCAGTGATAGATGAATAGATCGACAAAGTTGGTCATTTCAGGTTAAACATCCCTCTTTTCTTGTTCGATTTCTTGTTCAGCCGTGTTAATATTTAGTGCAAACTTCTAGCAAGGATTATTAATAGCGAGGTTCACCGCTTGGCGCTTCATATAGCGGTCTAACAACCGCCAGCCATTTTCTCCCTGCCCTGGGGGAGATGGCTTTATTTACGAGAGAATATGTTTTTGCTTTCAGCTATTTTACTAAAACACCCTGTTAATAACTCTTAATGTGTTTGCCCGCATAAATTTGCATTTACCGGGGCAACATCGTAAATTGCGGCGCTTTATGCGCTTGCCGCTTCGACGAAACCCGAACAACATTTCCTACCGTATCCTTAACTTTACCATGGATATATATGTTAGACCGGTGTAAATAGTAATGCATCCGCTCAGGTTATGTTTGCATCGTCTAGTGCGGTTTGTTATTACGTGGGAAATAGAGTTGTTTTTACGATTTTATAAACTGCGCGGATTGTACGGTACATACAATTACGTTGGGTACATATTTGAAGACGAGTTGTAAATTCTATTTAAATATTTTTGTTGATTAACATTTCCATCGAAGAAATATGGCCTAATTACCTGCGAAATTAAATTACCGTTGGTAATCTATTAGTAATTTACCGAAAATTTTAATTACAAGTGTTAATTTACCGGAATTTATAAATTAATTTCAAAAATCTTCCATCAGTACTTGCGTGAATGCACCCCACCACTCCTAAGCAGTCGACAAGTGCACTGTTGTTTGTGCTTTGCCTGGGAGGTACTTAGGGATGTAAGAGCGTAATTTATCGGGTAAATTACTAAAAAATTACCGTCATTAATGGTAATTACCGGATTTTTAATTACTCAATTCAGCGAAGCCAATATTGCACATTTTAAATCAGAAGCCGGATGAAATGTGATCATTGTTTGTGAAACAGTATTTTATACTATAATTATTGAAATTCGGATATTTAATTTGATATGGAATGGATCAAATTAGTTATTATTCAACAATAAATTCCTTATTCATTTCAATATTATTATATTTTCCGAGACGCGTTAGTAATGCAGCAAAAACAAACACGTGCATACTTCGTACAAGGATATTATTTCCTTGTGTATTGAAATATAAAGAGACATCTCTCGTACTACGCCTCGAAAATAATATCTTTCGACAAAAAATATGTACTTTTCTGTGGAGCATTGACGGTATGAGTATGTTTTCGTCAAATATTCGAGCAACATTCGGCGTAGTTATTTTACAGCCATAATGGAACACGTTTTTGTCCAGCCGGCCGGTCCGCTTCGAGAATTTGAAACGTGTTTTGTAAGCACATGTTTTGAATTGAAATAACATTTTTATACTCTAGGAATTTTTAAGCAGTGACTTATTGATAAAATATCAATCTCAGTTTAATTTGCTTAGACGAATAATATACTGGGTATTAAAACAACTTAATATTTTTTTTTATTTCTGGAACGAATTAAATTGAAAATTCTAATACATCTAATATTGTTGTTGGCGTAAAACTCTTTGTTTCTTTTTTATTTAAGGATTATATTATCTAAATTGACACAGGATCTAACGATGCTATTAACTTAACAAAACCGGTTACCCAAAGAATTTTTAAATGAAGACTTATTTGTTGATTTATCAAATTTATTATGCTGTATTATGTCCATTTTATAAATTGCTTGTATAAAATAGTATATTATAATACAACTTTTATAATGCAATTTTCGAAATTTATGTAAAATTAATGTCGCAAAGTAGAAAAAATATTATATAACACTCGTTTCATAAGACGTATTGGCGCTCTCCTTCCAAAACAATTCATGCGCCCATTTTTGTCTTATAAAACTTGTATTATAATATACTATATTGTGTCCCTGCTTTCATGTTAATAATGAATTACTCAAATCAAAAAAAGTATCAGCGATTGGTGGTTATCTATAATATAATGAGTAATGACTTATAAGGCAGTACCCAATGTTTTTTACCTAACTTACTGTCATCGGTAAATTATCATTTAGAATTACCCGGTAATTTAAGAAAATATAATTTACCAATTGCAATTTTTCATTACGTGGTAATTTAAATTAGAAAGAAATAATTTTAATTTTAACGGTAATTTACTGAAAAAAATAATTACGTAAATTTAACATCCTTAAGGCAGATAAATAACAAACTACAAAATAATGACTTTTATTTACCAAACTTTTTTATTAACATAAGTAGCATTCATAACCTACAGTGATCGGTATTAACGCCGGTTTAATTTAACATTTTGAATTTTTAATTACCCAATAATTTAAACCAGCGTAATTTACCAACTCATGCGCCAATTTGAAGTCTTATAAAACTTGTATAATAATGTACTATTATACGTTTGCGAGCCCCAATATTTTTCTATGACCATAGGACCAATATGGACCATGCAATAATGACATAAAATCTGAAAAATATGCCCATATGTTCGGGAGTAAATAAGTTTCCGTTTTGCTTGTAATTTACCCCATAATATAAATAAAACCGAAAATACGGGCATTGGCGAGACAGAAAATATTCGTGTTAATACAGCATGCAATAAAAGTCTATAATATAATAAAAATCCCTAATAAATTAATAAGCCATTCAGGTAACGATATTTATTTGATTTGTTATTGAATTTATTATTCAATTATCAAGAGAGAATGTTTAAAATCAGAAATGGTAGGGAGAACAGTCCACAACCAAAGATACACGTGACCAGCTAGACAAGGAAACGACGCGGTTTTTGGAAACTCGCTTCCACTCCAAAACAGCCAGAGAGAAAAGTGGCGGTACGCGCGAATACAGACGCGTGGTGGGGGCGCATTCCTGACCGAGCACAGAAAGCGATGTAAAAAAAGACGGTTTCAACACGAAAATACGAACTAATATATTGCGGCCGTGGCGTTGTTAGTGTTAATCTCAACCAACGGACAGATAATTTGTTTATAAATGATCTAAATCAATCGCGAAATATCGGTGAAAGTAGGAACAATGTGATTTGTGATATTGTGTTCGGCCGTTCAGCTGAATTTGCTCCATTTCCTGACTGTAAGGTTATACGGACATATGTTTGCTTTGGTTATGTTTACGGTTTTGTCGCGCACGTATGTGGGGTTATGTTTCTTAATTAGGCGTGGACAGAATCATGGTGCAATGGATATGAAGCTAAGCAGCAGAGATGAATAAAAAAAGGTAGGATTTATTGTTGTTAAATAACTGTTTAAACTCTTGGTATTATAAAATCGGTATTATAAAATGTGACACATTTCAAATGCCATCATATATTACTAGTAACGGCAGCTTAATATCCCGTATAAAATGTTTCGCGACACATATCTATCACCCGCAATCTTTCGCCTTTTAGCAGACCGCGTGCATGTTTGGCGTCTAGAATGCTAATCTAGATGCTAATCGCACGTCGTATGCTATTAAATATTGAAAGCTGCATATCACTGGAAAGGTCGTTATACACCATTTGGCTATTTACTTTAAATTTCGCCTACATTAATCTCGCAAATGTCGCGTGTTGCCGCGCCATGAAGTTGTCAAATTATTCGCAGTAACGATGGTGAACAGAAATCTGACACGAAATGAATTTTTCTACTAATCGGTTTGCCAGAACACGTAAATTATTGGGAATACTAGAGGTAAATGAATATAATTGAATAAATGACATTTAATAGTTCAATTATATGGTATTTTATTACGAATTTAAAACAAAATAAATTAATCTTTCATTACAATATTGTTGGACCTTACAACTAAACGTTAACCTTAACTAATGAACTATACAGAGTGTTTTTGACGCGGCAGTCCCAACTTATCTCTCCTTAGAATGTTCCGAATAATGGAGATCTGATAATTTGGAATCAGGAATGAAGGAGAATGAAGGAAATGGTAACATCGGTCGTCCGGCAGATTATACAGGGTGATTCATTAGTGTAGTATAAGGCAATATTTCCGTTGTCTTAAAAGAAAGATAAACTGCTTCATACAAAAGTTGTTTTACCTATCATTTTCCACAATAAAAAATATTTTCACCTATACTGCGTGGTGATAAAAATATACCTTATCTTTATTCAATGAAACGTCCTGTATATTTTAACACATTACGAATACTGAAAACGTTGTTTCCAACTGTATCCGGTGGAAATCTTGCAAATTGAATACTTTGCAAGATTCTTAAAAAGTACATGTTTGCTGATGACGGATAACTTGACAGATATTTGGCATAATATATGTTTCAATATTTTAGCAATTGTTTGTTTATCATGTAAACACATCTTTCATCTTTCGTATTGATGCAAACACCTCATGACGAATTTTTTATTCACTGATGATAGTTTTTAACTAATATTGATAATAATACCATCAAAGATTCAAGAAACAATTTTATATGATGTTCAGGACACTTTTATGAATCCGTTGGCATTATTTTCATAGGCTGGAGAATTGTTTAGGACGTTCAATGGTTTTGCTTCTGAAATGACTAGAATGACTAGTATACACTGTGTTTTTTTATAGTTTTAGCTAAAAAAACATCGGAATATTCGGAATTGGACATTTGTAACAAAAACATTGCACAGGCACGAGAAATCTAAGTGTGTTCTGCAGTTATCTTTAAAGATTGTGGGGAAGCCATTGCCAACTTTGGTTCTGTACTGCTGCGTGTTGATTTTATCATTTTAGGTTGCCTTTTCGTCGGTTTCAATTATAATGTGTTGTTTACCTGTAAATTTTAGACGAATGTTACTTCATTTGTTTGTTTTTGATTGAATCGGAGCTGGAATCAACGCTTCTTTTATAATGTCACATCACTTCAAACCACAAACTTTTTATATATTATGGCATTTTGAATGACGAGCAATTCTAACATCAACCAGAACCCTGAATAGATTGCGTTTTTGGTTTTTACGTGAACAACGAACATCCAAGACCTGACCGTCAGACAAGTGAATGAAAACTGTCATAGCTTTTGTTGAACAAAATAATCTGGTGTGGTCAGGCACCTGACTTTATCATACTATATATTTAAAATATATACGACCCGTTTTTGTGGCGACGATTCCGAAGAACCTACTAAAGGTATCGGGGCGAAACTTCATATTTAAATGTTTGATGAACAAATTTAGAATTGACAAGCTTTTTGTTCAAAAAGGTTCAAAGGAACTGGATGTTTACTCTTAACATTTTTTAACGGTTTTGCAACTGAGCCGCCATTTTTGTAATTTTGTCAAAATAGTTAAATAATAACTTAAAGTAGAGGAAATTCTGAATAATTTATGTCTATGACATTTTTTTCTGAAGTTAATAGTTTGGTTGCATGAGCAAATTCTATTTGATCGAGATCGGTCGTGTCTGCATTAATATAAAACTAGTTAGCCAGGATTTGACAGATATTTTCATTCTAATGACAGTAGGTAGTGTTAAACGCTGATGTTTTGACAATACCTACTGTCAATAGTATCAAAATATCTGTCAAATCCTAGCTAACTCGTTTTATTTTAATGCAGCCACAATCGATCTCGATCAAATAGAATCTCATGCAGCTAAACTAATAATTTTATATATTGTATGATAAAGTCATGTGCCTGACCACATCAGATTTTTTTGTACGTGGTCAAAAATGTTCACGGGATTCAAGTGGACATATTTCTGCTAAAATCTCAATGTTTCTTTTGCACTACAATACTTTGTCATACGACGTATGACAAAGTTTTTTTTTTTTTTATTATTCATAAATGCATTGCAATCTAGTCATAATTGACTAATGAGTAATTTAATTCTAACTTATTTTACTAGTTTAACTTAGCCTAACAGGCACCCATCGATGTCTCTCAGTTGGTCCTGGTATACTTGGCACGTTTTTCTTGCGCACTACGTAGCACTGTCTCTGCTATTAGAACTAACACTTACAACTAGCACTTACTCTGCTTTTCCACTAATTCACATTCACACTAACTCAAAAGGCTTCTTTCTCTTGAGTCTTCGGATTAATTCAGTGTTGTCGAGGAGCTGGATGGCCTCAACGTTTACGTGATGGTAAAGCCTTTCCTCGTGACTTCTTGCTACTTTTTGGATTTCTTTGAACACAAACTCCATTTTGAGGTCCTTGTGGAGATCATCATTCCTGATGTACCAAGGCGCATTGACAATGCATCTCAATAGTTTATTTTGAAAGGTCTGGACAATTTTAATGTTACTTTTTTTGGTGCAACCCCAGAGTTGAGCACCATACGTCCACACGGGTTTTAGAATATGCTGGTACAAGAGAAGCTTATTATGTACAGACAGCGTGGAGTTTCTTCCTAGCAGCCAGTACATCTCTCTGTAGCGGATTCCTAATTCCTCTCTTTTCTTTTTGACATGGGCTTTCCAGCGTAGCCTGGCGTCTAATGTCATGCCGAGATATTTGGCTGTGTTTGCGTACGGTACTAGTTGGTTATTAATAGTAACCGGGATATGTTGTATTTTCTTATTGGTGAAGTCAACATGTACTGACTTAAGTTCGTTCAGTTTGATTCTTTTATTCTTTGTCCAGACCTGAAAATGACCAAGAGCTGTTTGGAGTTTTCTCCTCGTTTCTTCATTGCTGTTCCCAACAGCTAGGATATCCGTGTCGTCTGCGAAAGTTGCGACAATATTATTTTCTAGTGCTGGGAGGTCGCTGGTGTAGAGTAGGTAAAGGACCGGCCCTAAAACACTACCTTGCGGCACTCCTGCTTTTATTTCCTTAAGGACAGAGCATGCATCCCCTTGTTTGACTCTAAAGTATCTCTCAGTCAGGTAAGATTTTAATAGTTGTGCAAACTGTTTCGGGAGGATACTTCCTAATTTATTGTTCAGTCCTTCATGCCAGACTTTATCAAAAGCCTGTGCCACATCTAGGAAGACTGCAGAACAAACCTTTTTTTCCTCTAACGCTTTTTCGATTATGTTGGTTATTCGGTGTATCTGGTCAATAGTAGAGTGCTTGTTGCGAAATCCGAACTGATGGTCTGGAACAAGATTTTTGCTCTCAATTATTGGCTTCAATCTATTGAGTAGCAATTTTTCGAAGATTTTTGACATGATGGGCAGCAAAGAGATAGGTCTATAAGACGTTGTTTCGTGTGGAGGTTTCCCAGGCTTCAGTATCATGATCACCTCTGCTACCTTCCACAGTATGATAAGTAAAAATATTTTGACTCTTGTTCCAAAACACTGCGAAAACAATAACAAACAAAAACTGCAACAAGTGTGGGCTACAATAAGTAAAAAGGAAGCAAGAAAAATTCTTGAAAATGTCAAAATCAAACATGGCGCTCAGAAAAAAAAACAAAATTTGACCATGGTTTCTTCTCCACCATCTTTAAAGATAACTCAAGAATGCGTTTGTATTTGTTGTGCCTGTGCAATGTTACCGTTGCAAACGTCCAACTCAACTGCGTTTTTTGGTAAAAACAGTAAAAAAATGTTGTTGTACAATTTCACCCTGTACACTAAAAAATTAGCCTGTATACGATGCTATAAAATCTATACTGTTCTTTTTTTACCAAAAGCAGACAAATTTCATTGCCTACTGATTGCAATACACCTTTCATTAGAATCATTAGATAGACCCGATATTATCAGAAATGTTACATAGCCGTACATAAAGTAACATAATTTTGATTCAAGCGCGTACGGTATAGTTTAAATTTCCAAATTTAAATTTTGTAATTTATTTTTAAAAGCAATTCTTGAATTTATATTGAATTGATATGGATAGTAGATAAATAGTTGACATCGTAGATATCGCACAACTGATGTAGGATAACATAGAGGTTGCGTTTCATAAAAAGTCTCAGATTTATACAAATTGTCACGACCTTATGGTCCCTAGAAATATAATATTTGACGTAAACTTGTAGGGAATTTATTCCACTAGATATGCTGACACCATTGAATCGTTCGTTTAAAGTTTAGAGGGTTCAAAAGCTGTCCGACCATCCGTTCGGGTGGAACTTTTCCTTGGAAAGCATGCGAGCAATGCAAATGATAGAGCGGGGTGTCATTCATGCGATTACCACTGTAATTAATTTAGGGGCCGTCGGTTATCTGCCGGACCGTTTTCCAAATTCTATTACATGTAAACACACAAGTATTGGGTGGGTCGCTTGACCGTGCCGGTGCCGGTGGCCTGGTGGCTAACGCACGTACTAAATTACTATTTCGGATAGTTTCAGCGCCCGGCCGGTTCACCAGCGTACCCTGAAAAAGGACCAAGCGAAAGAAATTGAAGCGACAGCACAAGCCGACACAGCGATATCAGCGCCCCCTTTATTTATTATGTATTATCTGGCGTTAACGCCGCCGCTGAACGAAAACGCTTCCGCACACGACGCGTCGCGACGTCGCGATACAGATACTGAAATTACATTTTTCAGGAAGCGAGATGCGAATTTCAGATTGCCGGTAATGGTTTCCGATTTTTAACCGCCGAACCGGTTTCTGCGGGTTGTTTTTGTTTCTCTTTTAAGCGTGCGTTGCAATTTTTGGAGGTGTTTATGATATTTATCTGGGATACAATCTGGATTATGGGTAAAAACTGATGTATTATACATAAATAAGATATGTCTGTGTACTATTTAGTTCTCTTGTGATGTTTTGCAAAAATTGTTTTATAATGCATTTATTACTAAATCCTTTAATTATTAATAATCATACCTAGGGTTGCCATATTTTATAGTAACACTGTCGGGGCATTAATGACCGGGAAAATACACAGTGTGATTTTACTTGTCAAAGCAAACATTAACTTTATTAGAAGAGATAGAAGAAAAATTTAAGGAGAAATAATACACGGCATAATTCCTAATCAAAAAGGCATCGAAAAAAATTTTTTTTGTAATACAACATTCTCGTTCTTTCTTGGAATATTCTTTGAAAATTTCTTTAATATAATATAACGGTAGGGATAATTATCTTTTAAATGCACAATAATGTTTTTAAAATTAATATACCTACTTATGCAACCTTAGCTAATGTAAATAAAAACATTGGTCACAAAATTGTAAAATTAAAAAAAAAGCGATATGAAATGAGAATATACAGGGTGAGTCATTCCGTAGAATTTTAGTATGTTTATGCCGATATTCTAAATTATGTACAGTTTTTGAGAAAATCAGTGCGAACATGTACAAAAGAGGTTTCTTTGGGATTTGGTTTTCCCAATAACTGGAGTCAATTCACAATTTATGTTGTCTGACCTGATCCAGTTTCTATGGAAAAAATACCAGAACTAGTTGTAATTTGTTCGATATTTTTTTATTAATATTGTATGCAAACTTATTAAAATGAATACACATAAAAATTCATACAAATGTTTATTTAAAAAAAAAATCTGATGTGGCCAGGCACATGACTTTATCATACTATATATAAAATTAATAGTTTAGCTGCGTGAGATTCTATTTGATCGAGATCGGCTATGTCTGCATTAAAATAAAACTAGTAGAACTAGACAGATATCTCGATTACAGCTGCGTTCGGATATTGTACTCCGTTGACACCGGGTACACCGTCAAAATGACACTTACGTGTTATTGGGTGTAAAAAGTGTAACGGTGTTCAATATCCGAACGCAGCCTATATTGACAGTAGTATTTTCAAAACATTAGCGTTTGACACTAGCTACTGTCATTAGAATAAAAAAATCTGACATATCCTGGCTACTAGTTTTAAAGCAGTACGACCGATCTCGATGAAATAGAATTTGCTCATTTGCAGCTAAACTATAAATTCTACCAAAAAATGTCATATACATAAATTATAGAAAATTTCCTGTCCTTTAATTTATTATTTAACTATTTTGACGACATTACACAAATAGCGGCTCATTTGCAAAATCTTCGAAAAATGCTATGAGTAAACCACCAGTTCCTTTGGACCCTTTTCAACAGAAAGCTTTTCAGCTCTAAGTTTGGTTATGAAACTTCTAAATATGAAGTTTCGTCCCGATACCTTTAGTAGTTTCTCCGGAATCGTCGCCACAAAAACGGGTACACACACACACACACACACACACACACACACACACACACACATACACACACACACACACACACACACAGACATTTTTTTGTACCTTGGTCAAAAATGTTCAGGGGACCCAAAAAGACATATTTCCGCTAAAATCTCAAAAAATTTTTTTGGCACGATTACAATACTTTACATACTGCGTATGATAAAGTAAAAATTAAAATAAGTTTGGCAGCTGCTGCACCTTTTCCTGCTGTTATTCAGAAAGTAGCAACTAATATCCATCCATTCCGAATTATTTTCAGAAAGTACCTATTGATATTCATCTATTCCGATTTAGTATCAGAAACTAGCAGTTGTTATTCATCTATTTCGAATTATTTTCAGAAAGTAACAATTGATATTCAGAAAGTAGCAAATGTAATTCAGAATTCTCCAGATTTTTTAAGGAACTTCTCTATACAGTGGGTCGCATACAGATCAAATGGATGTCACATGACAGAATGACAAAGCGTATTTTTATATCATGCACGCTAAACAGAGACACATAGTTAAAATATACAAAGTTATTTGATAATTTATTTTAAAAAATTTATACTTAAAATTGAGAACTTAATTAAGCACAGAAAAGAAAACATTATTTCGAAACGTCAAATTGTACATTATTCTATGTCAATACATACATACATACATACATACATAGATTAATACATACATAGACCTAAAATCATGTCAGGAAATAACTGTTGCTAACAATATATTTATAATTTCCTCAGAAATTGTCGAAATAGATGAATACTTATGAAGACAGTTATAATTATTTAAATTTCCAGAATATCATTTGTCAATTTCTGAATTTTAAATGACATATTCTGAATATCAACTGCTACTTTCTGAAAATAAATCGGAATGGATGAATATCATGTGTTGATTTCTGAAAATAATTCGCAATAGATGAATATCATGTGTTGCTTTCTGAATATCAGTTGCTACTTTCTAAATAACAGCAGCAAAAGGTGTAGTAACCCCTAAATATTATTTTAAATTATGAAATAAATGCATATTCAGGTCATATAACATTTTAAAAAGTTCAAAAACATGTTTGGGCCAAAAAAGGACCCAGTCTAATCTACAGTTTGTTGACACATGGTTTGCACCCACGTAAGAGTGTATTTTTTCAATTTACAAGACCATTATTTTTTTTTAAATGGGACACACAACGATCAGTACAAAAAGCCCTCTTCAAATGCAAAGCAACCTTAAATAACAAAATGAATAGGAAAAATAAGAAATAATATTGGGGATTTTTTACTGCTTAACTATTCATAGAAGTTCAGAATTGTTAAAACCCTTTAAATTTGTTATCAGATTAACACAATGAGATTTCCAAGAAAAAAAGTAATTTTTAAATACTACTCTAGCGCGGTTTAAATCGTACTGTGGCTATTTCTTATAATAAAATGTAAACTGCACAGTTTGTAAATTGTTTTGTAGCATTTCCGTGTTGTAAAAATTCAAAAGATTTTTTGTGAAACTTTGTATGTAAGATTAAAGGAATATCTCTATCGGCTATTGTGTAACTACTGCATATGATTACCTACTTAGTTTTGTATGTAAGGTTTAATTTAGGTATAATTTCTTTTTCGTTTCTCTTCATTTATTTTAATATCCCGGAGGCATTGGTAGCCAAGGGGTATATATTTAATTTCTGACATAAAACTATATTGAAAAAATTTAAAAAGGTATAACAGTGTTGTTACACACTGTTGCAGTGAGATTTGAAGAAACTAATAATAATTATTAAGGAAGTATCCATATAATTCCTGGTTTGTCAAAAAATAAGGATTTACCGCTATGACATGATAAAGGTTTTCCCAAATGTTGATTAAAATTACGAAAAGATATAGTATACAAATAAAATAACTACCAAACGCGACGGGACCGATATATTGGGAGGGATGGCAACCCTAATCATACCTCAAATTATAGGTAATTAAAAGACCTACTGACGTTTTGACGTTCAGAGTTTTGCCCCGTGGACAAAAGCCCCTAATTAGCAATAATGTCCTTTCGAACAGCAAACGTATTTCAATCAGTTGCTATAGAAAAATGTTTATAACTTTTGAAAAAATTGTTGCATAAATTTCTATCATACCTCAAATTGTAGGTAATTAAAAGACCGCTTCGAGGTTTGGAGTTTTGCCCCATCGACAACAATCCCCAAATGTCTATGATGTCCTTTCGAATAATAAACGTATTTCTTCGCAACTTTTGTTTAGTCTCGACCCTTGTCGCACCAGACTCTCCCTGCAAATTAAATAATTAATCCATTGAACCCTGTTGGATTCTAACAAGGACACACTGTATACACCCACCCCAAAACGCAGAACATTAATTATATACAGAACCGCAGTCCCCAGGTGCGCGTATCCACAACTTTGCCTAATCGTCCATGCGTCTTGATCATTGTGCTTGGGAAAGCGGGGCTAGAGGGCGCCACCAGCTCTTGCCGTAACCAATACGACTTACGGCGGGTATAATATTCAATCCGCTGGGGCCTAAAGCAGGCACGAAAGCGTCCCCGGAGTGTTTTATGTAGGGGAAAAGTTTAACCCAGTTCTTTGGGGGTGTACTTCGGTCGCCTGCAGTTCTACCTGTGGCGCGCTGCTATCCTATCGGGAAAATCGGGAAAACTTTTCCCGAACTGCATTGATTCGATCCGCCGCTCCTAGAAAACTGATTACAGCAAATCTCAGTCCCTAATTTCGAATGAATTCGACTCAACTTCATGAATAGTTTTATATAAGGAGTGAAAAACTTTTCCTGTAGTCTGAAACGAACATTTTTGATACTGTACACGGATAGAGGGATGTGAAATGTGCTGTATGTATTCAAGATGTATCGCAGGAAGTTCAGAATAAGAAAGGAAATCATTAAAAAGTAATTTTTACCGGCTCCTCCACCATAAGTGTAAGTATCAAAAATGTCTTAAATTATTAACAGTTTAACAGTTTTCGGGATGTTACCTAACAGGAAAATTACCTGCTCGGGCATTGAAACTTTCGGTGGTATTTTATTTGGGTTGAAATCATAAAAGCTGAAGGAAACTGATACATATAATAATGTATGCCTGTTATAAAAGACGGAATATAAAACATATCAAAGCAATGAAACTCTAACGCAATAGCAGTAAAATCTGCAATGTATTTTATCATCGTAAGAGAAATGAAGTCCATACAATGTTTCGATATTTTTATTATAAATCCATAAAACTACAATGTGAACTTACACAATAGTAAGTTTTAAATAAAAATAAAACAAATATTTTATTTTCTATGTAGTCAATAAATATGCCATCTCTCGTCTCGAATAATATTGACTCCTGTGTTTGACGGCGCTTAGCTCTAAAACTACCGAACAGAAAAATTTGAAATAAAGTGTATCATACTCCTGAAACATTTCTACATAAGTTGTATCAGTTTCAAAATTTTTTGCTTCTCGGTGTAAACATGAGTAAACATGCAAATATTTACATTTTTCCGCATTTCATAAGCTCAATTGCTTATAACTTTTGTCTCAGAGGGAAGCAAACGTCAAAATTGCTCAGCATGGTTAAACAAATAGTGGTAGACATATTTGTAGAGTTTTGTTGTTTTGGCTAAACTAGAAATTAAGATAGAGAATAAAACCTCTACAAATATTGAGATTTTGTATTTCATAAGTTCAATTGTTTATAACTTTGGTCTCAGAGGGAGGCAAACGTTAAAATTGCTCAGGATGGTTAAACAAATAGTGGTAGACATATTTGTAGAGTTTTGTTGTTTTGGCTAAACTAGAAATTAAGATAGAGAATAAAACCTCTACAAATATTGAGATTTTGTATTTCATAAGTTCAATTGTTTATAACTTTGGTCTCAGAGGGAGGCAAACGTCAAAATTGCTCAGGATGGTTAAACAAATAGTGGTAGACATATTTGTAGGGTTTTGTTGTTTTGGCTAAACTAGAAATTAAGATAGAGAATAAAACCTCTACAAATATTGAGATTTTGTATTTCATAAGTTCAATTGTTTATAACTTTGGTCTCAGAGGGAGGCAAACGTCAAAATTGCTCAGGATGGTTAAACAAATAGTGGTAGACATATTTGTAGGGTTTTGTTGTTTTGGCTAAACTAGAAATTAAGATAGAAAATAAAACCTCCACAAATATTGAGATTTTGTATTTCATAAGTTCAATTGTTTATAACTTTGGTCTCAGAGGGAGGCAAACGTCAAAATTGCTCAGGATGGTTAAACAAATAGTGGTAGACATATTTGTAGAGTTTTGTTGTTTTGGCTAAACTAGAAATTAAGATAGAGAATAAAACCTCCACAAATATTGAGATTTTGTATTTCATAAGTTCAATTGTTTATAACTTTGGTCTCAGAGGGAGGCAAACGTCAAAATTGCTCAGGATGGTTAAACAAATAGTGGTAGACATATTTGTAGAGTTTTGTTGTTTTGGCTAAACTAGAAATTAAGATAGAGAATAAAACCTCCACAAATATTGAGATTTTGTATTTCATAAGTTCAATTGTTTATAACTTTTGTCTCAGAGGGAGGCAAACGTCAAAATTGCTCAGGATGGTTAGACAAATAGTGGTAGACATATTTGTAGAGTTTTGTTGTTTTGGCTAAACTAGAAATTAAGATAGAGAATAAAACCTCTACAAATATTGAGATTTTGTATTTCATAAGTTCAATTGTTTATAACTTTTGTCTCAGAGGGAGGCAAACGCCAAAATTGCTCAAGATGGTTAAACAAATGGTGGAACAAATATTTGGAAAGTTTTGTTGTTTGGGCGCCTCTCGAAATTAAGATAAAAAATAAAATATTTGAAAATATTTCGATTTTTCCGTATTTCGTAAGTTCATTTGTATATATTTTTTGTGTCAGAAGGAGGCAAAGGCCGAATTTGGTCAGGATGGTTTCAGTATTTGTTTAATAATAGTAGCAATGTTAGGAAAGTTTTGCTTATTCACAACCTTTACTATATACAAACTGGAGAAAACAAAAACGCCAATCTACAGAAGAGACCCTAGATGCAACCTGAACAAAAACTGAAATTTTTGTGGTAAGTTGTTTAAGAGAAAATAAATCGGAAAGACTTGTCTCGTGAAAGAGACATTGTTTCTTTTATAAAAGAGTAAGTTTTACTTAAATTTAGATTCAAAAGAGTTTTTAATTACGTATTTTAAATTGTTTTGCAAATGTTTAGTAATTATGTTGTTAGAATCTTTGCACGTTAATGAGCAATTTTGTTGCTGGAAGTACCATTAGACGAATAGGTTTTGTGTTTTATGCAATATTATTAAACTATATAAGTTAGGGATTAGTTCAAAAATATTTATATTAAATTTTAAGTTTAAGTTATTGTCTGCAGAAACCTAAGTTATATTTCGTAAGTTATTATTTCCTTTCCTTTTAATTTGTTTTAAAATATTATAATGGTCATGATTGTCTTTTTTGACGTACTTACATTTGAATTCTTTAGTTACTTGTAAATTTCGTTTTTAATTAGGTATATTCTTCTGTGGATATTGGTGAAGAGATGCTTCTAGCTCAACATATACATCCTTGATGTTCATTTTGTGGGGTGGTAAATATTGATACCGTAACTGGATAATCTTTTCTTTCCATTTGTTGAAAGTTTTATTTGTAGTCAGTTTATCATGTTCTAGAAACAATGTTTAATTTTAATCTTCATCTATGATCATCATTGAAATTTTCTTCTTTGACTTCTATTTCTAATTTTTCCATTAGTAGTTGATATTCAATGTAGGTAGTGAATACACATAACCTAGTTTGTCTCCTTCAAATTGAACACGCTTTTCTATACACCACATGCATACATCCCGCAAATGCGACCTTCTTTAACATACCGCTCAAAATATCCACATAGAATGAGGTATGCGTGGAGCGTAGGCGCTATTGCAGAGTTCTGTTTCGCCTGGCGGAATTTGCTCTAACTAAATATAAGTACGAACTAACGCGGTTACGTTAACACGGGGCGAACTAAATAAGGCGAACATCGATCGACAACGCCGAATTTAATTACAAAACGCCTAGTTTTGCATTTCACCCGCCAGGAGGGCTGCGTATGCTAATTCCGTACAACCCGGACGTAATTGCCTGTCGAATATAAAATACGGAATTTTGAGAGAGGTACGCCCCGCGCAGTCTTGTTCCCTTTCGTCATAAATAAATTAACAATGCTGGTGGCTGGTTGTTCTAAATTTGAACTCGTTTGTGACACGTGCTGATCAAAGGAATTAAGCGCGACACAAGCATGTGAACCGACCATCTTAGAGCAACGTGGTTTTCAGAAATGGACTCCTCATCCAATCTCCCATGCAGTAACGTTGGAATCGTCAAAATCGGATGGTTAGATGGCCAATAACGTTTTTTTCAAATAACACGAGAATAAGCGAATTGACCTCATTACTTCAATATGGTACTTCTTAGGCATGTAAAAGTATACATATTTTTGATGTACTCGTCGAGAACTATCATTTGGTGGGTTAATCTCTCTATCGCCAACGGTTGCAAAGTAATTTTTTTTTAATTTTGTTTTCTATCTCAATGTGCTAAATTTAGATCGAAAAGAATATCAAATTTTTTTGAGAGATAGGGCTGTCTAATGGGGTCTTGCTTATGCACTGGGCTGTGCTGAGTTCAACGGTGTGCTCGGTTTTCCCGTAAAGCGTACGGTTTGTCCAGAAAATGTAAAATTAGGATTTTTGCGGTTTCTCGAGAACCACTCAACTTAGAGCAACGCGGTCTTCAGGAATGGTTTCCTCGGCCAATTTCCTATCCAGTGACGTATGAATCGTCAAAATCGGATGGCTAGATGGAACACAGTGCGCCTTAACAATTCAAAACATAGTAAAATGGCAATTTTAGCTGTTTTTGATAATTTTGAGAAGTCATAACTTCCGTACCGTTCCATATAGAAAAAAATCAATTACTCCAGCGTAATCGGCGTCAAAAACTGTACCAGGGACCAAAATCTCAATTGGGTGGGAGGTAGTTTTGTTTTTGCCAACTGATCAAAATTTTGATAAAAATCATACTTTTTTACTTTAAATTTGAAGTGGCACACCTAATTCGAAATCTAGCGCCCGGATCGATATGAAACCTTCGCTATCTTACTAAAATGGATGCGCTGATCACGAATTTACATAGAACAGGTCTCTATCTCTACTGGTTGCCGAGTTGTGCTCAAATAACGTTTTTTTCAAATAACACGAAAATAAGCGAATTGGCCACATAACTTCAATATGGTACTTCTTAGGCATATAAAAGTATACATATTTTTGATGTACTCGTCGAGAGCTATCATTTGGTGGTGGGTTAATCTCTCTATCGCCAACGGTTGCAAAGTAACTTTTTTTTAATTTTTTTTCTATCTCAATTGGCTAAATTTAGATCGGAAAGAATATCAAATTTGTTTGAGAGATAGGGCTGTCTAATGGGGTCGTGCTTATGCATTGGGCTGTGCTGGGTTCAACGGTGTGCTCGGTTTTCCCGTAAAGCGTACGGTTTGTCCAGAAAATGTAAAATTAGGATTTTTGCGGTTTTTCGCGTTTTTCTCGAGAACCACTCAACTTAGAGCAACGCGGTCTTCAGGAATGGTTTCCTCGGCCAATTTCCTATCCAGTAACGTGTGAATCGTCAAAATCGGATGGCTAGATGGAACACAGTGCGCCTTAACAATTCAAAACATAGTAAAATGGCAAATTTAGCTGTTTTTGATACTTTGAGAAGTCATAACTTCCGTACCGTTCCATATAGAAAAAAATCTATTACTCCAGCGTAATCGGCGTCAAAAACTGTACCAGGGACCAAAATCTCAATTGGGTGGGAGGTAGTTTTGTTTTTGCCAACTGATCAAAATTTTGATAAAAATCGTACTTTTTTACTTTAAATTTGAAGTGGCACACCTAATTCGAAATCTAGCGCCCGTATTGATATGAAACCTTCGCTATCTTACTAAAATGGATGCGCTGATCACGAATTTACATAGAACAGGTCTCTATCTCTACTGGTTGCCGAGTTGTGCTCAAATAACATTTTTTTCAAATAACACGAAAATAAGCGAATTGGCCACATAACTTCAATATGGTACTTCTTAGGCATATAAAAGTATACATATATTTGATGTACTCGCCGAGAGCTATCATTTGGTGGTGGGTTAATCTCTCTATCGCCAACGGTTGCAAAGTAATTTTTTTTAAATTTTTTTTCTATCTCAATTGGTTAAATTTAGATCGAAAAGAATATCAAATTTTTTTGAGATATAGGGCTGTCTAATGGGGTCGTGCTTATGCATTGGGCTGTGCTGAGTTCAACGGTGTGCTCGGTTTTCCCGTAAAGCGTACGGTTTGTTCAGAAAATGCAAAATTAGGATTTTTGCGGTTTTTCGCGTTTTTTTTCGAGAACCACTCAACTTAGAGCAACGCTGTCTTCAGGAATGGTTTCCTCGGCCAATTTCCTATCCAGTGACGTGTGAATCGTCAAAATCGGATGGCTAGATGGAACACAGTGCGTCTTAGCAATTCAAAACCTAGTAAAATGGCAATTTTAGCTGTTTTTGATACTTTGAGAAGTCATAACTTCCGTACCGTTCCATATAGAAAAAAATCAATTACTCCAGCGTAATCGGCGTCAAAAACTGTACCAGGGACCAAAATCTCAATTGGGTGGGAGGTAGTTTTGTTTTTGCCAACTGATCAAAATTTTGATAAAAATCATACTTTTTTACTTTAAATTTGAAGTGGCACACCTAATTCGAAATCTAGGACCCGGATTGATATGAAACCTTCGCTGTCTTACTAAAATGGATGCGCTGATCACGAATTTACATAGAACAGGTCTCTATCTCTACTGGTTGCCGAGTTGTGCTCAAATAACGTTTTTTTCAAATAACACGAAAATAAGCGAATTGGCCACATAACTTCAATATGGTACTTCATAGGCATATAAAAGTCTACATATTTTTGATGTACTCGTCGAGAGCTATCATTTGGTGGTGGGTTAATCTCTCTATCGCCAACGGTTGCAAAGTAATTTTTTTTAAATTTTGTTTTCTATCTCAATGTGCTAAATTTAGATCGAAAAGAATATCAAATTTTTTTGAGAGATAGGGCTGTCTAATGGGGTCTTGCTTATGCATTGGGCTGTGCTGAGTTCAACGGTGTGCTCGGTTTTCCCGTAAAGCGTACGGTTTGTCCAGAAAATGTAAAATTAGGATTTTTGCGGTTTCTCGAGAACCACTCAACTTAGAGCAACGCGGTCTTCAGGAATGGTTTCCTCGGCCAATTTCCTATCCAGTGACGTATGAATCGTCAAAATCGGATGGCTAGATGGAACACAGTGCGCCTTAACAATTCAAAACATAGTAAAATGGCAATTTTAGCTGTTTTTGATAATTTTGAGAAGTCATAACTTCCGTACCGTTCCATATAGAAAAAAATCAATTACTCCAGCGTAATCGGCGTCAAAAACTGTACCAGGGACCAAAATCTCAATTGGGTGGGAGGTAGTTTTGTTTTTGCCAACTGATCAAAATTTTGATAAAAATCATACTTTTTTACTTTAAATTTGATGTGGCACACCTAATTCGAAATCTAGCGCCCGGATCGATATGACACCTTCGCTATCTTACTAAAATGGATGCGCTGATCACGGTGTGCTCGGTTTTCCCGTAAAGCGTACGGTTTGTCCAGAAAGTGGGAAAATATAGTTTCCGCGGTTTCTCGCGGTTTTCTCGCGAACCGTGCAGCTTAGAGCAACGCGGTTTTCAGAAATGGATTCCTCGTCCAATTTTCCATCCGGTACCGTTTGAAACGTCAACATCGGTTGACTAGATCAAACATAGTTTGCATTCAAAGTTGCTAATATAGTAATAGGGATTCTTCTGTCTCATAGTGAGTCGGTAGTAACATTTAATTTTGTAGGAACCTCAATAATATTCTTTGTATAAGACGAATCTCATGCTCGTCCAACCAAGTCATATATAAAAAAGAAATGTCTTAATTGCGAACATATTTCAATTACTTAATTGTCCGTACCAAGCTTTAATTATACTTCATTTTGCCCAGGGCTCGCTTATTTCTCAAACCATCATAATTAAACGTACATTTCATTTATACCAGCGTTGAAATTATAATAAGTTTTCGTTCTCCTTTTCGTTGAGGCCATCCGACCATTAACGGTTCGTAACTGACGCTCGAGTGGCGTGGTTTGTTTCTCCGACTCTAGGTGGCGCCTCTAGGAGCGTTCCATTACATTCAGGTCTGCATTTTACGTTCATTTCGACAAATTTCACCGCAAATTCGTCCAGTTCGAATTTTTTTGTGTTTTCTTTTTCATCCCTGGTACCTACAAGAGTTCAACGAGTTCAACAGTTATAAAACTCAACGAGAAAAGCTCAATTCTTTAGCAGCAATTAGGGGATTTTTTTTGTTACGAGCTGATGTGAACAGGATTTTATTTTGTTCGTTTTCGTGTTTTGCGATTCCCGTGAATGTGTATGGTGTAAAAGCTTGGTGAAAATAATGACTATAGACCGTTTGTATTGACGTTTCAGTTAAGTTTTTTTTTGAAATCGTGTAATGCGAAATACTTCATTTTTATGGACGCTAAGTATTGGGTATTATTCGTTAATTATTTCTTACTTTTTATAACTTTGTACTAGTGCTAATTTACTGTAGATAATATTGAAATTTAGAATTTTAGTTAATTTTAGTTATGTGAGACAACATTCAAAGTTGATGGGTTAAAAATTATTTTTATATACGCCTCGCTCACAGATGAATTGGGTAATAAATGCTGAAGTTAGTACGCATTTTTCTTGAACAAAAAAGAAAAAATAAGGAAATATTGTCTGCATTGCCTGGTGAGATGTTGTGTTTCAGTAAATATGTAGGTCGATACAGTCGCCGTAATAAAATGCGTCCGTCGTAAAAACGTAAAAGCGTCGTTAACAAGAACCCCCACGGCCGGTCGCCAGTGGCGTGCTCGCCGGGGGGGCGACCGGGCGCTAAAACGAAAGAGAATTATTGCGAGTGACCATAACACGATAATAACAATAACTCGGCGGCACTAAATAAATGCCCTTGATAAAAATCGTAAAGAATACATTTTATGTAACGCTTCGCGAATAGGAGGGAAACAATGTAGGGCTTAATGTGCCGTGGAAAATGAACCCCGTTCCGCACACAGAGCTTTATAAACCAAAGCTTTCACTGTGTTCGTTTCAGTCGTGCTGTTCCGTAATTCTTTTCAGGTGGCTCGTATCAAACCACGATATCACGGTTTTCTTTTACTTTTCCTGCTACTTTGCTACTAAATAATTTATTGTTCGTATTATACATGGCTACATGAATAAATTCTACTACTTGTTAGTTCTGACGATTTTATTCCAAAACAACACTTTTTTGAAACCTGTAACTTTTTAAAATAATAGTTACACTTAAAAATGTAAATTAATACGCCAAACAAAATGGAAATGACTGTCATAGTATCGATGACAGTCGTGTTCTCTGTGGATTGGTGAGGTTTAATGCAGTGTATGCCCTCCACGAGCACGTATCACTTCCTTACACCTGCGTGGCATGCTTCGCACTAGTCTGCGAAGAGATTCTTGGGGTATGCTTTCCCATTCCTCAATCAGGGCTTGTGTCAGTTCCTGTATGGTTAGTGGTGGATTAGGGCACTTGCTAACACGTTGGTCAAGCTGATCCCACACGCGTTCAATAGGATTCAGGTCAGGACTTAACGGCGGCCATTGCATGACCTGAATTCCACGTTCTTGTACAATGTTTCTCGGGATGCCGGCGGTATGTGGCTTTGCATTGTCCTGCAATAGGATGAAATTTTGACCGACGCCATACGGGTATATCCTGGGTAACGGACGCGACATTCCTACGCGATTAACAAAGCTTAAAATAGGAAAGAAACGGAAAAATCGTATGCATATTTTAGTTAGTGCAAAGTACTAGTAGAGTGCTATATTAAACAAAAAAAATTGGAAGGATAAATAGTTAAGTGCAAATATACAAGCAAAAACAAAAGTGTTCGGACGCGACAAAAAATGGAAGTTTGGAGAGAAAAATCTTTTTGTTTTATGTGCAAATGAAGACCAAAGAATGACTTTTGTCGGTAGACTTATGAAATGTGGGAAATATCTTTCAGCTTTTTTTATGATATAGTACGAGTTCGGACGCGCCAGTTTTTTCCCAAAGCATAAAATACAATAATCTTCATTTCAACTCTAACTTTATTTCAGAAATTTAACATAAAATTAATTCAGTTATAATAATATAGTAAAATTGGTTACTACACGCTACTATACCGAGTACCGACCGATCGAGCTACTACGAGATCAATCAGAACGTAAAGGTGCGTTCTGATAGGTGGTAATGATAGGTAATGGCAGTGGTAGCAGACGAAATTATAGTATTTCTCACCAGCCGTGATAGGGACATATATTAGTTTGCACGTACATACATTTGAGTCACTAACACTTCCTATCAGAAATACTATAATGGCATCTACTACCACTGCCATTACCACTAATCAGAACACACCTTAAGCATACTTGATTTGAAATCGGACCTGTTTCAAGGTACAACCGTTCCAACGTACAGCTTGAAACAAGTCCGATTTCAAATCAGTAACTTTATAAACAAACTTTCAGTACTTTTACTATGGTATTTACTGAAAATTCTATGATTTGCATTTTTCAAAAATATCGCAACAAGCACCCTGTTTGCTGTAGCACTCTGTATTCCATTTACAGTAGAGCGCCGATAATCCGAACTAATGGGGACCGATGGTGGTTCGGATTATCAAATTGTTCGGATTTTCGAAAATAACCTAGAAAATGACACAGGCTTCAGAAATGTCTAAAAATACACATTACAAAGATAAAAGTTTATATTATTAGCCAAAAGGTTCAATAAAAAAATATAAAAATTACAGGCCTATGATTTATTACAAAATTAGCGAAAATTGAAACTGCTTTTATATTTACAACATATACACATTTAAGCTTAATTATTAAGTAATAAAAAACAATTCGGACCAGTCTGAACCTTTCGCTTGCGGTTGACCTTTTTTTGGGATATACCCATATGAAACAGGCGCCACGTGGTCCTCCAAGATGCTTTCGATGTAATTCATGGCATGTACTTTACCAGGAACCACAACAAGGTCAGTTCTGTTATCCATACTGATTCCAGCCCAAACCATCACAGATCCACGACCAAATCCATCCACTTCCTGTATAGTAGCGGCTGCGTAGCGTTCTCCAGGACGTCTATATACACGTACTCGACCGTCGCAATGAGTTAAACGAAATCTGGACCCGTCTGTAAACAGTACAGGCGCCCAGGGACGAAGTTGCCAATCTCTGTGATCCAGAGCAAACCTCATTCACGCTGCTTTGCGATGCTGGGTAGGGCGTGGTTCGCGGACAGGTCGTCTTGGTTTCAAATTCGCGTCTTTTAATCTGTTTCTAACAGTTTGATCAGAAATTTCTATTTCATGTGCTCGTCTTAGGTCGTTTAGGAGGTCTCGTGCTGTGGCAGTACGCTGACGTAGAGAGTGAAGGATTTTTAAGTGTGACTTAGAAGTAACTGGGAGTTGTTGCATACCAAATTTGATTTCCCTAGAACTATTAGTTAAAAAGTTACAGGTTTCGAAAAAAGAAATCATCAGAACTAAAAACTAGTTGTATTTATTCGTGTAGCCATTTATAATTTTATAATCACAAATTAAATTGAAATTACGAAGATATCATCTTTAAGGTTGAAAGTCGGCCAAAACGGTCGCCCGGGCGAAACCTAGGCGTTTACAGCACCGGGCAAATTATCATATCCGTTGTATAATGTGTTCTTTTGCGTCGTCGTTCCGGAGCATTCCGGTTGAATTATCCCCCGGATTCCGTTAGTAATGGCGCGAAAGGTGTAAGTCCGTAAGAAATTTCCAGAGAGAGCGAGAAAATACTAGCTAGCATGAGGCAGAATAGCAGGCGACAATACCTTCTACCGTCTTACCCCGAATCAACACGACGAGGTCAGGGGTTACGAATGAACTAGGGCGGTACTCTTACATTCCAACTGATATTACAACTGAAGAAATTAGAAACGATGGGGCACTGTACCCGGGGTACTTATCATTGAAATGAAATATTAAATTTGAATTAAACTTTTCGTTCTAAAGTATTGATAAAATTTGTAAGAAGACGACATTATTGAGGCTCTGTGAAAAGGGATATTCTCGTTGGTTGGTGAGAGTCACGGGACAACGTGGTGCGCGTATTGAGTGCGGAAATACAACATAAGGAAAAAAATTACGTAATGCACACTTCTAAATGATGCCATATTAATCAACTTAGTAAAGCAAAAGTAAACATACTATAAACTGAAACTGACTCCCTTGCTTTTTTATTAATTCCCGACGCATATTACCATGGCCAAAGCCTTATTATTATTGCCAACTGATTCCCGTCGTAAAAAGCAAAGCGACTTAAGGGGGGGATTCAGGTTTTTTCCTCTAAAATTACCGCCTTTTTTTAAATTTTTTATTGGGTAAACTATGCAATAAATCGATTCCGAATTTGGCACAAATATTTACTAGCTTTAGAAGTAGTTACAAAAAAAAATAATACAGAAATATTACCTACAATTTGAGGTATGATAGAAATTTATGCAAGAATTTTTGCAAAAGTTATGTACATTTTGCTGCAGCAACTAAATGCAATACGTTTGCTATTCGCACGAACATTATCGCGATTTAGGGTCTTTTTTCGGGGGGGCAAAACTCTGAGGGTCTGATGGCTACTAGAACTTTTAATTACCTACTATTTGAGGTATGATAGAAATTTATGCAAGAATTTTTGCAAAGGTTATGGACATTTTGCTGCAGGAACTGAATGAAATACGTTTGCTATTCGAACGGACATTATCGCGATTTAGGGTTTTTTTTCGGGGGAGCAAAACTCTGAGGGTCTGATGGCTACTAGAACTTTTAATTACCTACAATTTGAGGTATGATAGAAATTTATGCAAGAATTTTTGCAAAAGTTATGGACATTTTGCTGCAGCAACTAAATGAAATACGTTTGCTATTCGCACGAACATTATCGCGATTTAGGGTTTTTTTTTTCGGGGGGGCAAAACTCTGAGTGTCTGATGGCTACTAGAACTTTTAATTACCTATAATTTGAGGTATGATAGAAATTTATGCAAGAATTTTTGCAAAAGTTATGGACATTTTGCTGCAGCAACTAAATGAAATACGTTTGCTATTCGCACGAACATTATCGCGATTTAGGGTCTTTTTTCGGGGGGGCAAAACTCTGAGGGTCTGATGGCTACTAGAACTTTTAATTACCTACTATTTGAGGTATGATTGAAATTTATGCAAGAATTTTTTCAAAAGTTATGGACATTTTGCTGCAGCAACTGAATGAAATACGTTTGCTATTCGAACGGACATTATCGCGATTTAGGGCTTTTTTTTCGGGGGGGCAAAACTCTGAGGGTCTGATGGCTACTAGAACTTTTAATTACCTACAATTTGAGGTATGATAGACATTTATGCAAGAATTTTTGCAAAAGTTATGGACATTTTGCTGCAGCAACTAAATGAAATACGTTTGCTATTCGCACGAACATTATCGCGATTTAGGTTTTTTTTTTCGGGGGGGGGCAAAACTCTGAGAGTCTGATGGCTACTAGAACTTTTAATTACCTACAATTTGAGGTATGATAGAAATTTATGCAAGCATTTTTGCAAAAGTTATGTGCATTTTGCTGCAGCAACTGAATGAAATACGTTTGCTATTCGCACGAACATTATCGCGATTTAGGGTTTTTTTTCGGGGGGGCAAAACTCTGAGAGTCTGATGGCTACTAGAACTTTTAATTACCTACAACTTAAGGTATGATAGAAATTTATCGAAAAGCAATCGAAAAGCATATTAATAAAAGATTTCCGGGTTCAATAACAAATTTCCTTCCACAGAAAACTTATCGCAACCGAAGCCCCGACAGTCACTAAAAGCGGAAACGGACCGCACCCCCGTTATGGTCCGACGGTTATGATTTAATTTCCACGGTGACGCGTTCGCCCTCTAGCGGCAAATTGTGCGTAAAATGTTGATGAAGTCTTTACAGGTCCGGTCTGACGCTGCGTCATTTCCTAACTGGATTAAATTTCATAGAAGTGATTTACGAGGCCTATATATGTATTATTCGTTTCCGTTTTTTTTTTCATTTTTCATGTAGGGGCAGGACTGCTTTGTTGCGAATTCAGTGCCAATACAGAATCCGCCATGCGTGATATCAAGATACATTTGAAACGGGAGAACCATAACAGCGTTATTGATTGTTGGCAACGAGAAATATATGTTGGAATATGATATGTGATCAAACTGTTGCCAGCAAGCGGTGTATGAATATATATATATATCGTGTATCGTATAAATGCTTTTTTGTTGGTTATATGACGTCATAGAGGGTCAGGAAAATAATTAATTGGCATAACATAAGCCTACCTGACGTATTTAACTGTTTTGGTTACCAGAATATACCAAAAGTAGCTACACATTCGTATACTTGCCAAATATAAAAAATTTGCCAAGTATACGATTATTTGTGAAAAGAAAAAACAGTTCTATTCAATTCGTATCGAGTCCACCTCCAAAATAGATTCATATATTCGACGGTCGGCTGTGCGGACGGTTTTTTTTTAGAACGAATACTTGGTATTTGTATTATCCAGTTGAAGTGGGTATAGCAAGTGCCTAGGCGACAAATATTGGTTTTATTTATTTGCACTCGATGAAAATTTTAGTACGCTGTTTAATTTTTCCATTTTTTAATTTCGTTTTGTGTGTAGTAGGTCGTATACGAAGATTGACAATAGATTTGTAATTATTAGTAAGATTTTTGATTTTTCTAAAGGGCGAAAACCGCATAAAATTGTAATTTTGTGAAACCGTCAGACAGATTCCGGAAATCGTCAGAGAGAAATTAAAAAAAAAATTGTTGTTTTTACCTGTCCACATAAACGCAATGGTATTTCTTTCCAAGAAAAATGTACACCATATACAGAGTGTATCCTAAGTTGATGCTTTTCTATGAACAATATAGATGATACTCATTTATGAGCTTTCAAAATATAACCTTTTTGTTAAATAAAGAAGCTACACAAAATTGTTTCTACTATTAAAATATTTTTAATCGTTTTCGTTTCTCTTCAAGTAATAAACATCATAAAAATTTTATAGACAGCATGTCTATAAAATAATTTATTTGGAAAATTACACTTTATTTACTTGTATTTATATATTTTTATGACGTTTATTATTTGAAGAGAAACGAAAGCTGTTAAAAATATTTTAATAGTAGAGACAATTTTGTGTAGCTTTTATATTCAACAAAAAGATTATATTTTGAAAGGTCATTTGTTTAAATTTTTGTTTCAGAAGCTAATTGATCTGTATTTCAGACAATATTAGGACATATTTATACAACAAACCTAGTAGTGCAATTGGATTTAGTAGAACTTTAAAGATGACGAAGAAACCATATCCAACATTTCTTTTATTGGCAATAGCTTCCTAATTTAAATAAAAAAATATATATTTTTTCTCATTAAAATAATAATTTATTTAAACTACATAGTTCACATCAAATGTCCAATATTTTACAGTCTGTTAAAATTAGATGCTGCGAATTAATAATACAGAAAGCTAATAAATTAAATAAAAAATCATTAAAATGAAACAAACAGTTTCGTCAAGATTTGTTTTGTAAATTTCCACAAGAATACCCTTGTTAGTACGCAGTGAATTCTACACTTGTGTAATTAAAAATATGTCGGCCTTATAAAATAAAACCTTGCTTGTTCGTAATCAAATTATCAGATTGATTTGAAAAAGCTAAAGTGCAAATAAGGCGAACTAATCAAAAAAATAGCTAGTGCCCATTCGGTACGCACATGTAGCAAGTCCTCAAAGAAGATTTTCACGTAGTACAAAATGTTATGTGGCGATGCATCAATGTCCGATGCATTTACTGTCGCAGTGCAACTCTGACGGTCCGAAATCACAAACGAATATTGTAAAAATTTGTTGGTATATCATAGATTTTTTTGAGTTTTATGAAAATCAGCCGGTAATCAAGGATGGATGAAAAATATTCGGTGAACGAACTTAAAAGGAAGAATAAAACACTCATGGCATCGTTTAGACCAATCAATAACAAAAATTTTCGATTTGCGTGGCAAATATATTTGCCAAATGTTTAACATGTGGCAAATACTTGATATTTGGCAAGTATACGAATGTGTAGCCCCGGCTTAACAGTTCGAAAGCATACCTCAATAATTCAAGCTTTGGTACCGCGTCTCCCATCATAAAATATACACAAATCGAAGGACCTTCCACGGTCCTGTCACCTCGTTCATTTTTAACCAAATCCGACACAATTCAGACCGAGACTTGTCGAAGACCGCTCTTGATGAAATTACATTTTAAATTCGTTAAAATATGCACGCAGACACGAGGCTGGTTGGTGATTTTTGAACGCGACGTCTTGAGACGCGCTGTAGATGGGTGGGCGTAAAGTGCTGACCCTGCGGCGATGGGCCGTGACGAGAAATTTGCGTTCCCCGTTCAGACTTGTCAAATAATAATTACGAGGGACCGAAACTTCCGCTTCTGTGTGCGGAGAAGGGAGTAGGCTCTGGTAATTATTCTTGTTGGGACAACAGCTAAACCCAGTTGTATTATTCGGAACATTCAGATTAGCATATGATTGCGAAGGCATGAAATGACAGGCAGGTTGGTTGGTTTCGGCATATAGGGGTGGATTTACGATTCTTTTTTCGGATATTTCCCATATAATAACGACAGTTAGACTAGGATCGGTTGCAAAAGTATTGATACCCTGTGTTTAAACATAAGCGCGAGAGAAGTTTTAAAATAATGCTCGACTTCTAGATTGTTTTCTCCTAAACCGCTTAGCACCAGGGTTCGGAAATATTCATTTATGAACGTTCGCGTACGTACATTTATGATTTTACACGTGAACGTGAACGTTTCAATATTCTCTGATGCGTTCTCGTTCGCGAACGAGAATCATAAAACAAGCCCAGATCGTTCGCGTTCGCGTATGTTAGGTAGCAAAAATGTCTGCTGTTGTTCGTACGTGTGTGTATTGGTGAGTCACACAGCGTGCGTTCTTATATGTAGCTATCAGTTGCATCGATACGTTCGCGAACGGTCACTGCTGTGGTTCGCGTTCATAGGTGAATGTAAGTGCTGCGTCAAACATTCGCGGAAAGTTGGTGTGGTTCTATTCTATCTTCCATGCGTTTCAGATTTATAAAAAAAGTTGCGGGAGATTATCAGAAATTGTTCAGAACTCTCCACGGATCAAATCCACAACCACTATTTTTTTTCACAGCCCCCACCCTCCGCTGCAGTACCCTAAAAATCAGGCAAAATTTTCCCCAAATTTACAGTTTTACAAAGTTACGTCATCTCATTATTTTTTTTGCAGAAATTACTATTATTGGATTATTGACATGTTTTTTGTCATTTATAAACTAATTTAAAATTGTTTAAACAATTACTTTTTGTTTAAACAAAAATATACGATGTTACGAACATATTTTTCCATTTTTTGCAAAAATTATTAAATGCTTGTTTTTTTGTCACTTATTTACTAATTAGCAATTGTTTAAACAATGGCCCATTGTTTAAACAAAAATATTTGATGTTACGCACATATTTTTCTGATTGTGCAGAAATTATTAGATTATTGGGTTTTTTGTCATTCATTAACTACTTTGCAGTTGTTCAAGCGAATGCCATTTGTTTACAAAAATATACAATGTTACGGACATATATTTCTTTTGAGAAATTATGATTAGATTGTTGGCATTGCTAGTCATTAATTAACTACTTTGCAATAGTCAAAATAATAATAATTTGTGTTGCAACCACATTATTGGTTTGACCGATAGCGTAAATCCTCCAAAATTAGAGACCAGAAATCCTACAATAATTTTTGCGAAGGAATACGTACTAACATTGTATATTATAGTTTATACAAATTTATTTGTTCAAACAATTGCACATTAAGTAACAAATTACAAAAAAAATGCCAACAATGTAACAATAATAATTTCTACAAAAAGAAAAACAAAAACATTGGAAATTTTTGTTTAAACAAATGGTAATTGTTTAAAGAATTGCAAATTCGTTAATAAATGACAAAAACTCAATAATATAATAATAGTTTCTGCAATAAATATAAAAAATATATCCGTAATAATGTATATATCTGTTTAATCAAATGGTATTTGTTTAAACAAATAGTATTTGTTTAAACAATTACAAATTAGTTAATAAATGTTAAAAAAATGCCAATAATCTAGTAATAATGTATGCAACTGTAGAAAATTATGTCCATTACAATGTATATATTTGTTTAAATAAATGGTATTTGTTTAAACAATTGCAAATTAGTTAATAAATGACAAAAAAGCCAATAATCTGATAATTTCTACACAATTAGAAAAATATGTGCGTAACATCAAATATTTTTGCACCTTTGCATTTGTAGCACAATGCTCTCCCATCTGAGCCTCAGTAGCTCAGATGGGAGAGCACTGTGTAAACGCAATCAATTGCAAAGAAGTTAATTAATGACAACGAAGAATAATCTAATAATAACTTCTCCAAAAAAAGAAAACTTGTCCGTAATATTGTATATTTTTGTAAGCAAGTGTCAAATTGTAAATGACAAAAAAATGCCAATAACCTAATAATAATTTCCTTTAAAAAATATGTCCGCAACATTGTATATATTTGTTTAAACAAATGGTATTTGTTAAACAATTGCTAATTAGTTAATAAATGACAAAGAAAGCCAATAATTTAATACTTTCTGCAAAAATGGAAAAATATATTTGTAACATCGCATATTTTTGTTTAAACAAATGGTAATTGTAGACCAGCGGCTTAATGGGAAAATAATCGGAAAAACGTAAAGCGAAATCTCTCGCGGTTTGTTTCAAGAATTCTGCAAATACGATGACTTTGTCTTTGTTATATGCAACCCATATTCAGATTTATTGAATTTTTGGAATAAGAATTTTTTATAATAAAATTACAGTGGACTAAAAAAATGAGGTTTTGTCTCTATTTAAATAATAATGTTTATAATTATGACAAATTTCACATCCATGTTTTCATATTTTTCAATTCATTTATTACCTGTTGTGGAGGTACAATATTTTTTTTACTTTTGTAGTATTGCTGTCTTCATTTGGAGTAAAGGATTGTTGCAACCTTCCTGCAAACAACATGGCTTTGTCATTGTTAACCCATCTTCCATTCTAAAGACCTACATCCATTTTCCAACAATAGAAATTGATGCAGGTCTTTTTAAGAACATGCAATTAAACTCTCAAAATTTCGTACAACATTTCGTACCAAACTCACTGTAAAATATTCACATAATATGAGGTCACGAGTCAGTCACTAGAGCAACTTCTTGGAAGCAATCCTGGCACCAGTCACTGCTGTTAAATTACATCTATTGTGTGTTAGGTAGCGCGTGTGCTGAGAGCATGGCAAGCGTACCGAACATCAGTTAAAATCTCACATTAAAAATCCATTAGTATCAAGGCATTGTTTCACCTCGAAGGCGTATGAGTGGTTCTCGCCTTCGGAGTGCCATGGGATCCCCAGGACCCGTCTTATGGCGTATACGTGATCACGTATTGGTACTTCTAAATAACTCAGACGTGAGGCCCGTTAAGGCACAATACTCCATTACGAGCCGCCGGCAGATGTCGGTAGTTGTACTACAGGAAATGCCGCTTGAAAAATTCAGCGGCGCTGCCATAGGACCTCCGCTATTCAGTTGTTTTTACGTTGCGCAGCGGCAGTTTTACGGTCGCGTCCACATGAGCTTATCGAACTGTAACGAAATATAAATTGTCTCTCCTCTGCTTCTCGACGTTTTGATACTAACAACGGCGCGCACGTAGGTGCAAGTGCGATGTTTATGGATGTTACACTGTTGTCGGGGGAGAGATTCGTTTGATTTTAAGTTTTAAAATATTTTAAAATATATTTGAAATATTTTAAAATATTTTAAAGTATTTTAAAACTGAAAATCAAACGAATCTCTCCACCGACAACAGTGTAACATCCATAAACATCGCACTTGCACCTACGTGCGCACCGTTGTTAGTATCAAATCACGCACGTGGAATTTAATGCGGTAGGCAAAGGGCACGTGGACGACTGCAAATGACGTTAATAACGAAACTGTGTTCCGTCTAGTATTCCGATTTTTATGATTAAAACGGTTTCGGATGGGAAATTGGCCGTGGAAGACATTTGTGAAGGCCGTGTTGCTCTGGGATGCGTGGTTCGCGAGAAAAACGCGAAATGATCGCTAAAATCTTATCAAAAATTAAAAAACATTAGAGAGACAATTTTCCGGATAGGTGTGCTATTTGTAAATTATAGTTAAAAAATGCGTTTTTTGGAATGTTTAAGCAAATAATGATTTTCTTTTTAATTTTTCCGGTGGTAATTAATTTGACCAATCTGCAATTATTAATATTAAGACTCAGAACGTCACACAGTGAACGCGCAAAGCTAGTTTTTGCCCTAAAATGTAGTGTGACCAGAAATAAGTGATTGGGTTTGTATGTCTGAAAAATTGGTATTAAAATGCACCTACGTGTACGGCAGAAATTTCTTACAAAATTTTATTGTTCATAAAAGTTGTTTTAAACCAAAAATATAAATATTAAAATGCAAGTATCTGCTTGCATATACCGGGTGTTACTAAAACTGTGAAAAACGCTTGTGTGTGTGTGTGTGACGTATCTTTATGTTCAAATCTATGCAAAAATGCTATTTGAAACAGTATATATAAATATTATAGTTCATTAAATACAAAATTATAATATCTTTCTCAGTTGCATATACCGGGTGTAGCCAAAAAGATGAATGACTTAAGAGTAAGTTACTTCATTTTCAAATCTATACAAAAATGTTATTTCAAAAAGGTATTTCGAAATGTCAGAAGGAAGTACATTTGAAATCATAGTCACTTTTGACGTTGCATGTACCGGGTGTTGCCAAAAAGATGAAAATAACACTAAATTACCTTTATTTTGAAAGATACGCAAAGCTTGTTTAAAAATGATGTTTAGAAATATTATAAAGACGCCATAAATGAGAGTTTCACTTAAGTCAACGCACAATACATTGTTATTGTAATGTTTCTGAATACACAAAAAATGTTTTAAATTGTTTTAATACATGGCGAAAACAAGCTTTGGCTTCCTTCATTTCCTTTACAAAATTGTAGATGATGGGCGCAAAAATATCCAAAGTTTACAATTCAAAGTCGAGACCAGTATTCTTCTAAAATCAAGATTTGTTGCGGAATGTTAGATGACCATATTCCCGTATATTTTTCGCGATACATTAAACGCTCTAAGGTTTTGCAAAATAATTATGTTTATTAGTGGAATATTAATTAAAAAATCACCATGAACGGTCGAGGAAATATGTTTCTCCTCTTCTCTATTTTCGTATTTAATACCTCCTACCTATACTTCAGATAAACACTGCCTATTTTTCAAAATAAAAGTATTTTAATATGAAGTCATTTTCATAATTCTGATTACTCCCGGTATAACGACGAAGGTGATTATAATTTCGTATTAGTACATTTTTAAATTTCTAAATAGCTTTTTCACATGACATTTTTGGTTATCTTTTAAAATCATGGCAGTTAACTCTTAAGTCATTTTCATATTTTTTGACAACACCCGGTACATGCAACGACGAATGCGATTATAATTTCGTATTTAATGCCATATAATATTTCTAACCACCTTTTCAAATAAAATTTTTGCAGAGCTTTTAAAATAAAGGTACTTTATTCTTAAGTATCATTCATAGTTTTGGTAACACCCGGTACATGCAAGCAGATAATTACATTGTAATATTTGTATTTTATTTTCGAGACAGTACAGAAACTTTTATTAAAAATAAACATTTCTGAAAAATTGTTAATACAAAATTTTCCTTGTGTCCAACTTTCTACCGGACACTAAATTTATTAGATTATTTTAGATAAGGATACGCCATTATGATGAAAGTGTCTCATTTCACAGTAAACAACAAATATTTCAAAATATTTTAAAACACTTTAAAATATTTCAAATATATTTTAAAACATTTTAAAACATCTTTCTCATAAATTCACAACAGAAAACAGGCAATATTATTTGCTTATAGACAAAACAAGCAACACAAGAGTGGCTTCTTTGCTCGAAAAAGTCTTGACTTGCAGAGAACCGTAAGCGTTTCATTGTGCGAAGCTGTGAGCTCAACACAGCTTAGAAGGTTCACACCAATAAAATAACCAAGCCGCCGACCTTCTGTTCATCCTGCGCCCTCTAGCACTACTCGCTGGAACCCTGAAAGCACTCGCAAAACTCGATTTATCTCTCGGTAACGTGAAAGCGATCGCGGTAAGTCATTAAAGGCATTATCGGCGGTTTAAAACGCCTATACAGACACCTTAAACGTTGCCGCCTGCCGCATTGAGACGTGTTACTGTTTCCCAAACAATAAAGGACTCGGATCGCAAGTTGGTATACTTGGGATATACCCATAATTCATCCAGACGGGAGCGATATTTATTCGAAAGGGGCGTCGCTAATCCGAGTCCCTAAGGTGAGCTATTGTCTCGAACACTTCGTGCCAGATAAAAGCACGGAGATTCGAGTATCGTATGAGCCGCGAACTGCCTATACATTCGGGATTAGAACAAGTTGAGAGTGCTTTTCAAGAGATTAATGGTTTTAGAAATGTTTTTAACTTCAATTTTGACGCCTAATTCGAAATCTAGGACCTAGATCAACACGAAACCTTTGATATCTTTCTAAAAAAGCTACGCTGGTTGTGTTAATTAATACAGGAACAGTCTCTATCTCTATTGGTTACCGAGTGGTGCTCAAATTCCGATTTTTGAAACAAGCACTCTTGAAGCAAATGTACTCTGCATATTTTGGATGTACTAAATAAAATAATATATTTTTTTTCATTTTAGTAAGATAGCAAAGGTTTCATGTCGGTTCAAGTCCTAATTTTCCAGATTTTTGAATTTTTAAGCCAATAATAACATTCTTTTTAATTTTTCAGGTAGTATAATAGTTTTCGGCTTACCAGAAACGTATTCCTTGTTAGAATCGGTTGCAAAGTTTTACGGAAAACTCTTTATTAAAGTTTTATGTATTTTTTGCAACCAATTTTAACATATGATATGTTTTCGGAAAGCCCACGACGCACAGTGGTTACTCAATCTATAACCGCTCAATACTATGCATTTTGATATCACATAATTATTTATTGCTCTGCACTATTACGATCTGCACAAAACTACCATGTCAATGTTTTATCAAAGCAAGGCAGAAGTGGTTGAGGTTATGTGAAATGGATAAAATTCATCAAGGTACGAAGTTTATTGAGAATGTTTAAAATTATCGATAATTAATCGCGTTTATGAATTATGAATGTTTATTTTATGGTCAATCAATCTCGTAGATTATACAGCATTACCTAATGTTTTAGACACAAACTCAAAAGTTTATCACTGTTTACACAACTGCTTACTATAATTTTGTTGCCAATAGTATATTTTATCAAGTACAGAATGAATTAGCTGCCCGAATGTGCCCCATATTGTTTAGTTTATTTTTTAGTTTTGTCGACCGGGTTTGTCCGTTTGGATCTATTTGACCGTACTTAGCCGTACTTGGTCATTTATTATTTCGTTTTCTGTTTACGCGTATTTAAAAAACAGTACTAGGTCGCGGTAATAACGTTCTTTCCTGTGAAATGAGGCACTTTCATCATAATGGCGTATCCTTATCTAAAATAATCTAATAAATTTAGTGTCCGGTAGAAAGTTGGACACAAGGAAAATTTTGTATTAACAATTTTTCAGAAATGTTTATTTTTAATAAAAGTTTCTGTACTGTCTTGAACTTAAAATATAAATATTAGAATGTAATTATCTGCTTGCATGTACCGGGTGTTACCAAAACTATAAAAGATACTTAAGAATAAAGTACCTTTATTTTAAAAGCTTTGCAAAAAAGTTATTTGAAAAGTGATTAGAAATATTGGATGACATTAAATACGAAATTATATTCGCATTCGTCGTTGCATGTACCGGGTGTTGTCAAAAAATATGAAAATGACTTAAGAGTCTGCCATGATTTTAAAAGATAACCAAAAATGTCATGTGAAAAATCTATTTAGAAATTTAAAAATGTACTAATACGAAATTATAATCACCTTCGTCGTTATACCGGGAGTAATCAAAATTATGAAAATGACTTCATATTAAAATACCTTTATTTTGAAAAATAGGATACTTAAGAATAAAGTACCTTTATTTTAAAAGCTTTGCAAAAAAGTTATTTGAAAAGTGATTAGAAATATTGGATGACATTAAATACGAAATTATATTCGCATTCGTCGTTGCATGTACCGGGTGTTGTCAAAAAATATGAAAATGACTTAAGAGTCTGCCATGATTTTAAAAGATAACCAAAAATGTCATGTGAAAAATCTATTTAGAAATTTAAAAATGTACTAATACGAAATTATAATCACCTTCGTCGTTATACCGGGAGTAATCAAAATTATGAAAATGACTTCATATTAAAATACCTTTATTTTGAAAAATAGGCTGTGTTTATCTGTTGTAGAGGTGGGAGGTGTTAAATACGAAAATTGAGAAGAGGAGAAACATATTTCCTCGACCGTTTATGGTGATTTTATAATTAATATTCCACTAATAAACATAATTATTTTGCAAAGCTTTAGAGGGTTTAATGTATCGCGAAAAATATACGGGAATGTGGTCATCTGACATTCCGCAACCAATGTTAATTTGAGAAGAATACTGGTCTCGACTTTGAATTGTAAACTTTAGGTATTTTTGCGCCCACCATCTACAATTTTGTGAAGGGAATGAAGGAAGCCAAGGCCAGATTTTCGTCATGTATTAAAACAATTTGAAGCATTTTTTTGTGGATTTAGAAACAATACAATAACAATGTATTGTGCGTTGACTTAAGTCAAACTCTCATTTATGGTGTTTATAATATTTCTAACCATCATTTTCAAACAAACTTTGCTTATCTTTCAAAATAAGGGTAATTTAGTGTTATTTTCATCTCTTTGGCAACACCCGGTACATGCAACGTCAAAAGTGACTATGATTTCATATGTACTTCCTTCTGACATTTCGAAATACCTTTTTGAAATAACATTTTTGTATAGATTTGAAAATGAAGGAACTTACTCTTAAGTCATTCATCTTTTTGGCTACACCCGGTATATGCATCGGAGAAAGATATTATAATTTTGTATTTAATGAACTATAATATTTATATATACTGTTTCAAATAGCATTTTTGCATAGATATGAACATAAAGATACGTCACACACACAAGCGTTTTTCACAGTTTTAGTGACACCCGGTATATGCAAGCAGATACTTGCATTTTAATATTTACATTTTTGATTTAAGACAACTTTTATGAACAATAAAATTTTGTAAGAAATTTCTGCCGTACACGTTGGTGCATTTTAATACCATTTTTTCAGATATACAAACCGAATGACTTATTTCTGGTCACACTACATTTTAGGGCAAAAAATAGTTTTGCGCGTTCATTGTGTGATGTACTGAGTCTTAATATTAATAATTGCAGATTGGTCAAATTAATTACCACCGGAAAAATTAAAAAGAAAATCATTATTTGCTTAAACATTCCAAAAAACGCATTTTTTAACTATAATTTTCAAATATCACACCTATCCGGAAAATGGTCTCTCTAATGTTTTTTAATTTTTGGTAAGATTTTAGCGATCATTTCACGTTTTTCTCGCGAACCACGCATCCCAGAGCAACACGGTCTTCACAAATGTCTTCTACGGCCAATTTCCCATCCGAAACCGTTTTAATCATAAAAATTGGATTTCTAGATGGAACACAGTTTCCTTTTAACAGTTATAAAGTAGTATACTAAAATCAAACGTACCTTTCTTAAACACGCCTATAGTAGGTTCGATTACCTTCATGAGTTATTAACGTCATTTGCGGTCGTCCACGTGCCCTTTGCCTACCGCATTAAATTCCACGTGCGTGTTCGAATATTAGGCCCCGAGTGAGAACGGGGGTGGCCCTCCCTTATATAGGCGGTACCAACGGGGAGCGCCAGGGAGATATTTGAGATACGTGTCATCATCCTGGGTCCCGATCCTGCATCCTCTCTATTGGCAAACGAGTACATGTTAGGAATATTTGCACGCTATTCTATGCGGCAATTTTGCCTGCTGCATTGTCTTTATTATGTACTACGTCCTAGGATATCGAAGGATATTGTCTGTGGGATATTTCAGGAGAATGTTCGTTGGTGTTGGAATCGAAAAGTTCCGAATTTCATGGGTGATTTAATGATGGTGGTCGAAGAACGACTACAGAGTTGTGGGCTTGTGAATTTGTTAGTACAAGAGTAGGTTATTATCTACTGACTTAGTGGTTTAACATTTCTAAAAGTTCCATTTTGAAGTGGACAATTATAGTTCTATGGCAAAAGCTGCTCATGTATAGGCAACCAACTGTTCAACCGACACTACTAGCGCCACATGTCAAAATCTCGATAATGTATTCAAATGAGTATAATTTCAATAGACAAATAATTCAATAGACACTAATTGATAATAATAAATAACAATGAATACAGAAAAATGTTCTGAACATCATATTTTTTATTGCAATTGGTAATCGTTGAAACAATCGATGAAGTTTGGAAAATCAGCAAGAATAGGTCTTTGCTTGAGGATGTCACTGTTTTCGCTAAAACTACTTTGGATCAAGATAGATATCGCCGACGTGCGGTCAACAATATGCGGACTAACGTCTTTTAACGCTGTTTCAATTTATTTTTGGCCCGTAAATTTCATTCGTTTGACTTTATCAATTAATTACTCCGGAAATAATCCATAGATTTCAACGAATTAAAAAGTAAAATCACCCGCGGAATGTTAGCTTTCAATATACATTTTTGTAAAATGATTGGGTGAGTGGTTGACCCACAATAAGCTATATTATGCATTGCCAGCATTCCGTTGTTAGAAGACCTAGCATAATGAAATATAGACTATAAGCTACCCAATAATTAATTCATAGGTTTAAAGTTTATTACATAATCATTATTTATCTGGCATTTTCCATACAAAAGATCGTGCTGAAACGCCGCGTGAATTCCGACGCTCTACGGTCTTGGTGCGATGCGGGGAAGGGAGTCGTTAGCGGTGCTGTCAACAGTGAGAGAACGGCGGACAGCTGATTACCAATACACAAAAAGAACGATAACTTGTCAAGGTAGTAATTTTAACTAACAATTAAATTCTTAATTTTTAAATTCAGAATTTTGGTTATAATATGTGACCCCGCTACGAGAGAAATGCCCTAACTGCCATCTCTCGTTTCGATAGTATTGACTCCCGTGTTTGACGTCTCATAACTCTAAAACTACTGATCAGAAAAAATTTAAATAAAGTGTGTCATACTCCTCAATCATTTCTACAAAATGTTGTATGACTATCAAAATTTTTTGCCTCTCGGTGTAAACATGAGCGCAAGAGAAGTGAAAAAATGTACTCGATTTTTGCATTTGTAAATTAACTGTCGTCTTTCCGATTTTTTTAAATCCTAAACCGCTTAGCACAAAAATTTCAGGTTTGTTCAGCTTGCATTGAGAGTCTCTTCTATCGATTGGGGTTTTTGTTTTCTTCAGTTTTTATACAATAAGGTTGTAAACAAGATTTTGATGGAAGCGGGTAGATCAGTAAGGAATGTTAACAGCACAACGCAGTTAGCATGCATATAATCCTTATTTACTGCGGTTAGAGCGAAATCTGTCCAGTAAATATAAATGTGACTTCTTTTGTGGTATATGGTAGATAAAGATAAACCTATTACTATCTTTGTCTAATGAGGTCTAGTTTTTGAGAACATCGTAGATGTCCACACTGTCTAGACTCGAACATGGATGGAAAACTTGGGAGAATACGACGCCGATTCTTCAAAGGCGTGTCTTTATTTCTTTTCATTTATTGGAATTTTCTCAAATATTACATTGACGTAAAGTGAAACTACGTCGGACTGGCAACAAAAACATAATTGAAATGTTATTCCTGCAATCACGACTTCCAATTATACGTCTATCTTTGAGCAGCAATTGTTTAAAATTGGGCATGGGTATAATAGATATCCAGCCAGTCCGACCACGAATACTTCATTTAGATTGTTGTAATCTTATAAGATGCTATTTTTATTCAATAATAAACCCACACTGATCACTGTACAGTTTGGATAATTGGACCAGTAGTGGACCACCAGAACAGTCCTGAAGTTAGGCTAAACCATTCACTGAAGAGTATTCCTTTTTCGTGACTTAGATTTGTTAGGTACTTTTAATGCAAGAAGAACTGCTCTAGCGTTAACTTTTTGACAAGACAAGTATTCTAAACCATTTCTTTCATACCACAGCATTGTTTTCTAATTCTGGAAAGTTGCTGGTGTTGAGTACGCAAAGCACAGGCCCTAAAACACTACCCTGCGGCACTCCCGTTTTTATTTCCTTACGAACAGACAGCATGCATCACCTTGTCTCATTCTAAACTATCCACCTTCAACACTCATGCATGTCTCACAAATTGACACATTCAAATATGGAAATGGAAATTTCCCTTGGGTACTTTCCCTGTAACGGGTACTTCAACGAGACCCGCGGTACGCCCATGCTCGTGCCAGTGGCGTTCCTAAAGATTGAAACTGAAGGCTGGAAGGGGAGGGACGCTTTCCTAATGAACTCCGAGAAAACTGCCTATTAAATTAATTTGGAGAATTTACAGTAGTGAGAGGGAGGGAGAGAGACGATATGAATATTAAATTAAAATTTCAATATGGCAGGTGGTAGGTGACTATGGGGGTGGGGGTAAACGCCGAGGTTCTGGAGTGAGCCTACAGCCTTTGAAAACTCAAGTGGCACTGATAATTGCAGGTATCTTATATAATGTAAGGAATTTTAGGGTTGGGAAGATTTGGTCTCGTAGATTGCTCTAGAAATTTCAAGTGTTTCAGCAGGAAGGATGTTGCCGTAATTTTCGCGCTGAGGACGTGTGGGAAATTATGTTACTTTGCGGTTTGCTCGAGGCGACAACATTTACATTTTCAAAACTTGTCAGCGAAAGAGAAGTGCCCTAAATGAAGTAAGGAACTCGATGAACAGTGTAGAATTATTAAATTCTAAACATGCTGTCTTTATTATATTGGCAGTGGTGCTTATTATTACTACAAAATGTTGTTTAAAGTACATAACGATGGTAGACTATCTATTATAAAAAGTCAATAAAGAGATCCCAAGTTTCAGGAGGATTTTTTCTACTTTGCGTTATTAATTTTATTTAAATTTAGAAATTGCGGTTACTATATCGCGGTAAATTAGAATCTAGGGTATTTTGCGGGTACCACGTGGCAGCACTGTAGTAACTGTCAACTTCGTTAAAGATGAGATCGATGAGATAAAATCATGACAAAATCTAATTGTGAATAATTTTGCTCTACTTTAGCCTACAAGTTTGAATAAATATTCAGCGAGGTCGCAACGATGATCATAATGGAGCTTGGGGCAACACTTTTAACCCTACTGTGATAAATACATGAAACTTAACCTAAAAAGTTACCAACTTTAAAATAGTGGTTTCATACGTACAATAATCAGAATAGAAGTGTTTGGCGGTGACTGATTAGTTACTTCGAAGAACAAGAACTTACTAAAGAATTGTTATAACGCTTAACGTTCAATAGCGGTGTCTATCTAATTCCGCTACGTAGCCGATGCGGCTTATATATTTACAAGCACTTACAATTGAAACCCAATTCTAATTTCGGCAAAGTAGTTTATTAGAATAAATTATACTTAGTAAAATTACATGTGATGGAGGTAATACAAATACGTTGCACACAACCAGGACTAAGACGAAGTCGAAAGCGAGGGACAAAAACAAATACGAATTGAACCAAGCATCCAAGCGTCCAAAATATTACCGAAAAACTTATACGTCACATAAACTAGAAATCCTCTACACTTTAAATGTACTATAGGTTCGTACGTGTATGCTGATAAACCATTTATTGCGCATATACAATCTCGCAGCAGTAATTAAAATCGTTCGTATCTACGATGTAGGTTTGATCTTCGCATAATACCTTATTAAGGTAAATGTGGTCCTTGAATTATATCTGAAAAGGGGATTTCATGTTTAGTTGAAAAGAATGATAACGATCACTTACTAGAGTCGTAAAACATCACCGTAAACGTCATGCTGGCGTATTTTGATGAACACAGCAAAACTAAGAAAGCCCCAATCCTTTGGCCATACTATAGCAGGCTACACCCATGTTTAAATATGTATAGAATATTGATATTTCGCATGTGATTGCAACCGATTAAGAAGATGCAGGGTGTGGTTATGTTGGGTTATGTATTGTACATTTGACATATGGTATTTGATATCACCGTGTACCAATCAGACAAAAATATTACTGTTTTCGGTATTACAATGTGTTAATTGTAACACTGAAAACAGTGTTACAATGTGCGCATTGTGAATGCAAAGTAGAAAAAATATTATTATACACGCGTTGGTCACTGATACATTGGATATCATCATCAGTTAAAATCAAGTTAAATTCATGAGCATCCAGTATGTTCAAATAGACTTTTCATTATCGAATATATTTATTAAGAACAAAATAATAATCAAATGTGCTAACATATTACGTAAAACGTTTCATTGGAATAGTTTGAAAGTATTAACAGCAAATAGCAACTGCTCTTTTGTTTTTCATTAACTCATTCTTTCTCATAATTCACAACATGCCTACATGTATTATTTCACTGATTACAACTTGCTTCCGCTATCCTATTGAATGTTTCTAGCTCAAGTTTTTCTACATAAGCAAACTTGGAAGTAGTATTCTTCTGTTTCGAACAATCCTATTTTCAATAAACCTCTATTACAACGTGTGTTACTTGCAATCATCCTATCTGATGTAATTAAGACATCTTTCATAACGTTATGATAACGAACATTATCTTATACAAGAACCGAAAGTGGTGGTAAATTTGGTAAACAACTATTGTTTCGTCCACTTCGTATTCACTTCTAGCTTCTATTGTTCATATTGTTATTGTAATTACCATTTTGTGGAACCTGTGGTACAGTTTGGGTTGCATTAGATTGCCGATAAATAAATATGAACAAATAATTATTTAAAAATTGCCGCTGTAAATAGACGTCAATTAGTTGCTTGTGTCAATTATTTGCTTGAGAATGAATTACTTGTTGGTTTCTAACTTATCTTTGTTTTGCAGCCATCCTAAATACTATAACATACGAAAAATGTTGCTTTTTTAAGGCACAAATTCTAAGAATCCGATTATTAAGAAAAATGCATTTGCTTTTATTTTGTCAAAAACATTTCACAATTTTTTCATTCATGTTCAGATTCTACGCATATCAAGTATACCAGAATCACTTGTAGTTTGTTAGATTTCTTGGTAATCAATCATTTTCAAAATATTAATCATTTTAATCATTTTCTCATAGAAATCATTACTATAAGTTTTGTGGAATGTTTATAAATATTTGCCAGTTAATTTCCTTTTGTTTAAACAAATCTATTTGTTTAAATAATTCGTCTTTCTCGAAAATCCTTCTGTATTCTGTTTTCTGAGTTCGAAAGGGACATTAGTCATTAAAAAAATCTCTCTATTGTTTAAACAATCGGTAATTATTCATTTTCAACTATTTTTGTAATTATGGTAGAAAAGTCAGTTTTTTTTTGTGAAATTAACTTCTAAATTTCATATATTGGGGTGACCAACTGGCCAACTGTTATTCTCAAGTGACAGCATTGATATTTTGGGATGATTTCCATTGTTTAAATAATAGAATACTATTCGTTTTCAACATCATTTATTTGAAAAAATTGAAATGATTTCAAATCCTTCTTTTCGGGAAATTGGGGAGTTACATTTCTGTTTAAAATATTAAATTTCCTAAAGTCAACAAATTTTATTAATCACATTTCTTTCTCCATTTCTTATTCTGATTTCCTACCACTGTGTGTCGCAAGATAATGTTGATTTGTTGCTGTCTGGAAACTGTTCCCTGTACTCTAATTTGATGAAAGATCTAAAACGAATATTATTTTATTATTCAAACACTGGAAATCATCCCAAAATATTGATGTCACTTCAGAATAACAGTTGGTCAGACCGATATAACAAAAATTAATTTTGGGCGAATTGCAAGAAAAAATGTTTAAAGAAATAGCAATACAGAATAGATATCCCAAACATGAAATTTATAGATTAATATCACAAATAAACTGACTTTTCTACCATAAGAGAAGTTAGAAGAAAGTTGCAAATGCATTATGATTGATTGTTTAAACAATAGGACGAAATTTTTTAATTAATAATGCCCCTCTAAGATTATAAACTGCCATTTCGAACTGAGAAAACCGAATTCAGACGGATTTTTGAGAAAAACTAATTATTTAAACTAATAGAATTTGTTTAAGCAAAAGGAAGTTAACAGGCAATTGTTTATAAACATTCCACAAGACTTATAGTTATGATTTCTATGAGAAAAAGGATAATTAAACGATTAGAATCGTCAATTCTCTGAAAAATGTACATTTTTTCATTTGGGTAGTTTACTGGGCACTGTAGGGTCGTCAAATCCATATGTAGAATTGGTCAAATTCTTCCTTGGAAAGTCCTCTAGAAGTCCTATAACTTTAACATAAGTTTTACCAAACCGCGAACAATAATTATTCGAAAAATACCAAAAAATGTCTTCTTCCTTAATGTAAATTTGAGGCCTCGAAAGGCACCATTTAAATCCAATACCAAAATACAAAAGGGGGGGCAGCTGCCCCCTTTGCCCCCTCGTGGATACGCCCATGTGTAAGTCACTTAATTGTGATAATTTATTGTTGTAAAAGAAACATTTTTTGTATTATAAGTCTTATTAATTATTATGATTGGTGTTATTATTATAATACAGGAAATACTCCTGTAGAATCAGGACATCATGCGCTTTCTATTAATGTATCGTTTATTAAAATCGCTTAAAAAACAAAGTTATTGCACCCGGGTATTTATTGCTAACTATTACCGGGTAATCAAATTTTATAAATATTGCGGTGACAAGGACGAAGTTACAACATTCTGGATTAGGTTTTCCTTGCAGCAATAGTACCACAAAATCGGTAAACTTAAATTCCAATACGGAAAATATTAGTGGGTTATTTTGTGAATTTAAAAATATGCTGCGTAGTATGTATAGGTAAATACGTCTTTAATAGCATTCTTGCCACAGTGCCGGGTTGGGTCGAGTGAGCAAAAAAGCTGTTCTGGCCGTGACGTCGACAACACAGACAGGCCTAGACACGCAGTTTTTCCAATCAACAACTGAACGCAGTTGTTATCGTACTGAAGTTCCGTGTGCATCTTAAATCGCTACAGCTCTGCTAAACTCAATTAACCGGTAATTATCGCTATTATATTATTTTTTAACGCATTTTCTTTGCTCGTAATCGCACATGACGCAAAATAATAACATTCTACCAGCTAAAAACAAAGGAAAGCCTATGTTTAATTCGTGCTTCAAATAAATTCATACCAGGGAATGATATTAACTAATTAAAACAGTATTTAAAAAGGGCATTGCAAACCTTAATGAAAGCCCAAATAAAAAGTTTCTGAAATTGTTACAATAAATTATTTAAAAATAAAAATGTAAGAATAGTTTGTTATACTAATGACAAGAGCACCATTTGCAAACTTGCAAACTTAGTACTAAGATACCAAATATTTATCTTATTGTCATTATTTTATTTTTAAATGTTAAGAAATGATATATTTCAGCAAATGTTTGTATTTGGGTACTCTACCATTTGCAACAACTTTTCTTATTAAATTCTTTTCTGGATCATTTTCCTGATATTTCTTTGTGTGACACACCACTTCTATTTAATCTTTGCTTCCAGACTTCAATAAATATCACCTAAAATCATACCTAACTTGTCCATAATTGTTTTTTCAAACTATTTTAATAAATCATACGTTTTTGGAAACCCCACAACGTTCTGGAGTCTAGTAATTGCGGACGGGCCAATCATAATTACCACCTAAAAAAATCTGATGTGGCCAGGCACAGGACTTTATCATACTATAAATATAAGTTTATTTTTTTTGTTATAATTATTATTAAGTCTGATGAACTCTTATGTTTATTTGATCGGTGGCTTTATAAACTTTCTATGTATGTCTTTAGTTTGGTACTTTTATTTTGTTCTAATTTTGGTAGTCTTCTGTGCTGGGGCCAATGAAAAACAATAGTATCTACGTGATGCATTGACTTGGCTCCACTTAACTATTTATGAAATTGTATAAAATCTATGTATTTATATCATGAGTAGTTAATAAATATTATTATTATTATTATAAAATTAATAGCTGCATTAGATGCTATTTGATCGAGATCGGCTATGTCTGCATTCAAATAAAACTAGTAGAACTAGACAGATTAAAGCTGCGTTCGGATATTGTACTCCGTTGACACCGGGTACACCGTCCAAATGACACTTACGTGTTATTGGGTGTAAAATGTGTAATGGTGTACAATATCCGAACGCAGTTTATATTGACAAAACATTAGCGTTTGACACTACCTACTGTCATTAGAATAACAATTTCTAAAATATCTTGGCTACTAGTTTTACTGCAGTACGACCGATCTCGATGAAATAGAATTTGCTCATGCCGCTAAACTATTGTTTCTACCAAAAAATTTCATAGTTATGAATTATTCAGAATTTCCTCTACTTGAATTTATTATTTAACTATTTAGACGAAATTTCAGAAATGGCGGCTTATTTGCAAAATCTCTCAAAAATGCCTAGACTAAACATCCAGTTCCTTTGGACACTTTTGAACAGAAAGCTTTTCAGCTCCGAGTTTAATCATGAAACTTCTAAATATGAAGTTTCGTCCCGATACCTTTAGTAGTTTTTCCAGAATCGTCGCCACAAAAGAAACGGGTACACACAGACATTTTTTTATACCTTGGTCAAAAATGTTCAGGGGACCCAAAAAGACATATTTCCGCTAAAATCTCAAAAATTTTTTTTGGCACGATTACAATACTTTACATACTGCGTATGATAAAGTAAAAGACACTCATTATTAATCAAAGTGCTAAATTTAGATCGAAAAATTCGGATATTTCTTTAAAAGATGAAGGATTTTATGTATCAGTTCTTGTCCAGGAAATGTAAAATTAAGATTTTAACGGTTTTTTTTTTCAGGAAACCGCATCCGGTATCATCGGAGTCGTCAAGATCTGATGCCGACATCGAACACACTTCGCCTTGAGAATTCCTAATGGGTATGCAAGTACAATTTCTTATATTTTTTAAGTTTTTATAATTTTTTAAGTGGTAATTATTGTCCAAATTTAAATTGATTTGCTGCTCCAAAAATTTATGAGACATTTTTGTCGAAAATTTTATTTTATCACGGCGACGCGACGCGACGGCGCGGCGTCACCTAATAAGTGCATTCATAAATAATTGCATTTCACTTCTTGCAACGATATCATAGAGCTATGCTATTAGAAAATTCGTAAACCCCATGAAATCATGGATCTAGTAATGGTATTCTGTAGAATCTATCCCTAAAATGCATCACCTAATTATAACCTATCAACGCTCGTACCTTTTACAAATATTGTCTAACAACTTTCGGTCATACCTCAAATTATAGATAATAAATCTCGTTATTTTTTTTTCTCCTCGGCTAACAACCCCTAATGGACGACATTGTACATACACCACCACAAACTCGGTCAGTGAAAAATTAAATAAAAGAATCTGGTACAAGTCAGAAGCGACGGAGCACACAGTCGGATTTTTGTTCTCGTCTCTACATCGTGTTCAGTGCTCTCTTTCTCTCTTTCTGGTTTCTGTACTTTTACATGAGCGCTTTGGCACAAAAGAGGTAAACTATACCGCCGACAAGTGGTCACATTCGTCGTTGGCGATTCATACAGATGGCGCTATGTGAAGCTTGTGCCAGGAGCGAGTCAGAGGCAGGACTTCGCGCGTTGTGTGCATTCTCACGGAATCCTGGCCAAGTATTGTGACGTTAAGCGCATTACGTTTGGTAGAAAAAGGGTGCATTCTAAATCGTATGCGATTCGCGTGGATGATGTGCCTTAAAACGCGCTGCAACGTAAATAACGGCGAAGCGAACCAAAATACGTCGCGGTGAGATTTATTTGTCTCATGTGCTTTCTCCTGATATACAACATAATAGGGTTTGTGAAGGAATTTATTATTTATTAATTATCGAAAATCGAGATTGTTTTATTATTTTTTTCCTACAGGATCTTTTGAAAGTGGCAAAACACATGTCGGTGTGCTTTCAAAAAAGAATCCAAACCGAATACTGTTACTAGCCTCTTATTTATTTCAATTTTATTGTCTTTTATTATTAACAAAAACCAAATTAACTGAACTAACCTGATTTTAACTGGCAAATTGATTACTGTCTCCTTGGTTTGTATCAGCTGTTGTGTGTTAAATTTTATGATAATATGTTATCCCGTTTAGGTATTATGGGTATGCAAAACTTTAAAAATTGTTCGGACACTCACCTAATTAATCTAGAGAGGTGGTATAGGTGCCATTTAATAGCTTTTTCCATGAGCTCTCTCGTAATTTACAACACAATACGACTTGTGGGAATTTTGTTTTCTTAATTAATAATAAAAAATTTAATTTGGATTAGTTGTTATTTCAAAATGCTCATTATATAAAAATTTTGAAAAAAAAAATCAGGTAGTGGCTTAAACACTTTTTAGTTAATTTCCAAAGTTTGATAGTGGGACGGAAATTGGTTCGTCTTAAAAAATAAATGTCTTCATACATTATATATAGATAGAGAAGTCAACTATATCATCAAATTGTATTGAATGTGAACAGTTATTTATAGTCTAATAGTACCACTTCTATGATTTAAAAGTAATAACAGTATTAAAATAAATAATAGTGTATTGTATTCACTTTGTTGGTATGTATCATTTTGAGTAATAATATAACAAGAGAGTGAGAATAAATTGAAAATAATTTGACAGATTGTTTGAAAACTTGTTGCCAGTCGAGCCCTGCGGGCTCTCGTGACTATTGCCAAATGGCAACAAGTTTGAACAAAATCTGTCAAATTATTTTCTAATTTATGGAACTCTCGAGTTATATTTGACTAGATTATTTTTTGATTCACAAATTTTTACAATAAAAAAGATCAATAAAACTCATAAAATTATTGAAAAATTTAATTTAATTAATTATTACTTACAATATATGAAAATATCGTTGACACATTGTGAATATATTAAAAGAATTAACAATTTAAATTAGTACAATGAAAAACGCAATTATTAAAAATATTTCGAGACTCATTATTTATTGAGGATTTGGAATTGCTTGTTATATTAAGTGTTTCCTCCTGCGTATTTTCTCTAAGATTATTTATTATATTTGAATGATGTTCTTGGTTCAATTGTAAGTATGGTTTAATCGAACTTGCAGAATTATGACCAGTAACCTTGATTAGTTCTTGTTCTCCTACACCAGCTTTTGAAAGGTTACTTACTGCACTTGATCTGGCAGAATGGTTAGTTATTTTTTTAGAGACTGTGTCTAGACCTACTTTTTCTGCGGATTCTTTCATCCATTTTGAAATGGAATTTATTCCCACAGGAACGTTTTTATACCAAAAACCATGAGTTTGCCAAGCCGGATTTGGAGTAAGAAACAAGCGTTCGGTTTTAATATTTTCTTCACGTTTACTCATTAGTTTTTCAAAAAGACGAACAGGGCAAATATCTGGGTTATTTATGTTTGGAGTCAACCATTTACTATTAGCGCACCTTTGTGCTCCACCCTGTGCAGTTTTTGTAAAGATGGGATTGTATTCAATGCGGCCAGTATTTAATCTTTTTATGTCGGTTTCTTTTTTAAAATAATGAACTAAACATTTCGTAGCTTCTCCTCCCCTCCAAGCTAGTTCAAACGATGCAACGTGAAAAAACTTTCTTTGCAATCCACAAGGTGTATCTTCGTCCCAATAGTTAAAAATTTGCAACAATTCTGTATTAGAAAGTGCCACAGAACTTTGTTTGTGGTTTTCAGGATGTTTTTGTAAAATTTTTCTTTTTGCATCTCTTGCATTCCGAGCATTTCTGAATTCTATATCATGGAAAGGATCAAAGGACCTGTTATACTTATTAAAGTAAAGTTCTTGAACTAATTTTGCCGGTTTATTCCACATTGTCTTTATTACTGCTTCTTTATAATCATTTCCGTCTTTTCTTTTCATGTTATAAGCCCAATCTTTTAAAATCAATGCCAGAGTAGCTGTTGTAGTAGATTGATCCAGAATATAATTTCCTTCTTTGGTGAAGGTCTTAAATTGTCTCCATATAGACTGATTACTTATTAGAGTATTTTTCGAAGTAGTTTCTAAAATCTTTTTTGTAATTTCTGCATTAGAAAAGGTACTACACCGATGACTTTCACCCATTTCGCGTTGACACAATTAAGTAATTATTTTGACAAGTATCTGACAGTTGCTAGGCAAATAAAAGCTACAGTGATTATTCCCGAGAATAATCACAAGAGATTTATTCCCACTATAATAATGACATAATTGGTTGAAACTTACCCTTGTGACAAATAAAGAAGCATTTCATTGGTTTTAAGAAACGTCAAAAAATAATCAGTAGATATTATGTTTGTAGACATTTACTTTTTGTAAGACATGACCTATTTCCGTCTCACTTTGAATCTTTGGGAATTAACTAAGAACAGTGTACGCCATTACCTGATTTTTTTCTTCGAAATTTAAAAAGAGGAGTAGTTTGAAATAATCAAACTTAAACTTCCAATTTTTAATTAAGAAAAAGAAAATTCCCCCCAAGCCCTATTGTGTTATATACCAGGAGAAAGGTCATGGGAAAGGCTATAAAATGGCACCTATACCACCTCTCTAGATTAAATAGATGATCGACAATTCAATGGCCTTTAAATATATCATATACGAACAATCTTTAAAAATTTGCATATCCATAATTGCAAAACTACCCGGAATTACCTGTAAACAAGTAGATATATAGTTAACTAGTGTTGCATTCTGACAGCATACCAGCACGCTTTACTGACTATCAGCGACGCTATATCGGGTTGCATAATGGAGGGCGGTTTCTCTATTGACGTTTTTTAGCATAAAAAGGAAATCCTATACGCTGCTCGTTGCCGTGGTGGCCTCCGGGGTTTGCAGAGAACGCTCCTTCCCGTGGAATTTCCCTCCGAATAAATATTCTAGGAATTCAGTATTCACGAGGATCGAATATATATAGAATATATATAGTGTGTAGGGAGACGGGAACAAAAGACGACGCGACAAAAAAGGTCAATAAATCGGAAATAGTCGAACAAATAGACACCCCCGCTCGTTTCCGCCCGCGCCGAACTTCTTCACCCTTTTCCCTAGCTGGCAACATTCTTGCCATATATTCACCCGGTGCCTTTTCGGAGTCGAGAAAATAAAATTGAGATGACTTATTTCTAGATTTTTGCCGAGGATATGATCAATTGTGTCTCCTATTTGTATATCTTGAGAGAAATCAACGAAAAATATATTGGACATGATTAGTATTTTCTTCTTGTGATAGGAAATATTCATTACCTGAATCCATGACACTAGCAAACGTTAGATGTTAAAAGTCGTTGTTGGTTAGAGACAAACACGTTCAAAACTCCTTGAAATCTTGAAAAACTAACATATTTTACTGTACTTTAACTACTTTGAATTTTTATCTATACTTAATTCCTGTGAAATTTGGAGATCGATTCAATACATATAAACGCGTGTCCCAATGGATTCAAAATCGAGAATAAGTTTAATTTAATCAAACTAAAACAATTAATAAAAAATTTTGTTTTCCTATAATACATTTACATACCACAGTAATTAAGTTAAACAAACAAATAATTATGTCTAGCATTTCGCATATTTCCAAGTAGTTAATTTGTAAAAAAATACAAAAATCTAATTTTAGTGTCTATCCTGGTCAACACTGAAGAAAATCGAACAAATGTAAACTTTTTCGTAGAATATAAATTAATTTGAATATGATTTTCTTCATTGTTGGCCAGGATAGTCACTAAGTAGTTTTGAGTTTCGAAAATATAATACTAAGAGTATTGTATTTTTGAAACATTAAGTGCTTCGAAAAATGTGAAATGCTCTGATACTAAACTCAAAACTTATATGATCATTTTTTTTAATTAAGTTAATATTTGTGTATGTTATATATTATATATTATATATTAAGTATGTAAATTTATTGCAGTCAAATAATACAATAATTTTTTTTATTTATAATTGAAACTAATCTAAAAGATTAACCATCAATTTAAATCTGAATTCTTAAAACTAGGCATTTGTCTCTAATAGGCTATCCACTGATGTCCTATATTTACTTTGTCCTAAACAAGAAGCACTAACACTTCACTCACTGTGCTCTGCTTTTTACACATTTCACTGATTCACTAGTTCAAAGGGTTTAGTTCTTTTTGGTTTTCTCACTAGATTCTGGTTGTCCAGAATATGTTTGATATGTTTGATCAACCAATATATGTTTAACTTTGTATTTTTATGTAGTACCCCCTTCTGATATGCTATATGTGTTAATTGATAATGTTATATTGCTAATAATTTATAATAAATAAAAAAGTAATAATAATAATAGTAATAATGCTGACATAATGTTTACCACATTTTATTTGATGCTTTATGATAAACATTTTATTAAAAAATAATCAATCAAATAAGACTTATCAGCATTCCCCTTTGAGGGAGTTTCACGTGTCACATTGGCCTTTATACTGTTTATTGATGCATAATAAACAATCGTAGCAAGTTTCATAAAAATTCTTCGGTTATTTTTAGAGTTATGATTTTTTTACGATTTATGGTGAAAATATGACTGTTTCAAGAAATTAAAAAAATAAGCATTCCTTTTTGAGGGAGTTTCACGTGTTTCTATGGCCTTTATACTGTTTATTGATGCACAATAAACAATCGTAGCAAGTTTCATAAGAATTCTTCGGTTATTTTTAGAGTTATAATTTTTCTACGGTTTATTGTGAAAATATACTGTTTCAATAAATTAAAAAAAATCAGCATTCCCCTTTGAGGGAGTTTCACGTATCACTATGGCCTTTATACTGTTTATTGATGCATAATAACCAATCGTAGCAAGTTTCATAAAAGTTCTGCGGTTATTTTTAGAGTTATGATTTTTTTACGATTTATAGTAAAAATATGACTGTTTCAAGAAATTAAAAAAATAACAATTCCTTTTTGAGGGAGTTTCACGTGTTTCTATGGCCTTTATACTGTTTATTGGTGCATAGTAAACAATCGTAGCAAGTTTCATAAAAATTCTTCGGTTATTTTTAGACAGGATTTTTTGACGATTTATAGTGAAAAAATGACTGTTTCAATAAATTGAAAAAATCAGCATCCCCCTTTGAGGGAGTTTCACGTGGTACTATGGCCTTTATACTGTTTATTGATGCATAATAAACAATCGTAGCAAGTTTCATAAGAATTCTTCGGTTATTTTTAGAGTTATAATTTTTCTACGATTTATTGTGAAAATATGACTGTTTCAATAAATTAAAAAGATCAGCATTCCCCTTTGAGGGAGTTTCACGTGTCACTTTGGCCTTTATACTGTTTATTGATGCATAATAAACAATCGTAGCAAGTTTCATAAAAATTCTTCGGTTATTTTTAGAATTATGATTTTTTTACGATTTATAGTGAAAATATGACTGTTTCAAGAAATTAAAAAAATAAGCATTCCTTTTTGAGGGAGTTTCACGTGTTTCTATGGCCTTTATACTGTTTATTGGTGCATAATAAACAATCGTAGCAAGTTTCATAAAAATTCTTCGGTTATTTTTAGAGACAGGATTTTTTGACGATTTATAGTGAAAAAATGACTGTTTCAATAAATTAAAACAATCAGCATTCCCCTCTAAGGGAGTTTCACGTGTTACTATGGCCTTTATACTGTTTATTGATGCATAATAAATAATCGCAGCAAGTTTCATAAGAATTCTTCGGTTATTTTTAGAGTTATAATTTTTCTACGATTTATTGTGAAAATATGACTGTTCCAATAAATTAAAAAAATCAGCATTCCCCTTTGAGGGAGTTTCACGTGTCACTTTGGCCTTTATACTGTTTATTGATGCATAATAAACAATCGTAGCAAGTTTCATAAAAATTCTTCGGTTATTTTTAGAGTTATGATTTTTTTACAATTTATAGTGAAAATATGACTGTTTCAATAAATTAAAAAAGTCAGCATTGCCCTTTGAGCGAGTTCGACGTGTTACTATGGCCTTTATACTGTTTATTGATGCATAATAAACAATCGTAGCAAGTTTCATAAAAATTCTTCTGTTATTTTTAGAGTTATGATTTTTCTACGATTGATTGTGAAAATATGACTGTTTCAATAAATTAAAAAAATGTATTTTTATGTAGTACCCCCTTCTGATATGCTATATGTGTTAATTGATAATGTTATATTGATAATAATTTATAATAAATAAAAAAAGTAATAATAATAATAGTAATAATGCTGACATAATGTTTACCACATTTTATTTGATGCTTTATGATAAACATTTTATTAAAAAATAATCAATCAAATAAATTTTAAAAGACACTTTAAGTTTAATAACGTTCTAGACTCCAAAGCCACAAAAATTTTACGTTTATTTCTGATAGTTCCCTTATGTTACAACATATGTGTAAATTTGCATTTTTATATAGTACCCCCTCGATAATAATTTATAATAATCAATAAAAAAAACTAATGATATAATGAAAAGAGACAAATTACTAAAAACTATATTATTCAGTATAGCTATCTGAGCATAAAAATGTGAAACAAAGAAATACTATCTCCATTTAAAATGTAATTATATACAATTGAATGTTTAACAATACTTACCAACTCAATTTACGTCAATACGAACAAAATATAATTTTGGCCAGCTTTTTACTTGAAATACCCCTATGTCTTTTTATAATAATCAATTTTCTAGAACATTTAAGATTGAAGTTATTAATAAGATTTGATTTATTTTCCTCATTTTTTTTTGGGGGAGTTGGTCGCACTTGGTGTGCCTTCCATTGAGCACCGAAATAAAATCATAATTATTACTAGAAATTTCAAACTAGTTTATTCCAAAATATTTGTTTTACAATGATTTAGAAATTGAGCACACTCCTCCTTAGTTTTCCAGAAATTCTCAAGAACATAAACAATCCAATCATTTAAATTTGTAAATCCTTCCTTGCGATTACATAATTATTTTATTGGTGACTACAAAACAAAGCGTCGGAAACGCATTGAGTAGTCAACTCATCTCTACGTTGCCAGACTACCAAACCCTAATTATAATTTTGTTTCGCTAATTTTCTTTCCCTCGCAATTGCTGAATTCGCTCTAGTTTTAATATAAACTGACATCCAGTGGGGCTACGTAAATTAGCGGACACAATTCGAAACTGAATTACGCTGACTATAGTTTCGTATGTAGGTAAGTGAGCAGGGCGAACAATGTGCAAAATTTTAATTAAAACGTTTTGTCTCCTGCATCGGCGTACTCCATCCTCTTTGTTCGATTTAAGCACTCCTGAAACTATATAGTATATACGCCAGGCAAGGAAAGATAGAGAAGGAAAGATAGAAATAGAGAGAAAGAGGGGGGATCAGCTATCTGAACAGTTAATCGAGTACATCGCAGCGAGCTGCAGTTACCAACACAGCAAAGTAAATTTTAAGATTCTAATCAGGACCGTTTTGGTGGATGGGTGGCAAGATTTTACCCCCTAAGTACATACCGCCGAATCATGGATATCTAGCTTAAAATCTTCAAGAGGCTTGCAACGAATAGTGCACGGTTTATGTTCTTATCAAACTTGGTGAATAGTTAATCGTTTTTGTTCATTATAACGCCAAGCTTTGATTGGTCTGCGTGTCTATTTCCGGCTGCCCGAATTACACTATCAAATTAAATTAATAAAGTTTGCCATCTTCTTTTTTTGCAAACTATAAATTCGTAAAATAAAACACGGGTTTGGTTTGGTTTGGTTTGGTTTGGTTATTTAAGATCAAGCTAAATTTCGGCATTTACGTCATCATCAGGTTATCTGAAAAGAAAGTGGTGTGAATTACATATAGGATGAGTAAAAATTACCGGGTCACCGACATAATTCGCCAAAGCAAAATATTTAAACAATTTTATTTCACGCAGTTTTTGTAGGAATCATTTTAACATTTTTGTATATTTTAACATTTTTTATTCTAAGATTAATTCTAAGAATTTATTGTAAGAATATTTTTTTTTATAAAATTAATTATTTTTTAGTTATAAGCAATTAATAAAAACTCAAACTTTTATATTAACCAGACGAATAAAAAGCTAATTTAATAAAATAATGCTAATACTAAAAAACTGAAGAAAAAATAACAAAGCAATTAAATAGAATTAAACTAGTTGTCCAAACTAAAATAAATGTGTATGTATGTGGAAAAATATTCTTAATTTGAAGTTCAGGTTCAAATGCTTGTAACTCAAAAATGGGCTATTTTAAAAACAAATGATACCAGCAAAAATTATTAGAATTATTCTTAAAACTAAAAAAAATTAAAAATATATATGAAGAGTTGAAGTAAATAACGAACTAAGTGCCAAAAACATTATTCCGAGATATTTAGAGAATAGTGTGCAGCAAGATAGATGTTTTATAGAAACCCATCCCTAATTTTTTGTGCACATTTAAACAAATTGTACATCACATCTTGGTGTTGTTTTTGCCGAGGTCTTGTATCGCAAGAAGAAATCTAAAGCAAATTCAAAAATTCGTAGTAGGTGCTAAGTGCCATAATATTTATTTATACATTTTTTAAGCTAAGTTGATATTTTTTTATACTAGAAAGTAAAACTTAATAAAAATAAGTTGCTTGACCAAGTATACTTCATAAAGAGTGTCCGTTGTTCGAAAAAATACATGGGGACTTCGTTTACTGAAAGCCATGCAACATTTGATAGTTCTGTTCAATTTTATATCATTAATTTTCTTTAAAAATGCGTTTTTTGTTAATTTGCAAATGTACTGAAAAACTTGTTTTTGTGCAATTTTTTAATCTAAAGATGTTTATATAAAGTTTACATTGAAAATGACTTATTTTAGTAACTTCCTTCAGAAAAAGTAAAGACCAGAAATCCAAATCCACTCAACGTTTTCCTTTTATTTTGAATTATTATTTTAGAAAAAACCATAACAAGCTTTGATATTTTTTTTTCATAAACTACTCAAGGTATCACACAGTATTGATACTAACAATATCGTACATTATCTTTGTATTACAAATCAAAATAAAATGTAATTCTAAAATAAAAAACAGAAACAACATGAACTTTTTTGTAATAATAAAATTACCAGAACACCTAAATAATTCCCCAACCGTAAATAGTTTCAAAAAATGTTCAAATAAAAGTTTTTTGGGTTTAAACAAGCTCTTGTTTAATATATTATTCATTTTATTATGGAAATTTGCAAACCTTTTCTTTTTCTAATTGAGCATCCTGTAAATTTATTTTTTTTTAATTCTAAGAGTTTTTTGTAGGAATCATTCTCTTTTTATAAACTGCATAATTTTTTATTTATAAGCAACTTCTGGCAGTGACTAAAGGCACTTACCGCGCTATTTACGAAAATACGCCGAAAGTTATTTACATTAAAGCCAGTGATAACCAGCCCACTTTAATGTAACAAAACCAATTTTTCAATTTTTGGCACTTCATTATTTACTTCATATGGTGTTATTAAAAAAGACAAAGGTTACAAAATTTGCATAATAAAATGAACTATACTAAAAATACATTTAAAAACTTTTTTGAAACTCTTTACCCTTTGAGACTTATTTAGGCGATCCGGTAATTCTTACTAATTTTGATTTATTGTTGATCTATGATCCATTTTATAAAAAAGAGATTCCTGCAATATTTCTTGGAATTAATCTATGAATTAAAAAATACAAAAATATACACGGTGTTCTATTTAAAAAAGAAAAGGTTACCAAATTTTCAGAATAAACTGAATAATCTGTATATTAGAAATATATTTAAATGGTAGCTTGTTTAAAGCCAAAAAACTTTTGGTAGAAATACTTTTTGTAATTCTTTACGGTTGGAGAATGATTTAGGTGTTCCGGTAATTTTGGCTAACCCTGTATAATTTACGAAGATATATAATGAATGAAAGACGACGAGAAAATAAAGCGCTATCTATCGGCATCCTTCACATAATTTTCAAAACAACGACTTTCTAAATCAAACAATCGTTTTCTTAAAGCAAATATAGGTTGTTTTATATTAAAGAAATATTCTTAGTATATAATATATATAATAAGTATTGTCTTAAAAGAAACAAATTATGTTAAGAATGTTATTTTCTTAACATTAGACAACCATTTCTCTGAGTGTGTGTGTGCAATAAATTATTATTTATCTTAAAAACAAGTGAACGAAATTGTTTGGAAACAACTTAATTTTAACTAATATTACTTTCGGCCACTTTTTGATAGGAAACGTATCATTTCCATAACTTTTATTGCTAATTTGGTTGACAAGTAACACCAGTAAACAAAAATCGCGTTACATATGCAATTTTTGCTGTCGTTCGATGTCGAATTTGCAATTTGTAATTGGTTATCAATTAGGAGGGGTGAATTTTTTAAGGGACAATCGAGTTTTACATCCACGCACCCCTTGGGACCCTTGACTCCGATTAGGGTGGGGACGTGCTAGATTCCCATCCGTGTCCTGTTTACAAAAATTGCTTTTCCTGACATATCCCTCGGTGGCCCGGTGAACCCCACGTGGACACTGGTAGCGATTTGATAGCAGAAATTACATTTCATTATTAAGGGAATATCGCCCCCGGTGGTTAGTCTATATTGACTGCTAGGGAATTAACCCCAAAACAATCGAAGCACAGATTAACGTCCTTCTGTGTACTTATATTGGTAGGTAACATGGGGCGGTGTGTACCTTTCATAAAGGAAATGTTATACCAATACATTCGAAAGCTACCTAATAAAATTTATTTGGTCTAAAAAAAGAAACTAATAACCCGAATGATAGTAATAAATATTATTAATGTAGTATCTATATTTCATAAAATAATAATAAAAATAATAGAAATATGCTTTGTCGTGCTGAATATATATTCTGTCCTGTCAACCATTGTGGAAAATCCCTAATTTGTTGTGCTGACATTCGTTACTGAAATATCTGCGTCCATCATAACCTTATTCACAACCTTTATTACATAAAAATTTAAAACAACATATTATGAAAATCATTTCCACCACTTGTCATTAGCAATAAAATAAGTCAAAGCAATCAAAATTTATGTTTAACAGGTACAAATATCACAGGTAGATCTACGTTCATTTTAAGAAAAACATAGGAGACATATTTGACAAATTAGAATTGAATGGAATAGATCGGAAATCCCTGGTCAATTTTTTCATTACTGATGAAATATGGAGTTTTTTGTCAACGAATCTAGTTATGCCTAGTTACGTTTCTAGTTAATACAGGGTGAGTTATTATTAGCCCGGCGGTCAATAGTTATCAAATCGTTTGAGAAACAAAAAAATGTTTTATACAAGAGTTGTTTGACTCATTAGTTTTTATACCGTAAAATTATTTTCATATATACAGGGTGTTGCATTTAGGCGTGGCGGAAAGTCAGTACATTTTTTTAAATGGAACGCCCTGTATATCATACCATATTATGAATACTAAGGAAATTGTCTTTCAAACTGTGTAAGCTGTACCTGTGTAAAGTAACTAGTTTCCGAGATATTCAATTGTTTGTCAAAAAATTGACAATTGCAGGTCTTTCTTAAAAACTACGTTATTAGTACATTTTTGCAGATATTGTCCTAAAAATTTTGTCACATAATAACTAAACCCATAGCTAGACGCTGATGTCATGAAAAGTTAGATGCGCTATACAGGCTGATCGTAGCATGCACTAGTTTTAAACATTTTTAAATGGCTTTTTCTTGAGATTTTTAAATGGAACACCCGGTATATTATTTGCTATTTGAAATGTCCCTTAAGTTCTTTGTAATTTATATTCACTATATCGTATATCTATTTGTACTAGTTTTTGTGATACTTGGAGTTTAAAGAGTCGTATGCTATTTAGTATCTTAATATTGTACTGTATACAGTGTGCTGGGTAGCATGATGTAAAATATTTAAAGGGTTATAGAAGAAGCGATTTAGAACCTATTTAACTAGATTTATTCACATAAAAAGTATTACAGCTATCAAGGTATTACACAATCTTATAAGTATGTTTTGCAATTTTTATAAACGTACAGCGAGCGAACCTGAGGACCTAGTACCTTCAGTTGGGCTCCGAAGTAACCCAGAAACAGTGTAATTTTAGAGCGACTATGGTGAAAAATTGTTCACTTGTGTGAAAATTGTGCGGAGGCGTTTCATTGTAATAGTATGTACGCTCATACACAAAAACAAACAGAAACGCTAAAACATGTCTTGATGAGCTACGTTTAGAACGGATTTGTATTCAGTACAAAAAACAACCAACACGTTACTATTGTTAATTGATTTAAAATAGGTTATTTTTCTGGAGAGACAATTCAAAATTGGGTTAATATGAATGATCGTTTGAGTAATATTGATAATGTGAATGGAAAGTGGGTTATTTGGAAGTGTTTTTAATAGATTTTCTTTCATAGCAAAAAAAAAATCTGTTAAAATACTTCCAGTCTAACGATGCCTATTACAAAATTTCATATAAAATTGTTAATATGTTGATAACGGTAATACTTTGTATAAGGATTAAGCTGCTTAAATAGTTTCTAAATTATCTCTTCTATCGTCACTTGAAGACTTTACATCAAACTACCGAATACCTTATTCACAGCAATATTAAAATCTACAATTGCATTACATTTTCGTTAAATTGCAAATATCAGAAAAAAATAGTAACATTTGGTGTATGACGTACTAGATGTAAATTGGAGCGAAATAAAGGGTTATTACAACCAACACATATTATACAGGATGTTCCATTTAAAAAATTCGAGAAAAAGCCATTTGAAAAACATCAAAGTTCAATGAACAGCCTGTATAGTGTATCTGATATCTTTGGATACTGTCATCTACCTACTGGCTTTGACTATTGTCTTAGATAGTTTAAAGGCAAAATCGGCAAAAGGGTCGTTTTTACATAGTTTTTAAAAAGATCCTGAAACGGGCATATTTTGGAAAAACAATGGAATATCTCTGGAATTATTAACGCTGTGACTTAGCAACATACACGGTTGGGTAAACAAATTTAGTAGTATTCATAATATAATAAAATATACAGGACGTTTCATTAAAAAAAATTTAACATACTTTCCGAAACACCTAAATGCAACACCCTGTATAAATGAAAAAATTTTTACATTATAGAAAATGGTGTGTCAAGCAACTTTTATATGATATATTTTTTCTTTTTTAAACGATTTATTATCTATGGACTGCCGGGATACTAATAACACCCTGTATGTGCAAATTTGTCATAATTTCCTTCTAGGCATTACAAAATAATCATTTCAAACGATTAGAATTTAAAGTTGAAAGACTCCAATCTTTAAAATTTCACTCCCCCCACCCCATCGGAAAATCATCAGGACGCAAAGTTATAGAAGCGCCCGCTGGCCCAGTTTCCAAATAAAAGGGCCATGGACAATGAACGCTAACGCTCGCAAGGTTAACAATACATCAAAAAAAGGCGCCCTCCGTCAAAAGGGTCCGCGTCCTGTGATTCCCCCATGAACGCGTCGGAAACTCCCTTATCCTCCGTGTTTATTAGTAACAGGGTGTGCATTATGAAAGTTACTTCGCTAGATTGGATTATGTTATCACTTGTCAGTCGCGGGCCGATGACACGCCGATATTGAATATGATAGATTATGGATTTTTTCGCCTCGAAACTTTTCACTCGAAGTTTTGCTTTTGGCACCGAGGGCGAGCGAGTTGCACGTATATTATACACACCTCGAGGAGCCGGGCTAAAAGTTTTTTTATTAAATCGCGAATATTACGATGCCTGACAAATTTATATGCGAAAGATCGTCCGAGGCGCTCTCTGGCGGCTTATTTATGTACCCGCATTAGCATATATCCGGCGCGCGGTGTCGTCGACACTTTTAATAAAATTCATGTCTCGAGTATCGAACGAATTCTTAGTTTTATTTCGGTCTGCGAAATTGGAAGTTTTGGTTGACGTTTTCCTGCTGAAAATTAAAAATGTTTTTTTTTTATTATTTCAGGAATCTCGTTATTATAGAACACCAAGAGATGATCGAAGCCAAGGGGGCAGTAACCAGTTTGCAACTTTAAATCAGGTTAGTTGTTTTTAAGTAATATGTTGTTTTGAATTTATTGTTTTGTATCAAAACATATTCCTTTGTCTCCAACAACAATTACTCATTGAATGCTCTAGTTTATTTGGTTGTAGAGATTAATTTATTTGAAATATTTCTTTAAGTCAAATAAATATATTTGGATATTAACCAAAATTTCTTTTCTTTAAAGAAACATTTTTATTTTGATTGAAAGAAATGTTTCTTTACGCCAAAGAATTCTAAGGGTGATAAATGGCACCGCAGGAACAAAAATTCCTTTGGAATCTTACATGTAGAATAATTATAAATCCATATATTTTATTGCTACATCTACATATAAAGGAAGACAAACTTATGCACCAATGTAGATAACTATAAATATCTTATTAGAAATAATGCGTAGCCGCTGATCTGCTACTGTACGATAATATGTTTGCAATTGTTTTTTCTTAACTGCTATTTTTAATCTAAAAGTTACAAATTGGTATATTATTTTCCTTTTAATATGTTGCACTGCAAAATATATTGCGCATCAACTGTTTGCTTTAAGTTAATATAAACATATTCAAATTAATTTTTTTTATGAAGCAGCTGTGGAATGTTCTAAAAACTTTTTCCAAAGATATATAAACTCAAAAATTTCATTTTACAGAAAAATAATGAATTATCTTTGAAACGTTTAATTTTAGATAATTTTGCATACTTATAACTTACATCGTAACGTTTTGTCTCAACTGAAGTCACGCAGAAAGGACATGTTCTGGATATTCGTGAAATACTAGTCAGTAAATATCCTGCGATACAACGAATTTAATTCACTGTTGTTAAAATTAACTTCATCTTGGAGCTCTTCATTATTAACTTCAGCAAGATCTTCTTCTTCAGTTTGTTATTTACTACGTGTGGAATCTACCACATCTAAAAATTCCGGTAGGAACTATCGGTCATCCGTTTCATTACACTTTTTGACACGACACGTCTTTCAGATATTGTGATACACAAATTAATTTTGGATTGTTCCCAAATTGAAGTGCTGCTGGAATTATTTGTTTTGCTTGTACTGTGCTGAATAAATTTTCCAAGCAATCTTGTGTATCTCAACGTACGTACTTACTTCTTTGAGGATCGGTTGGAAAGGCTTTTCTCAGCTCTGTTAATGGAGTTGATTGAGTTGATGGAGCAGTTGATGGCAGCACAACAAGACATGTTTCTATTTTATGACCTAAAAAGGGGACCAGTCCTTACATTAACTAGCAAATAATCCAACTATCCAACTATACTTGTTTTTAAGAAATATATTCCTTTGAATTTATTCTTTTGGGTCAAAACATATTTCTTTGACGCCAACAATATTTACTTCATTTAATACTCTAGTTTATTTGCTTGTAGAGATTAATTTATTTGAAATATTTATTTAAGTGAAATAAATATATTTGGATACAAACAAAAACTACTTTCCTTTAAAGTAATATTTTTGTTTCGATTTAAAAAAACATTTTTGTAAAAGAAATCTAATTTTGATTCAAACATATAAATTTATATATAAGGAGAGATTTATTTCGTTTAAAGTAATATTTTTTTCTTTGGCTTAAAAATAGGTTTACTTCCGCCAAAGAAATCATATTTTGATTCAAATAATAGCATATTATTATACAAGTTTTATAAGACGTCAAATTGGCGCACGAGTTGTTTTGGGCACGACGAGCGTAGCTAGGGTATCTTGCGGGTACCACGTGGCAGCACTGTAGTAACTGTCAATTTCGAAGATGAGATCGAAGAGATAACATCATGACAAAATCTAATTGTGAATAATTTTACTCTACTTTAGCCTACAAGTTTGAATAAATATTCAGCGAGGTCGCAACGATGATCATAATAAAGCTTGGGGCAACACTTTTAACCCTACTGTGATAAATACATGAAACTTAACCTAAAAAGTATACAACTTTAAAATAGTGGGCCATAAGTATAATAATCAGAATAGAAGTGTTTGGCGGTGACTGATTAGTTACTTCGAAGAACAAGAACTTACTAAATAATTGTTATAACGCTTAACGTTTGATAGCGGTGTCTACCTAATTCCGCTACGTAGCCGTTGCGGCTTATATATTTACAAGCACTTATAATTGAAACCCAATTCTAATTTCGGCAAAGTAGTTTATTAGAATAAATTATACTTAGTAAAATTACCTGTGATGGAGGTAATACAAATACGTTGCACACAACCAGAACTAAGACGAAGTCGAAAGCGACGGACAAAAGCGAATATGAATTGAACCGAGCATCCAAGCGTCCAAAATATTACCGAAAACTTGTACGTTACATAAACTAAGAAATCCTCTACACTTTAAATGTACTATAGCTTTGTACGTGTATGCTGATAAACCATTTATTGCGCATATACAATCTCGCAGCAGTAATTAAAATCGTTCGTATCTACGATGTAGGTTTGATCTTCGCATAATACCTTATTAAAGTAAATGTGGTCCTTGAATTATATCTGAAAAGGGGATTTGATGTTTAGTTTAAAAATTTCTATCTGTGTATTACACCTTATTTTACTTAATTACGTTTATATTATGCAATAATTTTGTGCTATTACATACCTTGATATATCTAGTATAACAACGCTACAGATGATTCGCTATTACTTCTTTCGTATCGCAATCATTAGTCGGTTATTTAAAGAAAAAACGCCATAGAATTCTATGTAAACACGTAAATTGGCACACTAATGACGGATATGTACCACGTGACCAAAGAGCCAATCAAAATTAAGACCACGCTTGTCCACACTGTCTTGTTCGAGCCACTGTATCTCCTCGCAGTTCGGCCATATATTTAGTATAAATCATGTATATTTGAATTAAACAAAATTTTTTATGTGTGGGCATATTTTCAAAACAAATGATGTTACTTTGGATTACCAGATTGATTTTGGAAATCCTATTTACCCCTGATTGCAAAAGATATTTTAATCATAATCTTCCCAAAATTAATTAAATTACATAATATGCGATAAGTAAATTTCGTTTGACAAAGCGGGATTACAGACAGGCCCATTACTCCGATCGGATCGCGTACGCGCGTATATTGGCACGAATTTATGACGATTATAATCGTACGATCGCAAGCAATCAACATTATAGCGGACGTGCCCCATTATCGATTATATGACTTATTGTCCGAACATTACCGCCGCCATATACAACGTATCAACTGTAATTGCCGGTTATCAGTTATTTACTGGCAGGCGACAAAGTGGTCCGCCGACAAAGAAGCGACCGGTCAATAAGACAAATTGTCCAACCTAATGAATTACATTATAGGGTTGGCCCTGGCCACAAGTTAACCCATTAGCGAATATGGTAATAAATTACGCTGTAGATAGTCAGCGATGGAGTTGTTATTGTCTGAACAATATATTTTTTTTAATAAGCATAAGATGCTTAACATATTGAAACTAATCTAAAAGATTAACCATCAATTTAAATCTGAATTCTTAAAACTAGGTACTTGTCTCTAATAGGCTATCCACTGATGTCCTATATTTACTTTGTCTCAAACAAGAAGCACTAACACTTCACTCACTGTGCTCTGCTTTTTACACATCCCACTGATTCACTAGTTCGAAGGGTTTAGTTCTTTTCAGTCTTCTCACTAGATTCTGATTGTCTAGTAGCTTCAGGGCCTCTACGTTAACGTGATGGCTTAGGTGAGATTCATGCTTAGTGGCGAGTCATTTATTTCCTGGATGACTTGTGAGACACCAAGATCACGGTGCAGGTCACTGTTCTGTATGTACCAAGGAGCATTTACCATATTCCTTAGTACTTTATTTTGGAAAGTCTGGATTCCTTGTATATTGGAGTTTTTCGCGCAAACCCAAAGCCGGATGACGTATAACCAAATCGGTTTTAGTACTTGGTTGTAAACTTGTAGTTTGTTCTGTACTGACGTGAACTGAAGTGAGTTTCTTCCCAAAAGCCAATACAGTTCTCTGTACTTGAGGCCAAGCTCTACTCTTTTCTTCTTAGTGTTCTTTCCACCTTAGTTTTGTATCCGGAGTCATACCCAAATACGTAATCTTGACATGAGCTATGTCCTCGATTCTTTTGTTTGTAAAGTTAATGTGGGCAGATTTCAGTTCGTTGAGCTTGGTCTTCTATTTTTTGGTCCATTTATACATTTTATTACTAGATTGTTCAAGATTCCTAGTAGATTCTCCAATAGTTGATCCCACTGCCATTAGAGTCGTGTCGCCTGCGAATGTGGCGACCGTTACTGTGGTAGGTCACTTGTATATAGTAGATAGAGAATTGGTCCCAATACACTACCCTGGGATACCCCAGCTTTTACTTCTTTTAGTTCCGAGTATTCATCGATCTGTTTTATTTTGAATAGTCCTTGAGATATATAGGAAAACCAAACTTTATTGAAAGCTTGTGTCATATCAAGAAAGATTGTTCAGCCAATAAGCTTTTCTTCTAATGCTTTCTCTAGGACATCTGTTATTCAATGGACTTGATCTATAGTGGAATGCTTTTCTCTAAAACCGAATTGGTGATTAGGAATTAGTTCTTTTCTCTCAATGATAGGTTTCATTCTCTTTAGAAGCAATTTTTCAAAGAGCTTCGATATCATTGGTGATATTGGGTGATATGATTTGGCCTCATTCGGTGGTTTGCCTAGTTTTGGTATCATGATAACTTCTGCTACTTTTCAGACATGGGGGACGTATTTTAATCTGAACGACGCATTTATTATATACGTCACCATAACAATACCTTCCTTAGGTAATTGATTACGAACTTCTCCTGTGATAAGATCACATATCCAGGTGCCTTCGTTGGATTCAGGTTTGTCTCTATTTCTCTGGAAATTTCCTTTGCAGTAACTAGCTGTATGGCTTCTTCTTCATAGGTTATATATTCATTCGTGATTGGCTCTGATTCGATGTTATGGGGCTGGAAGATTTCTGTTAGCAAAAATTTCAGCCTGCTGTTTATTGTCTCTTGCCCAGGTACCCTCTCTTCGTCTTATAGGTGGGACATGGGCCACTGGCCTCTTGTATTTCGTCACTGCTTTCCACAGCGAGTAATCTGTTGCTTTATCTCAAGTCAATTTAGTTAAGAATGATTTCAATGATACCTCTTTTAGTTTTTGAATTTCCCGATTAAGTTGTTGGGATTTATTATGTTTATTAAGTATGATTTTGTCAGCTGGATCTCGTGACTACTGCCATCTTCTTCTAGCTCGTCTTTCTTGTTTGACCATTTCACTAATTTCCATAGGATAATCATTTCCAATAGTTCTGTGTGTGATTTCTTTAGTGTTCTTCCAGACGGATTTCTCGATGGTGTTGGTGAATTTCTCTACTCTCTCTGAACAGTTTAAATAAGTGTATTTTTACAAGTTGAAATGACGATATGAAAACATAGAAACCACGTAAGTGAACAGATCAACTAACTATTCAAGCAGACTTTTTGACAATGTCGTTTACTCCGTCCTAATATCATTCCGTGGAAAAATACACATAGAAAAATGTGTAAAGCAATTTTGCTGTATCAAATAATTAATCGGCAACATTGTATGTAATCAAACGCTTTTGAATGGTTGAAAATTACTTCTATGGTGAAGTTGCAGCACTTTTTCAGTGAAATTTCATAAATATTCTGTAGAATTAGGGAGACAATGCTGTATTTTCACAGGAATATCTATGTTCAATATATGAGTTCTGTAAAGAAATAGGTACTCATTATGGTTGGTATCAAATAACCAGCAATATTAATTCTTCCTTTACCGCATTTTTTTGTTGTAGTTTATTACTACATTCATTTTCTGTAACTTGGCAGTATTTTTCCCTGTGTATCAACTTATTTGTTCTTTTCTCATTACCTTCAAAAGTTAAAGCCCTTTCAAGTATTACCAAAGGAAGGAAAAGCATAATTCAAATAACAAAATACGAAAACGAACAATGCAAACTGTTAGAGAAGCTCTATACATATTTAATAGTAGTTATATCAATCAATACTAACTCCAAGAAACCATTAAAAAAGATAGCAGGTATCCATATCTATATTCAATATGTGAGTTCTGTAAAAAATAGGTACATCATTATAGTTGGTATCAAATAACCAGCGATTTTAATTCTTCTTTTACAGCAGTTTTTGTTGTAGTTTATTACATTCATTTTCTGTAACTTGGCAGTATTTTTCCCTGTGTATCAACTTATTTGTTCTTTTCTCATTTCCTTCAAAAGTTTCAGCCCTTTCAAGTATTACCAAAGGAAGGAAAAGGATAATTCAAATAAAAAAATACGAAAACGAACAATGCAAACTATTAGAGAAGCTGTATACATATTTTATAGTAGTTATATCAATCAGTACTCACTCCAAGAAACCATTAAAAAATATAGCAGGTATACATATCTACGTTCAATATGTGAGTCCTGTAAAAAAATAGGTAACTACATCATTATAGTTGGTATCAAATAACCAGCGATGTTATTCTTCTTTTACAGCATTTATTTGTTGTAGTTTTACATTCATTTTCTGTAACTTGGCAGCATTTTTTCCTGTGTATCAACTTATTTGTTCTTTTCTCATTTCCTTCAAAAGTTTCAGCCCTTTCAAGTATTACCATAGGAAGGAAAAGGATAATTCAAATAAAAAAATACGAAAACGAACAATGCAAACTATTAGAGAAGCTGTATACATATTTTATAGTAGTTATATCAATCAGTACTCACTCCAAGAAACCATTAAAAAATATAGCAGGTATACATATCTACGTTCAATATGTGAGTCCTGTAAAAAAATAGGTAACTACATCATTATAGTTGGTATCAAATAACCAGCGATGTTATTCTTCTTTTACAGCATTTATTTGTTGTAGTTTTACATTTATTTTCTGTAACTTGGCAGTATTTTTTCCTGCGTATCAACTTATTTGTTCTTTTCTCATTTCCTTCAAAAGTTTCAGCCCTTTCAAGTATTACCAAAGGAAGGAAAAGGATAATTCAAATAAAAAAATACGAAAACGAACAATGCAAACTATTAGAGAAGCTCTATACATATTTTATAGTGGTTATAACAATTAATACTAACTCCAATAAACCATTAAAAAAGATAGCATGTATCCCTATCTATGTTCAATATGTGAGTTCTGTAAAATAATAGGTACATCATTATAGTTGGTATCAAATAACCAGCGATGTTAATTCTTCTTTTACAGCATTTTTTGTTGTTGTTTATTACATTCATTTTCTGTAACTTGGCAGTATTTTTCCCTGTGTATCAACTTATTTGTTCTTTTCATTTCCTTCACAAGTTACAGCCCTTTCAAGTATTACCAATAGAAGGAAAATAATAATTCAAATAAAAAAATACGAAAACGAACAATACAAACTATTAGAGAAGCTCTATACATATTATGGTAGTTACATCAATCCAAGAAACCATTAAAAAAGATATCAGGTATCCACATAGATATCTCTAAGCGTGAACGAACGCCTCCAACCCTTAAGTGAACCCCCGTAAAGTTGCAACGGCGTTTAGAGAAAATCGCTATCTGATTTTTTTATTACGACTTGTGCGGTGCCTCTAAGCTCGGGCATGAAATTTTTATACGAGAGTCGAGCAACGGGGCGGGGGTGGTCCTGGAGGGGGTTAGATGAGGCTCTACGAGGGTGGGAAGAGAAAGCGACACGGACAATGCGATTTATCATGCCGGCTCTAGTTTTCTGCTCGACTTGGGCAATATTTCGGGACCAGTTTTCCTTTTACCGTCAGAAAAAAAAGCGAGCGACAATACAGTAGAAGATACACAAAATAAATTTAACTAAAATCATTAATCAAATGATTAAATTAATAATTAAAATTGGTAAATTTAAAAATTCGTCGACTACACAGAGAAAAGTGATCTATCGAACGAAGAGAGAATTACTTGGATGAAGTAGTTGACTTCAACCAAGAAATATTATTTCTTGGAATAATTACTAGATATAAGAAAGTTGTTACTCTGGCGAAGGAAGTAAACAGTCTTCAATGAAGTGTATATTTTTATTCCCGGTAAATATTTTTAGCTACTTAATGTAAGAATTTTAAAGATTTGGCACAAATACGTTTTCTATTGCTAATTAACAAGATAGGTATGTTATCTTTACTTACTCGTTCTAACCTGTTGCGTGCCTTACATCAAACTATTCCGTGTTGAAACGTATATTGTACACTAATCAGAAAGCACATCCCCTACGGGTACTTCGCTGTTGTTTTCGTACTAGGTTTCGCTCCTTTACGGCGCCAGCCCTACGCGCGGGCGCGCGAGCCTTGACAAAATCACGATGCGCATATTTATTCCAGAGAAGGATTACTTGAAAGAAGTGAGAATCACTTCAGTTAAATAATTGGTGGGTCTTTATTCAGGAAACAATACTTACTTATATTAAATGTCTTATATTTTCTTGGATCAAGTAACTACGCACTTGGATGGATTTACTATTACTTCGTTGGAGCAATTGACATTTTTGGGACGAAAAATTCAATTACTTCTTTCAATACAATATTGGTTCTTATAAAGAAAGAATTTATTTTTCGACAGCATTTATCTGAGAAATTATTTTACTTATATTGAGTATGTGGCATTTTTGTAATTGTATTTGTACCACTGTGCGACTACCGTTATGACACACCCAATGTAATTTCGCGCTCCTTAAAAGAATGAGGTAAACAATTATTACGCCGTTACCGGAATTAATGGGTCACTTAATAATTTAAACATCCGTTTTTCGTTTTTGTCTCTGCCGCAATTCATCTGTTTACTTATTTATGACGCTACGATTGTCGCATCCTGAAAATTACAGGGACCTGGTTTCTCGACGGCTATACCGTCTAAAACGGGCAATTTTTGTATTCTATTGTCTGTCGTTTAACGATAAATTTTCAAGATGTTCTATAGCTTGACCTTTCAGAATGATATTTTAATAATCTGTAACGATTACCGGCATAATTCGAAATAGTTTGAGAAGGTCACCGAAAAGTATTTCTTTGATAAGTGGTTTATCTTTAAAAATTATATTCGGTAGGGACTTTGTTTGGTTTAATGTTTCATAAGTATGGGAGACATGTTTAGGATTGTTAATCTATCCTCAATCCTAAATCTACAACAATCTCACTTCATAATAATAGAAAATATAACCCAAACTAAAAAGGTTCTCATTTACGTATATGGATCTCTAATTGTTCCAGAAGGTCCATTTTTAGATTTTTTTTACTTTTTAGTATAATAGTATCGTTCTTTGACCTAGAGATTTTTCTGCATATCTGTATTTTGTCCGATTTCTCAGTGTTTGATTATTATTTGATGTTTAGTTATTGTATTTTTTAGTTTTCTGTTAAAGTTGCCGGTTGTGTGGCACAATTAAAATACTCACCTTAGTATCCATCGGCTCTAAAATATAATCTGAAATTTTATAATTTGCATGTAGAATTGTAATACTACAAGGCAATATCATAAAAATAGTTTTTTCTAATCAACATGAGATGTCACAAAATAAGGTAAAAACTCTCTTAAGAACTTTAGTAAATTTGTAAGATTTTTTATTCCATGGCGTAGTTTTAACTTCAGTTATTTAGTTCAAAGTTATTTAGAACTTCTTTTTCATAGATTTTGATATTTTTTAAAAATTAAAAATACCAAGTTGGCATCTTGTGATGTCACAATATCTGTATATAATAAGGAAAATGTTTGTGTGACATTGTCAGGTAGTACTTTGATTTTAACTCCCATTATCGTTATTAATGTCTTTGACAAGATTATTGGTTTATCTATATGCTTATTCTAGCTACTACACATGATGCAATCTATATAACAGTAGCTAGCCTAAATTTCACATAAAAACTAGAATTAATTATTAACTTTATTACAATAGAAACTTTACACCAGGGTCATTCCACGAATTTCTAATTTTAGTTTACCAAAACCAAGAGATTGCTGTGCTGGTAACGACCGTCACGGCTATTTAAAAAGGTTTTTCTTAAAACTTATGAGTTTGAACATCTATCGACAACAATTCTAAAAGATGAGTCGTCTTTTTGTTATAATGTTGTATCAAAATAATAATAAAGGCCCCATTGCTTATGTATAGTCGTTATACGGGCGTGACGGGTGTGACACGTTACTGCGGAATAACCCACCACGGTTTGTAAAGAACTGCGGCCATATACGTGGTGCAAATTTTTATCCGCGGCGATACAAAAATCGCCGCGCAATTAGCAACTTAAACAGGCAAAGTCAGTACAAGACTGAATTTGGGAAAATCATTATTGTTGAATCATCATCATTGATTTTTAATATAAATACATTTCTCTTATTTTTACGAATGTGAAACGTCTGTTGTATACAACGGGTCCAGCAAAAAAATGTAGGTACCCGATTCACAAGGTTTCAGAATGTTTTTATGTTTTTTATGATTATGCGACCAATTATATGTTTCGATCTATGAATTCAAAGTAACAAAAGTTAAAATTTTAAGCGGCAACTCGCTCAATTGACCCGTTCGGTGTACGCGTTTCAACTAGCATTACCATATTTACAAATTTTCACTAGAAAATCTCACTCAGCGCAATAACTTGTCATTTCGGCGTGTTTGTTTGAGTTTCAAACGCCATTTGCAGCCATTGTACCTGGCGGACCGGTGGAATATCTCATCTAAACGACAGCAAAGAACGCAACGCGAAAAATAGCGCTGACAAACAAACAGACCGGGTAAAACTGTATTTTACCAGCTTGCCGGCAAGCGGCGCGCTGGATATTTGAAAATCGGCTTTGAAATTGACAAAAATTGCCGGCGAACCTGTGAAATAGGTGCGAATAAATCAAAAAGCTAGACGGGAGGACAAAAAGTCTGTATCGCGTACGTCAAAACTACTAATTTGTTAATGAAATATTTATCAATAAATTTTGGGTATAAATCGTCATTTATTCGGGGACGGTTTTTGTTTTGTGTGGTCGGGAATTTGTTTCTGTTCTGGTTTTGTTTTTTATTTATTCGCTTGGAGGGAGAGCGCGATGTTACCGACCGGAAGTAACGCGAAGACGGGAAAGGGCGTATAATGAAATGATACATTGATCTCGGTAGTGACATAAATTCGGTAAACGTGTTAGGGAGTCCGAAATAAAAATATACTGGTGTCGGTTTTCTACCCTTAACTTGACGGTTGAGCCAGGAAAAACCCCGAAAAACTTTCGGTTTTCCACCATGTGTGGTTCGTCGGGAAAATTCTTTATGAAGGATATTTAGATTTACAGTGTTTGATACTTTGTTGGCACTTTGCAAGTAAAATGATTTATGTGATGTTCTCATGTGTTGACAGTTCACAGGTCACTATTGAAACATATACTCAGTGTAATTTTACATCTCAATTGTATTTTTACATTGTCATTGTATATTTACACTGTGATTTTACAAGAATTTGGCTGAAATATTACAACGATTTTAATGTAATTTTAAGTGATATATGGGGCAATGCGTAATATTTGAACATTGAACAATTTAAATGTAGTTTTAAATGAAATATGAGGTAAACCGTAATAATTTTACTTCTATTTTAGTGTAATATTCAATGAAATATGTAGTATTTTTTATTTGTATAATTTTATTCTGATCTTGAGTAGATATTAACATTATCTATCATATAATACAAAAAAAAATACAATAACATCATGCACACAGTCAAACGTTACAATAGTACAAACGGTCAAACAAAATGGTATAGATAAAATTACTTGTAAAAGAATAAATATGTAGACGTACATACATGTATAAAATAGTTTGAGAGACATAAAAATACATTAAAACTACAGAGAAGCAACTAATAAATAGTTAGCGTACGCAAATACTTAAACATAGAAAACACGGATAAATATATAAATGCATTTCGGTTAACCATGAACACACATACTCGTTCACTCTTTTTCTGACAAACACACTTGGTGCAAGATGTCCCGCATCTGTATCTGTAAGAACAAGGAAACATATGAGACAGACACAAAAAAGTCAACCTAAAAAGAAGATTGCACATTATCTTTCTGTTGGTATAAAACCCTTCAATCTTAAAGCAAATTTTCACAAAGAAACGTAGAAGACTGTCCTTACAGCTTTCATCTAAATATGGCGTTAACGTTAAGACGTACATTTCTAATAGCTAATTGTCGTCGTTGGTGATCTACAAAGGCAATAAGTTCTGCACTCTGACATAGTATTTTAACCTACACATGCAGGATATCTAGATAAGTTTTAGTTCACTGTGTAATTGTTACTTACCGGAGACAGAAATACAACGCGCCCAACTACATATTGCACTCGATGGTATGCGTGCCGGCGTTCGTTTGCAAAACAGCTGATCAAACGTAGCGCATGCGTCTGGGCGTTACAATATCAACAAACCCGCTATTATAATAGTAAAATCACAACATACGTTGTAATTTTACGAATTTAAGGTATATTTCCATTATATTTTTACTAAAAAATCATTGTAATTGAAATAAAGCTGCAATGTAATTTTCTTGAAAGACAAAGGAATTGCCTTCCAACAAGAAAACAAGAAATAAAAATCGGCTAGCTGGTTTAAATAATATAAGATATTAAAGTTAGATCTCAAATCAAGTGCGTCACCTGTTTTGGAACTGAGTGTATCTTGATAACCGTGAGCCTTTGTATATTTATTTATTTATTTTTTCCTTAGTATAGTTAAATAGGTTCTAAATGACCTCTACAGAGCAATATTGAGGTACTGCAAATGGCGGACTACTCTTTAAATTTAAACATCACAAATAATGTTCATAAATATTAATTCGCTTATCACTAACTTCAGACATTTGTAACATCGGCGACATTTCAGACGAAAATAATTTACATTATCCCCTAAAATTCAACGTGAAATTTGTCGCGTATTCAGCTATCAAAACACAGTACCTGATTGCTAATTGCATATTCTATAACACCTGTTAAACATGCTACAAACAATGCAGTTAGGACGACGACGTTGCGACTCAGAATGCAAGTTGTTGAGTCAGTAAAACGACAGATTGTTAAGTCTGGTGTTATTGCAATGAAATAATTCAAGCGCTCAGTTTTGGGAAGGTATTGTTGGTCATGTCAAGACAATTCATTTGCTGAGTGGTGTTTATTCTTATAGCTGCATTGCAGGCCAAAAGAGCGATGTTGACTGTTTGTTTGTTTGAGAGCGCAGACTTACAACAATGAACGTTGTATGAAAACATGACCAGCAGTGTTTGTATAGCCATCGCGGCAAGGAAATTGAATAATTAAAATTTCATTTGATGCGAAATTGTGCTTTCATTTAAATAAATTACAGGTTTGGTACAGCTGAAGGATTATACTTATTAGTTAATTAAAATTTGACAATATTTGATTTTCTCTAGTGTTTTGTACTATTTATGAAGCGGCACTAAAATGATGGTGAAGTTCAATGGTCGGTCGTTATCAGCATGACAACTCTGTAAATCATGTGGCGCTGCTATATTTCCGCAGTTTTTGTTTGTAGGTGGAGATAAAACTGTTAAAACAGGACGAAATCATTTTTCGGCTTTCGTTTCATTGTTTACAAGTGATAGATGGAAACAAATGGCATTTTCAAAATAGAAATTCAATTACATTTTTCAGTTAGGTCATTTCGGAGTTACGGGCATCTTTGAGGTGATATTTGAGTATGTCTTAGGTCATAAATCGTCAAAAATGTCATAAATAATGCTAGTCAAGCCCAACGCTTTGATTACATACGTTCCGCAGCTGTTCATGCAAAAAATTATAAGGTTTCAGCGTATTGAAACCGTAAAGACGTTAAAATTGATAATTTAGCAGTAAGGCCACTTTTGACGGCAAAGATTCTGTTTTTGGGAAAGTATTTCTTAGTGTTTGCGCCTCGCCACCCGTCAGTAGCAATTTCTCAATTATTCAATGTTTGTATATTATATAGTTATATAGTTTATAGTTATGTAATTTATGTTATATTTTATAAGTTTAACAGTTGACCCTTAATTCGGACACTAAGCGTATATTTTGATCTGAAATCCGACACCTCAGTGAACCTAATTCAGATAGTGATCCTAAATCAGACACTTGTGGTACATTATTCCGACAAATATAAACATTCAAGTAAATATTAAGTGTTTCAAATATTGTTAAATAAGATTTATTAGTAAGAATTGTTAAACATTTATTTTTTACCATTTTTAATGAAACAGTTTGAAATAAGTCCTTAGTCTTCTTCAGTCTCCCCTCTTCATCTCATCTGTATTTTAATGTTTCTCGCATCTGGTAGTTTTAGTGATCTCTTTTTCTTGGCAAGTTTTTTATTGTGTTCCTTTTTCGCTTCCTTTCTTATTTCTCTAGAATGATTTCCTTTTGTGCTTCCTTCCTTTTTATTAACAAATATTCTCTCCAAACATTAGAGATAGTGTTACAGAAGAACAGTTTCTTTTTACTTTATTTGGGTGTTTCAGTCCAGGATAATGATTTTTTAATGGATGTGGCATTAGTTCAACTGTTATCTCCAGAGGTGGTGTATCAATGCCAAAATCGCTACTCTCTGCTGCTAGTGTTGCACCATTCTGTCTTATTTCATATCTCCTATGATGCCTGTCGATAAGGAAAAAACTTCTAGGTTATATTCTGTCCGTTACAACATTGTTAGAATAAGAAACGATTGTGGATTGATAAGTGTAATATATCAATAATATCAATTGCATTAAACAGTGAAAAGTGAACAATCAACCAAGTATTATAAAGATATTTTCGTAATATTTCACCTTTAGGCTTATAATAGAAAAGAAAATCCCTGCTCCTCCACCAAAAGTGACAAATGCAATTTTTGTGGATGTGAGTAGGAAAATCCTTTTTATATAATTAGATTATAATAGACTGATATTTCAGCAATGATATCTGAAAGTTTCAGCAAAATAAACTTAGAATTGGCTGAGTTATAGCCCTTTTTAAAGGAGTAAACAAAACCCCATCCCAAGAAAAGTTTAAACTTCGTATAGTTTAAACATCGTATAGTTTAAACATCGTAGAAGATTTGTCCACCCTGTATATTGGCCGACGGCGATACCAGCGGTCCAGGACGGTCTGCGGCAATTAAACAGTGCCGACGCTAATCTACGCTAGCGCCACCCGAGCGCCCGTTCTCCGAACTACGGCCAATCTGTTATCTTGTCAATTACGAAGGCGCGGCCTTCCTCGATAATATATCAAAACTATTATTATCTAATACCAATGGTATATACACGCCGTTATGACACGTGTTCGCGCCGCTGTACCCTGATGTATAATAATTACTTTTAGTCCGGCTTTCCGACACTGGAATGCATTAATATTCATATTAACGGTTCGGCTGCGAAAAACCGTGTGGCGTGTGACACGCCGAAATGAATATATTGTTATCGGGCAGGTATTGCGGTACACATTAAAGCTCTAGTTGATATTTGTTTCGGGTGCCATAGGTCTGTTCGTATAAATCATCGTGTAGTCCTTAATTATTCAACTGGTTTGAATTTTTGACTGTGGACTGTACGAAAATGTGGTGTGAGGGTATATTGCTATTACTATTGACCAAGGAATATATAAAATGTGCTAAAGTTGATATAGAGTTTTAGATGTCCTAAAAAGTCGAAAACCATTGTTAATATTTTAATTTAACATACTGGATGGTTAGAAAACACGAAAATGTTAAATTGGCCGAAGAGTAAACTATCGGTTTTTCGGAATTAGAACCAAAATGTTATAGGTAAAAGTTGTTTTATATTTAAATTTATGCCCAGATATCAAATTTCAATGTTGTATTCTAAGTTTTATATTTTATTTATTTTTACAAAGTAATTTAACAAAACATTACTCCACATGTTCCCCTCCTACAGCAACACATTTTTCCAATCTTCTTCTAAACTCCCGATATACCAAATCAATTGTGTCTTCATTTACTTCGCCTACTGCTTCCCTAATTTTTAATTTTAGAATGTCTACATTTGTGGTAAGCGTCGCACAGTGTGAAAAATTCCCAAAAACCTGGCCAAAAGTCGAAAGCATTTTCTATTTAGGTAAAACTCGGTAATCTAAGATTTGAAGGGTCACCGATTACAAATCCGAAATCAAAAGTTGATACAACAAAATGGCCGATCCAATATGGCGGACATCAATACTTAAATTATTTTCAATTTAGCTGAAATTCGGTATTAGGGGGGATTTTTGATTATAAATCTAAATTCTAAGTTTAAAAAACAAAATGTCCGACCCAATATGGCGGAAATTTGTTCGAAAACTATTTTCAATTTAGTTGAAATTAGGTATTTGTGGGGATTTGGAGTAGCTGATTATAAATCCGAAATAAATAAACAAAAAATCAAAATGGCGGATCCAATATGGCGGACATCAGTTCTTAAATTACTTTCAATTTAGCTGAAATTTGTTATTACACGGGGATTTGGGATCGCTGATTATAAATCTATAAATTCGGACATTTGTACGAAAACTACATTCAATTTAGTGGAAATTCAATATTGGTGGGCATTTGAGGTAGATGATTATAAATTCGGACAAAAAATAAATAAGCAAAATAGCGGATCAAATATTAGCTGACATTTGTTTTTATATTTTGAATTTAGTTGAAATTTATTATTCTATTGAATAATATAAAATTATAAAAGAGAATATACAAATGTATTTTTTTCATTCGTCTTGGTCTTCTTCATCTTCATCATCAGCTTCACAATATTCATCTATACTTCATTTTCTACATCTTCATATTCGGAACTGTCTTCTTTATTTTCAAGTTCCGTTGGTACAATTTTTGGTACTAATGGTGATGATGTTAGAAAATAAATGATTGATTCCGGGTTATACCATGCGTCAAAATTATTAATTGCTGACGTTTTGCAAACCATGTTGTTCGCTTTTTCATAACTAACTGAATATTTGTCATTATGGCTAACTTCATAGCTTTAAAACTGTTTTCTTTTGGGTCTAAAATCATTCTGCTTTGGAATCGTTCCATTTCAATATCCAGACAAACGTGCCTGCATCCAAAAACGACATTTTAGCAATTTTTATTACCAAGATTGGCAAAAGTATTTTTTTGTTGTTTATTGCTACAATTAATTATAATATTCAAAAATTATTTAATTTTTGTACTCAGTTGTCGGCAGTTTTTCAAGTCGTCTACATATTCAAAAAGTACAAAGTCTGATCTTTACAATGAGCTATAATTCTAACCGGGAATATGCGGGAAATTTTTTAAAAGTCTTGGCGAACTTTAAGTTTATGAAATTTTTGCTACGTTGTAATAAAAGTTGCAAAAAAAATGTTAAATTAAGGAACACTATTCATTTTAGAAAAATAATAAAGTTATTGTCAACAAGCCCACAGAAAATTACAATTGTAAACACCCAAACATGCGCTTGGCACAAATCGACAACCTTGAACTGATACCATTCTTAACCGGTTCAGCAAACATTTTTACAATTTACGATTCTGATACGTGAGTGATCAAAGAGTTGGTATGTAGGGTCAATTCTGTTTATTTTGAAAACTATAAAATATGAATTTTGGCCAGCTTTTTGGGAATTTTTCACACTTTGCGTCGCTTCGTCAGAGAAAATAATTTTTCTGTGGACTATAATTCGTTCTCCCATTAATAGGCAAAATTCTAATCGACGAGCATCATCTCCTTCTACTAAAGTGTGTATCAGTACTGGTTTATATATTATCCTTTGCAGGTGACTTTTACTGATGTTCAGGTCTCGAGATCTTTGCCTCAACGATTTTTTTGGGCAAATGTTCACGGAATCAATAGCTAACATAGCTCCTGCATCATCTTCGCCATTTCGTTTCTTCTTTCTTGATATTTTTCACGTCCCCTGTTGCATGAAATTTTTTAACCAATTCACGAACACAATTGACAGACACGTATACCTCAGGGTATTTTCTGTTAAAAACTTCAATAGCACGGCGGTACGATACCTCACCTATGCCGTAACAAAGAACTAAATAAACCTTTTGCTCTAAAGTCAACATACTTTCAATCAGCTTCTATCAACAAATAGCTTGGATACGCTGTTACTACCGTCAACTGATCAATCATAATTGTGGTCTCTAATTTTTTTGTTCACCTTTATGTAATGTGTTTTCACTGGCCCGAGATGTAAAATTTGAAATAGAACATTCAAGTTTGATATTTGAGCATAAAATTGATTCAAACTAACTTTTACCTATAACATTTTTGATCTAATTCCGAAAAACCGATAATTTTCTTCGGCCAATTTAACATTTCCGTGTTTTCTAACCATCCTGTATGTTAAATCAAAATATTAACAATGGCTTTCGACATTTTAGGACATTCAAAACTCTTTATAAAGAATGACTTTTTCTCGAGGAATTAAAAATTGCGTCCATTATAGGACAATTCCTTAACACCTGTGATAACATGACTGTTTCCGTCCGTTCTGAAAATCTTCGAAAAGATGAGATAACGCCCCCTGGCGGGTAGCTAGTGTGTCTCCGCACGGTAATTCGAATTTATTATCATGCGGCGGGCGGACTGTACCGGCTCCGATGGGACTTACAAAGGGGCCGCAGGCCACAGGCTACAAACTTTGATATATGATCTGCTTAAATATAATAATGGAACAAGTTTGACCGCTTGATTTATCGCAACACTTTCGGGGCGCCGAACACACAGAAGGATGATGGAACAAGCGCGCATAGAAAACGGGAAGACGTCAGGGAGCGCTCGCGCGTCCGGACGCCGTAACGCCGGCTCTTTGAAAGGTGAAAATTACCCGTCTTCGCAGGATTTACCGTAGTTTTTTCCCACGTCGCAAGTCTACATCTGGCTCTGACTCCGGTCCCTTTTTTGCTCATCCTTGAACGTATTCTTTGCCCTTAGAGATCTTATCATTGTTGTGCCGAGAAAAGAATGATGAATTAATGCAAGTTAGTGTGAAATCTAAAAGTCTAAGGTAAACTTAGCTAAGCGTTGTGTTTGATTTACTATATTTTATACTAATTCTAATAATTTACTAATAAATCTTTTAGTAAATTCCTCCCATTATTTATTTGTTTCTCCTGTTAAAATTGCAGTGATGGAAATACAACACTGCCGTCCTACATTGAGACACAAATTCCGACGTTCTTGGCACACATACAATTATAAACAACCCTCCTGACAAAAGGACCTTATAATGGCCCTTCACAGCATTGCTTCTCGTATATCGTCTCACACGTTTGCTTGCGCTTTCCTCTTTACTTGTACGCACCTTGATATTTCTTGTCTTTTGACATCAAACAGGACGGTCATGTTCTATCATGCTAATCCTTTTAGGGACAACTGACGAGACTGAAACGCCGCACGTGAAGTATTTGCAAAAAAAGAAAACTCAACCTAGGTGCAGGAAAGCCTCTCCTGCTAAACGTCTGCTAAATTATTCAGCTTCCAACAGAAGAGAACGACCCATTCTGTCAGCCGGGGCTTTAAATCCCCGGCTTTTACGTTGTAAATGGAGAATGCATCGGTGTGTATGGTGAATAAGGGAAGACACGTCGCCGTCGCGACGGCATCTACTTCGGTCTCTTCATTTGTAGTGATGAGGCAAAGAGAACCGAAACGTATACCTAGATGTACTATCGTGGCCATATATTATGTCCCTTCTTTTGATGTCGATTTTCTCGCCAATCTAGGGGCGAAAAAATTTGAAAAAATTCTGGTCCTGTCCTTGATTAATATACTACAACGCATAAAAATTAGAAAGCTGTATATGTTGGCGTTTGCCCGCTTTTTCCAAATTAAGAAGAATTTGCGCTGTTTTGACCCATAAATTTCATTCGTTTAACTTTAGCAATTAATTACTCCGGAAATAATCCATAGATTTCAACGAACTAAAAAGTAAAATCACCTGCGGAATGGTAGCTTTCAATGTGCATTTTTGTAAAATGATCGGAGTAGTGGTTAACCCACAAAAAGCTATATTATGCAATGCCAGCAATTTCGTTATTAGATGAGCTAGGATGATGAAGTGTCGATAATAGGCTACATAATAAATCATATATTTACAGTTTATTACAGAATCATTGTTTATCTTGCATTTTCCCTACAAAAGATCGTGTTGAAGCATATCATGATCGCCGCAATTGACGCGGCGGTCTTCGGTCTTCGGGGTGATGCGGGGGAAGGGATCGACAGCGACGCTGCCGGTAGTGGTAGATCGCACGGGCTCAAAAGTTACTCCGAGAACAGTGTTTACGGACACAATATAACGACCTATCAGTTTTATACGCTCAGAGCTGCCATTTGTAATATATGTAATATATCAAGAGTTGTATTTATGTTATATTGTTTTTGCCTGTATTTAAATATTACTAATAAATAAACACAAAAACGGACTCAGGCAGTCACGCGCAAAACGTTGTTCATGTTTATTTCGGTCTTAAAAATTAACAAATGGTCGGAATGATATTAAATTTAAGCGATATGTGACGCAGTAAATAAGGATTATGTGCATGCTAACTGCGTTGTGCTGTTAACATTCCTTACTGATCTATCCGCTTCCATCAAAATCTTGTTTACAACCTTATTGTATAAAAACTGAAGAAAACAAAAACGCCAATCGATAGCAGAGACTCTGAATGCAACCTGAACAAACATTGAAATTTTTGTGCTAAGCGGTTAAGGAGAAAAAAAATCGGAATGACGGCAGTTATACAAATTTACAAATGCAAAAATCGGGTCAATTTTTTCACTTCTCTCGCGCTCATGTTTACACCGAGAGGCAAAAAATTTTGATAGTCATACAGCATTATGTAGAAATGATTGAGCAGTATGACACACTTTATTTAAATTTTTTCTGATCAGTAGTATTAGAGTTATGAGACGTCAAACACAGGAGCCAATACTATCGAGACGAGAGATGGCAGTTAAGGCATTTCTCTCGTAGCGGGGTCACATATTATAACCAAAATTCTGAATTTAAAAATTAAGAATTTAATTCTGTTAGTTAAAATTACTAACTTGACAAGTTATCGTTTTTTTTGTGTATTGGAAATCAGCTGTCCGCCGTTCTCTCACTGTTGACAGTACCGCTAACGACTCCCTTCCCCGCATCACACCAAAACCGTAGAGCGTCGGAATTCACGAGATGCTTCAACACGATCTTTTGTATGGAAAATGCAAGATAAACAATGATTATGTAATAAACTTTAAACCTATGAATTATTGGGTAGCCTATAGTGTCTATATTTCATTCTTCTAGCTCTTCTAATAACGGTATTGCTGGCATTGCATAATATAGCTTTTTGTGGGTCAACCACTCACCCAATCATTGTACAAAAATGCATATTGACAGCTAACATTCCGCGGGTGATTTTACTTTTTAATTCGTTGAAATCTATGGATTATTTCCGGAGTAATTAATTGCTAAAGTTAAACGAATGAAATTTACGGGCCAAAAACAGCGCCAATTCTTCTTAATTTGGAAAAATCGGGAAAACGCCAACATATACAGCTTTCTAATTTTTATGAGTAGTAGAGTATTAATCAAGGACAGCATCAGAATTTTTTTAAATTTTTTCGCCCCTAGGTTTGCGAGAGAATCGACGTTAAAAGCGGGGACATAATAGATGGCCACGATAGTACGTACGCCTGCTATTTGTTTGGTAGGGATATTTCAAATTATATGCAGGGTGTATATTACTTCAGTGCAATAATTTGGAGGGGTGATGTAACTCAATATGTGGAATAAAAAATCTTAATAAAATTTTTTAAAATTTTGCAGTTGAAAATTTAATTGCCGCTACCCATGTTTTCATAATGTGTAGTACTCCGTCGAAAACTAGCCCGCACCTATCTGTAGCACCCGGAGCTCACGAAATGCGTATAAATAATAACGATGTATTCAATGATTTAACATTAAACTTACCAAAAATTTTAAAAAACTGCTCCAAGTGCGCACCGTTTGCATCCAAACACGCTTCTGCCCGGCGCCTCCAATTCGCACATAAAGAGCGGCGTTCAATGTCATCGCGCACAATTGAAAATTCGCTCACGGATAACCCCAGAAATAAAAATCCAGAGGATTCAAGTCTGGAGAACGACTTAGCCACCGTCTTGGCCCATTAATCCCTATCCACTTTTCACCAAATGTATCACTTAAATGTTGCACTACAATGCGGCGCTTATGTTGCAGGAGCACCGTCGTGCATAAACCACATTTCACGGCGAACATCAAGCGGCACATTTTCTAACGGTAGTGTGTTTTGTAAAAGAATTCAAGTATTCTTCAGTTCCATTGGCCGTACTAAACAATTGTCAATAATTCCGGCCCAGATATTAATGGCAAATCGGTGCTGAAATTTGGTACGTCGTATAATTCGCGGATTTTGATTTGACCAGTGGCGCACATGTTCCGGCTGATAAAAATTTCGTTTCGGGTAAATGTCGCTTCATCAGTGGAAAGTACCAAATTAGGAAAGTTTTCATTGGTTTGACATTGACCACGAAACCACTCACAAAAGATGACCCTCTATAAATAATCCTGTGAGAGCAAATCTTGTACACGCGTTTCCCAATATACCCGAAGTAAGTTTTCACGTAGTGTTCTGTGCACTATCCCGTGGGAAACTCCGACTTGTCGAGCAATTGTTCTAGTGCTTCGTCGATCATCTTCGTGGACCATGTGCAAGCTTTGTTCTTCGGTATTTACCATATTATGATCGCGTGGACGGCCTCTTCCTCCATGGTTAGGCAAAAATACCCGAGCAGGACTATCCATTAACCGTTGAACCGCGGAAACAAAAGTTCTATTATTAGGGACGCGCCGATTTCTAAATCGTTGCGAATAAAGTCTTTGAGCGGCCGCTGCTTTTTTTCTGCATTCACCATAAACAAGTAACATTTCCATGTCCTCACCACTACTAAAATTGTCCATTTTGAAACACAAAACCACAAAGTAACTACCAAGAAACTCGACAAACAGAAACAACTACAGTGCGTAAACTAAAGCACGCACGGGACTTCCCCTCGCTCAGCTGTCAGCTGTTTCGCCACAGGCTCTAGGTCAAGGCATTTTCAGTAATTATTTACTCGATTCTGGTGTTACTTAGAGAAAAGGAGTATTTATTTTTTTTATTCCAATTATGAAGATCTATAACCCCTAGAAATTATTGCACATATTGCTCTATATATATATATATATATATATATATATCTATATATATATATATATATATATATATATATATATATATATATATATATTTTTAAACTACATTTTCGGTCTTTTATTTATAGACAGAGCTTTTCAAATAACAATTTTTTTTGTTAATTAGCAAAACAAATAAAATTGTCTCTAGAAATCTGCATCAGTTATTATTGGAGATATACAGTCGCCTATCCGAACAAAGCTTTTACGGTAAACGTTGTAAATTGGCCGGAGTGAAATCGGGTAAACTAACAAAATTGGCGTGGGACAGTTGGTAGAGGTCGCTGCCGGAGCCGTTTGAGCTATTTGTCTGGCTGTCCCGATTGAATCTCCATTGGCCCGATTAATTTGGGCCCGGGCCCGCGGCCCGTCCACTTCACGGTGATCCACAGCCGGCGGCGGTTTATTTAAATCGAACGCCCCGTGACAAATGAAACAATCAATACCGCCCTACGGTATACAGGGTGGATACGTCGTCCTTCGCCGGCGTTTGCGGTTAATAATTTTCGAATTGCCGATCTTCATTTTTATGCCCGCCCAACACAACATTAACCGAAGATGTGCACATATATATATATATATATATATATATATATATATATATATATATTAGTTTAATTATTGACTGTTAGTTAGCTAGCTGATGCATGAGTGATCTTGAAATTAACCAAACGCAAACAAATTGTATACAAATATTAAATTGTAACTGTAAAACACGTATATTAATTTAAATGAAATTTCCAATTTCACACCTCGCATAGTTTATTTTTCCTATTACAACTGTATTTGCATATACAATATAAATTAAGCAATAAAAAGGCAACCGGTACAAAATAGAGCAGACATTTTGCTGCGCTCGTATTGGAACACGTTGATAAAAAATACTACATGCGGTACAAACGGATTAATAAAAAAATCGGTTGGCAAAACATGCCGCAATTTTGCGGGTACAGTTTTAAAAGATTCTCTTTTATCAGCTTTTTGTAATCAATTGCACACAGGGCATACGAGCTATACGAGAACGGATTTTCATATCATTGCCAGAACATTTTTGCTTGTATTTACAGACAAATAGTACTGTAATATGGTTCTACTACATTTTAATGTGAAATACTAGTGCAAATATGGTGATAGAATGTCTAAATGAAAATCTGATGACTATCTAGCTATATTAATCTAACCTAAATTGCTACGTATAAAAAGTGTTCGATATTAAGTGTTCCCCATTGGGGTAACTTAAATTTAGTTTAGATGCTGACGCTTTAAACTTCACACACTGCACGTTGCTTTGCTTTGTTCACCTATCACTCACAGAACACTGTGCTCTGCTTTTTTAACATCACTTCACCAACTCAAAAGGTTTAGTTCTTTTGAGTCTTCGCACACTGTCACAAATGTCAAGAAGCTGGATTGCCTCATCATTCGTGTGCTGGAGAAGTCTGTTCTGATGATTCTCTGCAAACTTTCCAATTTCGTTGGTTACTAATTCCATCTTCAGATCCCCGTGGAGATTTCTGCTTCTTATATACCAAGGTGCACGCACGATGTTTCTTAGCACCTTATTTTGGAAGCGTTGAATGATGGCGATATTGCTTGGCTTAGTGCAGCCCCACAGTTGGATACCATAGGTCCACACAGGTTTAAGTATCTGCTTGTAAGGTAGGAGTTTATTATATGTCGACAAAGCCGACTTCCTACCAATAAGCCAGTAGATTTTCTTGTATCTTATGCCCAATTCTTTTCGTGTGCTTTCCAGCGAAGCTTGGTGTCCAGCGTCATACCGAGGTATTTTGCGGTGTTCGAGTAGGGTACGGTGGTGTTATTTATTTTCACTGGAACATGTTGTATTCGCTTATTGGTCAAATTTATGTGAACGGATTTGGTTTCGTTCAATGCAATTAGCCATCGTTGCATCCAATCGCTAATATTGTTGACAGCATTCGCAGTTTTAGCGTTGCTCTTTCCACATTTGTATCTTCTGCCATGATAACAGTGTCATCAGCAAAAGTGGAAACGGTAACACCATCTTGTTGCGGAAGATCATGTGTGTAAGAAGGTAAAGAATTGGGCTAAGTACACTACCTTGTGGTACTCCAGCTTTAATACTTTTGCGAGTTGAGTACTCATTATCTTGCTTTATACGGAAGTATCTGTTAGAAAGGTATGATTTTAAAAGTTGGCTATACTCGAACGGTAGTATCCGTTCCAGCTCATAAAGTAAAATCGTGCAAAACTTTGTCGAAGGCTTTTGCCACATCCAGCAATGTAAAGGAGCATACCTTTTTTTCTTCTAAAGTTCTAAAGTTTGTTATCTTAACTATGGCTTTTCTTGGTATTTTTTTTTAAATCTCACCTGTTATTGGATCAAACCCAGGTGACTTTTTGGTTTTAATTTTTTTTAATTTCATATATTGCCTCCTTAGGAGTAACGGGGGGTATTCGATTTCCTTGGATTATTGTAGAATTAGTCCTGAAACATTTTATTCCTGAGACACTTATCCCTGAAACATTTTTTAAGTAACGCATATTCATTGTAAAAGTATTACATTTTGACAGATGAGGATATTTTGAAGAAGTTTCTAGCACTCAACAATGCTCCGAACAAAACAATCTTTTGACGTCTTGAAGTTCTTTTTTATACAAAATGAAATGGCTTCGAGGCACACATGCGATGCAAAAAAAGCATGGGCCGTACAAGTTACGACATACACTGAAAAAAGTTTTAGGTAAATTTACTTCCAAACGATGGGTAATTTTGTCGCCCGAGGTATGATAGAAATTTTTCCATCAACAAGTAATTTTCCCATCCATTGTAAAACTACATTGGAAATTTACTTTTTGCACTGTCGATTTACAATAGATTTATTGAAAATTACTAGCGACATTTACAATGCGGTCATGGTAATATTATGGGATAATGGTAATTATTAAATATAGTACTGTAAAGATACAAATTTATTCAGTTTGTTGATCAATGTAACGGCCTTCCTCTTTGTAGTGGCTCCTCCACGGTCCGGGTACAGTTTTAAGAAATACCTTTGGCACAATTCCATATTTGTACTTCTTTAGGGTACTCCCTATTTAAAATAAATAACAATGCAAATAAAAGCGAAAATGCTTCGAGGAATCTATCCGCTTCTACGGCCCTTGCATTGTCAAAGTAGACACGTGATAGTTCCATACGAAGTACCACACGTTCGACAGTTGTACGCCATGATGTACTTACCCCTTATTCTGGTTTTATAATAAACCGCACGTCTATTAGCTTCACTAGTAAATGAAACATATAACCCCTATGATGTTTCAGGTTATGGCGCAGCTTGGAAACAACGCCGAATTGACGCCAATTAGCAGCGCGCATGCGCGGATGAACAATTGACCGTGATATCATAGTATAATTACTATACGAACTAAATTATTACTAAACAAGGTAATTATGCTACAAAATAGCGTACATTTACAGTGTATTTTTACTGTTCGTACGGTATATTCAGAGTCCAAACGTTAAAACTACTGTTTTCTTGTAATAGTACATAGATATTTGGAAAATTACCCTTAAAAGAACGTAAATATAGACTTACAATGGTTACATAGTAAAATTTTCACAAATACGAATAGTATTTTTACCGATACTTTTTTCAGTGTACTTGTACAAGTCCACACCCAGGTTATAGGAAATAATGGATACCGGCACTCCATCCTTAAAGGCAATGCTTCTCCTCTACTGACACTACCACTGCATAGCTCGCAGGGAGGTCATCCGCCTTATCCTCATTCCGAGGCTACAGGATGACCCGGAGGTACTTTATTATCAGTTAAAAAGGGGTGGATAGTCTCTCCGGCTTGCACTTCCACGTACAGATTACGCCGGCCGGTATTTGTGTGTGGGGGAGGTGCGGTCAAAGCATGGGGAAGTTTGAAAGCCACTGGCCGCGACGGCGGTGGCGGCGTCGGTGTGTTATTTAACCGTCGCATATTAAAAGTTATGAGTCCCCGTCGTGGCCGTATATTATATGCGATGCCGCGCGCACACCAGTTTGCGAACCGATGGGCTCTCGGCGCTTTGGAATGCCGCTGAAGGAAGCTGTGGGATGGCGGCGGAGCGGTGGCAAACCCGCGGGGGAGTACACGATTTCGGTGTTATCGAAAATGCAATTTTTATTATTTTGTCGACGACAAAAGCCGATAGCGATGTGTGGTTGTCTCCAAGGGGCGATGATCGCGAATCTGTGTTAAAAAGTAGCCTGTTTTGTTTGTCCTGTGCAGCTCAGGTTTTGCCTGGCTGTTGGTTTCAATGCTGGACGGTTTGTCTGTTTGAGGTATTGCCAAACAAATGTCATTTTTTAGCATTGACATTATATTTAGGAAAGGTTGTAGATCATTATAATAGAGATTTTTTTTATTAATTAACAGCACCTCATAGGTACTTGTGTATAACACCTAGTCCGATGACTATCTAGCTATATTAATCTAACCTAAATTGCCACGTATAAAAAGTGCTCGATATTAAGTGTTTCCCATTGGTGTAACTTAAATTTAGTTTGGATGCTGACGCTTTAAACTTCACACACTGCACGTTGCTCTGCTTTGTTCACCTATCACTCACATAACACTGTGCTCTGCTTTTTTTAACATCACTTCACCAACTCAAAAGGTTTAGTTCTCTTGAGTCTTCGTACACTGGCACAATTGTCAAGAAGCTGGATTGCCTCAACATTCGTGTGCTGGAGAAGTCTGTTCTGATGATTGTCTGCAAACTTTCCAACTTCGTTAGTTACTAATTCCATCTCAAGATCCCTGTGGAGATTTCTGTTTCTTATATACCAAGATGCACCCACGATGTTTCTTAGCACCTTATTTTGGAAGCGTTGAATGATGGCGATAGTGCTTGGCTTAGTGCAGCCCCACAATTGGATACCATAGGTCCACACAGGTTTAAGTATCTGCTTGTAAAGTAGGAGTTTATTATATGTCGCCAAAGCCGACTTCCTACCAATAAGCCAGTAGATTTTCTTGTATCTTATGCCCAATTCTTCTCGTTTCTTTTTAACGTGTGCTTTCCAGCGAAGCTTGGTGTCCAGCGTCATACCGAGGTATGTTGCGGTGTTCGAGTAGGGTACGGTGGTGTTATTTATTTTCACTGGAACGTGTTGTATTCGCTTATTGGTAAAATTTATGTGAACGGATTTGGTTTCGTTCAATGCAATTAGCCATCGTTGCATCCAATCGCTAATATTGTTGATAGCATTCTGCAGTTTTAGCGTTGCTCCTTCAACATTTGTATCTACTGCCATGATAGCAGTGTCCTCAGCAAAAGTGGCAACGGTAACACCACCTGGTTGCGGAAGATCATGTGTGTAAAGAAGGTAAAGAATTGGGCCAAGTACACTACCTTGTGGTACTCCAGCTTTAATACTTTTGAGAGTTGAGTACTCATTATCTTGCTTTATACGGAAGTATCTGTTAGAAAGGTATGATTTTAATAGTTGGCTATACTCGAAGGGTAGTATCCGTTCCAGATTATAGAGTAGGCCTTCGTGCCAAACTTTGTCGAAGGCTTGTGAAGGCTTTTGCCACATCCAGAAATATTTTAAAATATTTTAAATATTTTAAAATAATAGTTAAATAATAAATAATTTTAAATATGTTAAATATTGTAAATATTTTAAATATTTCAAATATTTTAAAATATTTTTAATATTTTAAATATTTAAAATAGTAACAGCATAGCAACTTATAGTAACATATAACATATAATTATTGTTCTGCATTACCTGTTCCATTTATACGTCTAACTTTTTAGTATGTAATGGTATCATAATTCAATATTTCAGTAACTTTTTTTTATTATTATTATTACAAGTAGGTATCCGATAAAAGCCCGACACCAAATACTTTAAGAATTAAAAATTTCAGGGACCGTGCAATAACTTCAGGCGCAAGCAAAAGCCACCCGAGTCCTCATCGCGTCCACTTAATAAATCCACACTTTTGAAACCTCCACTGTTTGCTCTCAGATATATTTTCCCATGGACTCTTTAATAACCGCAGCACATGGCCATTTCCAAACCGCCCTCGTGAAAAATGGCTCAATTCCTTTCCACCCCTCCCCCTTCCAAGTAGACTCCACGAAGGGCGGTTCTCACCACACACACAGAGCAAAAAATAACTGCGGAAAACATATTGGCTCCGCGCTCGCAAGGAAAAGACGTCTCTTTAAGGCAACTGAACAAAATTGAGGATAGAACGTGAGACGGGTGTCTTGTAAAATTAGGAAAGGGTGGTTTGACACTCCTGCTACCCCTCGCCGAGGGGTACCTTAAGGGGAAGTAGACGATATTGCTCGAGTTGTGAATTATGGATTTTAATAAACTGGCGATAAATAAAATTCGGTTTAACATGTATTACTTCCGGTGGTAAATAAACTGCGTTTTGAGAAAGCGGCGCGAAATTGATGGCGTCTTACGGGTCACGTGATCGCTCCCGATGCCGCCATACACTCGAGTTTCTACGCTCATTTGTCAACGGAGAGACGTGCCTGCGACGAAAGGATGAAGTCGCCGTTTCTTAAAAGTTAACTCGGATATACTTGATGGAATTGGCGAAACGTTGGAGCAGCCATCTTTCAAATAAGTTTAGGAATGCCTTAGCAGAACGTCTCACTCACTAGTGACATCTGTATGCTGGTATTATTTACAAATTTACTGGAAGACAATTTTTAGCCATACAGCGTTATACATTTCCCTTTACTTATAATTGAAACCAAATTTTAATTTCGGTGGAGTAGTTTATTAGAATAAATTGTAGTTAGTAAAATTATATGCGATAGAGGTAACACAAATATTTGCATACAACTGGAACTAAGACGAAGTTGGAAGCGACGTACAAAAAGCGAATACGGTATTGGCACGACCAGAATTCTGTCCAAAATGTTACCGAAAACATATACCTTACATAAACTAAGAAATCCTCAACACTTTAGATGTACTATAGCTTGTTACGTGGGTGCTGATATTCAATAAACTATTTATTGCGCATAACAATCCCGCGGCAGTATTTGAACCCGATCATATCTACGATGTATGTTCGATCTTCGCATAAGTCCTTATTCAGGTAAATGTGATCCTTGTATTATATCTGAAAGGGGGATTTGATGTTTAGTTGACGAAAATGATGCACGATTACTTACCAGAGTCGCAAAACATCACGGAAAACGTTATGCTGGCGTATTTTGGTGAACAGAGCAAAACTATGCAAGGCCCATCCTTTGGCATGCTACACGCATGTTTAAGTTTGTATAGAATGTATATATTTCGCAGTTTATGCGATTGCAAGCGATTCTAAAAATGCAGTTAACTTTATATTCAGCATTTGAACAGTCGTTTGAACAAAATAGAGTGTTGTATTTATTGCTATTTCTTTTGTTCTAGTATCCACATTCGGTCTAATTTCATCATGTAAGACCCTAATTGACCACAAACAGCAGTGTGGACATACGGAGACATCTCATAATGGGACAACTCATACCAGTGTCGGATCAACTAAGTATGAAAAGAAACATAAGGTATGTTATTATTTTATTTTTTCATCTCATTGTTTCTTATTTTCTATGTTGTGAGAATTATTTTGACAAAAAAAAATAGATTCAGCGTGATTTGGCAAAAATTGAGGATGATATGAAGGATTAAATTTTTTTTGACAAAATCACAATTATGAGAAAATCTGCTTTATGTTTTATTTATAACTGAAGAAAAAATTGTAAAAAAATGTAATATAACATTGCTGTGAATAAATAATTGCTTGTAAGTACATTGTAATACAGAGTAATATGAACTAATATACTATGAACAATTATTGCTATGAGCAATTATTGTCATCGTATTTTATTACTAAATCTGCATCTTCAATAATTGTTGACAATATATTCACTTACAAAATAAACTGCTCCCAGGTTATGCCGTGTGTCAAGATTTCCTTGGTATGTCTTCAGTATTCAGTTAGCTCTGAATAAGCGAGCAACATGGTTCGTGCAACATCAGCATTAACAAATCTTGACACACGGCATAACCGTAAGCAGTTTATTTTGTAAATGATTCTGGCCGTGAAAGCCTACACACAGAAAAGTGATCTCTCGAACGAAGAGAGAATTACTTGGCTGAAGTAGTTGGTAGGTTCGTATATACGCCAGAGATTAATGACTTCAACCAAGAAATTTTATTTCTTGGAATAATTACTAGATTTAAGAAAGTGGTTACTCTGGTGAAGTACGTAAACAGTCTTCAATGAAGTGTATATTTTTATTCCCGGAAAATATTTTTAGCTACTTAATGTAAGAATTTTAAAGATTTGGCACAAATACGTTTTCTGTTGCTAATTAACAAGATAGGTATGTTATATTTACTTACTCGTTCTAAACTGTTGCGTGCGTTACATCAAACTACTCCGTGTTGAAACGTTTATTGTATACTATAAATCACAATACACATCCCCAATAAATCACAAGGCACATCCCCTACGGTTACTTCGTTGTTTTCGTACTAGGTTAGGTTCCGTGGCGCCAGCACGTGCCAGCACCACGCGCGGGCGCGCGAGCCCTGACAAAATCACGATGCGCATATTTATTCCAGAGAAAGGGATTACTTGAAAGAAGTGAGAATCACTTCAGTTAAATAATTGGTGGATTTTTATTCAGTAAACAATACTTATATTAAATGTCTTATATTTTCTTGGATCAGGTAACTACGCACTTGGATGGATTTACTATTACTTCGTTGGAGAAATTAACATTTTTGGGACGAAAATTTCAATTACTTCTTTCAATACAATATTGGTTCTTATCAAGAAAGAATTTATTTGTTGACAGCATTTATCTGAGTAATTATTTTACTTATATTGAGTATGTGGTATTTCTTGTATATACCTAACATTCTACATCCAAGTAAATATGCATTTGAATCTAGTAAAGAAATTCAAGTAATTATGTTTTCTCGTTCCAAATAATCACTTTTCTGTGTGTACGTATTTACTTAATATATTAAGTATTGAAGCAATAATTAACTATAAATGAAGTATCATTTCCACCACTTACAATTAGCCATAAAATGCTTGAAAATCAAACATTGTCTTTGACGGACGGAAATACAAAACTAATCTTCAAACATCCAGTTTTACACAACTAACTAGTTTTCAAGTTTTTCACGTTTCAATATACACTCAGATGTCACCTTTATTAAAAGTAATTAGCTTAAGAACAAGTAATTTCATTTTAACGCTAAGAATTTTATGATTGCAAAGCGTTGTTTTTGGCAGTTTTTGTTACAAAGTATATGTGCGTGGGTTACGATAACAAAATCTTCCACTGAAATGAGCATATGTGACCCCGCATGAGAGAATCGCCCTAACTGCCATCTCTCGTTTCGATAGTATTGACTCCTGTGTTTGAAGACTCATAACTCTAAAACTACTGAACAGAAATGTTTACATGTTTACACCGAGAGGCAAAATATCTTGACAGTCATACAACTTATGTAGAAATGATTTGGGAGTATGATACTCTTTATTACAAATTAATAAGTATCCTAATCCACAAGAAGTGTCTTTGTCTGAAGTCAGCGATATTTATTTAACGATCAATTGGTTTAAATAAAGTAAAAAAATCGTCAATTTTGATCTTATATAAGACTTGAGTAAAACTAAACATGACATATTAGCAACAAACAACAAAGTATAAAAAACGGGCTGAGAAAACACGATTTTAAGAACTCCCAAAAACTTTTCGAAAGCTAACGATAAAAACACCCCCAACGGCAACACTACCCCGTTTCCGACACATTTAATAATAAGACAACTAACATCATTTCACGAATAATTTGCTCGGGGCTTCATCAGTGTTCCAAACCTGACGGGCATTACCATCCCCCGAATACGATATAGCGGAGGGAAGGCAGAGCATCCCTTTAATAAAGTTCCGCCTGATATAACATTGTCATTACATTTTTCGCCTTGCCTTCGGGGATGGGGCGGACTCGTCTCGAAGAAAAACGACTCTAAATAATAACGCAAAAGTTCAGAGGTGGGTGAACTTGGTTAAGACGCGTTCACCCCTCGCGCCTCCCACATCCAAAGGGGCACTTTCAAGCGACGTAAAGGGCTCATATGTCATGCAGGTCATACCGGGGAGGAAGCATCGCTTTTATGGGGTGTATAAAGTTCCCTCAGAACACGCCTTAGTTCGTGATTACCATCTGATGGTAGCGTTGTTTTTCGCTCTTTTAGGGGTGGGGTTTTCCGCAGAAAAGGTTGTATTGGGATCGCTGAGGATGCTTGTAATGTATGAGTTGTGGTTTGGAACGGTCGGTGGTAGAAAGAATTTTTTCAAGTCACGAAGCGGATGTCTTCATTATGCTTTTCCGGTGGAAGTTTTACGACTTGAAGTTTTCTGATTACGTGCTTCCGGTGCCCCACCACTCCTGACAAAATATTAAATATGACGTGACGTCTCGTATCTTGAACTAAGGAAGTTTCTGCTGAGACAATAAGGACGAGGAAGGACGTTATCTTGCCTGGGTGTTCGTAAAATGACAAGAAAGAAAAAAGAGTGTCCGGAATTGCTTCCTTGGTAGGTTAAGGTGATGTGGTTAAATAGAAAACTTTATTGCGAATTATGTGGTCAATTTACGGACTAGGTGTGTTACAATGTGGTTTTACTAACATAGTAGTAGCTTGTCATCAGCTTGTTACCCTAGAAAAGTTAGATGACCAACCTAATGGACTGCCTACATTATCATGAAAATTATTACCTTCTTTTTTAAATAACCCCACAGAAAAAAATCAAGCGGCGTTAAATCAGGTCAACGTGGTGGCCATCCTATGTGGCCGAATCGTCCAATCCACTAATTTGGAAAATGTCTGTTCACCCAATCCCTGACTTGATATGCGGTATGGGCAGGACAACCGTCGTCTTGATAGTGTAGTGAACACCTGAGCTGTAAGTTGTTTTTTGAGAATTGGTTGTAATACGGAAACTTTGATTTTATTAAGACCAATATCCGCAATTCTGTGAACTAACAACTCCATTTGTGGTAAACGTCGCTTTGTCAGCAAAAATAGCATTTCTGTAGAAAAATCTATCGATCATAATTCGTTCTCCCATTAATAGGCAAAATTCTAATCGACGAGCATCATCTCCTTCTACTAAAGTGTGTATCAGTACTGGTTTATAAGGATGAAATCTTTGATTTGAAAAGATCCTTTGCAGGTGGCTTTTACTGATGTTCAAGTTTCGAGATCTTTGCCTCAACGACTTTTTTGGGCAAGTCTTCACGGAATCAATAGCTAACATAGCTCCTGCATCATCTTCGCCATTTCGCTTTTTTCTTGATATTTTTCACGTCTCCTGTTGCATGAAATTTTTTAAGCAATTCACGAACACAATTGACAGAAACGTATACCTCAGGGTATTTTCTGTTAAAAACTTCAATAGCACGGCGGTACGATACCTCATCTATGCCGTAACAAAGAACTAAATAAACCCTTTGCTCTTAAGTCAACATACTTTCAATCAGCTTCTATCAACAAATTGCTTGGATACGCTGTTACTACTGTCAACTGATCAATCATAATTGTGGTCTCTAAATTTTTTGTTCACCTTTATGTAATGTCTTTTCACTGGTCCGAGATGTAAAATTTGAAATAGACCATTCAAGTTTGATATATGACCATAAAATTAATTCAAACTAACTTTTAGCTGTAACATTTTTGATCTAATTCCGAAAAACCGATAGTTTACTCTTCGGCCAATTTAACATTTTTGTGTTTTCTAACCATCCTGTATGTTAAATCAAAATACTAACAATGGCTTTTTCTCGAGAAATTAAAAATGTATTTTTTCTACTTTGATTTTCTAGTTTATGTAACCTATATGTTTTTGGTAACATTTTGGACAGAATTCTGGTCGTGCTAGTACCGTATTATTTTTTTGTATGCCTCTTGCAACTTCGTCTTAGTTCTACTTGTGTGCAACTATTTGTGTTACCTCCATCGCATATAATTGTACTAAGTATAATTTATTCTAATAAACTACTTCGCCGAAATTAGAATTTTGTTTCAATTATAAGTGCGTGTAAATGTATAAGCGTCAACGGCTTCCTAGCGGAATTAGGTAGACACCGCTATTAAACGTTAAGAGTTTTAACAATTCTTTAGTGTTCTTCGAGGTAACTAATCAGTAATCGCCAAACACTTCTATTCTGACTACTATAATTATTAGAGACAATTTTGAAGTTAACTTTTTAGGTTATGTTTCTATATCTATATCGTTTATTCACTGGTTGTCATATAAGTTTTTATCACAGTAGCTGTTGCGGATTAATAGTGTTGCCCCAATGTCTATTGTGATCATAGTTATGCCCCGTTAATTAATTATTAAAACTTGTAGGCTAAAGTAGAGTAAAATTACCCACAATGAGATTTTGTCATGATTTTATCCCAACGTTACGACGCTGACCCACAAAATACCCTAGATTCTGAATATAGTAACCACAATTTGTAAATGTATAAAAAATTAAGGACACAAGTAGAAAAATAGTGTATTACACTCGTTTTATAAGAGACAACATTGACAAAATAAAAAATATTCGTGTTAATACAGCATGCAATAAAAGTCTATAATATAATAGAAAATCCCTTATAAATCAATAAGCAATTGAGATGATAATTATTTGATTTATTATTGAATTTATTATTCAATTGACAAGAGAGAATGTTTGAAATCATAAATGGTAGGGAGAGCAGTCCACAACCAAAAATACACGTGATTTGCTAGACAAGGAAACGACGCAGTTTTTGGAAACTCGCTTCCACTCCAAAACAGACAGAGAGAAAAGTAGTGGTACTCGCGAATAGAGACGCGTGGTGGGGGCGCATTCCTGCCCGAGCACAGAAAGCGATGTAAAAAAAACCGGTTTCAACACGAAAATACGAACTAAAATATTGCGGCTGTGGCCTTGTTAGTGTGAATCTCAAACAACGGACAGATAGTTTGTTTATAAATGATCTAAATCAATCGCGAAATTGTGGTGAAAGTAGGAACAATGTGATTTGTGATATTGTGTTCGGCCATTCAGATGAATTTGCTCGATTTTCTCGCGAATATCATGCATGACTGTAAGGTTATACGGACATACCTTTGTTTTGGTTATGTATACGGTTTTGTCGCGTTCTTATGTGGGGTTATGTTTCCTAATTACTCGTGGACATAATCATGGTGCAATGAATATGAAGCTAAGCAGTACAGATGAATAAAAAAGGTAGGATTTATTTTGTTGAATATCTATAGCTTTGTGGAAGATTTTGTTTAGTATTAAATGGTGCCATAGTAGTAATGACTATGCTATTAACTATTTTTTAGTATTTACGTCTTGTGTTATTTGTTATAAATGACAGATAAGAGTATAAGAGACAGCCCACATTGTGATTTATTAGTTACTAATCTAAAATGCGTCATTACATGAAAATAAAAAGTATATAAATATCTAAAAAGTTCGTTAAAGTTCGTTGTTCGTTAAATTCAAATTGCATTCACCTTAAAAAATCACTATTGCTTTTATGGTACATTTTTACACATTTATGTTATTAGACACGGTCGTGATCCCCCGGTCGTATGCTGACAAAACGTATCTATTATATATTGATATTAAGTGAATTTCAAGTAATTATGCCGCTTTCTATCATTTGTGTAATAATAATGTTTGTTTTCCTAGAATTTAAGATTTTGTATAATTTTCAACTAATATTGTAGCCTATTGATTAGTAATTAATTGCTAGGAGTAATTGTTGTTAATTTCCTATAAGAATTTATAGCTCGTTTTAATCAAGCAAGCCCCTATGTATAACAAACAATTGTCACCTTTCAATAAACACGATTATAGACTTTTCAATGTTGTCCATTTTCTCTGAATTATCGGTTTTAAACATTATCTCTCAATAACACGAGTGAATGCTAAATAATGTTGTCGCCCTTCTACTATTCTCGATGTGCACGACCCAACAAATCTTATAGCAAATTAATAAACGATGCCAGTACATAATTCATTCAGACGTCGAGAGATTATTGCCGAAAATAGAGGCACAACATGGACCAAATTGATAATTCTATAATCATATCAATTGAGCATCCGATAAAAAGTCTTAATAACAAATTTATAAACAATAAAAAGGCTACAATATTATTTTAAAATTTACCGCATTAGCGAGAAACAATGACAAAATATAGAAAAAAATCAGCAGTGTCAAAAGGTGATGTGCTGACAATGCTGTCAATAGTTTTAATGCAGTATGAGCGATCTCGATGAAATCGAATTTTTTCACTCAGCTAAACTATTAAGTTTACCAAAAAAGTCATAGACATAAAATTATTCCAAATTTCGTCTACTTTCATTTATTGTTTAACTATTTTGACGGAACTACAGAAATGGCGGCTGCAAAATCGTTGAAAAATGCTAAGAGTGAACATCCAGTTCCCTTGGACCTTTTGGAACAAAAAGCTTTTCAGATCTAAGTTTTGTAATGAAATTCCTAAAAATGAAGTTTCGCGCCGATACCTTTAGTAGTTTGTCCGGAATCGTCGCCACAAAAGAAAAACGGGTACACACACACACACACAGACATACACACAAATTTCCGCTAAAATCTCAATTTTTTCTTCGATACGATTACAATACTTTATCATACTATGTAGGATAAAGTAAAAAGTGTTCACATTTAAATTTCTGTGATAAAGTCCTACGACGAAATACAAAATTGTTGTTATTACTATTTACTTTTATACTTACATTTAAAAGGCGTCAATATTAGATCAACTACTAAATACTTTGCTACGTTGCTATACGCATAAGGTGTATACTAAATAGGCTAAACTGTTGAGAGAGTATACAGACAATAGTAGACCAACTTTTGAAGGAACATAGGGTGAAGTAGTGTCATGTATCATAAGATGGCGCTCTTGAAACTAAATAACTTTTGTCTGATTTTTTTAATTATTCAACGTCTTTGAAATGAGTTATTGAGAACCCAAGTATTTTTTAGAGTTAAATAAATAAAGTTTTACATACAAATTATTAGGTTCTCAAATAGCTAGTCTATGATACTTCACACAACCTAGATTTCTAATGCAGTTTCTAAAGTTATCATATTCCAGCTCCCTGCAGTTTCTAGACAATCTAGACGGTGGGTTTCTGGACGCTATCAAAAGTTGTTATACTATTTTTTTATCACCCGGTATACTAGAAGTAAACAAGTTAGCAGTGCAAAAAAAGTGCGAAGTAATGAAACCTAATAAGTACGACTAAATGAAAGATCAAACAGCAATAATGGTAATTTTGGACGTAACCTAGGCGTAAGCGCCACCCCTGTCCATATGTAATAGCGCCCCTGCATGGCGCCCCTACGCTTAACCGCCTGGGGCCGTCGCCCCCTTCGCCACCCCCTCACTGCGGCGCTGACAGTACCCACAAAATACCCTAGATTCTAAATATAGTAACCACAATTTCTAAATTATATATATATATATATATAAAATTAATGACGCGAAGTAGAGAAAAATAGTATATTACACTCGATTTATAAGACATCAATTTGACATTTTATAAAACTTGTATAATAACATACTAATATAATATTACTCCGCACAGTCTTGAGAATTAGAGAATAAAAACCAAAAAAAATTTAAAGGAAACCTTATGGAACTTTATGGCATGGTGCCTTTACCCATATAGCGTCACATATATTTCTTAATTTTATCCAAGTACTACAAGATTTACGGTGGGGTAGCATACGATTTAACCCCATTCTCATAACAAATCCAATAACTATATCTTCCGTGCGTTGGGTTCAAAGTTTAAACGCGTCATAACCTTAATCAAAATAAAAAAAGAACAGCGGGGGCGGTTATATCGCGATATTATAATAATCTTCCGGTAGATGGCAGCACTTAGTTCCGTCGCCGTTGCTTCGATGACGCCATTGTCGCTTCCGATAATGTCATCGGATCGGCAGTCTAAAAGGGCTCTAAAATAACAATTTACTGTTATCGTTACTCGTAGAGAACTAGCTCAGCTGCTCCGCACCCTGCCACCTCTTGATATCTATATATTTACGCGTAAATTCGTAATAATTGTAGTAATTGAACTTGAACCGACAAATAAATATATACCTTCAGCCGGGGCTACACATTCGTATACTTGCCAAATATCAAATATTTGCCACGCAAATCGAAAATTTTTGGTCTAAACGATGCCTTGAGTGATTTATTTATCTGTTTAAGTTCGTTCACCGAATATTTTTCATCGATCCTTGATTACCGGCTGATTTTTATAACACTCAAAGAAATCTATGACATACCAACAAATTTGTACAATCAGTCCAATTCTGTATCACAGTTGCTACATTGGTTTCTAGGAAAGTGAATTGTTAAAGCTTAAGTTTTAACAACTGTCGTAGCAACTAATACCAATTTGTCAATTCTGTAAGAACGAATTTATCAACCGTTGTTAAATTATAATTTTTACGCGAGTTGTTAGCAAAGTTGCTATATGCTGAATTATGGGCTAACTTCATGTATGTCACATGTATGTTGTTTTGCGGTGGTTGTACGTCAACCCATGAAAATAGAGTGAATATTTGAAAATGTCTAAAGAAGAATCTGGAAACTGTGGTGAAAAGAAGCGGCGAGGGAAGAGGGTTAATTCAGAGCAAACCGAATATATTTTAAATTATATAGAAGCCAACAAAATTGTATTAACGGGAAAATGCCATCCTCTTCGTATAGAAGAATTTGAAAAGTCTTGGGATGACCTAACTGCCGGCCTAAATAGCATCGAAAATGGGATAGATCTGTTTTATATTAGGCATATAACTAATATTCTGAAACATACTAACCCTCTTTTCGTAATTACAAATTCTTCAATTGACGGAAATTTTACGTATCGTGGTTATTACCACGATATTATTTTTTGCCTTTTAGTATATTTTACACTAAACCTTTATATGAAGTGGAATTTTTGTATTTCTTGAACATTCATCAACAAACTCTCTTATCTCCTCAATTAAATTAATTAAAAGATCTTTTGATAATCTATATTGTTTTATGAAATTAAAATCCGGTACTTGGAATGGGTCAGAATTATCCCGTAAGGTCCTGTATAAAATTATTCTTCTTCTCCTAAAATTTTGATCGGTTAGGTATACCTACTTGTGAAAATTGTTTTTATTAACATATATATTTAATTTATTATAACTATTCGTAATACCTGGTTTACACATTATCCATTTCGTTTAATACATTTAAATTGAACATGACACCCACAGGATCCATGTTGACACAAGAGTTGCAAAACTATAACAACTGTCAGATTCGTAGTGGTTACTTAACAACTCAGTTGATAAATATTTTAGCCACTCAGTTGCTCTAAGGGTCATACAGAATTGCAACTTTCCGCAAAGTTGTTATTTACGTATTGACCTTGGCATTTAGCAACTTTCATGGTTGCTAGCGTTAACAACTTAAATACAGAATTGGACTGAATATTCGTTTGTGATTTCGGACCGTCAGAGTTGCACTGCAACAGTAAATGCATCGGATATTCATGTATCGCCGCATTTTCTAATACATGAAAATCTTCTTTGAGGACTTGCTACATGTGCGTACCGAATGGGCACTAGCTATTTTTACTTTATCATACGCAGTATGTAAAGTATTGTAATCGTGCCAAAAATAAATTTGAGATTTTTGCGGACATATGTCTTTCAGGGGACCCAAACATTTTTGACCAAGGTACAAAAAAATGTCTGTGTGTGTGTGTGTATGTGTGTCTACCCGTTTTTTGTGCCGACGATTCCGGAGAAACTACTAAAGGTATCGGGACGAAACTTCATATTTGGAAGTTTCATAACCGAACTTAGAGCTGAAAAGCTTTCTATTGAAATGGGTCCAAAGGAACTGGAGGTTTCGCTGGAGTCTTAGCATTTTTGAAAGATTTTGCAAATAAGCCGCAATTTCTGGAATTTCGTCGAAATAGTTAAATAATAAATTAAAGATGAGAAAATTCTGAATAATTTATGATTATGACATTTTTTGGTACAATCAATAGTTTAGCTGCATGGTGAAATTCTATTTCATCGAGATCGGTCGCACTGCACTAAAACTAGTAGCCAGGATTTGTCAGATTTTTTGATTCTAATGACAGTAGGTAGTGTCAAACGCTAATGTTTTGACAATAACTTCTGTCAATATAAGGTGCGTTGGGATATTGTATTACACTTTTTACACCCAATAATACGTAAGTGTCATTCGGACGGTGTACCCGGTGTCAACGGAGTACAATATCCGCAGGCAGCTTTAATCGACATATCTGTCTAGTTCTACTAGTTTTATTTTAATGCAGACATGGCCGATCTCGATCAAATAGAATCTCATGCAGCTAAACTATTAATTTTATATATAGTATGATAAAGTCATGTGCCTGGCCACATCAGATTTTTTTGATTAGTGCGCCATATTTGCACATTAGCTTTTTCAAATCAAACTGATAATTTGATTACGAACAAGCAAGGTTTTATTTTATAATGCCAACATATTTTTAATTACGTAACTGCAGAATTCACTGCGTACTAACAAGGGCATTCTTGTGGAAATTTACAAAACAAATCTTGACGAAACTTTTTGTTTAATTTTAATGATCTTTTGTTTATTTCATCAGTTTTCTGTATTATTAACTCGCAGCATCTAATTTTAACAGACTGTAAAACAATACAATTGGTCATTTGATGTGAACTAGTTTAAATAAATTCTTATTTTAATGAGAAAAAATATATATTTTTTATTTAAAATAGGAAGATATTGCCCATAAAAGAAATGTTAGATATGGTGTCTTCGTCATCTTTAAAGTTCTACTAAATCCAATTGTACTACTAGGTTCGTTATATAAATATGTCCTAATATTGTCTGAAGTACAGATCAATTAGCTTCTGAAACAAAAATTTAAACAATTGAGCTTTCAAAATATAACCTTTTTGTTGCATAAAAAGGCCACACAAAATTGTCTCTACTATTAAAATATTTTTAACCGCTTTCGTTTCTCTTCAAATAATAAGCATCATAAAAATTGACAAATATATGAATACAAGCAAATAATGTATAATTTTCCAAACAAATTATTTTATAGATATGCTGTTTATAAAATTTTTATGATGTTTATTACTTGAACAGAAACGAAAACGAGTCAAAATATTTTAATAGTAGAGACAATTTTGTGTAGCTTTTTTGTTTAACAAAAAGGTTATATTTTGCAAGCTCATAAATGAGTATCATAGAAAAGCATCAACTTAGGATACACTCTGTATATGGTGTACGTTTTTCTTGGAAAGAAATAACATTGAGTTGATGTGGACCGGGAAAAGCAATACATTTTTTTTTATTTCTATCTGTTTCCGGAAAACTGTCTGTCTGACGGTTTTACAAAATTACATTTTATGCGATTTTCTATGTTTGCGCACAAACATAGTCACATTTGCTGGATTTTTATGGTTTCTCATCTTATTGGACGAGATTAATTTGATCAGATAGGACTGTTATTGCTTATTAAAGTTCGAACTACAGTTGAAACGTCAATTGCAAATCGCAAACTAGAATAAAAATAAAAACGCACTCCCACTTTTTTGAAACATAGCCACACCGCCCCTCAGAATATCCGTATGCAAACCTTCTGCATATTTTATTAAGGTCCACCCGCCCTCGGCCGAGATACAGATAAAAAAAAAAGAGTCGCCGTTACAAAGCCTGTGACACGTCATAAATAAAACAGGAACCTGCATTTCGTATGCTCGGCCCATCTGAAAACTTAAGAACCCTCACGGAATACTTGATCCACTTGTTCGAGAGCGATACAAATTTAATTATTGTCGTCATAGTTTTGAGTTATTCCGCTCGCGGGTTTTAGGGTTAAATCCCTCAAAATAAATAAACACGAGTCTAATTGCGGGAAAACTCTGATTATATGAGGCTGGTGAGAATTTGGCGAAAGGCTGCGGCATGTAATTCGCGCGTTGTTCCGCCAGAGGGCCGATAATCGAATGAGACCGCGCGGTGCTGATTGTCGCCGTCTACACTGCGTATAGTCGTTTGTAGTAGTGATGGGAATATACGAAAATGTTTTATAGACAGAATATCTAACCCTATAATTAAAAAAAATTGATATTTGGCGCAGTCGATAGGATATTTTGCCAGAAAATCCTGAGAATATGTGTTATTTGTGTTATTGTAGTGATGGTTTTCTGACGTTTTGAACGAAATAGTTATTGAAGCACTGTTTGGTTCGTAACAGTGTGTAACAGTGAATATATACTATCCGAAATTTTCCAAATACCTCAAAAATCTCGATTTTTTTAAAAAATACTGTTTTTTTGGTACTTGCATGTGTATAAAAATGCAGAACTCCGTCATTTTCCATTCGATTTCCAAAATAAAAATGCAATTGAAAGAGGGAACTCCGATTTTCTGAACTTTAACAACAGTTTGATGAACTGTTTCAATTCATAATATTTTGTTTCTATTTTTTTTATTGAAAGCCCATTTATATTTGCGTATAATACGCAAATATAAATGGTTTGTTAAAGTTTGTTTATTAGAATAGGTTTGTAATTTGACCAAATATCGTAAAATCATTAATCGACAATGTTAACCTATTACAATTGTTGTGTATACTATTAGAACGATGTAGGTCTTTAGTATCACCAAATTTCATATAAAATAACAATCAAACTGACCCATCAGCAGTAAGAAATCAGCTTTAGTGCATGCTTCAGTACAAATACAAAAAAAAATAAAATGTGTGACGATCGCAATAAGTTTTGTTACGTCTGCGGATTGTTTGTGGACAAACAGCATCTGCTACAATTAGTAGAAATAAATCAGTGGTTGAGGCATACAATAATTTTTTTGACCGCAAGTCGGTGGTATGAACCAGAGTACGTGTGTGTAGTTTGTTCGGAAAAATTGAAGCTATGGAAATCAAATAATGTTGATAACTCAAAAACTGGAATAGCCTCTTCTACTCCGATGATATGGCATCATCAAACTAATCATAATACTCTTGTGAAACGTTAACAAGGAAAAAACGCGAAGATGTCACTTAAACGCGAAACAGATGATGTATTGTATAAACAACGGATATCGAGTAAACATTTTTAAGTTTTATTGTATTTCTTGCAATTTATTTTGAACCCAAATATACCTGGACATGTAATAAACGTAAACTCTAATGTTCTTAGTAACATATTGTGATAGTCTGGCAGGTAACAACAAAAAGGAAAACAAAAAAAGAAGGGTCATAATTATAGAATAACATTGTAAATATAATTGCTACTAATGTCTAATTAATGTGTATAAAGACTACGGATTTATTACAGTCGGCCGGTATATTTCTTCTCCGTAGTGTGATGTGTCTAGCTGGTCAATAAAATTTGATAATTCTGTTAAATTTCAACCGATTCTAATAAACAAACGCGTATTAGACGCGCATTTAAATGGGCTTTCAATAAAAAAATAGCAAACAAATATTACGGATTCAAACAGGTCATCAAATTGTTGTTAAAGTTGAAAAAATCTGAAAATAATTGGAAACTTCTGAACTTGAACATCAATAACTTTTCGATTTGTTATTGGATCTGACTGAATAGTACATCTTTACAATGGTCTAAGCTTCCTCTTTCATTTTGGAAATCGAATAGATATATGCGGAGTTATGAATTTTTATACACGTGCAAGTACCCAAAAGCTTTTGTTTTTTGAAAAAATCGAGATTTTGGGATGTTTGGAAAATTTTAGCTATGCCATTATGTTCAGTTCTCTCTCTGTTCAGTGTAATTAAGAAATTTAGTCGATATATTTGAGTAATATTGCAATATATGCAGATTTTCATTTTTGGTGGAGTCGCCGGAGCATATTTTAATTATTGATTAAATGTGAAAGTAGAAGGATTACCCAGGATTATGATATATTTCCTGATCACAGATAAATTAGGGAGTTAATCCTGAAAATTACAGCTCTCTGTCTACTCTGGTTTAATCAGGAGAATATTTCAAACTTCGAGTATGTTTGTGTTTTAACTGCTTTGATGCTATTATTTTGGTTTTTGTGACATTACTAGAAAAGTTGATGAGATAGAGACGACTATCTTGCACGTCTGGGTCACAGATAAATAAGATAACTAATCCTGAAAATTAGGAGTCTCCGTCTACTCTGGCTTAATTAGGAGGATGTTTAAAACTTTGAGTATGTTTGTATTCTGGCTGCTTTGGTGCTTTTATTTTAGTTTTTGTGGTATCACGTGAAGAGTAGATGGGATAGAGATGATTATCACATGCTTATCGACAAATTTTCCCAAGCTTTGCTCGATGATTTCCATCACTAGTTTGTAGTTCTTCGTGATTCGCTTGCGGCTCATGTAAATACCAGCGCGGCGGTTGAGGAGGAAGAGTGTTCTGTCGGCGAAACGTCGCGGTCTGAATTCGAATTCAATTAAGCGATAGCCAATTCGGGAAAAGTGCCCAGCCACCGGCAGCAGCAGCAGCAGCAGCTAGCTCTCTGTCTTACCGGCAGAGACAGCGCTTAAAGACTCCCAGCTTCGAAATTGAATAATGGAATTTGAGTCCGTATGAGCGAATCCGGTTTTGCTCCCGCTCGCGCGTTTCTTTTCTAATTTCGCTTCCGGAACCGCGCTCAGGCATTAAGGATTTTCCGCGGTTTCGTTCCGAAGGGAGATATTCTAAAGATTTCGAGTTTCATCGCCTCTTTTTAATCTAGTTGTATATTTGTTTTGTTTAATGTCGTTTTAACGATTTTAACCATCATCATCTCTGTTTGTTTGGCGTTTATTCTGTCTTTTTTTTTCTGTGGCACAGACCGTATCGCCATCTATATAGAACACAAAGATGATAAAGTAAAGTTCAAATCCATAGTGCAGATGAATGCCAACAATGCCAACACCAATGTCCAACACTTCAATTCCATTTTGAAACACATTATTCAACAGAATTATGCTACCTTTAATAATAAATTTTACAAAATTCAATCAGGTTTACCAATGGGTCTAACCATCTCCTCATTTCTTGCTGAAGTTTTTCTTAATTATATTGAAATCAAATTTATTATGAATCCTTGCAACCCTTACCTTAAAAATATTCGCAAGTGGGTGAGATACGTTGATGACGTTTTCTGCCCCCTACTTAAATTCACCATGGAGATAGAGAGATACAACAGCCTCAATTTTCTGGACCTAATCATCACACCTCAAAACTCCATTCCTTCATTCACAATTTATCGAAAACCCTCTTCAATTTGCTCTATTATTCCCTACGATTCTCATCACCCTATTTCACATCGTACTGCTTCCCTTAAATATTATTTCCACAGAGCTTTAACTTACCCACTAGAACGTGATGCCAAAAGTATCGAAATTAAAATTATTTTTCAACTCGCAAAACAACACAATTTCCCTGAGAAATTAATAAACAAAATTTTTTACAACACTTCAATAAGATTAGACCCAGTTTTCCAAAGAAATGCTACAAATCCAGATCTAACCCTTTACAGACCCTTTACTTTCAACCCCATTAACCAAACACTCACAAACATCCTTACCCCATTCAACATTTTTCCAGTTTTTAAAACCAATAGTCAAATTTCAACATTTCTCTCTTCCCACCGATAGACCCCATATTCCATCCTAAACGAAAACGACAGACAGGTAGAAAATTATCAAAAAGAATTGCTGAACACAAGAACAAGGCTAACTCCAATGTTTATAGACATAGAATCGAAACCGGTCACAATATCAATTTTAAAGACATTAGACTCATCCACAAATGCCAGAAGGGCTTGAAATTGGATTTGCTTGAACGACTTGAGATAGAAAGGCACAAAGCAATGCACAGCAAAACCCTTTTGAATGATCAAATCGAAACTTTCAGTAAACCTTTATTCACATATATCATTTAATGTCTGTTCTTAATCCTTCACATTTAAAACTTCATACAATTTCATTGTTTTCACCTTTATACGCCCTATCCTTCAATAAATTCAATAAGTTAATTTTTTCAAATCTCAAATCCCTACAAAAATCCTACATTTTCCCCCCGTTACATGCTTGTTGTCTGGGTTGCCTACACGTTGCAATGTGAGTCCTTGTATTCGGTCTTATTTGTGTTATTGATGTGAATTTTATATTTTGCTTATTACGTCGTTCACTGTTTTTATCTTTGTTTTCTTGTTCCATTCGTTATATTAAGCGCTTCCACGATAATGTGGTTGTTTTTGCATTCCGGTTAATTTTTCATATCGTCTTTCCGCGCTGGAACTTTTTGCCTGTCATGTTTGTCACTAGAATGTAACATTTTGCCTTATTGTTTAATTTATTTGCATAGTGATTGGCGCCTTCAATTCATAAAAATGTCTCATCTCCTTTATTCATTTTTCGACAGTTTTCAATTATTGTAATACATTAATCGTCGGAAAACACTTTTCATGCGGTTATGTTGGTACGACTACTGCGTCAGTCGACCACTTGAATGTTCACGACTTTATAACTTCCGTTTCGTAGCGACTTTCCACCGATGCACCTGTGTGTGCTTTCCGCAATTTCCCACGACATTTTTCGCCGCATGTGCCTTCGTAGATTTTAATCACTCGACTGTAAGTTAAGCTTTAACTCTAAATTTTAATGCTTTAAATTATTTCTTGTTTCTTGTATAGATTTTTGGCTGATAATGTTACCGGAGGTCACGAAACCTGTCACGAAATCTGTGTAGAAACAAGAGGTCTTTCATTTACTCCAGTTTACAAAGATGATAGTTTTTTCTTGTACTCCTATTGTTGAATGCACCATAGCAACTTATAATAAATAATACTAACCATTTCCAAATGGTTTTTTAAATAAGCATAAGATGCTTAACATATTGAAACTAATCTAAAAGATTAACCATCAATTTAAATCTAAATTCTTAAAACTAGGTACTTGTCTCTAATAGGCTGCTATGCTCTCATGTCCTATATCTACTTTGTCCTAAACAAGAAGCACTAACACTTCACTCACTGTCCTCTGCTTTTTACTCATTTCATTGATTCACTAGTTCGAAGAGTTTAGTTCTTTTTAGTCTTCTCACTAGATTCTGGTTGTCCAGTAGCTGCAGGGCCTCTACGTTGACGTGATGGCTTAGGCGAGATTCATGCTTAGTGGCGAATCTTTTTATTTCTTGGATGACTTGTGGGACACCAAGCTCACGGTGCAGGTCACTATTCCATTTGTACCAAGGAGCGTTAGCCATATTCCTTAGTACTTCATTTTGGAAAGTCTAGATTCCTTGTATTTTTGCTTTTTTTTGGCGTGACACCACAAAGTTGGTTGACGTATAACCAAATCGGTTTTAGTACTTGGTTGTAAACTTGTAGTTTGTTCTGTACTGACACCTGAGAGTTTCTTCCCAGAAGCCAGTACAGTTCTCTGTATTTGAGGCCAAGCTCTACTCTTTTCTTCCTAACGTGTTCTTTCCACCTTAGTTTTGTATCCAGAGTCATACCCAATACTTTGCAGTGTTCGCATATGGAACTATGGCGTCGTTAATCTTGACATGAGGTATGTCCTCGATTCTTTTGTTTGTAAAGTTGATGTGGACAGATTTCAGTTCGTTGAGCTTGTCTTCTATTTTTTGGTCCATTTATTTATTTTATTACTAGCTTGTTGAAGATTCCTAATAGATTCTCCAATAGTTGGTCCCACTGCCATTAGTGCCGTGTCATCTGCGAATGTGGGGACTGTTACATTTTCTAGTTGTGGTAGGTCACTTATATATAGTAAAGGTAGGATACTCTTTAGTTTGTGTATCAATCCTTCGTGCCAAACCTTATCGAAAGCTTGTGTCCCATCAAGAAAGATTGTTGAGCAAACAAGCTTTTCTTCTAATGCTTTCTCTATGATATCCGTTATTCTATGAACTTGATCTATAGTATCTATAGTGTATTTATGATAAATAATACTAACCATTCCCAAATGGTGTCTACTAAAAATCAATTAAAATTTGAGGCGACACTGGTTTTAAAAGTATGAAATCAGCATTGACAATTGACATATAAACAGATCCAGGGGGGGTTGTTCCGGTCTCCGCAGGTATTGTGGCTCCGTATCGTGCTTGCGAATCGATATTTAATAAAAATGGATGGTATCGCACGCACATACTGAACCGGATATCGCGTGATCATCAATTTTGCGCGCGTCGGCCAACAGCGGCAACGTCGGTCCCTTTTTCCGCGCCGCTTTCTATGGGCCTTTGTGTATCGGTTCCAGTAAAATTATGTACGGCAGCGAACGACATTGGAACACTAAAAGACTTTCTGATATCAATTGAGGCGTTCTACTGAAGAAAATCGCCCTATAGAATATCGCCCTCGCCATGCAAAAGTTATGTATTACGAGATTTTTCAATGTAATTTTATATGAGACTTGTTATTATAACTTTGTACGATGGAAAGAGAGAATTAGGAGCCAATTACTCGTCAATTACTAAAAAATTCCATAAGTAATGGAATTTTTTACGGTTTTATAGCCAATGGTATTCTCCGGACAAAATTTTCTGCATTAAGGCAGCGCAAGGTGATGTTTATTCAAATGATAGTTCTCGGTAACACTTTACAGTAGGTGCTTATGTCGAGTAAATTATTAAGTAGGTAAGGGGTCGTCTCAACCTACCCCTTACCTACTAATAGTTAACCTCGAATTTCCTTCTTCACACTAAGTAAAAATAAGTTTATAAAGGAAAGCTGGTTAATCGACGGTAAGATATAAAGCAGAAAGGTATTTGTCGGGCAATTCCGTCATACGAAGATCGAAGATCAAAGAAGCAACCGTATACACGTGTTTTGGACTATTAGTCCTCATCAGTACGGTATAGCCAAGGAGCAAGATGGACACTCAATGGAAAAACACTCAAATGGTTCCCTATAGGGGGTGACCAATGTCGCCAATTTGGAGCTTCCGGCGCGACGTCACTTCTTGTCTTCGAATCCTGAAGATGTTGGGACTGAAGCACCAAATTGGCGACATTGGTCACCCCCTATAGGGAACCATTTGAGTGTTTTTCCATTGAGTGTCCATCTTGCTCCTTGGCTATACCGTACTGATGAGGACTAATAGTCCGAACCACGTGTATACGGTTGCTTCTTTGATCTTCGATCTTCGTATGACGGAATTGCCCGACAAATACCTTTCTGCTTTAAGTTGATAAAGTTATAGTAGAACAGTTTGACTACCACTGTACGTCAAGTGCTTTCCTCGGTACATATTATGCCTGTTGAACAAGTAATATCTTGGTTGAAGGGGTAGATAATCTGTTATGCGTATTGTGTGTGTACGGGGCTTAACCTGGCTGGATTATGCCGTTATTACAGGGTTGATTGGTGGATTATTTACTTTTACCGTTGAATGCTGGCGGCAATTGTTGAGATTAACCACCGATGAGTCGATCTACCTCATAATATGTGAACATCACAGATATTTAGTTTGTAGTCAGTATCGGCTAAATGCTATCGACAGGGTTCTATCAATTTACAGGAGATTATTTAAGTTACGCTATTATATCAATCACGTGTTACTATAATTATTAATTAAATCAGTTCAGTTTGTTGCTATGCAACGATTAATAACAAGAGCGCACAGAAGCACAAGTACAGCAATAATACAATAGTATATTATTATACAAGTTTTATAAGACGTCAAATTGGCGCACGAGTTGTTTTGGGTACGACGAGCGTAGCGAGGATATAGAATTTTGAAAATCTATATAGAAAAGCCATATAGAATTTTGAAAATCAGACCACAGTTTTGAGATTAGAGACTCTCAAATGTCGCAGGAAAAAAGTTTCATGTGAATCTGAATATATTTTGATTTTGGGGTCGCCATTCTCAATTTACAAAATCTGACATGAGATTTGTAATCGGGAAGCTTAAAATATGATAGGAAATAAGTTTCATGCGAATCCATAGCTTTTACATTTTTGGTCGTCATATTTAATCCGCCACTTTGAATTGTTTAAATCTGACATATTTGGAATCACGAAGCTTGAAGTATCACAGGAGGCAAGTTTCGCATGAATTCGCGAGTTTTTGGTCGCCATATAGACTCCGCCAACGAATTTGAAGAAAAAAATGGTACAGATTTAGAATGAGTGACATAAAAAAAACCTTTGTCAACATATTTAATGCATATTTTACAATAGCCCAAGCAGGTGAATTTTGTCACAATATTCAGTCTCCGGAGTCCGGGTTGATACTGCGATGTATATTAGTTTGCATATAAAATCATATAAAATCGGATGAAATCGGATGACATTTTCATACTATCTGAAAGCTAAAGGTACTACCTATCTGGTAGTATTCACCATTCGGCAGGATTAAGTGGAATATATAACTTTTCCACTGCTTAAACTCAAATAAAGGCAACGAATATTAAAATTACAAACCAGCTATTTTCCAATTTAAATTATAACGAAATGTTTTATGTTTTTCATCAATTTAAATTATAACGAAATGTTTTATGTTTTTCATCATTATTAAAGTGCAAACCACCAGAAAGAACATCTATTGTAAAAAGTTATCTACATAACCATGAATACAAAGAAAAATGCACTTGAAGGCTGTATTGAATTATTGTCTTGCAGTAAATAATGATTCTCCCGCGTAACAAATCGACTTTGGGGCTAATTGTACGAACTAGTTTCAACTAGAAATCAAGTTTTTTGCTGTGTTCCACATATGCATTTTTCCACAAAACCATATGCGGTTTTGGTACTTCAGTCACCTTGTCTTGGTGACTGAAGTAGATTTTTTACAATTGCAGCATTTTCATTATATTAGGTTTAGGCCAGCTTTTCGGGTATTTTCACCATAGTGCATCGGTATTAAATTACAAATCTTTGGTTCTCAATAACTCCCTTCAAAGACATTAAATAAAAAAAAGTTTTGGCTAAATGTTTTTTAGTTTTAAAACTGTACTTTTTTGTATATTAGCCTGTTGATTAGCGAAGCTAATATTAATGGTTTGCGTTCCCATCACATTGATGAAGACAGCGTAAAAGCGACTATTGCGCTTTTAACACGGACTGGCCACAGCACATCATAAATCTCAGCATGCCACTGACAAGGTACGCCCAGGCAACACGCAAACAACATGTGTTTACAACCCTCTTCAAAAGCAAATCATTACCCTATTCACCCGATTCTACATTTGTTAATATTACCTTGACAATATCCTCACAAACAAAACTGACTTGACAATTATTTAATGCGGAATACCACCAGCATAGAATATTTTAATTTTAATTGGCTATCCACTGATACCCTATATTTATTTTGTCCTAAACAAGAAGCACTAACATTTCACTGATTCACCAGTTCGAAGGGTTTAGTTCTCTTTAGTCTTCTCACTAGATTCCGGTTGTCCAGTAGCTGCAGGGCCTCTACGTTGACGTGATGGCTTAAGCGAGATTCATGCTCAGCTGCGAATATTTTTATCTCTTGGTTGACTTTTGGTTCACCAAGATCACGGCGCAGGTCACTGTTCCGTATGTACCAAGGAGCGTTAACCATATTCCTTAGTACTTTATTTTGGAAAGTCTGGATTGCTTGTATATTGGCGTTTTTCGCGCAACCTCAAAGCTGGATGCCGTATAACCAAATCGGTTTTAGTACTTGGTTGTAAACTTGTAGTTTGTTCTGTACTGACAACTGAGAGTTTCTTCCCAGAAACCAGTACAGTTCTCTGTATGTGAAGCCAAGCTCTACTCCTTTCTTCTTAACGTGCTCTTTCCAGCTTAGCTTTGTATCCAGAGTCATACCCGAATACTTTCCAGTGTTCGCATATGGAACTTGCTTATGTCACACTTGGTAAGATTACAATCGGTCTGGCAGCATCAAAGGACAAAGCAGGATTATTAAAGTTTTCATGAACAGTTATATCCAGTGGCCGGATAAAAATGTATGTCTCGCAGTGCTAGAAGTCGCCCAGCTATGAGTGTGCGTAGCGGGCACGCATGAGTCAATGACGACTTATGCGGTCGATCGGATTGATATCCATACTCGCGCCTGGCGGTCGGTAGTAAACCGAGTGAATTTAATATTAAATGTTTGTCGTAACTATATGCAACACGTGCCCACTGAAATATTTTACTCATTTCTTGGATATGCATTAAACGATTATATTACTGCATATTTTTCTAAATTATCTTCAGTAAAATTATTTCGCTTAGATGTTAAAATGTCTTTAAACCTTGAAAATGATATTTCTACATCGCAGCTAGTCACAGGCGCAAAAGAATAAACCAACACCAAATTGGAATATTTTTGAGAAATTCCTTCATCCGTAAATGAATTAGTAGAGATTTGTTTTAAAATATTAAAATCCGGATTTCTATGTACTACCGCATCAATTTTTTTTTGTAATTTTTTACTGATTGGTGCTCAATGCTTCGTAACCTTTCGTACACAGATTCAATCCTTTGAAAACTGCTTGCAAGTTCAACATTTTGTTGTTCTAGGAACTTTATGGTTGGCAATACTTGCGCAAAGTTTATATCAATAAATTTTAATTGTTCATGCAAATCTTGTAATGATAGTACTTTTTTGCAGTCTTTAATACTAACTGCTTCATCAGGCAAATTTAAGACGAAGGGTTTGATGATATCAAAGTTTCTTGCATAAAAAATTGCCGCTTCTTACCATGTACCCCATCTCGTAATAACTGGTTGTGGTGGCAAAGGTAGATTAGGGCACTTTTCCTTGTAAAGAGACAATCTGGAAGGAGCTTTCAATAAATTTTTTTTGCATGTGCTTATTACCGTATTCACGTCTGGAAATTCTTCCCGAATAAATTCACAAATTCTATGAATAGCGTGTGCAAAACATGTCAAATGAAGAATATTTGAAAAATGTTGTTTAAGTAATTTTCCAACTTTTAACATAATCGCAGCAGCGTCAGAAACAAACAGTAATACTTTGGTAGCGTCTGTGATTCCTACTTTTTTATGGCGTCATTTACTATTGTACATATCTCTTCAGCTTTGACGGTACAGCGAAACTGAGTAGATATTAAATACGGTTTATATAAGTCTTGCGGGTCCAACAATCCGACAACGACGTTGACCACACATCTACCCTTCATATCCGTAGTTTCATCTGCAGAAACCCAAATATATTTATCGGATAGTTTTAACTTTATTTTAGAAATTGGTTTGTCATACTGCACTTGTACGTAATATTTTCTAATTGTCGATTCATCGGGTAAGTCTCGTCCAGTATACTTTTTGATAAATTTTTTAAAAACGGGATTATTAATTTTTGTGAAATGTATATTAGCAGAAATAAATGTTTCACATAAATCATCAAAAAAGTTTTTAGTTGACGTTCCTGATACATTTTCCATGTGTTTTTTTTTGTTTTTACACGAGCCCGAAGACGTTGTTTACTACGAATAATTAAATTTCGTGAGCAGAAATTGCAAACCACTTCCCCTTTCTTAACGAACGTGAAAGTATTGCCAAACTCAGCTAGCAAACGATTAGTTGGAGGATTTTCAAACCAAGTACAACTATAAAATAAAAAAATAATTCAACTCTAAGTATAAAACAGAAGAACAAATTCGAAATGGAAAATAAAAACAGATATTCACACAAAATTTCAAGAAACAACACAATTGAAAGAAACTGCTCAAATTATCTATCGACGAAGCGGAAATTTAAACAAGGCAAACGACTGTACTCGATCAACGCCAAAGCAGGTGTAGTGGTATGTACACCATGAGCCGAAGCCAGACCGGCTAGCCGGTCGCGTCCCCACCAGCACGTGTCCCATGCACGACACTGGAAAATATACATTTTTGTCCGGCCACTGGTTATATCAGTCTAAAACTCATCCGAGCAACTTCCCTTTCCATCGCAGTTTCAGTAAGACAACGGGAACAGTGGAGGGGGGCGGTGATTTCGTTACCAGTCGTTTTGCGTGAACATCCGAAACCCGGAATAATATTTAATTAATTGTATAGTGAATCGGTACTAATAACTCCGCCTGGCGGAATGTAATCGAATTAGGCTTTGCCAGCGGAGTGGGTGGCCGCGAACCGAATACGAAATTCCGTTTGGTTAGTTTGTGCTCATATTTGCGTATTGTTTCTGCGAAATTTACGCTTTAAACCACGAAACTTTACGGACGACATAATTTAGAGTGAACTAGGATAATTAAGGTAATTTTAAGGCGACTGATATTAATTATATCTTAAATTGTTTCGTTGGTAACTGGGAGAATTCAAGAGAAGCTGTACCAAAAATACTAGTACCTTATTAAAAAATTACGACATTATTTTGATTTTTTTGTATTGGCCACACTATACAATAAATTGATCCCAATTTGGTACACCAATTTACTGACATATTTGGTATTTCGCAACCAGGAAAACTAGGCCCCTCAAGGGCCTATCTAGCTATATTACTCTAACCTAAATTGCTACGTATAAAAAGTGTTCCATATTAAGTGTTCCCCATTGGTGTAACTTAAATTTAGCTTGGATGTTGACGCTTTAAACTTCACACACTGCAGTTGCTCTGCTGTGTTCACCTATCACTCACATAACACTGTGCTCTGCTTTTTTAACATCACTTCACCAACTCAAAACGTTTAGTTCTTTTGAGTCTTCGCACACTGTCACAATTGTCAAGAAGCTGGATTGCCTCAACATTCGTGTGCTGGAGAAGTCTGTTTTGATGATTCTCTGCAAACTTTCCAATTTCCTTGGTTACTAATTCCATCTCAAGATCCCTATGGAGATTTCTGTTTTTTATATACCAAGGTGCACCCACGATGTTTCTTAGCACCTTATTTTGGAAGCGTTGAATGATGGCGATATTGCTTGGCTTAGTGCAGCCCCACAGTTGGATACCATAGGTCCACACAGGTTTAAGTATCTGCTTATAAAGTTGGAGTTTATTATATGTCGACAAAGCCGACTTCCTACCAATAAGCCAGTAGATTTTCTTGTATCTCATGCCCAATTCTTCACGTTTCTTTTTAACGTGTGCTTTCCAGCGAAGCTTGGTGTCCAGCGTCATACCGAGGTATGTTGCGGTGTTCGAGTAGAGTACGGTGGTGTTATTTATTTTCACTGGAACGTGTTGTATTCGCTTATTGGTAAAATTTATGTGAACGGATTTGGTTTCGTTCAATGCAATTAGCCATCGTTGGATCCAATCACTAATATTGTTGACAGCATTCTGCAGTTTTAGCGTTGCTCCTTCAACATTTTTATCTACTGCCATGATAGCAGTGTCATCAGCAAAAGTGGCAACGGTAACACCATCTGGTTGCGGAAGATCATGTGTGTAAAGACGGTAAAGAATTGGGCCAAGTACACTACCGTGTGGTACTCCAGCTTTAATACTTTTGAGAGTTGAGTACTCATTATCTTACTTTATACGGAAGTATCTGCTCCAGCTTATAGAGTATTGCCTTCGTGCCATATCCTTAATTTTAATTTTCTAGTCCGTCATTTTGAATTTTGCAACGTTTATAGTATAAACGCTATACCAAAATTTTGGCAAAAAAGTTATTTAGAACTTCTTCTTCATAGATTTTGTTATTTTTCTAAAATTAAAAATACCAAGTTGGCATCTTGTGATGTCACAATATCTCTATATAATTAGGAAAATGTTTGTGTGATATTGTCAGGTAGTACTTTGATTTTAACTCCCATTATTATTATTAATGACTGTGACAAGATTATTGACTTATTTTTATGCTTATTCTAGCTACTACACATGATGCAATCAATAGAATAGAAACTTTACACCAGAGTCATACCGACCGTCACGTAAATAGCAGTGTTTTTCATAAAACTTATCAGTTTGAACATCTAAATCTACAATCATTCTAAAAGATAAGTCGTCTTTTTGTTATAATGTTGCATCAAAATAATAATAAAGGCTTATGTATAGTAATAATAATTGCCTATGTATAGTCGTTAAACGGGCGTGACGGGTGTGACACGTTACTGCGGAATAACCCACAACTAGGAGTCTGGCATTTTTGAAAAATCACAATAAAAATTTGTTTCCTCTGTGTACCTCAATCCGTGGAGATACACTGTATATTTATTTGTAAGGAACACATCCAGCTTGAATTTTTAATATTTCTCTGATATATAGTTTATCTTTTTTATTTGACTGTGGAAACGCCTTTTCAACTGAAATAATTGCTCTAACTATTCTATTTTTCCTGGTCCATTTACGTCAATGTCACCCCGTTTTACGGTAGCTTTGAAGAAGCGAGCAACATGGTTCGCGAAACGTCAGCATTTACAAATCTCGACACACGGCATAACCCGGAAGCAGTTTATTTTCTAAATGATTCTGGCCGTGTAAGCCTACGTACTTACAAAATCATACTTGCCAAAAAAGAGTGTAGTACTTATTGTTATTTCTTTTGTTCTAGTGTAGACATTCGTACATCTCATCATGGAAGACCAGTGGTCCACAAACTGTTTCCTCACAAGCATAAACACGGTATGTTCGGATCTATGTGGTACATCATCAGTTTTTTTTTTATTTATTGGTCCCGTATCCGGTATATACGGTATATACATATATACGGTGTAAAACGGGGGCCCACTTTTTCCTGCACCGATAGGCGCGGTGCCCTCCTTTTTGTGAGGGAGAGTATCCATTCAGGCATGCCGTAAGCCCCATTTACAAAGTGGGCACTTGCCTACTACTTGTAGTTACTACGAAGTTTGAGGTATGAAAGCATATCCGTTTGAGGAAAGAGTTACTAAGGCTGGTTACGAAGAGCCCCTATGACCACGCGATGTTTCATTTTTATAAGGTACCACATTATCTGAAAATATTTTGTCTTGCTGTGTGGTAACAGTGTGGACATTCCGGGCCAACAGATGCCAAGAGACAACTCGTACCAGGACAACTCATACCAGTTTGGATCAACTAACTAGGAAAAGAAACAAAACGTATGTTCCTATTTTATTTTTCGTTTCACTGTTTTTTATTCTGTAGATCAGCGTTTCTCAACTTTTTTACTCTTGCGGAACCCTTTACATAGGGTTGGAACCCCAACAAAAAAAAATACAATGTCCTTTCCAAGGCATTTCGAGTATTTTTTTGCGTACAGTAAAACGTGTAACGTATTTCAAGTAACCAGATACAAGTCTGTAAAGAAACGCAGTTCAATGATAGTAATAATAATTGCTTATGTATAGTCGTTAAACGGGCGTGACGGGTGTGACACGTTACTGCGGAATAACCCACAACTAGGAGTCTGGCATTTTTTAAAAATCACAATAAATGATTTTGAGTATTTCAACTCATTGTAGGTACACAAAAAATTTATTCAGTAGGTCTGAAATGCGCACAACTCAAACATAGCGAAAATGTAAATTCTCCCTTAGTCGTACAAGAGCACTGGATAATAAAACGTCACCCTTAGGACTAGGTTAGGACTAAGTTACAGCAAGACGGTCATCCCCTATTGAATTACCGAACAATTTTGTGTTGGTTTTCACCGTAATTTTGAAATGGGTCCATTTAGAACATTTAATTATCACTTCTGTCCCTTACGGCTTCGGCCCTTTACATTCCGACGTAATAAAGGGCATTTTATGCTAGAACCGAACGGGTTGCGACTTGCTCTAACTAATTTCACCGCTGTTCTATTACAAGGGTTCGTTCGAACGCTGATGTTTGTTAAAGTATGCGGGTATGTACCAACGGATAGCCCCGCTTTTAGTGGGGCAAAACTGACCGAGTCAGCCGTGGATTTTGCTGTAGCAGCTATTGCTGACCTGTTGTACAGAGTTCCAATTAAGCGGTTATTCTGTAAACATTGTGGTTAACAATTTGTTCGATGCGGTGCTAGATCTATTACTGCACTTGGTTTAAACCTGTGGGCCGATTTTTAATTTTTGTTTATTTGTTGGAAGGCAATTCCTTTGTCTTTCAAAAAAATTAAAGTGGTCTAAAAGATGTTAATTTAATAACTAGGAGACTTACAAAAATTATTGCCTGTACATCGTGTTTAATAATAGTATATTATTATACAAGTTTTATAAGACGTCAAATTGGCGCACGAGTTGTTTTGGGCACGACGAGCGTAGCGAGGAGTGCCCAAATGGAACGAGTGCACCAATACGTCTTATAAAACGAGTGTAATATACTATTTTGTCTACTTTGCGTCATTAATTTTATATAAATTTAGAAATTGTGGTTCCTATATCGCGCTAAATTAGAATCTAGGGTATTTTGCGGACACCACGTGGCAGCACTGTAGTAACTGTCAACTTCGTTAAGGATAAGATCGATGAGATAAAATCATGACAAAATCTAATTGTGAATAATTTTACTCTACTTTAGCCTACAAGTTTGAATAAATATTCAGCGAGGTCGCAACGATGATCATAATGGAGCTTGGGGCAACACTTTTAACCCTATTGTGATAAATACATGAAACTTAACCTAAAAAGTTAACAACTTTAAAATAGTGGTTTCATAAGTATAATAATCAGAATAGAAGTGTTTGGCGGTGACTGATTAGTTACTTCGAAGAACAAGAACTTACTAAAGAATTGTTATAACGCTTAACGTTTAATAGCGGTGTCTACCTAATTCCGCTACGTAGCCGTTGCGGCTTATATATTTACAAGCACTTATAATTGAAACCCAGTTCTAATTTCGGCAAAGTATTTTATTAGAATAAATTATACTTAGTAAAATTACATGTGATGGAGGTAATACAAATACGTTGCACACAACCAGAACTAAGACGAATTCGAAAGCGACGGACAAAAACGAATACGAATTAAATTGAATTGATCCAAGCGTCCAAAATATTACCGAAAACTTATACGTCACATAAACTAAGAAATCCTCTACACTTTAAATGTACTATAGCTTCGTACGTGTATGCTGATAAACCATTTTTTGAGCATATACAATCCCGCAGCAGTAATTAAAATCGTTCATATCTACGATGTAGGTTTGATCTTCGCATAATACCTTATTAAAGTAAATGTGGTCCTTGAATTATATCTGAAAAGGAGATTTGATGTTTAGTTGAAAAGAATGATAACGATCACTTACCAGAGTCGTAAAACATCACCGAAAACGTCATGCTGGCGTATTTTGATGAACACAGCAAAACTAAGATAGCCCCAATCCTTTGGCCATACTATAGCAGGCTACACCCATGTTTAAATATGTATAGAACATTGATATTTCGCAGTTTATGCGATTGCAAGCGATTAAGAAGGTGCAGTGTGTGGTTATGTTGGGTTATGTATAGTATGTTTGACATATGGCATTTGATATCAATGTGTACCAATCTTAGACAAAAATGTTACTGTTTTCGGTATTACAATGTGTTTATTGTAACACCGAAAACAGTGTTACAATGTGTGCATTGTGAATGCAAAGTAGAAAAAGCATTTTTAAACATGTGTATCACTTTATTTCAGTAGAAATCTGTTTATCGATAAATTCAAAAAGTTGGTGATATGCCAGTTTTAAAAAAAGCTGTAATTAGGACAATTTTAGAGATAAATCAATGAATAAAAAAACAAAATGCTCGTGAAAGAAGCGTCAAAAAAAATCCTCCACTATAATTGTTTTTTAAAGACAAAGGAATTGCCCACCATCAAATAAAAAAGAATAAAAATCGTCCTTCTGGTTTAAGAAATATATTACATTAAAGATAGGTCAAAAATCAAGTGCGTCGCTTGTTTTTAACTGAGTGTATACCGAGTGATTCAATTTAGAGGCTCACCATGGGTATCGCATTTTTGTGTTGTACGTTGGAGCATTTCTATGAGAACAATAATAAACCCTTATCATATCACGCTTTTCGTTATTGGTAAACGGCATTTTACATCTACAATCAACCACAATTAAGGTTTATTTGGTTAAATGGCTAATCCAACGCTGAGCGCGCCGCTTGATCCAAGTGCATTTTGTTGACGTTGCTTGGCAACGAGTCCGGCGGTCTGTAACCAAGCTCCAGTTAGGTACCTGAAGGTTTTTGATTTTTACACCATCATTTTAAAAAATAATACTAATATGTTATACATTGCGGAAATGAGAAAAGACACGACTATCGGAAAATGCAATTCAACATGGCGCCCATAAGAAAAACAAAAGTTGGCCGTGGTTACGCCGCCATCTTTGATGTTATTTCAAATTAAAAAATCACACTGCAGTCCTTGTTAAAAAGTAGCTGATAAGCGAGATCCCCATGGTGAGCCTCGAAATTTAATCATCCGGTATAGTTCTGAGCCATCATTTCACAAGTGGCTTCTTTGGTCATTCAGTACCAATATCCATTTATCCACAAATTTTATTGAAACTGCAAATATCGCAATAGCAATTTCAGAATGATAATAATATTCGAATGATAAGCTAGTGGACCACTTAACGTCTTGAACTCGAAATGCAATATCGGGGCAATAACAATAACGGAGCGAGTGCTGCCAATACAGTGGCGCAGTTGAACGGTTTCATTCGGAAGTGCTAATATTGAATGTATTAATGAAGGTAAACGGATATATTGATATTGGCAAATATGGCCAGGTTGCCGCGTATCGGTTTATAGAACAGCGCCCAGAAAGCAGGACTGCCATAAAATAGAATTATCCCTACAAATGGTAAAAGGCATTTGGGCTTACGGATTGGTTCGATTCATTTTCTTTATTCTTCTTTGAAAGGATTATTATTATGAAGACTAGTGGACCAGTAGACTGCCTATTGGGTAGATCAGTGAATCGGTACATCGCAGGAATCGTTAGACCGCATACACACTGGCTGTCTTTAAAAAAGACTTTTTTTGCAAGATCAAACTTTCAAGTTGATATAAAGTTAAAGGAAAGCTGGTTAATCGACGGTGAGATATAAAGGAGAGAGGTATTTGTCGGGCAATTCCATCATACGAAGATCGAAGATCGAAGAAGCAACCGTATACACGTGTTTCGGACTATTAGTCCTCATCAGTACTATATAGGGAACCATTTGAGTGTTTTCCATTGAGTGTCCATCTTGCTCCTTGGCTATACCGTACTGATGAGGACTAATAGTCCGAAACACGTGTATACGGTTGCTTCTTCGATCTTCGATCTTCGTATGACGGAATTGCCCGACAAATACCTCTCTCCTTGATATAAAGTTGTTTCTATGGACTCATATATACAACCAAAAAGAAAACTGGCTCAACTAAAAAAATATTGTCTCGCGCAAGTAAAAAAAGATATTTAATTTTCTTTTTATTGTTGCTTTTTCTTTTCAAATTGAAATAATAGTATAAAAAATATATTATAAAAGTATATTAACAAATTTAGGTTATTTTCATAATCAATGCAAAAAACCGGGTGGAAGACCTAGATAGCTTTAAATTGGGCAAAATTTGTTAGTGGTATACATGGGTCCATAGAGACAACTTCTTATCAACTTATATAATGTAAATTGTATATTTGTCAAATTTAATATATTATGTTATATAACATTATTTTTATATAATGGCATGTTGTTGGTCCAGTAACAATAATCTACTCTTGTATAGAGAGCTTTATTGAAAAAAATATTTGATTTTTTTTCTTTGGATCTTATTAAAGATGTTTGTTACTTGAAAAAAAAATTATTAGATTTTGTTCCCAGTTAATTTACATGGAACACAAAATAAGCTTCAATTGTTAAAATTACTCAATTTTATGCCAAGTGCAGGAGACCTAAATCTTGCAGTAGAGTAACATTTTTATACTACTGTCACAAACTATAGTTAAAAATTTTCAGCTTGAAAAATACTTTAACCCTACTACAAAAAAACACAATTGAAAAAAATTATAAACTCTATTCCTTTTCTGAGACTGTTCATATAATATATATATTTGTAGAACAATTGCACATTATTGTATACATATGTATATATTACAGAAGACAATAAAATAGGTAAAAAATGGAATATTTACAGAGTTAAATATTTCTTCGTTACATGTACCTGTACCTGTTGATTTGAATAGACTCTTTTTCAATAATCGCCCCAGGTAGAATCCCACTTTTTACCCGTAGAAAATGCCACATTTAGCTGGCCGTGTGCAAAGACGGGTTGAGATAAACAAATTCTAACTAAATCCAAAGTTTGTCCTCATTTATGGTTATAGCAAAACCGACCTTGATTGAAACCGTCTCTTTGTAATATGAATGGTACGTATGTATATGAAATTGAAAATCTCATTACGGGTTACTGAGACTTACGGTTACCATACGATAAGTCTACTTCAATAACACTTCCGAATCACCAATGTTGATATAACTTTCTTTAAACCAAAATTAGATTCGTTGTTCCTGCAGCCTATTTATCACATCATAGATGTTCCTGTAAAAAACAAATTAAACAAAATTCAACTACATATATACTTGAATTAACCTCAAAATAACAATAAATTGTTTCAATCCTTCAAATTCTTCTACTAAATGTTTGATTAGAGGAACAATTCTTGTTTATTTTCTCTGGAATCATCCCCCATCTGACATAATCAAGCTGATGTTCACATTCTAGGCTTCTCTCTTGCGCTCTGTCAATTCCCACACTATTGTAACTTTCGCTTTCTTGTAGGGGTTATGGTATGGTAGAACTTGGTTGTATGCCATCTGTGTCGATATCCTTGGACCTGGAAGATCTTTTGTATTTGCGGCTAAATACGTACAAATTAGTCACTGTACGACAGTTTGTTTACATCCTAAAACTATTAATAAATAAGTAAATGTGTACTACAAATAATCTGTAATAAACTAAAATAAAGTAAAATCACCTTATTCTGTGTGTGCGGTTGTTCTTGAAATTTACAGTTAAAATGTTAGGTTATGTGGTGTTTCTTGACATTGGGGCTGTCCGCAGACGCGATTGTTGTACATTGGTGCAATCTAACATACTTCGTCCCAACCTGAAAGCAATTAGAGGTAAAGTAAACGGCCAAATTTAAATGAAAAGCTAATCATCTCTATTAATTTACTTACTTGTGTTTTCATAATATGCAGGAATACATGGGTAGTAAGTAGGTACGCATTCGTACCTACTTAGACAAAGGCGAATTAACAATTACTACTATATTTACAACATAGGTTATTGGTTTCTCAAAGGCTATTTGTGGGGACAGATTTTGTGCTTTTAGGCCCCCGCAGATAATAACCAACAAATCGCTTAGCTTTGTACATAGCTACTGCAATATGAACAGGTTATGGCGGCGTTTTTGACGTTTGTAGCCGGTAGCCAATGGCGACACGAATCAAACTGCACTGGAATGTTGAGGCTCGCTCACCAAAATCGCTCGCGTTTTGGGAAATTTAGAAGCAAAAACGCCCGAGAGGCCGTTTTGCGTCGATTTCGAAAACTCACGCAACGTAGAATGGTCCCTATAGGGTAACGTTCGCGCTTCGTGCACCCGAAAAAGCTTCTCCAAATTTTCCATTACCGATTAAGAACGCACTTTTTGGCACGTGAAATGGTGAGAAAAAAACGGTGAATTGCGTTTACATAATATAGACGAGAACGAAAAGCGAAATACGTGTCTATTAATAAAAAATCAGTGAATCTTAAAGAGGTAAGGAAACAGCCAGCTGTATTTGAAGGAGTTTCGTCCGAAATAAATTTAATTAAGTTGTTCCCCGCAATGAAAGCCAAAGCCCCAACCCCAAGTTCGCCCCTTGAAGGTCTTTTCTTCCTTCGTTTACTCGTTTTTTTGCTTCGATCTAAATTTTCCACGAAGTAATACGATTTTTCACGGGAAAACGCAAGCACCTCAGATAAAGACATATAACTTACGAAGGGGCGTCTCACTCGTTCCAATTAAAGTTATACGGCCGTTGTATATGGGCCGGAAGTGCGTGTTGACATGGCCGAACTCTAGAGGGGGGCCAAACTCGTAAGGATACGGAAGAAAGGATCCACTAGTCAGCTTTATGGGGCTGAAAATTTCGATGGCGACCGGACCTCATGCAGTGTTTGCTCAATTTCCGTTCTGTGAGATCAAACGCACAGTCCAGCACCCAGTCGCTCAACTAGCATTTTGTATAAGTTACTGTAAAAGCCCGAAATACACAGATAGAAAAGATTTTTTGTTTTTAAGAAATATATTCAGTAATAATATAACAAGAGAGTGAGAATAAATTGAAAATAATTTGACAGATTGTTTGAAAACTTGTTGCCAAACTCGAGCCCTGCGGGCTCTCGTGACTATTGCCAAATGGCAACAAGTTTGAACAAAATCTGTCAAATTATTTTCTAATTTATGGAACTCTCGAGTTATATTTGACTAGATTATTTTTTGATTCACAAATTTTTACAATAAAAGAGATCAATAAACCTATCATAAACTTATTGAAAAATTTAATTTAATTAATTATTACTTACAATATATGAAAATATCGTTGACACATTGTGAATATATTAAAAGAATTAACAATTTAAATTAGTACAATGAAAAACGCAATTATTAAAAATATTTCGAGACTCATTATTTATTGAGGATTTGGAATTGCTTGTTATATTAAGTGTTTCCTCCTGCGTATTTTCTCTAAGATTATCTATTATATTTGAATGATGTTCTTGGTTCAATTGTAAGTATGGTTTAATCGAACTTGCAGAATTATGACCAGTGACCTTGATTAGTTCTTGTTCTCCTACACCAGCTTTTGAAGGGTTACTTACTGCACTTGATCTGACAGAATGGTTAGTTATTTTTTTAGTAATTGCGTCTAGACCTACTTTTTCTGCGGATTCTTTCATCCATTTTGAAATGGAATTTATTCCTACAGGAACGCTTTTATACCAAAAACCATGAGTTTGCCAAGCCGGATTTGGAGTAAGAAACAAGCGTTCGGTTTTAATATTTTCTTCACGTTTACTCATTAGTTTTTCAAAAAGACGAACAGGGCAAATATCTGGGTTATTTATGTTTGGAGTCAACCATTTACTATTAGCGCACCTTTGTGCTCCATCCTGTGCAGTTTTTGTAAAGATGGGATTGTATTCAATGCGGCCAGTATTTAATCTTTTTATGTCGGTTTCTTTTTTAAAATAATGAACTAAACATTTCGTAGCTTCTCCTCCCCTCCAAGCTAGTTCATACGATGCAACGTGGAAAAACTTTCTTTGCAATCCACAAGGTGTATCTTCGTCCCAATAGTTAAAAATTTGCAACAATTCTGTATTAGAAAGTGCCACAGAACTTTGTTTGTGCTTTTCAGGATGTTTTTGTAAAATTTTTCTTTTTGCCTCTCTTGCATTCCGAGCATTTCTGAATTGTATATCATGGAAAGGATCAAAGGACCTGTTATACTTATTAAAGTAAAGTTCTTGAACTAATTTTACCGTTTTATTCCACATTGTCTTTATTACTGCTTCTTTATAATCATTTCCGTCATTTCTTTTCATGTTATGAGCCCAATCTTTTAAAATCAATGCCAGAGTAGCTGTTGTAGTAGATTGATCCAGAATATAATTTCTTTCTTTGGTGAAGGTCTTAAATTATCTCCATATAGACTGATTACTTATTAGAGTATTTTTCGAAGTAGTTTCTAAAATCTTTTTTGTAATTTCTGCATTAGAAAAGGTACTTAACCGATGACTTTCACCCATTTCGCGTTGACACAATTAAGTAATTATTTTGACAAGTATCTGACAGTTGCTAGGCAAATAAAAGCCACAGTGATTATTCCCGAGAATAATCACAAGAGATTTATTCCCACTATAATAATGATATAATTGGTTGAAACTTACCCGTGTGAGCATTTCATTGGTTTTAAGAAACGTCAAAAAATAATCAACTTTATTTGCTTGTAGAGATTACTAAAAAATCTTCATTGCTCACAAAATAACGTTTTCACATCCTGGTAAAAGCGGTGCGATAAGTGCAATAATTTTTCCTCACCACCAATACTCAAAAACATCAAATCGAGTTAGACTTCTGTAATGTACAGATTTTTTTGCACTTAGGGCTGATATTTTTACATACCTATCAGATCTGTCAGATTTGTTGCGCTATTTTAGCTTGTTAAATGAGAAGATATACCGGCGGTGGTGACAGAGTGAACACAAGGAGCACGATACGCGACCCATCCACCGCCTCCAACATACCTTCTCATTTAACAGCCTAAAATGACGCAACAAATTTGCCAGCTCTGTCACAAAACCATTGATGACTTTGCAGGTAGGTGAAAATACCAGCCCTTAGACTTTTGAATCAGCTGTTGATAGCGTTTCTAAAATCCCATCTACTCCTGGGCTACAGTGGGCAACATGTAGCGTGCAACATGTTATTTTTTTTATGGATCTTATAGCCCTTTTACACCTGTGCAATTTTTACCTGCAATCTCAACCATGGGATTTTTTAATATCGCATGCAATTTTATCACCGTTTGTCGACCGTTTACATCTGTGCAACTTTAATAAATTGCATCGCTTCAGCATCAGTAATTTTATTTTTTAACAACTGTAACGTCTTTGATTGGCAACGGTCAGCAACAGTGCTACACACATCAACACGCATAACCTCGTTGTTTTGTTATTTATACATAAACATAACCTTCTTAGCACCAAAACTATTGTTTATATGTATAAGAAACCTTGCTAGTATCGATTGTTGATGCATGTGTTGATATACATATGTGTTAAAATGCCTAACGTCGTCGATTTAGAGGAAATTGCTCTCTGTAGCATCATAATTGGAGCTGCGAGTTTGTTGTTAAGACAAAGAACGGAACGGTGTTGGTAGACTAAACCATGGCTTAGCGAGAAGATCGGTGAAATCTACAATTAGTAAATAATGAACTTTGACTTTGAACTTTGAGTACCTTGGCAAAATGACTTTGCATAAACTAACATTAATTTTGTTATTATCATTATTATTTATAGTATAGTTATTATAGTATATTAAAATCATTATAAATTATTCATTATATTAAATAAAAATACACTTGCTAATACAATATTATTTTATTTTTAAGAAAAAAATTTAAAAAAGTTAATATACAAAAATAAAAAAATTCTAGTAAACAAAATACAATAGAGGGTTAGGGACTCCATATGCTCCTCTTGACCATCCAACACAATATTAAAAATCTTTCTCTTCACCATTCTTAAAATGCTCGGGTTTGCAATTTTTCTTAATTCGTGTTCGATGGTTTTGGCAAATGACGTTAAATCATCTTCTTGATTTTGTGACTGCACACGTTTTGTTAGTGCATTGGTTGCAGCGCTAATTAATTCTGCAACCTCTTGGGGTTTAGGGATAAGTTTTGCTCTTTTTGCCATTGGAGTCGTTCTTGAGCTACTGGGTGTCGGTGACAAAATTTCCGAAGAATTGAAATCTTCAACCGTGCCATCAAATATGAGCTCCGGCTGGCTATCCTCGCTATCCATAATATATTCCGGTTGTAGCGTGACTTCTAGTAAGTTTGACTCCGACTCCATTGTTGCCTCTGATTCCTGAAGGAATTTTAAATGTTCATAATACCACAATATTGGTGTGTATCTGTCCGACGTGCCGGCACCACTTTTTTCACTAATTTTAATTCTTCCCAACTCTTTAAAAAACTGCGTCCTTAGATTATGTATTTTGTTCTTAATTGCTTCAACTGTGAGGACTTGTGCAGCAGCTAAGGCATTTTTCGCCACCAAGTCTCGTTGTATTACATTTAACGCGTCTAACCTTATATTTTTGTTTTTGTACTCTGGCAGAGAAGAACAGTAGAGTACTGGTTGGTTCTGATATAGTTCGATTAGATCTTCAGTAATTGATTTCGACCACACGAATTTATCAATATTTTCCTTCTTATCTTCTTGATTCTCCTTCGACATCTTAACAAACTCGTCTCAAGCTAAGCACGAACAAATACAATTAGCGGAATAGGTAGTGGAATAGGTTATGTTTCGCTTGGGCCTACGCTACGCGTCTATCAGCAATGGTACCACTACTACATTTATGTTTGCTGGCTTAAGTTCCTAGAAAGTTACTAAAATTGCACGTAAAAATCGCATGGATTTAGAACTGATTATAAACCCATGCGATTTTTTCATATAACCTATATATACAAAAATTGCATAGTGTAAAACGAAAAATCGCATGCGATTTGTCGCATGATTGAGATTGCAGGTTAAAATTGCACAGGTGTAAAAGGGCTATTATCTGATCAATGATATTTTTGTTTGAGTTGTCAAGAACAGCAATATATTTGATCCAATGTTGCACAAGCAAGTGTCTGCGCAAATAAATACATCTGAGGTTACCAACAGGGCCAACTCGAACCAGTAAATCCTAGGTTTAACCATTATGTATTGGTCAATTCTAGGATTAACCGCTATGGGTTGGTAAAAGCCCGAAATTATATTGATTAATACAATTTTTCGGAAATTTACCGATTCATATTGGTCAAACCTAGGATTAGCGCGTTAATTCTACACATAACCACCAACTGCCTTTTTAGAATCGTCTGCAATCGCATAAACTGCGAAATATCTATATTTTTGTACATATTTAAACAAGCGTGTTAAAACTTGTGTAATAATATACTATTACGTTTGTATACGAATATTGTTGACAAACTATCACCACAAGATACACCGCTTGTTTTATTTTGTTTTTTTTTGCGTAATTTTCAAATGTTTCACTCAAATATAGAGAGAGATTTGCTTTTAGTAGGCTTGTAAAATGTAGGGAATCCTTTGCAACGTGAATGGAATAGAATAGGGGAGTATCCTTGATATCTCGTTATCCTGAAATGAGAAAAGGAGTAGCAAATGATCATTGTGCTGTTTTGTGGCAATTTGCTGGCCGGAAAAAGGCCGGTGCAGTTCCTCATTTTAATAGGACCACGTAGTAACGGTTGGTGGCATTTTGCTATAATTAATCACAGCTCGTTATTTTTGAGCAGCGCGAGCAAAACAACCGAGCCACCAGATGACGAAAATGCTAGGCTAGCCCGGCAATGGCGCTGCAAAGGACCAGGAATGAAGGAATACTCGGATAACAACTATGAAGAACCGGTAATTTATTACTGAAATTCAGTTCGTTAAGATAGAAGATCCTTCGTCGGAAAATCGTCCTTTTTCACAGCGGGAAACTAATATCTAGGGTTATGGAGGGAATTAATTGTATTTTTCACAGGGGAAATTTAACGGAAAATATTTTTTTAATACAACGAAGCTATGTGGTGATACCCATAGCTTCAACTTCACTAAGTCCAAGTATATTTATTATTAAACTGAAAGAGCGATAAATCAGAATTTTATATGAAGATAAGAGCAGAATACAGATAAAAATTGCTGTAGGTTCAAAATTTATGTACTCGCGTGGAGCTGTGACAAAGTACTGATAAAATTTACTTAAAAAATGTTATGTGATTAGGACAAGAACAAAAAAAAATATTTAAACTGCTTTAAATTAACTAATATCGTAATTATATACAAATTATACATCAGAAACACCACAAAGAAACTATCTATAACATTAAACAACTCTACCCTAAAACATTAACCTCTAAATTTACCCTAAAACACAATTAAAATCGCAATACCCGCTCAACGTCGTACAAACTGCTAATAAAACCCAGAGACCGCGAGATCAAGTAGTCGCTGGATACTGAGGCGCTCGCTACTGTGACGTAGCAACAGCGATAGCTAAGTAGCCCGTGCGCGTTGCCTAGCAATGTCAACAACTCAAATTTGCTCTCACCGCCATGTTTTTATATATTGGCTGTGTTAAGTGGAAGTGTTCAATTCGTCGCGATTTCTATCGGATTTTCGCGGAAAAGCGGTGGATAATCATGCGAAACTATTGTCGAAGTGTGTAGAATGTACTGCGTGTTGTTTTCGCGGACTTTTAAGCTATTTTAACCGGTATTAGGGATTATATTGGATATGTGTGAATGGCTTGTTGTATTAACGTGAGTTTATTGTGGGTTTGGTGGCTTGTTATAGATTACTATAGTGTACTTTTGTTTGTAAATTGCATCGATGGTTAAAGATGTGGAGAGCTAGCGGTGCATAGCGAGCTACAAAGGTAGGATTTATTATTTAATATTAGTTTTAGTAATCACCTCTGTAAATTAGACTACTGATGCCCGTATTCATTAATAATCGTAGAACAGTTTGTTACGTAACCACTTGTTCTAATTTCACAATTGTGCTAAATGTTACTGTTACTATGGTTTTGACTACGCATTTTTATATTACAAGCAGTTATACATGTGAAGGCGTGCATATTAAACCATTCATGCCCCGCGTATTCAGTCGGTATTCTGTTTTTAAATTAAATAATTTATACTGCAAATTGAAAAGGCCTCCTCTTTCTACACATGGCCAGCAACCGCCACCTCCAGGTTCCATCATATAGAGGTATTCCAGTATCAACGTTTCGTTATGTTAATAATTTTATACACTCAGTTCCAAAAAGGTGACGCACTTAATTTTTGACCTAACTTTAATATGTTCTATTTTTTAAACCAGTAGGACGATTTTTGTTTTTTCTTATTTGTTGGTAGGCAATTCCTGCTGACACTCTATATGAAAGACGCTTCTTTTGCGTGCATTTTGTTTTTTATTCAATGATTTATCTCTATTATTTTTTTTGAAACCTTGCATATAACCAACTTTTTGAATTTTCCGGTAAACAGCTCTCTAGTGAAATAAACTGATAAACATTTTTAAAAATGTTTTTATTAAATACAAAATTATAAACTGGGAAAACTGCTTAATACCGTGTATTGCGTTCTCTAGTAACTTTAAAAGCTTCTAATCTAAGCGGCATACTGTAAATCAGGTTTCTTATCGTTTCTATTGGTATACGATCCCATTCTTCCACTAATGTATAGCCATTTCTGTGAGACTCTCTTGACGCCTCTCGCGAAAACTCATCCTTCTCCCTTATTCATCCCAGAAATGTTCTATAGGGTTCATATCGGGGATTCTCGCAGGTCACTGTGGTGTGGTGATGCCCGTAGCTTCAAAGAAGTTTCGCACTATTGTTTTGGTGTGTGGTCGGGCATTATCCTGCATCAATATAAAAGTATTGCCCACTAAGTCCTCATACTGCTGTAAAATGTCAATGTAGATTTGGGCTGTCATCGACCCCTCACCGGCAAAACATGAAAGGGGTTCTCTTTCCATTCATTTGTAACTGAACGGAAAAATTATAATGGTGGGTCGGTTATGGTGTAGGGTGGGATTTCAAATTCTGATTAAACCTTTCACCAGTCCTTCGCCAGACTGTTTTTCTTTCATCCATCATGTTAAGGCAAAACCTTGACTCATCCATAAACAAGACATTCGACCATTCAGAAATAGTCCATTCTCCCTAACGAAATTTCTTCTAAGCTTCAGCACGATGCATATAGGGGTATTTCGATTAAACAGCTGGCCAAAATTATGTATATTACGTTCGAATTGATCTAATCTGAGTTGGTACGTATTGTTAAACCTTCTATTGTATATAATTACATGTTAAATGTTGATAATACTTTGTTTTTCATTTTTGATGCTGAGATAGGTATAGTGTATCATATAGTTTTTAGTCTTATTTCATTATACCATTATTATTATTAGTTTTTTTATTGATTATTATAAATTATTATCAATATATTAACCCATATAGCATATCGGAGAGGGATACTACATGAAAAATACAAATAAACATAAATTGTAACATAAGGGAACTATGAAAAACAAACGTAAAATTTTTGTGGTTCTAAAGTCTAGAATATTGTTTAAGTTCAAGTGTTAACTTTAAAAATTTATTTGATGATTTTCTTTTAATAAAATATTTATCATTAAGCATCAAATAAAATGTGGTACACATTACATCATTATTATTTTTTGTTATTTATTATTGATTATTATAAATTATTATCTATATATTAACCCATATAGCATATCGGAGAGGGATACTACATGAAAAATACAAATAAACATAAATTGTAACATAAGGGAACTATGAAAAACAAACGTAAAATTTTTGTGGTTCTAAAGTCTAGAATATTATTTAAGTTCAAGTGTTAACTTTAAAAATTTATTTGATGATTTTCTTTTAATAAAATATTTATCATTAAGCATCAAATAAAATGTGGTACACATTACATCATTATTATTTTTTGTTATTTATTATTGATTATTATAAATTATTATCTATATATTAACCCATATAGCATATCGGAATGGGATACTACATAAAAATACAAATGAAAAATAAACGTAAAACTTTTGTGGCTCTAAAGTCTAGAATATGATTTAAGTTGAAGCGTTATAAAATATTCAATATATTAACCCATATAGCATATCGGAAAGGGGTACTAAATAAAATGCAAATTTAAACATATTGGAACATAAGGAAACTATGAAAAATAAACGTAAACAATAATTGCTACAAAATAAATGATAAATAATTATTATCAAATTCTGATTGTTTACCTGAAATAAACGCCTAGCGTAAGAAACAACTTGAATTAACTACTTAATTATTTAATTAAATAATTAATGTTACTTTAATGTAAGTTTATTAAAAGTTTGCCACAACTGTTTATGTTTTTGGTTCTGTAGAGAAGATGCGCAAAACGTAATAGTATATTAAAGAAGTTACTAAATTAAACATATCAAAACTTCTTTTTATTTGTATTCATGTTTTAAGCAATATCTCAATAGCGATATCAATCCCACACCAGAAAAAAATATAGAGGTTGAACGGAAAACAACTAAGTTTTTTTTTTGATAATCTCGAAATCCACATGCAAAATTTCAACTCGAAATCAAATCGACAAATTTCCCAAATTTAAAAAAAAATCGTAAAATTTTATTTTTTTTTTATTCACGAATAAAAGTCAAAATAAAAGTCACCGGAAGTATGTCCACTAGGGTGGCTCAAAAATGCATTGCAAAAATTTTTGTGATGATAGAAAGCAACGATCCCCCCAAATCGTTTCCAAATCCAAAAAAAGCGGACACGTATTTTCTCTTTTTTCGAAATTTTGATTCTTAATGGTGCCTGTCGAGGCCTTGAATTTACATTTTTTGTTATTTTTCGAATAATTGTTCGGGGTTTGGGAAAACTTTAGATTAAAGTTATAGGACTTGTAGAGGACTTTCCAATGAAGAATTTGAGGTATTTATACATATGGCTTTGACGCCCCCAACCCACCCCCACAGCGCCCTGAAAACTACCATTAAATGAAAAATGTACATTCTTCAGAAAATTTACCCTTCTAATCACTTCATTCTCTTTCTTTCTCATAGAAATCATTACTATAAGTCTATTTGAATGTTTATAAACATTTGTCAGGTAATTTCCATTTGTTTAAACAAATTCCATTTGTTTAAATAATTCGCTTTTCTCGAAACTCCGTCGGACATCTGTTTTCTGAGTTTGAAATGGCAGTTTATTATCTTAGAGTGACATTATTCATTAAACAAATTCTTCCTATTGTTTAAACAATCAATTGTTATTAATTTTCAACCGTTATTCTAATTATGGTAGCCTTTTTTTGTAAAATTAACTTATAAATATCATGTTTGAGGTATCTTGCCTATGTTATTAGCTAATAAACCCCAATTTGTTTAAGCAAACTCCATTTGTTTAAACAATTTTTTTGCAATTCTAACATTCATTTTTTTAGATCGCTCTGGTCAACTGTTATTGTCAAGTGACATCATTTATATTTTGGGATAATTTCCATTGTTTAAATAATAAATTATTATTCAAATGCATAATGGTGATATTAATATCAAATACATTAATGGTGAAATTTATAAGTTAATTTCTCAAAAAATCTGAATTTTCTACCATATATAGAAGAAAGTTGAAAACGAATAATAATTTATTGTTTAAACAAAATTTCGAAAAAAATAAAAATACGTGTCCGCTTTTTTTGGATTTGGACACGATTTGGGGGGATCGTTGCTTTCTAAATAAAACTAGCCAATTTGAACCACCCTAATGTCCACATGCTAAATTGCAACTCGATTGGACATTCGGAATGTATGTACAATATCGATTACATGTTTTGGACGTTACAAACAAACAAGTAAAGTTAAGATAAACGTAGTCGCAAAAAAACATATTCTTGTAAGGAAAAATTTATGAGCAAAAATTTTAATACTAACAACTTTTCCGAAAATCTAACACTTTTCGAGATAACTGCAAAAAAAGCAGATATTCTCCCTTTTTCATCCCCTAAATTTTTTTGCAGGGGTGGTATTGATGGGAACGTCAGAGATGATGTTTAAAATAGCAACATAAATTTCTCTAACAAGGATTTACCTTGTTCCTAATTTTTTAGAAGCTGAAGTCGCCTGTAAGGACATGGTCATACTAAAAAATCATTTTAAAAAAATGTCTGTCGGGGTAAATCTTTTTTCAAACCTACAAAAAATATGTAAATATTAGCTTAGACTAACTAATTTTAAATTGCAAACGTAGTACATACCTTGAACTTCTATCTTCATCATGAATAAATGCTAAACAACTTATAGAACACTGCGAAAACAGATCAAAATACACGATGATAAATACTATCTATTACCGTAAAATAATCTGAACTGTACTTGGAACTGTCCTTGAAACCTGATGGTTTTCGGCTCGCAAAATATAGATTTTCTAAAACAGATTTTATTGCAGAATTATGAATTGTCTACACAGGAAATCTACATTATGCAGTATGCACTTGGTAATCAATAAACCACTAACGTGGCTGCTTCAAAATGTTGCACCTGCTTATGCGATCTCCAGAATAATTAATGAGTCTATCCTACATAACCCGGCAATGCAGTAATTAAATTCGGAGACGTTGCCCTTTGCGCTCTGGGTCGATATCAATTTACAAGTTATTAACATTTATTATGACGGCCCGTGTTTTCCCCAATCACGAGTTAATTCACTCAACGAGACGTAAGCCTCTTTGTTGACAAACCGTGTACACACTAAGCGGACAACTCCGTTTATAAAATTAATGATTTCCGATGTAATCGCGTTTATTAAAATACGGTGATATATCAAAAAGCAGGGTATGACTAAGGGGGGTGGGGGGTGAAGAGTACACAAAGTCAGATTAATCACTGTCGAAGTTGACGGTTGTTCGGGAGAGATTAATTTTTTTATCTTACGTCCGACGTAAACAAGTCAAGGTCCGGTGTAATTTTTCATCCCTAGCTGGTCTCCCCTACGCCCTTTTCGTACGCCACTGAGAGTCCCCGGTGGCCGGCAGGTGATTCCGGCGAAAATTAACCGCTAAAATACTTAAACCGCCGGTTTTGATTAATTAAGAATTTAGGAGACGGATTGGTTTTTTGTTCAGGTTTCAGTTATTTTTCTTGTTAAGAAGCTTTCTTATATTAAACTGTTTGATTAGTGTATCTTTCATCACTAGTAGTTAGATTATTCCCATCACTAGTTGTTGCGATTATTCCCATCACTGGTACTACTGGAGGTAGTATGTTATTTTCCTTAATTTTTGTGTCTGACTTAACTTACTCTGTCTGATTATTTTGTAGTAAAAACATATTCTTTTTTACAGGTATCCAGCATGTAAAACTATGAAAACGTCAAGGAATTCGGATACATCAAGGCGTCTACACACTGCATATGTTTCCTGGTGGCTTCTAAATCTAAAGGTAGGTACCTATGTAATCTTTGTTATTTTTCGGAATGCACTATATTTTAGAGTCTTGTAAAACACAAGATGAATCTTCTTAAATAATGTTGGTGCGGTTACCGGGTAAACCGGAAGTACAATGTACAAAACCTAGAAGGAATACGAAATAATAATAATAATCAAAGATATACAAGAACATAATATACTAACTAGATACGTTTTTCTACAAACCGTTGGGGAAAAATGTACATTTGTCACGATTCCATGATATAAAGTAAAATAATTTCTGCACTTCTAGTTCCGTAACAACTTTTACCTACGACCGTATGTATAAATGTGGTAAAATTGTGTTTTTAACGCAGTACAGAATGTCATCACAATGGAAATGTAGATCCATATTTTCCTATTTGATTATAATTTCCCCTTTATTTAAGATATTGCCGACGCTTCGCTGCGTATCTTCAGCTTCATCAGGGCTTGTGATTATATAATCACAAGCCCTGATGAAGTTGAAGATACGCAGCGAAACGTTGGCAATCTGGAACGAGTACGCCAATACGTCTTATAAAACGAGTGTAATATACTATTTTTTCTACTTTGCGTCATTAATTTTATATAAATTTAGAAATTGTGGTTACTATATCGTGCTAAATTAGAATCTAGGGTATTTTGCGGGTACCACGTGGCAGCACTGTAGTAACTGTCAACTTCGTTAAGGATGAGATCGATGAGATAAAATCATGACAAAATCTAATTGTGAATAATTTTACTCTACTTTAGCCTACAAGTTTGAATAAATATTCAGCGAGGTCGCAACGATGATCATAATGGAGCTTGGGGCAACACTTTTAACCCTACTGTGATAAAACATGAAACTTAACCTAAAAAGTTAATAACTTTGAAACAGTGGTTTCATAAGTATAATAATCAGAATATAAGTGTTTGGCGGTGACTGATTAGTTACTTCGAAGAACAAGAACTTACTAAAGAATTGTTATAATGCTTAACATTTAATAGCGGTGTCTACCTAATTCCGCTACGTAGCCGTTGCGGCTTATATATTTACAAGCACTTATAATTGAAATCCAATTCTAATTTCGGCAAAGTAGTTTATTAGAATAAATTATACTTAGTAAAATTACATGTGATGGAGCTAATACAAATACGTTGCACACAACCAGAACTAAGACGAAGTCGAAAGCGACGGACAAAAACGAATACGAATTGAACCGAGCATCCAAGCGTCCAAAATAATACCGAAAACTTATACATAAACTAAGAAATCCTCTACACTTTAAATGTACTATAGCTTCGTACGTGTATGCTGATAAACCATTTATTGCGCATATACAATCTCGCAGCAGTAATTAAAATCGTTCGTATCTACGACGTAGGTTTGATCTTCGCATAATACCTTATTAAAGTAAATGTGGTCCTTGAATTATATCTGAAAAGGGGATTTGATGTTTAGTTGAAAAGAATGATAACGATCACCTACCAGAGTCGTAAAACATCACCGAAAACGTCATGCTGGCGTATTTTGATGAACACAGCAAAACTAAGAAAGCCCCAATCCTTTGGCCATACTATAGCAGGCTACACCCATGTTTAAATATGTATAGAATATTGATATTTCGCAGTTTATGCGATTGCAAGCGATTAAGAAGATGCAGTGTGTGGTTATGTTGGGTTATGTATAGTACGTTTGACATATGGCATTTGATATCAATGTGTACCAATCTTAGACAAAAATGTTACTGTTTTCGGTATTACAATGTGTTAATTGTAACACCGAAAACAGTATTACAATATGTGCATTGTGAATGCAAAGTAGAAAAAAATTATTATGCAATTCTGTTTCAGGAATGATTCAGGAGTATGATACACTTTCGAAATATATTTCTAGCCATGCAAAAAAATAAATCAATTCGTCGTTTGCGAGTGAAAAAAAATTTTGTTTGGTTCTCATCCTAAATTTAAATGATTCCTATTATATAATTTATTTCTCCCTAATTAGAATTGTCATTTTCTGTATTATCAATACAAAATTTAAAACAGATGTCTTATATCTTTATCAAATATGTTCGTTATTCAAATATGTAAAGATCACTCATAGGCGTATAAATGGCAGAGGAAGCACGTCGCATAAGTACGTATAACAAAAGAATGTACAGGTTACATGTACCGGTGTCAGTAGTTCTACCGCAAGTCGTAAAGGACGCAAAGGACACGCGCAATAACTCGGCCGTATTCCAAAACCCGGAGTCGCGAGCGAGCGGTCCGAATCCGGTATACCGCGCCAGTAGTAACCGGAGTATCGCCGCGTTCGGGCTAAAGCGACCTCTGCCGTCTGTTCAGCGAAACAAAACGTCCGATCGTGAGGGATATCAAGATCCAAATCGCTCACTGGATATTATGAACTGTTAAATAGCGAACCGGGAACTATCCTCGTAATAAATTGTTGGATAATATGAAGTGATTAACAGTTGTAGACGTTTGACGAATTTAAAAATAGTTAGGAATAGTTTAGGTTTGTTGTGGGGTGTGTGAAAGCAGTTTGGAGGGATAAATTTGACTGTATGCGAACAATATTTAACTAGATAAATATATTGGTTGGGTTGGATTAATGGTTGTTTAGTGGAATACTTCGAGGTTGTGATTAAACTTGTTAACTATGTGGATGCTCCCTGTGCTGGTATTTGCTATATTTAGCGGCTATTGTGTTGCTTCTTACGAAATGATAGGTGAGTTTTCCTATTGTTTTGTTAATTGAGCTATTTTGTTTAAATTTAATACTGATTTATATTTTCAAAGATGTTATTTTTTATCTAGATCTAATGAACAAGTAATAGAAAAACAAATTCAATAATATATAGAAAGTGCTAATTTCTTTTTGTTATTTTCACTATACTGATCTGATTTGATTAATTTGATTGATATAAATATATATATATATATATATATATATATATATATATATATATATATATATATATATATATATATATAAACTTACATTTCACCCTGTCTAATGGATTGAGTGTCAATATTATGTTATTTGAAATAAAATCTTAATTGCTGTGTACGTACACTTTTGAATGTCTTATATGCAATGTGATAACACAAAATTCAAAAAAATACAATGTAATACAGTCATATAACATAGAGCGCCTGTTTCCTCAACTTTATATTGTTTTCCACTCCTACTCCAACAAAAATATTTTTCTTACTAATTAATGAAAAAATGGAAATTTTGACAGTGTCCTAAATTCCGACATATTTCTGCTTACTTGGATAAAATAGGAAATCTACAACATTTAACTTTATTTTAGGTCATCCGGTTTGTTGATTTGACATTACACTTATCAACTCACAATCACTTCTTATTCTACCAATGTTCTAACAGTCAGAATATAACCTAAAAGTTTGGCTGATTTTGATAATTTAATGTTATGCTAAAAGTTGATTTTTTCCTTATAAGGTAACTGCAATTCGACTTCTTTTTACATCGCTACAGGATAACAGTAATTAAGAAAATTTTAATAATATCTATTTAGGCTGACTAAAAATCAGTGGCGTGCGGTGCATTTGTTCATAAGGTGTGCAGTGGGGAATAAATATTTGTAAATGTTTAGTAAAAGATAGGAGTTGCCTTAAAAATGTATAAAAATGGTAAGCTTACAGTCAAAATCAAGTGCAAGAGGCACAACGCATCAAACATCAGGCAACAGAATGATGCGTCAGTGATTTTTTATGTTACAATTTTGTGTTGTTTTTTATGATGGATTTGTGTTTTTCTAGCTTTTGGCTAAAAATGATTTTTTGGTCGACACTTGTAGCTAAGTAAATATTCTTGCAAAAGGGGGTTTTAAGAGTGTTTTATTTAACTCCTATCCTTTATTAAAGATATTTACTTCTAGATAACTCAATGCTCCTTTCCGCATTTTAAAAACATTTATGATATTTTCATAAATATCCGGCTCAACTATGGATCGGAGCTGCTGCAGGCTGGAAATACGTTGCCCAAAGGCGAATTTAAATTAACGAATAAACAAATCTAAGCGAAATACATACAAAAATCTGATCAGGCTTTGTATGTAGGTATTATTTATTGGAGTTTAAAGAATGCATAGGTAAAAGCCCTATCAAAATTCATTGGTAGTTTTTGAATTACACCATTAGCAATTGTTTGACGTTTGTCCGTGCGCCCTGGAGCGATATGGTTGCGTGTACCTCCTATACTGTCTGCGTATTGGTTGGTTGCAAAGATCGGACAGCGGACAAATACATTAGTGTGTTCTGTATTCATTCTCTAGAATATAGTTTTATTTTATCAGTGGTAGAGAGGTGCGATAGTTCATACATTATTTACATACGTATAAAGCAGCTATGATTCTTTAATTCGTCGATTTTAACCTAAATAGCACCGTCTCGTGCACCGTTTGTGGCTGCACGACATGGCAGTAGCGCAAAGGCCGGTGTCCGTCGAGACGAGAGCGCTCGGCTCTAGCAAGTAGCAATGATATGGTGTGATATGGTGTAACACCATGTGGTGTAAATTACATTAAATTATTATTAGAAAGAAATATTAGTTAATATGTCGGTATATACATACATACATAATATATCATTTTTTGGCTGGATTATCTTTAATATTTTTCCTTCTTTTTTCCTAAATCTTAGGGTGTGCACTGCACGCTCTGCACGTATGGACCGCACGCCAGTGCTAAAAATGCTTTATATTTTCATGATAATACGGTGTACTACTCTTTTAACCACTATTATTTACAAATTTAGGGGTGTCGGAGTTAGGTACATGTAAATATAGCACGTCCTTAAATCAGACATGTGTGTCGTAATTGTGTACACGGTTAGAAGTAATACATATAGCTCTATTGCTGTCTTTACACAAGAAAATAACATATTTTACATCTATATTACAATTAATGCTACGAATTTTGTCCAAATTCCGACACGAGTGTCGGAATACGAACATCAATAATCCCTAATTATTAGACTAGGAGCAGAGAGTAGCGGTTTTGGCATTAATACACCACCTTCGGAGATAACAGTTGAACTCATGCCATCTACATTAAAAAAAGACATTATTCTGGCCTGAAACACCCAAATAAAGTAAAAAGACACTGTTCTTCTGTAACATTATTATCTAATGCTTGGAGAGAATATTTGTTAATAGAAGAAGAAGAAAGTACAAAAGAAAATCATTCTAGAGAAATAAGAAAGTAAGCGAAAAAAGAACTTTGAACTAAATCGAGATTAGTAGATTCAAAATAGGTACTTGTTTATAAAAAAAAAAACACTTTCGTTCAAACCGTTTCATGAGTTTTCAAAGTTGATATTGTGTTGACTAGAGTAAAATTATAAAACCTAAATGTAATTTATTCGCACTTTGTTAGTTACCTACTACAAACCTAGTTTATCTCAATCCTAAATTGGTAATATTAACCTTTTTCCCAGGTCAAACAAACAAGATCCAACCTTTGTGTCAGCATATTGTATATCACACAATGCTGATAATCGTGTGATCCTCTTATACAATCATCGGTCAACACTACCAATTAATTTATGACAAAATACGTGTTGTCATCTCAATTATGGCCACGAATTGACCTCGGATTTTCGCCACTAGCGATCAGTTACATCACTTTAAACAGGGAGCCGGGGCTACATATTCGTATACATACTTGCCAAATATCAAATATTTGCCACATGTTAAATATTTGGCAAATATATTTGCCGCGCAAATCGAAAATTTGATTGGTCTAAACGATGCCATGAGTGATTTATTTTTCCTTTCAAGTTCGTTCACCGAATATTTTACATCCATCCTTGATCACCGGCTGATTTTTATAAAACTCAAAAAAATCTATGATATACCAACAACTTTGTACAATATTCGTTTGTGATTTCGGACCGTCAGAGTTGCACTGCAACAGTAAATGCATCGGACATTCATGCATCGCCACATTTTCTAATACATGAAAATTTTCTTTGAGGACTGGCTACATGTGCGTACCGAATGGGCACTAGCTATTTTTTTGATTAGTTCGCCTTGTTTGCACACTAGCTTTTTCAAATCAAACTGATAATTTGATTACGAACAAGCAAGGTTTTATTTTATATTGCCGACATATTTTTAATTACATAAGTGCAGAATTCACTGCGTACTAACAAGGGCATTCTTGTGGAAATTTACAAAACAAATCTTGACGAAACTGTTCGTTTCATTTTAATGATTTTTTGTTTATGTCATCAGCTTTCTGTATTATTAATTCGCAGCATCAAATTTAAACAGACTGTAGAACAATACAATTGGTCATTTGATGTGAACTAGTTTAAATAAATTATGATTTTAATGAGTGAAAGTATATATTTTTTATTTCAATTAGAAAGATATTGCCCATAAAAGAAATGTTAGATATGGTTACTTCGTCATCTTTAAAGTTCTACTAAATCCAATTGTGTACTACTAGGTTTGTTGTGTAAATATGTCCTAATATTGTCTGAAATACAGATCAATTAGCTTCTGAAACAATAATTTAAAGAAATGTGCTTTCAAAATAAGCCTTTTGTTGAATAAAAAAGCTACACAAAATTTCCTCTCATGTCATTTTCTCGCATGTCATATCTATCTCAAAATTATCACGTTTACTTTATTCCCATTGATTTTAAATGGCTTGAATTTGGTTTGCTAGTAAATTATAAACTCGTATTTCTTAAAATCAATACACGTTTGTTTGATATTCAAAGCACGCGAAGCTCTGGCGATGCTATCAATCTGTTAACGATTGCTTACAGAAAGCTTTTGTTGACTCTGTCTTACAAAATCCCATTTACAAGACACGCAAATACATCCACTAACTTTTCTTTTGATATATCGATTTCTTAACACAAAGTAATACATAATTAAATTACGAATAATCTGTTAAAGATATAGGTTTGCCTAAACATGCTGGTTCAAATCCACGTCAGGACGTTTTTGTTTTAACTTCCTCCCGTTTGTATTATTCAATCCTTCGTGCTCAACTCTAGTTTAATCACATCGAACTCATCTAGAAACATATTGGAATTCATCTATAGTCGGCTATTCAGGTCCATTGATAAATGTCGCAATTACGCGTCCAATTAAGGGACACTTTGAAGTTGTGAAGCATACTATTCGGAGCGCTAATGAAAGGACCTTCGAGCGTCGAGCGGACCCGCGCCGTTCCGATTTTTCTTTCGATTATTTTTACCCGGTCGCAAAATAGTTCGTCGGAGCAAGCTATGCGCCGTGCAGAGCTGTCAATTGAAACCTTTCAAATTAAAAGTTAATGGCGCTGTTGCACTTCAATGCTGGAACGGAATTACGAAGGAAAAAGTTTGAAGAAATCGCTGGATCTCTAATTGCTGTAATTAAACTCGTTCTATGTTTGTAGCGGGGTATGTTAACGCCCTTTAAAATTCTTTTAGCTTCGAGGTGCTTTAGTTTATTTTTATTGGTTTTCTCTTGTTCAGTTTTATAAAGAATAAGTCTTTCGTCGTGATTTTTTTTGCAATATTTTGTACTTCGTTTTATACAAACTCTATTTTGAGGCGCTTATGGAGGTTATCATTCCTAATGTACAGGTCTTTCAAACTAAGAAAACAGTATAAACATATTAGACATTTTAAAGTTTTGTTAACTTGGAACGTCATAACTTCCGAACCGTTCCAAATAGAAAAAATCTAAATATACCGGCGTGTTCACCGTCGAAAATTCTATTAAGAACCACAACCTTAATTTGGTTGAAGGCAGTTGGGTTTTCGCCGACTGGCTAAAATTTTTTAAGAAATCACATATTTTAAACTATAATCTTGAAGTGGCACACCTATCTCAAAAACTAGGACGCGGATCGACATGAAACCTTCGCTATCTTACTAAAATGAGTGCGCTGATTACGAATTTGCATAGTGTAGGTCTCTATCTCTACTGATTACCGAGTGGTGCTCAAATTACGTTTTTTAAAATAAGTCAAAAACAAGCGAAATGGACCACATAACCTCGAAATGGTACTTCGTAGGCATATAACAGTTTACATATTTTTGATGTACTCGTCGAGAGCTATCATTTGGTGGTTAGTAGATGTCTCTATCGCCAACGGTTGCAAAGTTCAATTTTTTCTACTTCAATGTGCTAAATTTAGACCGAATAAATAATTATATTTTTTTGAGAGATAGAGCATTCTAATGTGGTCATGCTTATGTATTGGGCTGTGCTGAATTCAACGGTGAGGTCCGTTTTCCCGTAACGCGTACGGTTTGACCAGAAAGTGGGAAACTATAGTTTCCGCGGTTTCTCGCGGTTTTCTCGCGAACCGCGCATCTTAGAGCAACGCGGTTTTCAGAATTGGTTTCCTCGTTCAATTTTCCTTAAAATTTCCTTGTAAAGTAAAATGGGTGTTTTGCATTATTTTTGTTAACCTGGAACGGTATAACTTTCGAACCGTTCCAAATAGGAACAGCGTCGAAAATTGTATTAAGAACCACAACCTTAATTTGATTGAAGGCAGTTGATTTTCACAATTTTAAGAATCAAGAATCTGTTTTGAAACTGTTTTCTTGTGCTGACAGAGTCAATGAATAAAATTGACTCTGTCACAGTCACTTTTTAATTCGGCTGAAGGCAAGTAATTCCTTAATAATCCAATAATTATGGCTTTAGTAATTCCGATCTAAATTAATTACAATTTAGGTATATAATTAAGAAATAAATTAAATTTACTCAATGGGTTTCCACCTCACCCGGTCGGAAATGAAACAAACAAACCTAAGAATTACCGAGATGAAAAATACAGACGCGCCGAGCTAAATTTAAACAAATAAACGAAACGATATACAAACGGCCTTTGTCTGCTTTTGACTCGAATGCTCGAATTCAACGTAACAATAGAAATTAATTTTACATCCTACCACCTCCGAAATTATGAGTGGAAAACCGGCAGAAGCCGAGTTAGATTTTCACCTCCTGTTTACCTCTTTTCTGTCGTGATCCCCTCCGACAAATTTGCAATTTATTCATAAGCGGCGCACACTTCTCAGCCCTTTTGTTGACTTCCACGACGGTCGCAATCCCGGAAAATCCAAAACCGGGCGTCCAACTTTCGGAGGGGGCTACGCGGTTACACGCCGTTGGCAGGCCTGCGCCTGCAACCCCCGCGGCAAACTTTCCACAAAGGCGATGCTACCCCTATTGTTAAGATCGCAAGAAAAGATGAGCGGAACCGGTATGGATTATTATAACTTATCACTTGAATGGACATACGTTCTATCAAGGAACAACATACATATTTTATGTGGACAGAATTAATGTGAAAATAATTGGCCAAATTTTATTAATACAGTACTGTCATTTTTCAGTTATAAGCAATTAATCAAAACTCCTGAACTTCAAACTAAGAATATTTTCCCACATACATACACATCTTTTAATTTCGCAGCTTGGATATTTAATTTAATTCTATTGCATAGGTTTGTTATTTTTTCCTGATTTCTTTATTTTTTATCCCTTAATTATCGATTACTTGCTCATAACTCAAAGATGATAAATTTTATAGAAAAATGATCCTTACAAAAAACTCTTAGTTTAGTACGGTTGAACAATTATTTTGGTGTTCCGGTAATTTAGACTAATTTTAATTCATTGCTTATAACTAAAAACTGTTGTAGGTTATAAACAAATTATTTCTACAAAATTCTAAGAATTAATAGGAATCAGTAGGGCTACTACGTCCTATAAAACAAGCATCCATAGTGAGTTTAATTTTGAAACAAGTCTCACGTGTTACATCAAATTATAGATAAAAGTATTGTTGTGGTAATGTAATCGTATTAATTGTTATGATTGTATCCACGTTACGTGATAAAATATGTCTGATTCATGCACTCAAAAAAGTAAAGTTTTGAGTGAATAGAACATGTAAGATATTGATATTTTTACATGAAATTTTGTACACTTATAGAGGAAGGTGTAACTTAGATCAAATATGTTCGTAAAAAAATCCGTCAATTTTATCTCAGATTAGCTAACCGTTTAGTCAAAATTCAAAAACAAACAAAAATATAAAAAATTGGCACTAGACGGATAATTATATAATAATAATAATAATTCGCCTTAATCTTAGAATTAAAATATTTTAAACGATACAGGCTGTTCTATTTGAAAAAGAAAAGTTTATCAAATTTCCAGAATGAAATGAAGACCCTGTATATTGACAATATATTGAGACGATAGATCTTGTTTAAAACCAAAAAACTTGTTTCAGTTTTTCTTTGAAATTCTATAACTAACTCTATAATTAACTAATAATTAACTATAATTAACTAACCTTGTATAATCCGCCATTATGAATTTATTTTCAAAATCTGACATGACATTTCTAATCATCAATCGTCAAATATTACGGGAAATATGGTGCATGTAAATCCAAGATGTTTTACATTTTCGGACGCCATATTTATTCCGCCATTTTGAGTTTTGAAAATTGGACATTGGATTTGTAGTTGAGGATCTTCAAATTTCACAGCAAATAAGTTTCATAAGCACCCGACATCTTTCTAAATTTTCTGGTCGCCAAATTGAATCCGCCATTTTGAATATAAAAAATATGTCATCGGTTTTGGAATCAGAACCCCAAAAAGACTATATATCATAATAAAGATATTATTTAATTGCTGTAAATAAACAAACACTGTTAAAAATGTACGCTGTTTTCCGTTGAGTTCAAAAACAGTATATGTCCATGATGACTGTTTTAATCATAGCTGTGCTTTTAATGCAAATATAAATAAAATATGTAATACATTTATTTCTCTGTGAACTACTTTATATTTCGTCTGTTGGCACAAAATAGCAAACTGCTATACTTTTCAAGATATTGCATCGACAACATTATTTTGTTAATTTTCTCGGAACTCGCTTTTTGGACATGTACTGTTTTCGAACCGACCGATTCTATTGTTTACTTGAAACTATGATTCTTGTGTGTTAATGCCTACCTATTAAGGTATATTTCCTGAAATTTTCATCTAATAATATCTTATAATGGCTGAGAGACTACGATTTGTCATTAAGAAAGTTGCTAGATTAGTGACGACCCAGAAAATAACAATGAAGTCTTCATGTGTCTTCATATGATTTAAAACCCATCAATTCATATTAATATTGTGGATTATTTTGCCACATGCATTGAATAAAGGCGTTTGTGCCGTTTTTTTAAACTGAAACAACGATAGGAAGGCAACAAATAAAGATATTTGCAACGTCCTAAATCGTTTGAGAAGCAAATTTTACTGCGACCCCGGCGCCGCCACCATTTCTGCAAATCGTCTAATTACTGCTTTTCCAGGTTTAAAAAAGACCCCAGGAGATGCTATTAACTGTAACGACCGAAAATAAGCACACGGTCGATCGGGTTTAGCCTATAATTACCAGATACTTATCAGGGACGGAGATATAAATTAAAATCGTAATAACAATTTTACGGGCAGCGGTAGTAGAACGGATTGGGTTCAGTCGAGATTAAATTCCGCATTGGGATGGCGGTCTGGCCGATCTGCCCTGCCGGCGGCACAGATTTATCAGCGAAAAGTAATAAAAGCCGCGAGCTTTATGTCCGTTGAGCAACGCGCAAAGTTACGTCTACCGCGCGCGGTCCAAACTCCAAACGCGGACGTAATTGTTTTTGAAATCGATAACTGAACTGTTACAATATGTAAAACGCGGCAATCAATTTTGCCCGACGGCGGTGCGCGGATTTTGTAGTTACGCCCTTCACTTGTTTCACTCGTTCCAGTTGTGGGCAGGTAGGATTTTTTGTTCGCAATCTCGCGAAAATTCGAATTTACAATCGACCCCACTCGGCGAACGGTTGCTCGCGTTAAACTGCAACAAGTTATATCGCACCCCTATCGATAATGAACCTAAGGGTGGAAAGTTTTAACTGTTTGAGTTGTTAAAGTCTAACTTCTGGTGGTAGTTAAATCTTTTGTAATAGGGTTTCAAATCTTGCACGATATCTGTTCATGATAAAACAGGTTTACGAATATTCTGACCTAATAGAAATAAATACGATTGTTCTTATATTAATATTAGACACATTTTGCCCCTTTTTTGCATTGGAGTAATTTTATTGTACATTAGGGTGGCCAACCATCCTGATTCGGGCGGGACAGTCCCGGGTTTTGGGCACTTGTCCCGCCTGATGAAGTGTCCCGAATTTTGTCCCAAACTAATGCTTTTGTTAGCATATGAAAGTGTACCATACTTTACTCAACAAAATGACTGCCTTATCCAAAAGTAATGTAGGTAATTGAGATATTTTCCATCCAAATTTGAAAACATATAGCGTATTTACTTGCGAGGAAGCATTAGAGCTAGTACGTCCTATAGAACAAGCATAGTACGTCCGCAGTACAAGAAAAGCGCAAAATCAGTCAATTTTATGTCCGATTCCCTAACTTTTTGTCAAAAACGATCAAAAATATCGAAAATCTATCACTAGCCAGAAAATTGTATATCTTTTATCTTTAATTAGGTGTATAGCTTTTACGATTCTTTGAACTAATAGCTAAGAAAACCCCTCAGAACTTTTACTTTTTTACTTTTTGTTTTGGGAGTAGAATGTAGGGGGTACAGATTCCCCTACATTCAAACGAAGTTCAAACGTGTATTGTGTTTGTAATTTAGTCAAACTGATTTTGATTAATTTTAAATTTTAATCGATACTTATTTGAATAAAGTAAAATATTATTATCGAATTTCGGTTCAAATGAAAACATCATCACTTTATTGTTCATAAAATTTCTTTAAAAATTTAAAATTAAATAAACTTTCTAAGCACATATTTTTACAGATATTTTTCATTAATCTAAAAAATATTACAATCGGCATAAATAGTCCAGAAACGAAAATTTTAAAACAATTTCAGAATAGAAACTCCGTAATTGGAAATCAGTTGGAAACAAATCACGTGCTTTGGTGTAGTTTTCTAACGGTGAAGACAGTGAAATACTTTAAACATATTGCATCTAATATCTACAAATAATGCCTTAAAGTTACAACGTCTTGAAAATTGATAATATTCTGGCTGTGGAGGTGAAACTGTTGGAAGAAAAATATATATTCCAGGTACTAATCATTATCTTTGTCAGAATCATTGGTTAGCTCATTAAGCTTCTTAAGAAATATAAAGAGCAAATGATGACTCATACTTAGCACGTAAATATTATTATTATTTCAATTGGTTATTACGGTATGTCCGTACAATCTTTTCAAGTGTATTCTTAGAAAAATGTAAAAAGCAACTTAAAAATTAAAGAATAACAAACCTAGCTTAGAAACCTAGCTTTAACTTTATTTTCATTTATCTACCGCTAATCAAAAAGCCTTGCAATACTTTTTTTTTATTAATTAACAGCACCTCATAGGTACTTGTGTATAACACCTAGTCTGATGACTATCTAGCTATATTAATTATGTATAAAAAGTGATCGATATTAAGTGTTCCCCATTGGTGTAACTTAAATTTAGTTTGGATGCTGACGCTTTAAACTTCACACACTGCACGTTGCTCTGCTTTGTTCACCTATCACTCACATAACACTGTGCTCTGCTTTTTTAACATCACTTCACCAAACTCAAAAGGTTTAGTTCTTTTGAGTCTTCGCACACTGTCACAATTGTCAAGAAGCTGGATTGCCTCAACATTCGTGTGCTGGATAAGTCTGTTCTGATGATTCTCTGCAAACTTTCGAATTTCGTTGGTTACTAATTCCATCTCAAGATCCCTGTGCAGATTTTTGTTTGTTATATACCAAGGTGCACCCATGATGTTTCTTAGCACCTTATGTTGAATGATGGCGATATTGCTTGGCTTAGTGCAGCCCCACAGTTGAATACCGTAGGTCCACACAGGTTTAAGTATCTGCTTGTAAAGTAGGAGTTTATTATATGTCGACAAAGCCGACTTCCCACCAATAAGCCAGTATATTTTCTTGTATCTTATGCCCAATTCTTCTCGTTTCTTTTTAACGTGTGCTTTCCAGCGAAGCTTGGTGTTATTTATTTTCACTGGAATGTGTTGTATTCGGTTATTGGTAAAATTTATGTGAACGGTATTGGTTTCGTTCAATGAAATTAGCCATCGTTGCATCCAATCACTAATATTGTTGACAGCATTCTGCAGTTTTAGAATTGCTCCTTCAACATTTGTATCTACTGCCATGATAGCACTGCCATCAGCAAAAGTGGTAACAGTAACACCATCTGGTTGCGGAAGATCATGTGTGTAAAGAAGGTAAAGAATTGGGCCAAGTACACTACCTTGTGGTACTCCAGCTTTAATACTTTTGAGAGTTGAGTACTCATTATCTTGCTTTATACGGAAGTATCTGTTAGAAAGGTATGATTTTAATAGTTGGCTATACTCGAAGGGTAGTATTCATTCCAGCTTATAGAGTAGGCCTTCGTGCCAAACTTTGTCGAAGGCTTTTGCCACATCCAGGAATATAGAGGAGCATACCATTTTTTCTTCTAAAGTTCGTTCTATTATCATTGTTAGTCTTTGCATCTGATCAATTGCCGAATGTTTGTTTCTGAATCCAAACTGATGAGCGGGTATAATGTTTCTTTCATCTAAGATTGGCTTCAGTCGTTTTGCAAGTAGTTTTTCAAACAGTTTTGACAATGTGGGCAGGAAAGAAATTGGCCTGTAGGAGGATGCGTCATTTGGTGGTTTTCCTGGCTTGAAAATCATCACTACCTCCGCAGTTTTCCAAACAGTTGGCACATATTTAAGCCTAAATGCTGCGTTGTAGAGGTTTGCTATCTACACTATGGTAATTTTTTTTTAAATCTCACCTGTTATTAGATCAAATTCAGGTGACTTTTTGGTTTTAATTTTTTTTTAAATTTCATTTATTACCTCTAAGGGTAACGGGGGATATTCGATTTCCTTAGATTATTGTAGAATTAGTCGTTTCTTCCATACTGCTGTCTTCATTTGGAGTGAAGGATTGTTCCAAGTAGTGGCTTGGTCTTTGTCATGTCTAGCCCAGGTTCCATCCGTTTTTTTTTTATAGGCTGGGTCCCTGGTTACCTGCCAACGTTTTCTCGTTTTTCTTTTTTCCATAACTATCTCTCTTACTTCCTGTGGGTAATTATTACCTTTCACTTTTCTTGGAATTACAGGCGTGGCTTCCGAAGCTGATTTCTGTATATATGTCATTATTCCAAGAGTTTCATCTTCTATTTGTGAGATATTCTTGATTGATACTTGTAGATTTATTCTATTCTCCAGACTGAGTTTGAACGTATCCCAACACGTATATTTACTTGTAAGTGTTGGATTCCTTTATTTTTTAATTATCTGCAATACTTAAGATAAAAGTATGTTGTAGTTATTGACAATATGTTATTTATGACCCGCCCCCGGATGTCAGCGTCCCTATTTAGAGTATTAAAAAGTTGGTCACCCTGTACATACTTATCGTACAATAATCAACGTGGTTTAACCGCTCGCGTCCAAACACAGGATTAAGCAATTTCAAGTCCGAACTATTTCCATTAGAACCAGTGCGTTTTGGTGGGTTGGGCTACACTTTTGCCCGTTGTTGAATTTAAATTAACAGTCGTCCATCACGACAGGGGTGCCACTTAAGGGTGAAATTATGCGTTGCCACAGTTCGCGTTTTGTCCGAGTGTGCGCGAATGTCGCGTGTATATATGTTTATGTATATGTGTGTGTGTATATGTGTGTGTATATATATATATGTGTGAGTGTAAAAATAGGGCGACTTTAGCGTGAACACAATCCGTCTGCCGTCGACATCACGATTCTGCTGTAAATCTCGCCAAATGGGACAAAACTGTGGCCGTAGTTCAACTTGGGCATATCTTAAACGGCTCGCCGTATATCTCAGGCAACCGTTTTATATTGCTATGTAAACATCTGTTTGCTAGTAATGCGGGGGTATTGTCGAGGTCAAGTGACGTTTAAAGATGAATGAAAAGTTTTTCCGGTGACTTTGAAGTACGTTTTGCTACGATTCCGTAGTGTTTGTGCGCCGCGCTGTTTGCTTTAGACGCTGGTTGTTTGTTCAAGCTGAAATTCTGTTATATTGTTAATGTTGAAATAAAATAGCGTTGTGTTTGTTAAAGGTTTCTTTTTGTGGTTATTATTCTGTCTATAAGTGCGCCAATACTTGCTTTCACAATTCTTTTGTGTATAATAGTCTCCTCAAAATATATGCGCTTCCCAAAACCGCAATTTCTAGATTTTCCCAGGGCGAAATTTTGCACGGCAGCTCCTTCACATGTTTAACATAATTTAGAGTAACCGCTCCCAATGAACCTACAATCACCAGAACATGTTTACTTTCATTCCCCACATACGTTCAACTTTTATTGAGAAATCCTTATATTTAAGTTGCTTTTCAAGCTCCTTCCTTACTACATTCGCATCAGCAGGTACCGAAATCTCTATGAGAGTGCACACCTTTCTCTGGAAATCCTTTACCACGATATCTGGCTAGCATCAAGCATTCTGTCAGTGACTCACCGAGACACATCCATTACTAAACCTATTTGGGAACATAAATTGTAATAACTAATTCAGCAAAGGATATTGGGTATGAGGGTCTTCAAATGAAAATTTGATGTTAAATTTCTTCCGACCTTTTATTCTTGTTCAATATTTCGCAAACCATTTGTTGCTTCTTCAAGAACTAAAACAATACAAGCACAAAACACAAATGAAGGCTCGGCACAGAGACATAACCTACAAGGTTTACCTTAGAATAGTGGTCAAACAAACGTGAAATATGATATCATCGGAGCAGACGGAAACTCGGCGGTAGAGCGGTCAACAATAACGCAATACATAAACGGTGACGAAAAAAAAAACGCAACAAGGAAGCACAATAATCACGTTCAAAACACTGGAGACGTAAAACGCTACAAAATGGAGTCCGTCCGGAGGTAACCTAATTGAAACAATAATAATAATTGTTAGGTAACTTTACATGTAGCCAATTATAACAGAACAATACCTGGGACGAACAACCGGTAATAATTAAAGAAAACACCAAGCACAAACAGCAAATCGAGTATGGTTTGAACACATTCAACTGTCAACGACCAAAACAACAGCCATTACCGTTAGGATTACTAACATAATCCTCTCTCATTTTTGGATTCATTTTTAACTTAATCTGTCGCTTTAAACTCTTTACTGACATTTTATTTCCATAATTATCGAGTTCTTCCACCTGAAATTTTTTTAAAATTAGTTTATGTTTACTAATTATTGACTTACCAGAAGTATCCCTAATTAATTGTTTAATGACTTTATCCTCCTTGTTGGCCTTTATAAAATGTCCTAAATTTAACATTTCCAAATCATAAATATTTTCCAATTGCTGCAAGCCACGACCTCCATCTAAACGGTGCAGGTATAGCCTGCAGACATCAGACCTAGGATGAAACATAAAATTTAATGTTAACTGTTTTCCATTTTTGATGTCCAAATCACGTATTTCCTTCTTCGTCCAGTTTAAAACTCCGACACTGTACCGAAATATTGGAATAGCATATGCGTTTATGGCTTGCATTTTATAGTTTCTATTTAAACCAGATTTTAAAATTTTTATGACTCGCTTAATGTATTCGCCTATAACCTTCGCATTCATCCCTTCATCATCAATACCAAAGGCTTCATCCATTCCCAGATACTTATATCTAGTATTATCTGTTAGTTCATTAATACTAGTATGATCATTCAGGCATATGTCAGCGGTTCTCTCAATTCTGCCTTTGACAATACTAATTTTGGCACACTTCTCTAGACCAAATTGCATCCCAATATCGTCAGAGAATTGTTTAACTATACTGAGGCTCCTCTTCAACTGCTCATCATTTTTGGCATAAAGTTTCAAGTCATCCATATATAATGAATGACCAATTAACTTTTCGCCAGTTAATAACTGAACACTAGATTTGTCCTCATTCATTTCACTAGATAGTGCAAATAGGCCTATGCAAAAGAGCAATGGTGGTGAACTATCACCTTGAAATATGCCACAATTAATATTAATCGGCTCTGAGAAAACACACGAGGCTTCTCCATGCAAGCATAGTTTAGTAGACCATAAAGACATACATGAGTTAGACATACTATCATACGCCTTCTTATAATCAATCCAGGCCATGGATAGGTTTCCTCGAGTCTTCTTGATCTTTTCAACGCTTCTTGTTGATTCTTAAGAGTTCCTTTGAACCATAACTGTCCTTTAAAATACATTTCTGCCCAGACGGCAATACATTATTTTCCTTAAGATGTTCATAAATCTTGGTACCTAAAATTTTAATTAATAATTTATATCTACAATTAAACAATAATAATAATCTTTACCCTTCTTGCAAACCAACATCTTTCAATATTTTCAAGTTATTAGATTTTATCATGTACCCCCATCGTGCTCACTCCGATCGAAGGTATAATTCATAAATCCGCTATTCAAAGTCCCCAACTATTCAAAACGTAAAACGATAAATAACGGGTCCAGATATTCCATTCTTCCGTACAATGTTGAGCATAATATCGGACATAAAAATTCCGCTCAGTTTCGTACCAATTTCTCGATCCGACATATTTCGGCAGATCTCGTAACATAAATCAGCCGAAATCGGCGAGAGGGTGCATATTAACAACATTTACATAACCGTTTCTCCAACAGGCCCGCTACTTAACGCTTTCGCTGCCGAAAAAATAAAAAAATAAGCGCCCACGGTGGATCATTTGCCCCTCGTCGGCTTTTTCATCAATCACGTTTTCGTTTAATATTTTAACGGAGCGTTTCCAAATCGATGTTTAATGTCTTGCCTTTTCCTTCCCTTGCATATTACGAAAAATATTAGAAACAAAAGAAATATCCGACCAGGTTAGCGCTAATGGGCATTTTGTTTTTATTTCTGTAATGTTTCGGAGGTATTTTATATCCTTGTTCGTATAGTGAACGCGCGATAATAATGCGGCCATTATTTTATATAGGGCTTGAGTTAAATAGGTCGGGGAAAATATTGTAACTGTATTGATTAGAATCAATAACCATTAAACAAGTATTAATAGGATTAAAAGCAAATCTAGATAATACTCGTATTACACAAAAGTGCTGGCACATTTGGTACACTTAGTAAGCCGTGGCTACATATTCGTATACTTGCCAAATATAAAATATTTGCCACGTGTTAAATATTTGGCAAATATATTTGCCTCGACAATCGAAAATTTTTGTTATTAATTGGTCTAAACGATGCCATGAGTGATTTATTTTTCCTTTTAAGTTCGTTCACCGATATTTTTCATCCATCCTTGATTACCGGCTGATTTTTATAAAACTCAAATAAATCTAAGACATACCAACAAATTTGTGTAATATTCGTTTGTAATTTCGGACCGTCAGAGTTGCACTGCAACAGCAAATGCATCGGACATTGATGCATCGCCACATAGCATTTTCTATTTTTTTCATTTTCTTTTTTTTTTGTTTCATTTTAATGATTTTTTGTATAATTCATCAGCTTTCTGTATTATGAATTCGCAGCATCTAATTTTAACAGACTGTAAAACAATACAATTGGTCATTTGATGTAAACTAGTTTAAGTAAATTATTATTTTAAGGAGAAAGAAATATATATTTTTTTATTTAAATTAGGAAGATATTGCCCATAAAAGAAATGATATGGTTTCTTCGTCATCTTTACAGTTCTACTAAATCCAATTGTATTACTAGGTTCTTGTATAAATATGTCCTAATATTGTCTGAAATACAGATCAATTAGCTTCTGAAACAAAAATTTAAACAAATGAGCTTTCAAAATATAACCTTTTTGTTGAATAAAAAGCTACACCAAATTGTCTCTACTATTAAAATATTTTTAACCGCTTCTGTTTCTCGTGAAATAATAAACATAACACAAATTGACAAATATATAAATACAAGCAAATAAAGTATAATATTCCAAATAAATTATTTTATAGACATGCTGTTTATAAAATTTTTATGATGATTATTACTTGCAGAGAAACGAAAACGATTAAAAATATTTCAATAGTAGAGACAATTTTGTGTAGCTTTATCATTTAACAAAAAGGTTATATTTTGAAAGCTCATAAATGAGTATCATCCATATTATTCATAGAAAAGCATCAACTTTGGATACACTCTGTATATGGTGTACGTTTTTCTTGGAAAGAAATAACATTGCGTTTATGTGGACAGGTAAAACCAACAATATTTTTTTTAATTTCTGTCTGTCGGTTTCCGGAAAACTGTCTGTCTGACGGTTTCACAAAATTACAATTTTAAAATCTTACTAATAATTACAAATCTATTGTCAATCTTCGTATACGACCTGCTACACACAAAACGAAATTAAAAAATGGAACATTTAAACAGCGTACTAAAATATTCATCGAGTACAAATAAATGCACTAATATTTGTCGCCTTTGCATTTGCTATATCCACCTCAACTGAGTATTGCAAATACCAAGTATATGGCGTAAAAAAACTCGTCCGCACAGCCGAACGTCGAATATATAAATTTATTTTGGAGGTACTCGCTACGAATTGAATAGAGCAGGTTTTTTTTTCTTGACAAATATGCACATTCTTGTCAAATATTTGATATTTGGCTGTATAAATACCAAAGAAATACAAAAATTATTCCAAAGTTTTTCTTAATCTAACCAGATATTGTGTAAAAAAAAATAAATGTATAATAAAAGAATTCAGTTCTGATGTGATGCTTTAATAGTTTTCTTGCGTACCGGTTTCAGGAATATTCTCGTCTTCAGCGCAATCTACGTAAATAAATGACAACAATTAACAAAGATACATATACAAAATTCTAACCTACAAACCGTCTAAAGTACATAAGCTACATGAATAACGAGTCTCTTCAATATTTTCATTTCTCGAGTCCGGTCCTGGGGTGTCTCAAGTTTCCAATTCTATGTCGCAATTAGGGGTATCACCAGTCACTAATTTATTGTCAATTAATAAAACTTGATCAGAGAACATTTGTGGCGTTTTAACCGCATGGAGTGAAAAGTCGGGTTTGCTAGTTCGGTGTTACTGATGGCGCTGCTGAGGGTGGATATGTATATTTATAAAGGTTGAAAACATTCTATTGTTGTTAAATTCTGTTATGTCGTTAAGATTATTGTTCGGGTGTATTTCTTTATGTTTCCGTATTTCCATCTCCTCCTTAAGGTCCAACTTACGTGATTTGTTCATATGGTGCATTAGCGTCATATTGTCTATTGTTGTAGTGTGACCTGTGTCCGTAAGATGTCGCCCTAGTGCCGAATTGTTCTTTTTGTTGATGTGCTTATTAAATCTGATTTTTAATTTTCTACCAGTCTGACCTATATACAAGCTATTACAGTCATTGCACTTTATTTTATATATTCCACTCTTTTCCGTCTTGTCTATTCTTTGTTTACAATTAACGAGAAAATTGCTTATTTTGAAATTAGTTCTTACAGCTGGTGTGATGTTGTATTTCTCTAATGATTTTCGGATCGGTGCTGACAAAGATCTATTATAATCAAGTGTTATATATTTGGTTTTCATTTTTATGTTGGGATAAATCATGTTGTTTATGTTTGTCTTATGTATCCTGTTATAAATTGTCTGCAAATCCACATTATTATAACCACTGTCCCTAGCAATCTGCATTGTGGTGCGAATTTCATTTGTGAAGTTAGAGTCGTTCAAGGGGATATGAATAGCTCTATTAAAGAGAAATCGAAAAGCTGCCTCCTTGTGATTATGGGATGTGTAACTGGATTTTGGGATTATAATATCTGTGGTTATGGGCTTACGAAAAATGTTATAATTTAATCTGTCGTTCTCTCTCTGTAGTGTGACATCTAAGAAATTCAGCTTGTTATTGGTCTCCCTCTCTATCGTGAACTTCAAGTTGTCGATGCCATTAAAAAGATTGTGCAATGCCACAAGTTTGGCATTACTACCTTCATAAATAATGAAAATATCGTCAAGATAGCGGTAATAATGTTTAATATCGGCGGTGAAAAGGCTATGTTTTTCTGAAAAAATCTTTTGCTCTATATTGTCAATGTAAAATTCAGCTATTAAGCCTGAGATTGAGGATCCCATGGCTACTCCGTGATTCATACGGTAGTTGTTATTGTTAAAAATAAAGAAATATAAATCATACATATTTTCGAGTTGCTGCAAGCCTCGATATACACCTTAGCTAAGCTGAAACACGCTAGCATTTTATCCTAAGCCTTACATAATACAAAAAAACATTTTTTAACAAAGCAAAACATAAATTTTACGCATTTTTCAGTTATTCTCTCCTTTCACGTAATAAACTTTCACGCGAAGGAGCCGAAAGCAATAAACAACCGGGTAAGAATAGCCTACTCAGAGCCCGAACTGAATGCTGTACTGTCCCTAGGTCGAAATAAACTGTCGTGTTTTCAAATTTACGCCGTATTGTACTGAAGAAGTTGGTCCATTGTTGATCGCGACAAAAGAACACTGAAATAAAGCAGGACGCCGTATCCGAAAGGACCTTAAGCGATGAACCATCGCAGCGAGGACAAAACTGAAGAACTGTAGTCTCTTTATTAACATGAAAGAGGATTTTAGGAAATTGAACTAAAATTCCAATATGTTTTCAGTAATAATATAACAAGAGAGTGAGAATAAATTGAAAATAATTTGACAGATTGTTTGAAAACTTGTTGCCAGGCAATAGCCACGAGAGCCCGCAGGGCTCGAGTGACTATTGCCAAATGGCAACAAGTTTGAACAAAATCTGTCAATTTATTTTCTAATTTATGGAACTCTCGAGTTATATTTGACTAGATTATTTTTTGATTCACAAATTTTTACAATAAAAAAGATCAATAAAACTATCATAAAATTATTGAAAATTTTAATTTAATTAATTATTACTTACAATATATGAAAATATCGTTGACACATTGTGAATATATTAAAAGAATTAACAATTTAAATTAGTACAATGAAAAACGCACCTTTGTGCTCCACCCTGTGCAGTTTTTGTAAAGATGGGATTGTATTCAATGCGGCCAGTATTTAATCTTTTTATGTCGGTTTCTTTATTAAAATAATGAACTAAACATTTCGTAGCTTCTCCTCCCCTCCAAGCTAGTTCATACGATGCAACGTGAAAAAACTTTCTTTGCAATACACAAGGTGTATCTTCGTCCCAATAGTTAAAAATTTGCAACAATTCTGTATTAGAAAGTGCCACAGAACTTTGTTTGGGCTTTTCAGGATGTTTTTGTAAAATTTTTCTTTTTGCATCTCTTGCATTCCGAGCATTTCTGAATTCTATATCATGGAAAAGATTAAAGGACCTGTTATACTTATTAAAGGGAAGTTCTTGAACTAATTTTGCCGTTTTATTCCACATTGTCTTTATTACTGCTTCTTTATAATCATTTCCGTCTTTTCTTTTCATGTTATAAGCCCAATCTTTTAAAATCAATGCCAGAGTAGCTGTTGTAGTAGATTGATCCAGAATATAATTTCTTTCTTTGGTGAAGGTCTTAAATTGTCTCCATATAGACTGATTACTTATTAGAGTATTTTTCGAAGTAGTTTCTAAAATCTTTTTTGTAATTTCTGCATTAGAAAAGGTATTAAACCGATGACTTTCACCCATTTCGCGTTGACACAATTAAGTAATTATTTTGACAAGTATCTGACAGTTGCTAGGCAAATAAAAGCTACAGTAATTATTCCCGAGAATAATCACAAGAGTGTTATTCCCACTATAATAATGACATAATTGGTTGAAACTTACCCTTGTGACAAATAAAGAAGCATTTCATTGGTTTTAAGAAACGTCAAATAATAATCGATGTAATTCATGGCATTTAGTCTACCAGGAACCACAACAAGATCAGTTCTGTTGTCTATACTGATTCCAACCATCACAGATCCACGACCAAATCTACCCACTTCCTGTATAGTAGCGCCTGCGTAGCGTCCACCAGGACGTCTATATAACGTACTCGACCGTCGCAACGAGTTGAACGAAATCTGGACTCGTCTGCAAACAGTGCAGGCGTCCAGTGACGAAGTTGCCAATCTCTGTGATCCAGAGCAAACCTCATTCGCGTTCCTTTGTGATGCTGCGTAAGGCATAGTGCTCGGACAGGTCTTCTTGGTTTCAAATTCGCTTCTTTTAATCTGTTTCTAATAGTTTGATCAGAAATTTCTATTGCATGTGCTCGTCTTAGGTCGTTTAGGAGGTCTCGTGCTGTGGCACTACGCTGACGTAAAGAGGAAAGGACAAGAAATCGGTCTTGATTTTGAGTAGTTTTTCGATTTCGACCTTGTCCAGGTCTTCTGATATATTGGCCAGTCTCCCGAAACCGATTCCATAAACGCTGAATAACAGAAACTCGAAGGTCTACTTGTCTCTCACTTGACTAAGACGCCTTACTTCTTACTTCTAATCAACGAAATTTGCAATTCATTTGTCATCTTTATAACTATTATTTGGACAGTTACAGGTTTCGAAAAAGTGTTTCCCTAATTTTTTTGAACATCATATTACTGTTGTGTTTTCAGTTTTCAATAATAAAAAAGTGCCTAGACCTGGGTTTGAACAATGATTTACAAAACTCCGGTCCAAAGTTACCGAGATATCCGGTTTATATTCGTTTTATTTGATACTGGGATCCTCTTAGGGAGGAATATATCCTTCCAATACATTCGGCATAAAATCATTCGTTGGTATTTACACCAGTGCTAACCAAATTTCCGTTTGTGTGTTGACGGAAGCGGTACGTACGTTTGGAAGCTATTTACTTTCACTGGCAAATACACCGCTATTCGTGCTAAACTGCAGAGCATAAACCAAGTAGGGGATTTCGATCTTGCCATACATAACAAATACGGAATCTGGATTGGATATCAAACTCGAAGCGGTAAATTCACGTTAGCTTAGACATATTGCCCCTTCCAGCATATGTCAGCCATTCATGTGTCACCGTAGACAATGAGCTTGATCGGTACCAGTTAGCTATACAAGGGAGAATCCCACTCTATTTGAATATTATGTACATCTATGCATTAATGTCATGTCAGGATTTTTTTAACAAAGATGGGATTTTATAGAAGAAATTTATTTAGATCTAATGAAAAACAGTCCGTGGTACAAAAAAAAACGTATTGCTAATATTTTGTTTAACTTTGATGTTTAATAACTTTTGTAATTAATGATAAATATAGATATTCTTTTCTATATATTCTAAACGAGTTCGTCAATATTATCACACGCATTTGCAAGTTTGAAGAATGTGGGGTTATACAAAACCTAGTTTTATGGAACTGTCAGCGGTTCTAAACCAATTAACTCCTATTATTTTAGCAATTTAATGATAAACCAATAGCTGGAAATTTTATGTTTATAAATTTTTCTTCATTTTAAATTTAACATTGTATTAAGTAACAATCAGGTATCTTTAATTTAAATTTAAAACGTCACTTTACTAGCACAATTTATAAAGAATGTTCATACTTTTTATTTTTATTTATTTATTTATTTATTTATTTATACAGTGACATTCACGACGAGCTGCCATTGGAAGTATATGGAAACCCAATTGATATCAGGGATTAAAAATGTGTGGACTTATTTTTTACGATATTCAGGTGTTGGTTATTTCCGGTTATACCGAAAATTGTGTCAAAGTTCATATTTTAAATAGAATGCGCTATATTTTAGAGCATTTTTGAACTCTTTGTTAAATTTTACGTCAATTGTATGTTACATTTCCTATACCCCACATGTGTAATTTTTTAGATATTTAATTGCGATTTAAGCGTGCATTATTTAAATAGACATGTACATTAAAATAAATACTTTGTTCATTAGAATAATAAATAATGTGCATTAAATAAATATGAATGTCACATAAAAAATACATATGTCCATATTTTTTATCCTCATATTGATAATATAATATGTTGATTGTTTCAAAGGTAGTTTACAAGATTTAAGCCTTACATAATAAAATTTTCGAGAAAAAGACAGTTGAAAATTTGGATAGTATTGATAACATATGCTTATGGAATGCTAATTGCCATGCGACCGTTTTGAGGTTTCTAGAATAATGGGATCAGGTGGTATTAATTTGTAAAAAATACTAAAATCGCTTTTTTTACGTTTTTACCCACTTTTTTTCCGAAAGCCTTGTGCGATAGAAAAATAGATTATTTGATTAGATTAGTTTTCAGTTTCAATTACAAACCGACATCAATGATTTTTAAAAATGACAAATCATCTCAGAAATTTTTCCATGTTTCCATACTTTATGCGCTCACTGTATACATGTACGCTAAAGGTTGCAGAACTTAGTGCACATTATATTCTTTCGAGGGCGCATTATAATTTTCTCATGGTACAATTGAGATTATTAAATGCGCTTATAATATTTTCAAATGCTGATTTATTTAAACCATTGGAAATATATTTTTTTTCAATGAACAAGCATTTCTTAAGCTGCTCATTGTAGTTATTTATTCTGATGTACATTTACATAAACTTATTGCACATTTATTCTTTTTAATGCACAAGTAATTTTTTGCATTACTCAAATATTTTTTGTATTGGACAAATATTTTTTGTATTGGTCAAATATTTTATAAAATGCTTACGTACATTAAATGCACGTTTTATTTTATACATTGCACATATAATTTGTACTGTTTAGTTATTTCAATAAAAACCGACAGTTGCAAGTTTACTTTCAAATACTTATAAATTATACTAATAATTATGTCGACACATCGGTGGAGAAAAAGTTATACAGGCCGTTCAAATTATAAGATCCAAAGTTAAAGTCGAGAAAGATAATAAAAAGAGACAGATTTTTTTTGGAATTGTATAGGTAATTTTTGATCAGTTTTATGTAAAATGTCCTAAACCTAAAATGCATTTTTACCTACTTAAATCGATTTCTAAACATCATAATAAAAATTGAAAGCATTTCCAAATTTATATTGTGTTGGAAAACAACTGAACAACTTGAAATAAAAAAAAATCAACGTTTTACTTTGTTCTTATCTTACTACTCTGTCAATGTTCCCCGTACGTTCTGACTCACCCTGAATATAGTTAATCTATATTTGTCCTGGATATCAACAAGTATTGGATATCCATGACAAATATTGGAAGTGTTGGAACTTTCAACTATTTAACAAAAATAAAAAAAATTAGTTTAAAATTTAAATAGATAAAAACAATAAATAATAAAGAAATCTTGTCAGGTCACAAACTTACCTCCAAACACGGGACATCCCGATAAATTCGTTGCTCTGCTAAAAAGATTATCAAAATCTCTGTATTATTCATACAAAAAGAAAAATACGCATACGAAAATACATTTCCCAGAAGCACTTTCCTCCTTTATACAATGATATCGCCAGCTTTTAAAGCAGTGTTCGCGGCGCATCCAAAAAAAGGGGGAACCATACTGCTACCAACGTAGGCCTTCGAGATTTCGGAATTATACTTATGGGTATTTAAGATTCGGAGTTTCTGAAATAAGTTCGGAAATGTACGGCCTTTTTCAGCGGGACGTAACAACCCTCTCTCCCACCTACCGCGGATAACACGAGGGGTCGCATGTGTAGGCTTAGAAAACTCGAAAGGGGTGGCTGGCGAAGGGTGAACCGCCACAAAAACACGGTATAATTTATTTAAATGTGGGGAATCCGACTTGAGTCTTCGCAAACTTGTGCGTAACAAGTTCTCTTCAAGAAGTTTCTTCTACTTCTTTGGGAAATTTTCGTACCGCCCCCCTCTGGAACTCCAACCCCTGGCCTTTCGTGTAAATATCAGAGCTTAGAAGAGCGGATACTGCACGTAAACGGTTTAAATTTGCATACGCCGGAGACAGTATTGTTTAAAAGTTGGGAGTTAATTAGACTTCTTGCCCTGTTGTTGAATTATAGCCGAGGCGCCGGTACGACAATTCGAGATGTTGTTTGTGACTCCCCGACGGTACAGAACGAGAACAAGGACTTGAATGACTATATAGACTAAATGACTGCCTTTTTTTGCTCTCACGATTATTATAGTGGTGTATTATTTATTTTTTCTACCTCCTTGTGGTAAATCTAGATCGACAAAGTTTGGATATTTTTTTGGGAGATAATATTTGTTTATGTAGTAATTATGATTCGACTCATCCGAAGTTACTACTGTAGACTCGAGTACGTTGTGGGCTTTCCAAAAACGTATGATCAATAAAATATCATTTACTCTACTTTCATAAATATCACCATAAAATCATAAATAATTTAATTAAAGGCAGCACGTCAAAATGAGTATTTATTTTAAAAAGTTGAGCTATTGATTTTGTCTTTCGACATCATCAGACCAATCTAAATGGCAATTTTCACAATTATTACAATACAATATATATGCTTAGCCTAAATAATTCTCCAACCGTAAACAAATTTTAAAATTTTTTTCAAACAAACTGTCGTTGACATATTTTTATTGAATGTTAAATGTGGTAACCGTTCCTTTTTCCAAATAGAACACGCGGTATCTTTTACATTTTACATTAACTGCAAGATTTTATAAAGGAATATTGTTGGCATAAAATGCGTCATTTTTGAGTTATAAGCTATTTATAAAAATTACTGAAAATTACACCTAAATAATTCTCCAAATAAAAGTTCTTTGAGTTTAAACAAGTTCTCGTTTAAATATAATTTTAATATACAAGGTGTTCATTATCTAATAGACCAGCCTGTAATATCTAAGGTTAATTCTAAGAACATCTTGTAGAAATATTTTTTTTACAATGTACATTATTCTTAGTTATGAGGAATTAATCAAAACTTCTGAACTTCAATTTAAGAATATTTTCCCACAAAGATACACATTTATTTTAATGTGGCAGTTTGAACATTTAATTTCATTATATTTAATTCTGTTCTTTTTTAATTTTCTCTTGATTTATTTATTTTTTATCCATTTGGTTAAAGTAAACGTTCATGAGTTTTGATTAACTACTTATAACAAAAAAAAAATATGCATTTAATAAAACATAATTCCTACATAAAATTATTAGAATTAATCTTAGAATTTAAAAATGTCAAATATACAGGATGTTCTGTTACAGAAAAAAGAAAGGTTTGCAAATCTCCATAATAAAATATTTAAAAGTATATGTATATACAGGGTGTCTCAACAGTGCGACCTCGGAAGATTTTGCCTATGTTAATAAAGATATTTTAAAACTGATTTCACTCATATATACAGAACGCCGAGTCGCACATTTTAAAATTATTAGCGTGTATACAGGGTGTTTCATGAGGTAGCACCAACCAAAACTTATGTATTTTTTTAAATGGAACAAGTTATATTTCGGCACAATTTTGACTTCCTCGCAAAATATTACGGCAATAAAAAATTGTATTTTTTGGAAAAACAGCAATCAAAGAAAAATTGTATATCTCAATACCTGTTTTTTAATTTTATTGCGCACGCTTAGATCATAATTAAGTGAGAAGAGTTTTATTATCGTGATTACCTGCCATATCACAATTGTATACACGGTGGTCATAATCTGCAACAAAATATAGCAAACAGTTTTTCGTAAGAAAGTTAATTTTTTTAAATGGAACGGCATGTATCTAATTATTTTCTTTTAATTCTACGCATCGTTCTGCTTAAAAAAAGTACTAGCACGCACCAGTGCTAATAAACAATTGCAGTGATAACTAGTCTTCTTAATAAAAATCGATTGTGCTATGAATAAGTGCTTCTACACCTACATTAACCATTAAACCAGCTAAGTATTTACCTAAGTTACTGTGACCTCGCACGATTTCATCTTTTTTTGTAAAAAATCGACACATTCGATCACATCTGCATTTTAATATTATAATTTGAAATAAAATTTTACTTATATCTTGTAGGCTATGAAAAACTGTGCTAAGCAAGTTACAATCTTCCGAGACCGCACTGTTGAGACACCCTGCATAAAAGTATGTTAATTATATATTTAAACAAGAGGTTGTTGAAACCCAAAAATGGTAATGAATTGATACATATTTCTGTTTGGTTTTTATATGTGGGTAAATCTTTTGTAATGTGTCAACCTCAAACTACCAAATTAAAGCACAAACGAATCACATAACAAGCGCTTACTTTGAAAAGTGAGCCTCAGCCCCCTAAAATAAAAAACTGCCCCGAAAAAAGCGTTTTCGCGTACCACTCCCCCTCCCTCGTGCCTTTCCCGATATAAAACAAAATCGCCTTAAATAATAAATTAAGGCAATAACTTTTGTTTGCTGGTAGTCCACTTTGTCTTCTTTGTTTGGGCGAAGTCGACGCGGACGGCCGAAAAAAAAATGGTTCCGTGGGGGACGAACCGCGATAAATCTTCCCCCTAAGCCCCCCCGTAGGTCACGGCCTTCCGTGATTTTTAAGAGTCGCCGTCAGTCAGCTGTTATCGCTTTTTAATGCGTTTGGGCGTCCGCCAGTACGGAGTTTTACAGCGAGAAAATTATGAGTGATTGTAAATCAATTCTGGACGAGCTCCAGATTAAGGCGTGTTATTGATTGTTTCTCTTGGCACTTTGCACAAAGTGTGTGTGTTTTTTTTTGCTGTTTTCGCTCTGGTGTGTTTTTTTATTTCTCTTTCGGGCCAGCGGCGTTCTGCTTCTTTTGTTATTTCACCTTTTTACCAGCTTTCCGGCGCTTCGCTTCCCGTAAAAGTTATGTGTTTTTCGCGTCGGGTTGGGACATAAATTAGTAGGGAAAATGCCAGGAGACTAAGTGGTTGACACACTAAAATCGGTCTAGGTTGATTTAAGCGCGATTCGGCTTTGTTACGACTGGATAGATGGCGCCACTTAAGCAGATTCCTTGCCGGTGGATCGTTATGTAAGAATCGCCATAAGTGCAAATGAAGTGCTGAAGTAAAAACAATATAAATCATTTTGATCTCCAAAGTATACAAAGCGACTTCTTTTACAAAAGAAGAAAACAATGACCTCAAAAAATCCCAATTGCTAAATTTCTTATAAATATTTCCTTACAATTAAAAATCTTTTGAATCAGATAAACACATGTATAACAATTTACTGAACATCAATTTTTTTTAAATTCACCTATGAAAGAAATTAATAAATCAATAAAAATTTAAGAGATTATTTTTTGACGTTTCTTAAAACCAATGAAATGTTTCTTTATTTGTCACAAGGGTAAGTTTCAACCAATTATGTTATTATTATAGTGGGAATAAATCTCTTGTGATTATTCTCGGGAATAATCACTGTAGCTTTTATTTGCCTAGCAACTGTCAGATACTTGTCAAAATAATTACTTAATTGTGTCAACGCGAAATGGGTGAAAGTCATCGGTTTAGTACCTTTTCTAATGCAGAAATTACAAAAAAGATTTTAGAAACTACTTCGAAAAATACTCTAATAAGTAATCAGTCTATATGGAGACAATTTAAGACCTTCACCAAAGAAAGAAATTATATTCTGGATCAATCTACTACAACAGCTACTCTGGCATTGATTTTAAAAGATTGGGCTTATAACATGAAAAGAAAAGACGGAAATGATTATAAAGAAGCAGTAATAAAGACAATGTGGAATAAAACGGCAAAATTAGTTCAAGAACTTTACTTTAATAAGTATAACAGGTCCTTTGATCCTTTCCATGATATAGAATTCAGAAATGCTCGGAATGCAAGAGATGCAAAAAGAAAAATTTTACAAAAGCATCCTGAAAAGCACAAACAAAGTTCTGTGGCACTTTCTAATACAGAATTGTTGCAAATTTTTAACTATTGGGACGAAGATACACCTTGTGGATTGCAAAGAAAGTTTTATCACGTTGCATCGTATGAACTAGCTTGGAGGGGAGGAGAAGCTACGAAATGTTTAGTTCATTATTTTAAAAAAGAAACCGACATAAAAAGATTAAATACTGACCGCATTGAATACAATCCCATCTTTACAAAAACTGCACAGGGTGGAGCACAAAGGTGCGCTAATAGTAAATGGTTGACTCCAAACATAAATAACCCAGATATTTGCCCTGTTGGTCTTTTTGAAAAACTAATGAGTAAACGTGAAGAAAATATTAAAACCGAACGCTTGTTTCTTACTCCAAATCCGGCTTGGCAAACTCATGGTTTTTGGTATAAAAACGTTCCTGTGGGAATAAATCCATTTCAAAATGGATGAAAGAATCCGCAGAAAAAGTAGGTCTAGACACAGTTACTAAAAAAATAACTAACCATTCTGCCAGATCAAGTGCAGTAAGTAACCTTTCAAAAGCTGGTGTAGGAGAACAAGAACTAATCAAGGTCACTGGTCATAATTCTGCAAGTTCGATTAAACCATACTTACAATTGAACCAAGAACATCATTCAAATATAATAAATAATCTTAGAGAAAATACGCATGAGGAAACACTGAACATAACAAGCAATTCCAAATCCTCAATAAATAATGAGTCTCGAAATATTTTTAATAATTGCGTTTTTCATTGTACTAATTTAAATTGTTAATTCTTTTAATATATTCACAATGTGTCAACGATATTTTCATATATTGTAAGTAATAATTAATTAAATTAAATTTTTCAATAATTTTATGATAGTTTTATTGCTTTTTTATTGTAAAAATTTAATGTGAATCAAAAAATAATCTAGTCAAATATAACTCGAGAGTTCCATAAATTAGAAAATAATTTGACAGATTTTGCCCGCAGGGCTCGAGTGGCAACAAGCTTTCAAACAATCTGTCAAATTATTTTCAATTTATTCTCACTCTCTTGTTATATTATTACTGAAAATATATAGCATTTTTAGTAAGCCTAAATAGATATTATTAGAATTTTCTTAATCAGTGTTCTCCTGTAGCGATGTAAAAAGAATTGCAGTTAACTTATAACAAAAAAATCTAGTTTTAGCATAACACTCAATTATCAAGATCAGTCTTCTAGGTGATATTCTGACCATTAGAACATTGGTAGAATAAGAAACGATTGTGGGTTGATAAGTGTAATGTCAAATCAACAAACCGGATGTCCTAAAATAAAGTTCAATGTTGTTGATTTCTTATTTTATCCAACTAAACAGAAATAAGTCGGAATTTAGGACAGTGTCTGAATTTGGGACGTTTACATGAATTGCTAATGTTTTGCTTATGTGTTACACAAGTTGCCCATATAGATATGCAAAAATCACATAAAATAAATTACCCTAAAACAGTTTTCGAGAGTTTAGTCGTAAATCGAGGACACTGGGAGTGTTCGTGTTAAAACTCGCGCAAACATTCAATTAATAAAACGCCGCAGTTAATGAAAGTTTCATAGCACACTTGGGTGGAAAATTTGCCAGAGGCCGCGGCAAAGACTTCACCGAACTCTTCGCAAAGTACCGTCGACGCCAGCAAAGCCGGACGCTCAGCGTTTTTCTACGTAGGATAAAAAGAAGCACGCCCATCCCTCGGGAATCGTTAATAAAAAATGAATTAGTTTTGAATTTTCGAACGATGTAAACCCTGACTTACAGTCAGCTTCGGTTATCTACCGTGGTATCGTAGTTTAAGGGCAGTGGTTCGCTTTATACAACGCAGTTTACTGGCTTGTCTCAAGTTTTTACGCTTTCTCACTTCAATGGGCGGGTTCAACCATTTTACTTCACTTTTTACGACTCTCAATACTGGCCAAGTTGCAAGTTTTCAAGTAAAACATTTTAATGCAAGCTGTGGGGCTCTACGTGTCGACTGAGTTGTGGGTTTTTGCTTTATGTCTTGGGTTTAGTTCGGTTTTATTACTTCTAATAAATTTGCATAAGGAGATAAAAGGTTGTTTCATTATCAGGACTATTTAGGTAGGTACAGATTATGAATAACGTAAATTTTTCTCACTGTTTACAGTCATAGATACAAAAAGGGTTAGATCAAATTTAGATATTAAACCTTTTAGATAATATCACGACACCTTCACCAAATTAAATATTTAAATATTTTAACATAAATTTTAACACAAATATCCCCTAAATATAGTCCCGCAGGTTAAAGACCTGTCAGCTGGATATACCAACCCCCGTTGGCGGTTAAGTAATTAAAACCTGGATTTAAATTTAAAATTTTCTAAGCTGTGGGCATTAATCAAGATGTACTGGATGATAAATTAAGGCCTAAGCGAAACCTACTGTTAAACTCGCTGCGCGGCCCGAAATGTTTTGACCGGTATGTAAATATAACGGGTCAAGATCAATATGGTACTGCAAAAGTTGTTTAGAACAGCCGAATTTTATTCCATCCCAGACAAGTTTAAATATTTGGTTAATTTATACGCTCCGGACGTATGTGGGGACCCAAATAAACAAATTAGCGCAAGTAGGAATAAATTTTATTTGATTTGGGTAGCGTTTCTAAAAATTAATTGAATCGGCGAGTTCGAAAACATTACAATAGACAAAATTAATGTGAAAATAATTGGCCATTTTTAACTGAAATAGCCAAAATGTTCACTATAATTTATTCTATCGAATAGACCTAAACAGGATGCTTGGGCGAAATAAACAAGTCCAGAACAGTGCTTTTTTGCTCCCTAATGCAACACATTTCTACTCAGTTTCTACTTATATCAGTCGTATACATTCGCCAACTTCGTAATTTGCATTCAATCATTGTTGAGGTACGCCGAAGTAATCAATATGAATATCAATACCAAAAAGATAGATAATATTAAAAAACTCCTGAATTTTATTTTTTTATTTATTTCTTTATTTATTTATTTATTCTACAATTTTACTACCACGCGACTTCCGGACTGACTACCACCGTAGAAGAGGAAATTGAATACTATCATGTAAATAATCATCAAACTGTATATCATACTCTATCATATCGCATATACACGGTTTGTCAAAATTACCGGAATACCTATTAATTTTCCAACCGCAAACAATTTAAAAAGAAACTTTAAACAATCTATCGATTAAATATTTTTTTAATATACAGGATATTCATTTTATGCTGGATATTTGGTAACTTTTTCTTTTTCAAATAGAACATCCTGCATAATTTTACATTTTCTAATTCTAAGATTAATTTTACAAAAATTATTTAGTTATTTTTCTCAGAACTCACGATTTTGTTTTATCAAATCTGAATAATTTGAACACCCGGTCTCGTTAATTACAAGATTCTTAACCGATTAAACCCAATTTATCTCTATAGGAAACCGGTTAGTTTCCGAGATATCTAAAGTAAACCATAATGGTGGAGTCGCCGGGAGATTTTTTAAAATATTTTTTACTACTAATTACTTTGTTATACTTGTTTATTGTTACGATAACGTTGTTCCCCGGTCTTTTGCGCATATACTAACAATTTTTTCACTTTTCTTCTTTCTTTATTTAGTACGTATAACACCCAGTTCAAACAACCAATCAAAAATTCACGAAATTAATCATTTATACCCCGAAAATAAACGGTTTATCGACAATTGACATACCCACATACCCCCGCTGTAATAAAATCAAATACCCACCGACGTACTGATAATAGAAAATTACAGGTCCACGTCCCTTTGTCAATACAATAACTATTTCCGAGTATATTTATTCTACGGTATATCGTACGCATAGTTTATAGGCACACACCAAGGAGGTTGTTATTTTATCACGTCCTGGAATCGGTAATCGATACACGATACAGAGAGGTCTGCCGAGCGCAATACATGCGCATAATATATTATGCAGGCCTGATGTTATGTTATGCCAGAAAGATATCATCATGCCTCATTCCATTAGCAATGACGGCCTGCTAATGCATGTCGTGATAACGTGCTTTACAACGCGCGCGCTGTACAACTCTGGTAATCCAATCATGGATTTCCAATGCCGTCAAATCACGCAGCAGATCTGAATAACACCACTCCACTATATTGAACATCCCTGCTGGCACAGAATTTAAATCAACACCGAGCTATTTGATGACTTTTAAATAAAGTAGATGTGTGGATGTGGTGTTACAGTTTGCTACAACAGAAAATTAGATTGGAAATTTTGGAGCGTGTTCTTTTTGAAAAAAATTGATTTTTCGACTATCAAATCGGTCTTTATTTGCCTATAAAAATCGTAATTGTTTATCAAACTCAAAAATCATGTGTACAATTCGTCTTTTACGAGCACTTATTTTTTTTAACTATGGATAATGTCAGACGTTATTCTGGACATGTTTTTACGTCATTTAAGGTGGATCTATCAATGCAAAGTTAAATATTGTAGTTACCAAACTGGTAGTTTACGTTAACTGCTAGTTGCGAAAATGTCGGGTCTTTCAATGCAGTCTAAACTTCTAGTTAGGCTACTACGGGTTAAGGAGAGGTTGGCAATGGAAAAGCAATGTCGCCAACCATAGAAAAATACGATCTTAAAAACTTTCTGGTGGTATATAGCAGGGGTGGCCAACTTTTGTCTACTTAAGACCTACCTTTTACCTTTAAAATATGCCGCGATTGACATGTTGTACATCGACATGGGTAGTAGGTAGATACGCAAAATATATGTAATATATGTAATAATTTTTTTCTGTCACCATTAAGTTTTCGATATAAATAAAATAAATTTCCTAATTCAACTTTTCATATTTGCAGAGTTCATTATAAAAATGCACAGTATGGCTGAAAATTTGATTTTAAGATTTCGCGACACTTTTTTGCCAGGAAAATTAACATTGAAGATTTTTAGAGTTATTTTCTAAAAATTTTAGACTTTTGTTAATCTATCAATAGATCGTGGGAGTTCATCTCGTACTGTAGCAACTTGTTCATCTACCTACGTTGTTTATCTACGAGTAATATTAATATATTTGATTGGGTTTGAGCTGAAAGAATAGCCCTTTGCTAATATTTTTATCTTCTCGAGTTGAAAGGTTAGTCCTTTGTGAATATTTGTTTATCTTGTCGAGCTCTTTACTAGGTCAGCTCTTTACTCAAATGTTAACTTATTTTGTTGGCTGAAAGGTTAGATCTTTTCTAAAATTTATTTATTTTGTTGAGCTGAAAGGTTAGCTTTTTGCGAATACATATTTGTGTCAGCCCTTTACTGGCGTGGTAGGTAATTTATTTTGTTGAGTTGAAAGGTTAAACCTTTGCCAATATCTGAGTGGTTTTGACCTGAAAGGTTAGCCCTTTGCTAATATTTGTTTATCTTCTTGTGATGAATAGTTGTCCCTTTGATACTATTTGTTTAATTTTTGAGATAAAAGATGAGCCCTTTGCTAATATTTGTTTATTGCGTTGAGATGAAAAGTTACCAATTTGATAATATTTGTTTATACTGTTGGAGATGAAAGGTCGGCCCTTTGCTAATATTTGTTTATCTTGTTAAACTGAAGGATTAGTCCTTTGCTTATTTGTTTATCTTCATGAGCTGAAAGGATGACCCTTTGCGAATATTTGTTTATTTTGTCGGGCTGAAAGGTTATAGCTTAACATGCTAATATATGTAGCTAAGCTGAAAGGTGGTTTGCTATTTGCAATTATTGGATTATGTTTTGAGCTAAAAATTTTAGCGTTTTGAACGCAAAAGGAAAGAAATACATGTTGGTAACTTAATTATTGTTGAATGAGTAACATCTTTCAATTTTGGCAAATTATGAATTGGTATGATTCGGGTTCATGTTGCAAAGAGATGTTGTATAAATTAAGAAATAAAATCCTCTTAAACTTTGCGATGGTTTTATTAGATATGTAATGTCGAAACCGGTACCAGAGCATATCTAATAAAACCATTGCAAAGTTTAAGAGGATTTTATTTCTTAATTTATAAATTATGAACTGTCGAGTGGAAGTTTGAATGAGTTACTGAGACCAAGTTTATCATTGCGGACAATAGTTCTGGAGACTGGCTTTGAGAGCAAAGCTATAGTCAGGATTGGCCGTGTTAGGAATTATTTTATTTGTTGGATTAATCTAGATATTGAGCCAGTGATAGATTATAAACACGCTTATTTGTAAAGACATGAATAACTAGACTCACTTTTTACTGTTACGGATTTTGTTACAATGCGATAAGCAAAAAACTAGCTATCGGTAAACGGACAGTTCTGTGAGATCGAAACTTGATTCTTGATTAGAAACTATCTTTCATCTTCCACATTCGCTAACAATAGGGTTATATACTTAGGGAGAAATGAAAGATTCTTCACTGTTCAAGTAGTATATAATAATATATTGGGCAATTAGTTAACGTTTTTTAATAGGGTTATAGTTAGGCTTATTTGCTACTATGTAAAGGTGACTAAACCCACGATCACACCTTAAGTCAAGACATCGCAAGCGATCGACGAAAATTGGCTTCGCGACCGACCGGTCGATCGCGATCGACTTGTTGGCCACCCCTGATATATAGCGCTTCGCTGTCAGCTGTGCATCGGTTACCGCATTTCTGTTTGAATTTCAAAGCTTCGACATTTTCTTTGTTTACGAATTTGCATATTATGTTGTTTACTGTACATTTTATGCTCTATATTCACAGTAGTTACTGTTTTAACTTTGCGTTGATGGATCCACCCTTAAGCCAATAAGAAAACAGAAAGTTTTTTACTGTGTATCTGACCATTTTTCTCGTTTATTTATTTTTCATTGATATTTATTGGCGCAAAACGTAGCGGGGGAAAATATCAACAGAACCACAAGTATTTTTTGCAGACTCACAGTGATTTAGCGCAGACATTGCCGGGTTACCGTACACCAGGATAGGGCAGCAGTAACACATTAAAAGAGATTTACACCGCAGAGTGGTGCGCTAAAATCCAGAAAATGAAATATCTCCGTGTCAAGTTCCGAGATTAGAGCACCCACCGTTTGCTCCAGCTATTTTTAAACATCCCTCTCCCTCCAAGAAAATCGCGATGACATTTGTAAATAGAAATAGATTCTACAACAGTTTTTTTAGTTCATTTCTGTAGTATTATACGGTGTTTTGACAATGATATCGGTAAAATAAGTTACGTTTGTATGTATTGAAAACAAAAGTTATGATATTGGGAAATTATACAGGGTTAGCCAAAATTACCGGAGCACCTAAATAATTCTTCAACCGTAAGAAATATCAAAAAATCTGATGTGGCCGGGCACATGACTTTATCATACTATATATAAAATTAATAGTTTAGCTGCATGAGATTCTATTTGATCGAGATCGGCTATGTCTGCATTAAAATAAAACTAGTAGAACTAGACAGATATGTCGAATAAAGCTGCGGTCGGATATTGTACTCCGCTGACACAGGGTACACTGTCCAAATGACACTTACGTGTTATTGGGTGTAAAAAGTGTACGGTATACTATATCCGAACGCAGCTTATATTGACAGTAGGTTGTCAAAACATTTGCGTTTGACACTACGTACTGTCATTAGAATCATATCTGACATATAATCTGACATATCCTGGCTACTAGTTTTAAAGGAGTACGACCGATCTCGATGAAATAGAATTTGCTCATGCAGCTAAACTATTGATTGTACCAAAAAATGTCATAGTGATAAATTATTCAGAATTTCATCTTCTTTAATTTATTATTTAACTATTTCGACGAAATTCCAGAAATGGCGGCTTATTTACAAAATGTTTCAAAAATGCTAAGACTAAACCTGCAGTTCCTTCGGACCATTTTCAACAGAAAGCTTTTCAGCTCTAAGTTTGGTTATGAAACTTCTAAATATGAAGTTTCGTCCCGATACCTTTAGTAGTTTCTCCGGAATCGTCGCCACAAAAAACGGGTACACACATCCACACATACACACACACACACACACACACACACACACACACACACACACACACACACACACACACACACACACACACACACACACACACACAGACATTTTTTTGTACCTTGGTCAAAAATGTTCAGGGGACCCAAAAAGACATATTTCCGCTAAAATCTCAAAAATTTTTTTTGGCACGATTACAATACGTTACATACTGCGTATGATAAAGTAAAAATTGTTCAAAAAAATTTTTTGGCTTTAAACAAGCTATCGACTAAATATATTTTCTATCTACAGAGTGCTCATTTAATTATAGAAATTCGGTAACCTATCCTTTTAAATTAAATTTTAAATAGAACACCCTATATATTATTACATTTTTTAATTCTAAGATTAATTCTAAGAATTTTTTATAGGAATCATATTTTTATAAAATGCATTAATTTTTATTTATATGCTATTAAGCAAAAATAGTCAAAATTAGTGGAACACCTTAATAATTTTCCAATTGTGAATAAATCAAAAAATTTTTCAAATAAACATTTGTTTAAACCAAACAGGTTTAAACAACTGTCGTTCAAATATATTTTTAATATACAGGCTGTTTATTTTATTATGGAAATTTGCAAACCTATCCAAGGATACAACAAGTTCTAACAGATACCCGGTATAATTAACATTTTATTCGAAAGTTTTTTCGAATTTGTTTGCGGTTGGAGAATTACTTAGGTGTTCCGGCAATTTTGACTATTTTTGGTTAATAGCTTCTAATTAAAAAAATAATGCATTTTGTAGAAATGATTCGTATAAAAAATTCTTAGAATTGATCTTTGAATCAAAAAAGGAATAATATATAGGATGTTCTATTAACGAAAGGAAATGTTACCTAATTTCTATAATAAAATGAGCACCCTGTATATTGAAAATATATTAAAATATAGCTTGTTTAAAGCCAAAAAAGCTTTTGCTTGGAACAATTTTTGGAAATTTCTCACGGTTGGAGAATTATTTAGGTGTTCCGGTAATTTTGGCTAATCCTGTATATTAAATTATAATATTAAAAATTGAAGGTCGATGACCGAATTTTGTCGTTCGCTGTGAAGCCTCACTCCAATTCTACGGTTGGATGAGGAAATTAGAATCGCAAATACGCAGTCAGAAATCCAATACTTTAATTAACGACACGCGCTTTCTGGAAATCGTGGGTCAGAATCCAATTTCCAATAACAAACATTGTGGCGGGCGATTGGCAGACGTGACAAGCAAACCAGTGGCGCACGCAAAGATAGTGCCTTGGGGTACCAATCACCAAAACAAACGACAAAAAGGCGCATGTTGTAAATATACATTTCTTCTCTCGAAATGCTACATCCTATCCGACTGCGCCAATTATATACATCAAACAAATTCATTACAACCTTGTATAATATACATTCACCGTTTTATAAAGTTTATCATGCATGAAATTCACGGCCCACCGGACAACTATTACGATTTGTAAATAAATTCGGTAAATCGTTGAATTTTTTAACTCTACCACCATGAAAAACCAATGTTTATTAGGCGCTAAACAGTAAAATTTGTTGCTATTTGCGTTCAATGACCGTCGGTCGGTAATATCTAGCCAATAAAGCGGGCGTAGTTTACATTTATTATGCAATAACGTCAAAGATTAAAGCACTTCGAATAACAAATATGATGCGCGCCGACTGCCGTGTTTACAACAAACATTAAAATTTATTGTTCGCATCGAATACGTGATTTGACCCCGGTAAAAGTTCCACAATAAATCAGCAAACTCGTAATACGTGAGCCCCAAATTCGCGCTTCGTGCAAAATATTTACGCAGAGAAAAAAAAACACACAAGCGTTTGGATAACATCGGTAATGGATGAATTATGAAAAATCGATGTTTTAAACTTAAAAAAGAAACTGCTTTGTCATTTATACAGAGTGTTGCATTTAGGCGTGATGGAAAGTAAGTACATTTTTTTAAATGGAACGCTTTGTATTTCATACCATATTATGAATACTAAGGAAGTTGTCTTTCCAACTGTGTAAGTTGTACCTGTGTAAAGTAAATACTTTCTGAGATATTCAATTGTTTGTAAAAAAAACTGCAATTGCAGGCCTTTCTTAAAAACTACGTTAATGCTAATTTTTTTTTGCAGATATTGTCCTAAAAATTTTGTCACATAATAACTCAACCCATGGCTAGATACTGATGTCATGAAAAATTAGATGCGCTATACAGGGTGATCGTAGCATGCAGTAGTTTTTAAACATTTTTAAACGGCTTTTTCTTGAGTTTTTTAAGAGGAATACCCTGTATATTATTTGCTAATTGAAATGTCCCTTAAGTTCTTTGTAATTTATATTCACTATATCGTATATCTATTTTTACTTGTTTTTGTGATATTCGGAATTTAAAGTGTAGTATGCTATTTAGTATCCTTATATTACTCTGTATACAGTGTGCTGGGGTAGCATAATGTAAAATATTTAAAGAGTTCTATAAGAAGCTATATAGGACCTACTTAACTAGATTTGTTCATATACAAAGTATTACGGTTATCAAGGTATTACACAATTTTATAAGTATGTTTTGCAATTTTTACAAACGTACAGCGAGCGAATCTGAAGACCTAGTAACTTCAGTTGGGCTCCGAAGTAAACCAGAAACAGTGTACTTTTAGGGGGACTATCGTGAAAACTTGTTCACTTGTGTGGAAATTGTGCGGAGACGTTTCAGTGTAATAGTATGTGCGATCACACACAAAAACAAACAGAAATGATAAAACCTGTCTTGATGAGCTACGTTTGAGAACGGATTTGTATTCAGTACAAAAAACAACCAACAATATCTACTTACTATTGTTAATTGGTTTAAAATAGGTTATTTTTCTGGAGAGACAATTCAAAATTGAGATAATATGAATGATAGTATGAGTAATATTGATAGTGTGAATGGAAAGTGGGTTATTTGGAAGTGTTTTTATTGTTTTTAATAGATGCTTTTTGCTATGAATGAGAATCTGAATCTAAAGATATCTATCAGTTTGTTTTTGTTCTATTTTATTCCCAGCAATATAAAAACTTACAATTGTATTACATTTGCGTTAAATTGCAAATATCACAAAATTAGTAACATTTGGTGTATGACATACTAGAAGTAAATTGGAGCGAAATTGATAAACATCAAAATTAAGTTCAATGAACACCCTGTATAGTGGATCTAATATCTTAGGATACTATCATTTACCTACTGGCTTTGACTATTATCTCACATAATTTAAAGACAAAATCGGCAAAAATGTCGTTTTTACATAGTTTTTAAAAAGATTCTGCAACGTGCATCATTTGGATAAACAGTTGAATATCTCTGGTACTATTAACGCTGCGACTTAGCAACATACACGGTTGGATAAACAAATTTAGTAGTATTCATAATGTAACAAAATATACAGGACGTTCCATTTTAAAAAATGTACTTACTTTCAGTCACACCTAAATGCAACAACCTGTATAAATGGAAATAATTTTACGTTATCGAAAATGGCGACTCAAACAACTTTTGTTTCTTTCTCAAACGATTTATTACTTTGTGCACAAGTATAATCACATTTGCTGGATTTTAATGTTGTGTCAGGTGATTCCTGAAAAAAAGTTAATTGCCTTACATTTATTTGCATTACGATGGCGATATAGACGACAAGTAGACCCGCTAAAAGTATTAAAAATAGCTAAAAATATCCAAGAAATGATGATACGATGCATCCTTGAACTTTAAAATTAAACTAAACATCTATACCGAGGCTTATTTAGTTATTTAGAAGGCTTGCGTTGCCGGTGACGTGGAATATCATTCGAGATCGTGACTGCGCCGTTGTCAATTTTCTGAGGCAATATCGGGTAACTGGATGTGTTCCGTTGACGCCTGAAGGTCTTACTACATAATCGAATGTTTCATACGCGCCGCCGGTAGTACAATCCAAAAGTAAATTTAAACGAGGGTCGTAAAACCTGTCGTAAAGTTTTATGCTAGTAGACGTACCGGTAGCATTTATTACCTCACAACTGCGAAGAGGCACATCGTCTTCAGGACCGACTGAATTGCAACGCCAGCATGAAATTTTTACTTTATCGACTGAAATTATTATATTTTGAAACTTCTTAGAGGAGGGTAAATGAAACTATCTTCTTATACCTCCAGTGTTGTCGAGGGGTGGTTTGCTTGTCTATGATCAAAGTCATAAAGTCATTAAGAACGCAAACTGTCGCATAATTCACCAACCTTCGTTCACGCCTGCTACCTCAAGGCTGTATAATCGCGATCCGACTTTTTACCTTCCTTTAGCTTAACAACTGTAACAACCAGTCACAGTGGATGTGGTTATATTGGACATGTGTCAGTTTGAAATTACTTGTATTTACTAAATTGTCGAATTTAATAAATCTAAAAATATGCATGTGCTGTCGTTTAAACCGTATGTATTTAATGAAACCAAGGTAAACACTATCAACGATAATCAAAATATTATAAATTATGTAGTTTGTGCCAGAAGTATGGAATTAATTAATTTAATTTGAATTTGCTTGGTATTTTAGGTTTATTTTATTTGATTACAATATATTGTTATACGAAATTCAATTTTTGATATGGATTTTTTTTTGAAAGATGACATTCATTAACATATTTTTAAATAGCTAACTCCTCATTTTCCTCTTTCATGTTGATACATCATTTATTTACATCTTAATGATACTGTAAAAATTGTGTGCTCAAAAATCTAGCAATATGGTAATATTAAAGAAAATTAAAAACATTTTATTTACAGATAGAAAATATTGAGAATACAGGGAGAATATTTATTTCTTTTTTGCTCCGTTTTGTTTTTTTTCTTTGTTTGCTTTTTCTGTGTCTGCACTTGCCACCAACTTAGTAGTTGAAACTTAGTCCTGTAATACAAGATTTAGGTTATATTCTGTGCATCCATAATAAATTCGCAAACAGTGTTTGTCATTTTGAAGTATATATTTTCCCTAAACCAACGCAATATAAACCTATCGATTCTGCAATTTATTCACAACATACACCGTCCACCAAAAATATTTATCTAGTATATATTAACTAATGTATTTATACGCGCACAACAAAACTTTGGATATACACAATGTAAAATAATTTTTAGGTTACTAAAGTGATCTATTTAAGTCAATAAAACTTCGGAGTAGTAATACGGTATTTGACTATTATTGGAAAACCATCTTAGTGTGTTTATTCCTTCACTCTACATTGTAAATGCATTATTTTTCGTAATTATTTCCTCAATGTTTCATAAAAATCAGCGTTAAAAATTGAATCACAAAAAGTTCCGCCAAAACGATACTTTCTGTTGTGTGACGTCACCCGATAGTAGATGTCAAATCGGCCCATATGGTCTGTCAGCATCGGCATCGTCGCCGTTTGGTAATTGTGTTGTATGATGTGTTGTTTTAACAATTTCTACATAAAAATATAGAAATAAAGCATATTTTAACAAGTAATAACAAATAGTTGTATATAAACTGTAATCTATTAGGATGACTATAATACAAGCCATAGTTTTAATAGTTTAATACCCTATTGGACAAAAAACTATTCAAGTTGAAGTACGTTTGTATTATAGTGTATTTTCTCCGGCGCCGTCGCCAAAATCACAAAACTCTTAGTTAGCTCTTTTACCATCACCAAAAATCCTCTGAACATGCCAAAACAAAAATATCCGTCTGCACTCAAATTACTACCGAAGACCGGGTCGTCGTCCAAATAATGTAAAAAATCTCAATTTTCTCGAAGTGCTCTCGACTCGTACATTCGTTTGCAAATTTCCGTACCGAATTACTGAAATTACCATGTTGTCGCGCTTGTAGGGAAGTGCAACGAGTCGCCCTCTGACGGAATTAATCCGCGGCGTGCACACAACAGAGCGAAGGGGGGGAGTATTTCATTCAAATAATAAGATAAAGCTATTATGTCCCGCTCTCCCCGTGGGATAATGTAAATATCACCGCAGGGAGTTACAGCGTTGCTCTCAACCAACCGGAATTGGATGCTTTATTATCGCTCTATTCAGATAGAAAACGTTGACAAAAGTACGACAAAGCAGCGAATCCCTCTTGTGTTGCCATTACGCTATTATAAATGCGATGAGAACGGTTTGCGAGAAATTTATATAATATCGTAAAAGGTTTCTGAACAATTTATTGTTTTGTACTGTGAATTCAGGTCGAGCAATTATTTTCTTGAAGTCGAAGCTAACTCTATAATATATAATAATATAATAATAAGATTGAATTTGTAACAAAGGGCTGTTTAACTCTTAAATGCATATGGTTGTATTTCTTAACATATTTATTTTTCTTTTATAAACATGGCTCTACAAACAATAGAAATGTTTGCCACCTACTGGTGCATTCCTACAACATACTTTCGTAAAATTGTTGAGCAAACTATATAATTTTATATCTAGGGTTATTTGCCTTCAGTTGCCAAAGTTAGCGGGATACGTCATCGTAACCTCTCTTACAAACTGAAAAAGAAAATTGATATAATTGTTATTATTTGTAAAATATAATGGTGAAATGAAATTGTACGGGTTGATTTAACATTAGTAGAATAATTTATGACATTTGATAATAGGTAAAGTTGCTATATAAAGATGTTGCGTTACAAAATTTGTTTGTTGTAGTTCTACAACATTATGCGTTCAGTGCAGAAATTGTTTTATGTATTTGACATATGATAACAGATAAATTTGTGATATAGAAATGTGTTACAAAATTTGTTTGCTGTAGTTCTACAATATTATGCGTTCAGTACAGAATTTGTTTTATTTTATAGTAGCTAAATGTGTAAATATCTGCTACGAAAGACAACAATAGTATTTTCTATTATTACAGAAAATGTGGTATCTAACAAATTCCTTTGAGGTATGATTTTTGCAAAAGTTAAAGACATTTTGCTGCAAGAACTGAATGAAATGCGTTTCTTATTCGAACGGACTTTATCGCGATTAAGGGCTTTATGTCGAGGGGGCAAAACTCTGAGGGTCTGACGGCTACCAGAACATTCAATTACCTACAATTTGAGTTATGATAGAAATTTATGCAAGAATTTTTGGAAAAGTTATCGACATTTTGCTGCAAGAACTGAATGAAATACGTTTCCTATTCGAACGGACATTATCGCGATTTAGGGCTTTATGTCGAGGGGGCAAAACTATGAGGGTCTGACGACTACTAGAACTTTTAATTACCTACAAGTTGAGATATGATAGAAATTTATGCAAGAATTTTTGCAAAAGTTAAAGACAATTTGCTGCAAGAACTGAATGAAATGCGTTTTCTATTCGAACGTACATTATCGCGATTTAGGGCTTTATGTCGAGGGGGCAAAACTCTGAGAGTCTGACGACTACTAGAGCTTTTAATTACCTACAAGTTGAAGTATGATAGAAATTTATGCAAGAATTTTTGCAAAAGTTAAAGACATTTTGCTGCAAGAACTGAATGAAATGCGTTTCCTATTCAAACGGACATTGTCGCGATTTAGGGCTTTATGTCGACGGGGCAAAACTCTGAGGGTCTGACGACTACTAGAACTTTTAATTACCTACAATTTGAGGTATGATAAAAATTTATGCAAGAATTTTTGCAAAAGTTAAAGACATTTTGCTGGAAGAACTGAATGAAATGCGTTTCCTATTCGAACGGACATTATCGCGATTTAAGGCTTTATGTCGAGGGGGCAAAACTCTGAGGGTCTGACGACTACTAGAACTTTTAATTACTTACAATTTTAGGTATGATAGAAATTTATGCAAGCATTGGTTCAAAAGTTATAGACATTTTGCTGCAGGAACTGAATGAAATGCGTTTCCTATTCGAACGGACATTATCGCGATTTAGGGCTTCATGTCGAGGGGGCAAAACTCTGAGGGTCTGACGGCTACTAGAACTTTCAATTACCTACAATTTGAGGTATGATAGAAATTTATGCAAGAGTTTTTGCAAAAGTTATGGACATTTTGCTGCAGGAACGGAATGAAATACGTTTCCTATTCGAACGGTCATTATGAGAAGATGTGCCGGCGGCAGTGAGCAGAACGTGAACATAGGGAGCACAGGACGAGACCTACCACCTCCTCCGACACATCTGCTCATTTAACGGACTAAAAGGGGAGGTGAAAATACCGTGCGTTAGTCGATTTGAGAAAATACGCCCATTTCTACAGTTTAACGACAATAATGCACATTCTCCAGGAGAATCCGGTGATAAAAACAGGCGTCACAAACTTGAGAAACCCATAAGCGTCGTTCCTTTTGTTGCCATCAGAGCTCGACATAAAATATTCACGAGGAGTAAAAAATTATATATTCGAATATTTTACCATTTGCTAGATATGGCATTACCAAACAAATCTATAATTATTATATATCTTAACGCGTAATGCTGTATATCTGCAACATTCATAGATTGGTACATTAAATTCCTTAAAATGCGTAAAATAATTTTGTCCACTTAAATTTTAAACATTAAAAAAACTGCATTTAAGGGTTAATAATTAAAATATTTTATTATGACACCTAAAACGGTGCGACAATGTGTTCATTATGAAACCAAAGCAAAAAATAGTTATTAACAATACTAATTGCAGAATCTGTTAAAATCAACTCCAAAATTTCAGATCGAACTCGGTCATTCTTAAACTTCTATTTCTGGGATGTTGTTGATATACAGTAGGCACTGTCCCTAAAGCTCTACCCTGCGGTACTCCAGATTTTATTGTTTTAAGGACACATCAAAATATGCAAAATATGAAGGGGATGGTTACAAAACACATCCATACATAACAATTAATCCACTAGACGGCGAGCTTGCTGCCATACGAACAATAAATTATACAATACCGACTCGTAAAGGGACAAGGACGAGTTCATTGTCTAGGCATCTCCGAGTCGCGATTAAGAAGCGAAATGGACAAGTTCATTATAGCACAATTGGTATTTATAATCGGGTCGCTTCTCAGAACGTCTTGTCTTCTCCTCCACAAGACAAAAGGGAATTAAATTAAACTGCGGAAGTTATTAGCTGCCACCGCGCGTTCCGCCGACGAAACAATACGAGACATTTGATGATAACATTATTCCCAAATTTCGAAGTACCTCTGGTTAGGAGATTATGTGGCCCTAATACTCTGGCATCACCACTACAACCATGACATAATTGGAACATTATCCACATATACAACTCTTACTGATGGGTAGTCCAATTGTTCCGTTGCTCATTTAGTCGACTGCTTAACCGAATACATAATGATTTTCTGCCTTGTGAACAAAGGCCCTTGTCAAATAATAAGGAGATTTGTATGGTATTAGACGTATTAATTAATTGTAAGAGAAATTGGAATATTGCTTTAGCAGTGGTTGCATTTTTGCTCACGGTGTTAACAAATTGGCATTGCCAATAGAGCAACCAATAATTGATTTTTTAATCATGATTGGGTATGGGGATAGAATTAGAACACATCAAGAAGTATGTCAACTTTTTAGAGAACTGTATCCTAATCGGCAAATAAGTCAATCCACTGTCAGTGGAATAGAAAATAATTATCTAGAACACGTAACGGTGAAAAAAGAGATGTGCAGCTTCATAACTTACTGGAAATTGAAGATAATCTGCATTCAACTCTTCGAAACATCGCTTTAGATAGTCATTTGATCCATGTTTCGGCACCCCAACTTTTAAAAATTGAATAATGTTAAAAATTGGTCCATGAATTAGCAAAAAATTTCGATCTTTGTAAAACCAACACCATTCGATTCCCCTCTTCTTAATTAATTTTAAGCAACATCATCACATACTCCTTAAAATGTTTGTGCTTGTGATCAAATCATATTTGTTTAAACAAAACATACTTCATTGAATATTCGACATCATTTGCATAGTGATTAATTGTTTTGCCATCTTTATTTTAAATAAATAAATGTCGTTTGATACAAGAAAAAGTTTATTTCATTATCGTTTATTATAGGGATTAAAGTTATATATATTAGCTCTTTCCTACCTAAATTCTTCCAATATATGCCCATTGCACGAAATAAATATTTGAAATAAATTTTTATATTTTTTAAAAACATTTTTATTAACTACTAAATATAGTAAGAAGACTAGGAAAGATGAATTATCTTCTTATGGTAAATAAATAAATCTTAAGGTAAAAAAAGAACAAACATGTTCTAATCTGATGACCCTGTACAGCACCACAAGATATGCCAAGTTACAGGTACAGTTTTGAGAAATATACGCTGACCGGCACAGTTACAGGAACGCATTAAAATTTTGCTAAACTTTTGTAATTTTGACCGGTTTTCATTATTTTTCAATGCATTTTAAAGAAATTCAATAAAGAATTTCATTGAATTTCTTAGAGATTAGCACATACTATTGTAATTTTCGATACACGCTGTGAAAAACTGCGGAGCATGAGCAAGTTTTAAAGTACTTTGTTACAAAGACATCCATATTCTGAACATTTTGTTTTTGGTTTATTCCAATATCCGAATTTTGTAGAAGATAAACAATTTCAAATAAAACTTAGCTATTTAAATTTACCCTTAAACCTTGCAGCAAGTCTGACTTGATTATGAGTGAAATACAAAATGTTGCATAAAATTGTGTATATTCTAAAAAAATTCAGATATTGTGATGAATTAGAAAACGAGATGTTGAGAATTGATATGGTTTTGTAAGAGAGTACCTAGTTGCCAACCTGCGACAGAACAAGTTTCGTAGTTATCCCACAGGATGTCTCAAACATGACCAAAAGCACAATTTTTGATCTCCCAGTATTAATAATCAGCTGGAACATCTTATTTTCTTTAATTAACAAAGTATATTATGTATCATAAATTTGATATATTTCCTTCCATGTCTCGAAAAAAAAAATGAAAATCGGTCAACAAAAGTTATTGAATATCAAAGTTTAGCTAACTTAGTTGAAGCCGGTCAGTTGACATATTTTATTTATTTTATTTCTTATTTTTTTATTTTTTTTTATATATCAAATGTTGATAGTTCTTTCACGTCCTGTCTCGTTTTTACTCACTTTCTGCCGGCACCGAAATTCTCTGAACCAAATATAAACTACTAGGCTGTAGAGCACACATCCTAACACTGGATAGTTTATGTTTAGTTTATGTCCTATTTAATGGCATTAACCATTAATTTAGTATTCCTTTCTCTTAATTTGTTTGTAAAAATAATATTTTGATTTTCTATTAAAAATCTCAGCACCGTAATCCCGGTATTCAGACTAATATCAGCCCCGGGATTACGGTACCACAAATGTCCGGGAATACCGGGATCCCGGGATTGGACGCACTAACGGAAACCCATACTTTGCCTTCATCAGACTTCTTCAAAGAAATTCATAGGACAGACAGATGGTAAAAGTAAAACAGGCAATTATATCTTATTTTCTATTCCATTCCCTGACGAGAGTCCTTGTGGAAACTTCTAGTTCCAGTTCGCTTTTATCGAGGATAGCGATTATCAAGGATGTTTTTGTTTTGTGGAACCTCTTGTTTACTAACAAAGATGTATAGTATCCCTTGAATGTGTCTTCCACTAAAGGAGAACAGTAAAAAAGACTAGTTCCCCGTTTCCGAGAAATATAAAACTTCAACACTAAAAATTAAAGTAAGCAATCATAATTTTTAATAAGGTTTTCATGTACCTTCCTGGCTTGTTCGCTGTCAATAGACCAACCCTGCATGGGGCATTTTACAATCCACACAGCACATCACGTAGGGTCTTCATCCGCCGCATAGTACGCGAATGCACCGTATTTAATAAATTTTTCATAACTGTGCGCGATATTAAATTGTACATTTAATAAATTCACGGCAGTTTTAATATCCACCGGTAGGGCGCGCTGGAGCCAACGCTTGCAAGCTAGAGATGCGCTTACTGGTGTACACGTTTATATATAGAGACTATATATATACGTTACAACTATACGTTTATATATACATATATACGTGGGAGCATAAGTTACTGGCGCAGTCGTAAATTCCCGCGAAATGCGTATCCGGACAGACAGAGCTAGTGCAAAATTGAAAAGGAAATTTATGCGTTACACCAGGATATAAGAATGTATATAATATTTCCTATTATTATTATTATTTTTATTGTAGATGTGTGAGGATGAGCAATTATTTTAGAGGAAGACCTAAAGTAAATAAATAAGAGTTTTTTTGATGACTGTAGCCTATATATATTTTCTATGGATGAAGATAGCAACCATTAGATGATTGTCTCGCTTGTCGGCCTCGAGGTAAATTTCGTTTTTGGGTTATAGCGCGGCTCAGAACAGTCGTTACGTGTTATAAGCACATAAGGGAAAAGGAAAAGGATATACGGATGTATTCTCAACGTTTATTTCGAATGTCGATCGTTCATATTAGATGTAGCAGATGTTCCGAGAAGATTTCACTGATGTATCTGTTTCGGTGTTCACGTTCCAATTCGGCTTGTGACAAGGACACTGCGTAAAACATTTTATTTTGGGAGACTTTATTGGAAGTTTATTTAACGCCGGCCATTCCATGACCTGAATTCCACGTTCTTGTAAAAAATTTCTGGTGATGCCGGCGGTATGTGGCTTTGCATTGTCGTGCATTAGTATGACATTTTGACCGACGAGGCACCACATGGTCCTCCAAGATGTTTTCGATGCAATTCATGGCATTTAGTCTACCAGGAACCACAACAAGATCAGTTCTGTTGTCTATACTGATTCCAGCCCAAACCATTACAGATCCACGACCAAATCTATCCACTTCCTGTATAGAAGCGACTGCGTAGCGTTCACCAGGACGTTTATATACTCAAACTCGACCGTCGCAACGAGTTAAACGAAATCTGAACTCGTCTGTCAACAGTACAGGCGCCCAGTGAGGAAGTTGCCAATCTCGACTTGCAACTTGGTTTCAAGTTTGCTTCTTTTAATCTGTTTCTAACAGTTTGAGCAGAATATTCTATTCCATGTGCGCGTCTTGGGTCGTTTAGGAGGTCTCGTGCTGTGGCAGTACGCTGACGTAGAGAGGAAAGGACAAGAAATCGGTCTTGATTTTGAGTAGTTTTTCGCTTCGTCTCCGGAATACGATTCCATAAACGCTGAATAACAGAAGGGGAACTCGAAGGTCCCTGCTAACATGTCGAATAGAGTGGTCATGCTGAATAAGGGCGACAGCATGAGCAACTTGCACGTCACTAAGAAGCCTCATTTTACGTCTAATGACGTTTCTAATCAACGAAATTGAAACTGAATTCATTTGTCATCTTTAGTAGGCTTTCATACGTGAATTCAAAGTGAATCAAATTCCGAAACTGACTTAAAGGACATAATTACCACAACAAATGTTATTTCTAATTCAATATCTATCCAATGATACCACACACGACCTATGTTCTGGATTAAAATTTCACCCCAATGCAGTTATCACTACTTTCTGTATATTCTGGAAATCAAAACTATTAAATACAGACAGGCCATACAGGCTGTGTGTAAGTTGTACTTTACTGTTTAGTGTTTTAGTAACACCAAGTATATGCAAGAAGATACTTACCTTCTAATATTTTCATTTTAAGTTTAAGACAATCCAGAAACGTTAATGGAGAATAAATTTTTCTGAAAAATTGATACCTAATAATATCTCCATGTACCACCCAATGCTTTCTGGAGTAGGTACACTATAGAAATGGCTGTTCTTGTTTGTCATATTAAGTATACAGTATGAACAAACATCAGAAATCACTCCACGTCTTTAACAAACCACTGACGGTTGAAAATTGAATCAATACACGGAATAAATCGTTCTATAATTCGATACGAGCCGGTGATATTTGTCATGGTTAAACTCGCTGCATAATTCATGTGTATCCTCGCAGGCGTAGCGTCGCGTCGTATGATTTTTCTTTGTTTTCCGCCCCCAGTTTTCTCCGGATGCGGATTAATGCGCCGGCAAAATGATAAATATCGGGCGGCCGCAAATGGAAGGAAAGTCGTTAAATTGAACTCGGTGGACAGTCCTAGCCTCGAATAATAAAATGTCACTGCATGGAAGATGATAAATTGGCGCGTTCTTACCCAGGATTCCCTGCGTGAGGCGGCCGCCTGTCCTTGATGGAAAATCGTCCTTTCACGCGTCTGGCTCTGAGCGTAAAAAATAGTCCCCGGATTTATTTTCGTTCCGAATAGATTTGGTGTATTAAGCTGTTAGATTGCTTCATTCTATCCGACTCTGAACATCATTTTTGTAGTGAAGAATATATGAAATATCGTGAAAACTGTCAATTTTTGCTATGTTTTTCCTGATTTCCTCGCGAACCACGCTTCTTAGAGCAGCGTGGTCTTCAGAATTAATTTCCTGAACCAATTCTTCATCCAATACCGTTTGAATCGTGAACATCGTATGACTAGCAGTTGTCTAATTTAATTCCTAACTAGCTATCCTATCGACTGCGCCAGTTCAATCACTCGATTCCAACTAATAAATTAATGATACTTAATTCACAACAACCTATTTCAAGGAGTGTGTTATCTGTTAGGCAATTATAAATTCCACAGTCTGAACGCTCTTAACTGCACTCACGCCCATACAAGTTGCAGTCGCTGCGAATCCGGGCCCGGACTCTGCCGTTATGTAAACTCGTATTAAGTTTCGCTTGTCACTTACCGCGGTAACTTAATCTAACGTAATTACCGGCGTAAACATTTTCCCATTGGGCGTAGACCGAAATGCAACCAACTCGCTTCGCTGCTGACACTAAATCTGAGCGCAACGATTCGTACATACACCCCATAACTCCAGGGCACCGTAACCGCAAGCATGGCTGCCTAAATCCCAGGACCGGACTCCACCTCGGTCGGTAACACAGAGATTACGTCATCTTAATCATTAGGTAATTAAAATGGTTAAAAAGTTAAAATGGTACTTGTAAAATGAAAATAAACGTAAGGTGGTACCGTAAAATGTTACCGTAAAAACGTACCGTAAGAACGCACAGTAAAAACCTACCGTAAGAACGCTCCGTAAAAAAAATTCCGTAAAGGACCAAGTATAGGGCCACAAAAACGCAATCCGTAACGTGCCGTACCGCATGCCGCTCCGGACGACGAAATTAGTATTTATAGCGCCGCAATGATTTCAAACAAATTGAGCGCCATCTAGCGGAGAAGTATATACACAACGGCACATAACCTCACATGTCAGTGTTATTGTAGATTGTATTAAGCAGTGGTAGATCGTGGTAGATATTAGTATATTATTATACAAGTTTTATAAGACGTCAAATTGGCGCACGAGTAGTTTTGGGCACGACGAGCGTAGCGAGGAGTGCCCAAATGGAACGAGTGCACCAATACGTCTTATAAAACGAGTGTAATATACTATTTTTTCTACTTTGCGTCATTAATTTTATATAAGTTTAGAAATTGTGGTTACTATATCGCGCTAAATTAGAATCTAGGGTATTTTGCGGGTACCACGTGGTAGCACTGTAGTAACTGTCAACTTCGTTAAGGATGATATCGATGAGATAAAATCATGACAAAATCTAATTGTGAATAATTTTACCCTACTTTAGCCTACAAGTTTGAATAAATATTCAGCGAGGTCGCAACGATGATCATAATGGAGCTTGGGGCAACACTTTTAATTTTAAAATAGTGGTTTCATAAGTATAATAATCAGAATAGAAGTGTTTGGCGGTGACTGATTAGTTACTTCGAAGAACAAGAACTTACTAAAGAATTGTTATAACGCTTAACGTTTAATAGCGGTGTCTACCTAATTCCGCTACGTAGCCGTTGCGCTTATATATTTACAAGCACTTATAATTGAAACCCAATTCTAATTTCGGCAAAGTAGTTTATTAGAATAAATTATACTTAGTAAAATTACATGTGATGGAGGTAATACAAATACGTTGCACACAACCAGAACTAAGACGAAGTCGAAAGCGACGGACAAAAACGAATATGAATTGAACCGAGCATCCAAGCGTCCAAAATATTACCGAAAACTTATATGTTACATAAACTAAGAAATCCTGTACACTTTAAATGTACTATAGCTTCGTACGTGTATGCTGATAAACCATTTATTGCGCATATACAATCTCGCAGCAGTAATTAAAATCGTTCGTATCTACGATGTAGGTTTGATCTTCGCATAATACCTTATTAAAGTAAATGTGATCCTTGAATTATATCTGAAAAGGGGATTTGATGTTTAGTTGAAAAGAATGATAACGATCACTTACTAGAGTCGTAAAACATCACCGTAAACGTCATGCTGGCGTATGTTGATGAACACAGCAAAACTAAGAAAGCCCCAATCCTTTGGCCATACTATAGCAGGCTACACCCATGTTTAAATATGTATAGAATATTGATATTTCGCAGTTTATGTGATTGCAAGCGATTAAGAAGATGCAGTGTGTGGTTATGTTGGGTTATGTATTGTACGTTTGACATTTGGCATTTGATATCACTGTGTACCAATCAGACAAAAATGTTACTGTTTTCGGTATTACAATGTGTTAATTGTAACACCGAAAACAGTGTTACAATGTGTGCATTGTGAATGCAAAGTAGAAAAAATAAATTATGGCCGAAGGGCTTGTTGCAGCAACAATTCATTCTGAAGTTGTTCCCGTTCTGTGTGCTCGTTGCCACAAACTATCAAAATGCTATCAGTTAACCTACAACTTACTGGAAACCGCTATTCACTAGCCGGTACACGTACAGATGGCGCCATACGCGCGCATGCGCCGGAATACGTAAGACATAACACGCAGGAGATGAAATTCGTTGCGGTCGAGAACGAACTTTGCGGTTTACGGAGCGTCACTAGAATCGCGGAATGGAAATTATGTACATTGATCTTTTTACGCTACGTTATTACGGTCCTGTCATGTCACTATCCTTGGTCCTTAAGGAATTATTTGTTATCGTGAAGCGAAAATTCAGTTCCACAAGTGTATATCTTTTGGATGCAATATTGGTTGAACCATCCGTAGACAAAATTGATGAAAGTACAAAAGTGCAGCATCCTTTGTCCTCTAAGGGCATGTTGAATTTGTGTGAACAAATACCCCAATAGAAAAATGAGGAGCAGCACCGTTCGACGACGACAAATATATTCCCTCGGTCTCTCCTCAACTGGTTTCTTCCGCAGAATGGCAATTTATGCGCTCCTAGCGGAGGAGCGGGGAAATTCGAGATTCCCTTTGTGTTTCGAGTCAACACACTTATGCGTCCCGTTATGGGCAACGACTTTACTTCTATCTATACGGGGATATATTTTAAATGGGCCGCGCCCCGTAGCACGGAAAGGACTGCCTGTCTTGTGGATTTTGGGATAAGAATGAAAGGGATTTGAATTTGATAAATATACATGCTTGTAGAGTACCGCTTGACACGGACTTTTCTAAAGCCATATTTAAACAAGGACATAAATAGTATGCTAAGGTCTGTATTTCGCATGTGGTAAGGTCTTTTTCAGATTGTATTTTGCAATTGCAATGAAAAACAAAAGGGAAATTCCAACCATCTCTTGGGTATTTTGCAAGAACTAGCGATAAAATACTTTATCAATGCGTGACATCTACAGCCATATTTAAAAATCCTCATAAATAGTATGCTAAGGTCTGTAGATCTCATGTGTTAGGTCTTTTTGAGATTGTATTTGGAATAGCAATGAAAAACAAGAAATAAACTCCAACCAGCTCTTGGTTATTTTGCCAGAACTAGCGATAAAATACATTATCAATACGTGACATCTACAGCCATATTTAAAAATCCACATAAATAGTATGTTAAGGGCTCTAGATCTCGTGTGTTAGGTCTTTTGCATATTGTATTTTGTAATAGCAATGAAAAACAAAAAGGAAACTCCAACCAGCTCTTGGTTATTTTGCAAGAACTAGCGATAAAATAATTTATCAATACGTGACATCTACAGCCATATTTAAAAATCCACATAGATAGTATGCTAAGGTCTGTAGATCTCATGTGTTAGGTCTTTTTGAGATTGTATTTGAAATAGCAATGAAAAACAAGAAAGAAACTCCAACCAGCTCTTGGTTATTTTGCCAGAACTAGCGATAAAATACTTTATCAATACGTGACATCTACAGCCATATTTAAAAATCCACATAAATAGTATGTTAAGGGCTCTAGATCTCGTGTGTTAGGTTTTTTGCATATTGTATTTTGTAATAGCAATGAAAAACAAAAAGGAAACTCCAACCAGCTCTTGGTTATTTTGCAAGAACTAGCGATAAAATAATTTATCAATACGTGACATCTACAGCCATATTTAAAAATCCACATAAATAGTATGTTAAGGTCTCTAGATCTCGTGTGTTAGGTCTTTTGCATATTGTATTTTGTAATAGCAATGAAAAACAAAAAGGAAACTCCAACCATCTGTTGGTTATTTTGTAAGAACTAGCGATAAATTACTTTATCAATACGTGACATCTACAGCCATATTTAAAAATCCACATAAATGGTATGCTGAAGTCTGTAGATCTCATGTGTTAGGTCTTTTTCAGATTGTATTTTGCAATTGCAATGAAAAACAAATAGGAAATTCCAACCATCTCTTGGTTATTTTGTAAGAACTAACGATCAAATACTTTATCAATACGTGACATCTAAAGCCATATTTAAAAATCCACATAAATAGTATGCTGAAGTCTGTAGATCTCATCTGTTAGGTCTTTTTCAGATTGTATTTTGTAATTGCAATGAAAAACAAATAGGAAACTCCAACCATCTGTTGGTTATTTTGTAAGAACTGGCGTTAAATTACTTTATCAATACGTGACATCTACAGCCATATTTAAAAATCCACATAAATGGTATGCTGAAGTCTGTAGATCTCATGTGTTAGGTCTTTTTCAGATTGTATTTTGCAATTGCAATGAAAAACAAATAGGAAACTCCAACCATCTGTTGGTTATTTTGTAAGAACTGGCGTTAAATTACTTTATCAATACGTGACATCTACAGCCATATTTAAAAATCCACATAAATGGTATGCTGAAGTCTGTAGATCTCATGTGTTAGGTCTTTTTCAGATTGTATTTTGCAATTGCAATGAAAAACAAATAGGAAATTCCAACCATCTCTTGGTTATTTTGTAAGAACTAACGATCAAATACTTTATCAATACGTGACATCTAAAGCCATATTTAAAAATCCACATAAATAGTATGCTGAAGTCTGTAGATCTCATCTGTTAGGTCTTTTTCAGATTGTATTTTGTAATTGCAATGAAAAACAAATAGGAAACTCCAACCATCTGTTGGTTATTTTGTAAGAACTAGCGATAAATTACTTTATCAATACGTGACATCTACAGCCATATTTAAAAATCCACATAAATAGTATGCTGAAGTCTGTAGATCTCATGTGTTAGGTCTTTTGCAGATTGTATTTTGCAATTGCAATGAAAAACAAATAGGAAATTCCAACCATCTCTTGGTTATTTTGTAAGAACTAGCGATAAATTACTTTATCAATACGTGACATCTACAGCCATATTTAAAAATCCACATAAATAGTATGCTGAAGTCTGTAGATCTCATCTGTTAGGTTTTTTTCAGATTGTATTTTGTAATTGCAATGAAAAACAAATAGGAAACTCCAACCATCTGTTGGTTATTTTGTAAGAACTAGCGATAAATTACTTTATCAATACGTGACATCTACAGCCATATTTAAAAATCCACATAAATAGTATGCTGAAGTCTGTAGATCTCATGTGTTAGGTCTTTTGCAGATTGTATTTTGCAATTGCAATGAAAAACAAATAGGAAATTCCAACCATCTCTTGGTTATTTTGTAAGAACTAGCGATCAAATACTTTATCAATACGTGACATCTAAAGCCATATTTAAAAATCCACATAAATAGTATGCTGAAGTCTGTAGATCTCATCTGTTAGGTCTTTTTCAGATTGTATTTTGTAATTGCAATGAAAAACAAATAGGAAACTCCAACCATCTGTTGGTTATTTTGTAAGAACTAGCGATAAAATACTTTATCAATACGTGACATCTACAGCCATATTTAAAAATCCACATAAATAGTATGCTAAGGGTCTGTAGATCTCATGTGTTAGGTCTTTTTCAGATTGTATTTGGTAAAGCAATGAAAAACTAAAAGGAAATTCCAACCATCTCATGATTATTTTGCAAGAACTAGCGATAAAATACTTTATCAATACGTGACATTTACAGCCATATTTAAAAATCTACATAAATAGTATGGTAAGGTCTGTAGATCTCATGTGTTAGGTCTTTTTCAGATTGTATTTTGTAATAGCAATGTAAAACAAGAAAGAAACTCCAACCAGCTCTTGGTTATTTTGCCAGAACTAGCGATAAAATACTTTATCAATACGTGACATCTAAAGCCATATTTAAAAATCCACATAACTAGTATGTTAAGGTCTGTAGATCTCATGTGTTAGGTCTTTTTCAGATTGTATTTTGTAATAGCAATGACAAACAAGAAATAAACTCCAGCCAGCTCTTGGTTATTTTGCAAGAACTGGCGATAAAATACTTTATCAATACGTGACATCTACAGCTATATTTAAAAATCCACATAAATAGTATGCTAAGGGTCTGTAGATATCATGTGTTAGGTCTTTTTCATATTGTATTTTGTAATAGCAATGACAAACAAGAAATAAACTCCAGCCAGCTCTTGGTTATTTTGCCAGAACTAGCGATAAAATACTTTATCAATACGTGACATCTACAGCTATATTTAAAAATCCACATAAATAGTATGCTAAGGGTCTGTAGATCTCATGTGTTAGGTCTTTTTCAGATTGTATTTTGTAATAGCAATGTAAAACAAGAAAGAAACTCCAACCAGCTCTTGGTTATTTTGCCAGAACTAGCGATAAAATACTTTATCAATACGTGACATCTAAAGCCATATTTAAAAATCCACATAACTAGTATGTTAAGGTCTGTAGATCTCATGTGTTAGGTCTTTTTCAGATTGTATTTTGTAATAGCAATGACAAACAAGAAATAAACTCCAGCCAGCTCTTGGTTATTTTGCAAGAACTGGCGATAAAATACTTTATCAATACGTGACATCTACAGCTATATTTAAAAATCCACATAAATAGTATGCTAAGGGTCTGTAGATCTCATGTGTTAGGTCTTTTTCAGATTGTATTTTGTAATAGCAATGACAAACAAGAAATAAACTCCAACCATCTCATGATTATTTTGCAAGAACTAGCGATAAAATACTTTATCAATACGTGACATCTACAGCTATATTTAAAAATCCACATAAATAGTATGCTAAGGGTCTGTAGATCTCATGTGTTAGGTCTTTTTCAGATTGTATTTTGTAATAGCAATGAAAAACAAAAAGGAAATTCCAACCATCTCATGATTATTTTGCAAGAACTAGCGATAAAATACTTTATCAATACGTGACATTTACAGCCATTAAAAATCTACATAAATAGTATGGTAAGGTCTGTAGATCTCATGTGTTAGGTCTTTTTCAGATTGTATTTTGTAATAGCAATGTAAAACAAGAAAGAAACTCCAACCAGCTCTTGGTTATTTTGCCAGAACTAGCGATAAAATACTTTATCAATACGTGACATCTAAAGCCATATTTAAAAATCCACATAACTAGTATGTTAAGGTCTGTAGATCTCATGTGTTAGGTCTTTTTCAGATTGTATTTTGTAATAGCAATGACAAACAAGAAATAAACTCCAGCCAGCTCTTGGTTATTTTGCAAGAACTGGCGATAAAATACGTTTCACCCTCAGAACAAATTAATCAACCGTATTCAGCTTTAGCCTTCATTTGAAAACTCCTTCTTAATGATATAACATAACCATAATGTTGTAATCATAATCTGGCAAAGAAGCTTCAATTCCACGTTCAATTTAATTTCGATAATCACACCCATTGTGAGACACTTAACAAATCATCGTCAATTCGCCCAAAGACCGAGGACACTTGCAAATGGCGAAAGCAGCGGTAATTGCCGACATTGAAGCGCCTTTAACGAATATATTTATTTCTGAAGTGGTTGAGATGAGAACGCGGGAACAATGGGCGCGATAACGAGCGCCAAAAAGGACAAAATCGACAACGCCCGTCTCGGAAATAAGAGTGAGAGGCGAGAGGAAGAAGACCCAGATGCAATTCCTCCGGCTTACGGCTTTACCCAAGTTATTGCGGGTATAATCAAATCGAATTAGCGGTCGCGGATACAAGAGCTCCGCAATTTTACGACCGGCGAATAAATTAGGCCCAATTAGACGGGAAAAATACGGCCACCGGGAAACTTTTAATTGCCCGATGATTAAGATAACGAAATCTCTGTTTTACCGACCTGCGGATCCACTCGAAAGCGGTCACGCTCGCGCTTACGCTTACTAGAATTATCAGAGCATTCCTACGGTACGTTCGTACGGTAAGTTCTTACGGTACGTTCTTACGGTACGTTCTTACGGTACGTTCTTACGGTACGTTCTTACGGTACGTTCTTACGGTACGTTCTTACGGTACGTTCTTACGGTACGTTCTTACGGTACCTTTTACCTTTATTTTTTCAGTAGCATAAAGTCCTCCTGTGAATCGTATACCTTCTTATTCCATCCTTGTTTCGGTGACAGCCTTGTTTTAACATTCAACAAAAACTTCATTATATCTAATGCGAACAATTTTAGAGAGGCACGTATGTTCCCTCCAACCATATCTCCGGGGAAAGTTAAATGTGTATTTTTGGGGGGTTACCGTCGAAAAAAATTATGCCGTGGGTTGTTCATTTGACTTGTTCCACTTGTTCGAGTTTATTTTTGCCACGCTATGGACTGGAAGGCGGCAACAGCCAGACCCGCGGCGGAGGGTTTCTGCATGGCTGAGTGGCCGCCACGGCACACTGTTTGATTTACGTGCTGTTTGTTTTCGGGTAAATTTGAAATTGGATTTCTGTTGTGTCAACAGTTTCCTTACCCTCGGTATAGCCGAATTGAGATTTCAGTAAAAAATATAGGACCAGTGACGTGAAGACAACACTGTGGCTATAGATCGCCAGAAGTCGTTCTTTTTTGTTTTTCTGAGATAACAAATGTTAAGTTAAACCAAAAAATATTCCCCCCATAAAAACTACGTATAGTTTAATTTGCCTAAGGGCGGCTTACACCAACAAAAGTTAAGATAAGATAACATTCGATATTCTGTCTTCAGATATAAATTTATCTTAAGTTAATGTTGCAGATAGTTTAGTAGATACTTTATTTACAAAATATACTGGCTAGTTCAGCTGTCAACAGGACGTTGGTTTATAGGTTAGGTGCTGTAAAAGAGCTTTACAAGTAATTGTGAAGCTCCCATTTGATCCCTTTTAAAACGTAATTTAGTTGAAATATGTGTTAGGGATTTAAGGTTATCTCGTTTATATCTTAACCTAACTTTTATTCTCAGGGTGCCGACTCGAGCGGTCATTTCGGGGCTGTTATGAATCACAGTATATTTTTACGATGTACGAATACGAAAGAGATATTCAGTCAGCAATGTCGGCGAGTTGTTTACAAACGATGAAATGTCCAGTCACAAGTGCAGTGTGCGGCGGGAAATACTCGCGCATGAAAGACCCTAGAGTTCTTCCAATCCATCACTAACGTCCGTACTTTATGGTATAACCTCTTTAAAATATTTTTTTTTTCTACTTTGGATTCACAATGCACACATTGTAACACTGTTTTCAGTGTTACAATTAACACATTGTAATACCGAAAACAGTAACATTTTTGTCTGATTGGTACACAGTGATATCAACTGCCATATGTCAAATGTACAATACATAACCCAACATAACCACACACTGCATCTTCTTAATCGCTTGCAATCACATAAACTGCAAAATATCAATATTCTATACAAATTTAAACATGGGTGTAGCCTGCTATAGTATGGCCAAAGGATTGGGGCTTTCTTAGTTTTGCTGTGTTCATCAAAATACGCCAGCATGACGTTTACGGTGATGATTTACGACTCTAGTAAGTTATCGTTATCAATCTTTTCAACTAAACATCAAAGCCCCTTTTCAGATATAATTCAAGGACCACATTTACTTTAATAAGGTATTATGCGAAGATCAAACCTACATCGTAGATACGAACGATTTTAATTACTGCTGCGAGATTGTATATGCGTAATAAATGGTTTATCAGCATACACGTACAAAGCTATAGTACATTTAAAGTGTAGAGGATTTCTTAGTTTATGTAACGTATAAGTTTCCGGTAATATTTTGGACGCTTGGATGCTCGGTTCAATTCGTATTCGTTTTTGTCCGTCGCTTTCGACTTCGTCTTAGTTCTGGTTGTGTGCAACATTTTTGTATTACCTCCATCACATGTAATTTTACTAAGTATAATTTATTCTAATAAACTACTTTGCCGAAATTAGAATTGGGTTTCAATTATAAGTGCTTGTAAATATATAAGCCGCAACGGCTACGTAGCGGAATTAGGTAGACACCGCTATTAAACGTTAAGCGTTATAACAATTCTTTAGTAAGTTCTTGTTCTTCGAAGTAACTAATCAGTCACCGCCAAACACTTCTATTCTGATTATTATACTTATGAAACCACTATTTTAAAGTTAACTTTTTAGGTTAAGTTTCATGTATTTATCACAGTAGGGTCAAAAGTGTTGCCCCAAGCTCCATTATGATCATCGTTGCGACCTCGCTGAATATTTATTCAAACTTGTAGGCTAAAGTAGAGTAAAATTATTCACAATTAGATTTTGTCATGATTTTATCTCATCGATATCATCCTTAACGAAGTTGATAGTTACTACAGTGCTGCCACGTGGTACCCGCAAAATACCCTAGATTCTAATTTAGCGCGATATAGTAACCACAATTTCTAAACTTATATAAAATTAATGACGCAAAGTAGAAAAAATAGTATATTACACTCGTTTTATAAGACGTATTGGTGCACTCGTTCCATTTGGGCACTCCTCGCTACGCTCGTCGTGCCCAAAACAACTCGTGCGCCAATTTGACGTCTTATAAAACTTGTATAATAATATACTATTTGTTTGTCTGAGATTTTATTATTATTATAATTATTACTATTTAACTCGAGATATCTTATCTATTTTTGTTGGTGTAAACCGCCCTAAGACGTGCCATTTTAAAGTTAGATCAGTTAGTTCAACACATCTTTCAGTCCTCGAGAAAACATTATTCAGTTAGCTAGAGTCGACATTAAAAATCTTGAAAATGTAGCTATGCAGCTCTGTCGGTTGGGCGGAATTTATATTAAAGCGAAAAAGTGTCCGGATGATTTTAATTCCAGTTTTCCTACGAAGCCGACGGGTTCCTTACATGACCGTTGAGGTTAGCAATAGCATGTACAATGGCTAAAAGTTACGGTAGCTTCGACTGTGGCGCTCTGCTCATTTCGCGTGTGTTTTAAGGTGTGCAAGCCCGAGTACCGTTGCAGGTATTAGATATTAAATTCTTTGCTTCGGTGGCTAAAATGTCGTCCATTCGGTTTTTAATGAAAGCACTGCCTGCCAACGGAAGAAAGTTTAGATCGTGCTGGATGCTATTCAAGATGCACTTAGATAAATATGAAGTTATATATGGGCTTGCTAACCTTAATTCTAAATCTTGTAACCGGGATAAGAAGCGGTTTTTAAATCAACATGTAAAAATCGTACTGGTGTATTAACCACCTTAAGAATGCTGAAGAAACTGCTATTAATCTAAATGCAGCTGTGGTTGCAAAAGCTATTTCAAGTCTTGAAAATAAAAATGAAGCTAATTCATTCATAAAATTCGAATAAACATATCCTATATACCATGTGCGGCAGAAAGTTGGACACTAATGGGAAAACCTTCTATTATTAACTTTTCAGAAGATTTTATTCTTGATAAAAGCTTCTAGATTGTCGTAAACCTAAAAGACAAATGTTAGAATGTAATTATCTGCTTATACGTACTGGGTGTTTCCAAACCTATGAAAAACTCTTAAGACTACCAGTGGCCGGACAAAAATGTATATTTTCCAGTGTCGTGCATGGGACATGTGCTGGTGGGGACGCGAGCGGCTAGCCGGTCTGGCTTCGGCTCATGTGGTGTACATAACATACCAACCTGCTTTGGCGTTGGAGTACAGTCGCTTGCCTTGTTTAAATTTCCGCTTCGTCGGTAAATAATTTGAGCAGTTTCTTTTAAATGTGTTGTTTCTTGAAATTTTGTGTGAATATCTGTTTTTATTTTCCATTTCGAATTTATTCTTCTGTTTTATACTTAGAGTTGAATTATTTTTTTTATTTTATAGTTGTACTTAGTTTGAAAACCCTGCAATTAATCGTTTGCTAGCTGAATTTGGCAATACTTTCACGTTCGTTAAGAAAGGTGAAGTGGTTTGCAATTTCTGCTCAAGAAATTTAATTATTCGTAATAAACAGTGTCTTCGGGCTCATGTAAAAACAAAAAAACACATGGAAAATCTATCAGGAACGTCAACTAAAAACTTTTTTGATGATTTATGTGAAACATTTATTTCTGCTAATATACCTTTCACAAAAATTACTAATCCCGTTTTTAAAAAATTTATCAAGCAGTATACTGGACGAGACTTACCCGATGAATCCACAATTAGAAAATATTACGTACAAGGGCAATATGACAAAACGATTTCTACAATAAACTCAAAACTATCCGATGAATATATTTGGGTTTCTGCAGATGAAACTACGGATATGTAGGGTAGATGTGTGGTCAACGTCGTTGTCGGATTGTTGGACCCGCAAGACTTATATAAACCCTATTTAATATCTACTCAGTTTCGCTGTACCGTCAAAGCTGAAGAGATATGTACAATAGTAAATGACGCCATAAAAAAGTAGGAATCACAGACGCCACCAAAGTATTACTGTTTGTTTCTGACGCTGCTGCGATTATGTTAAAAGTTGGAAAATTACTTAAACAACATTTTTCAAATATTCTTCATTTGACATGTTTTGTACACGCTATTCATAGAATTTGTGAATTTATTCGCGAAGAATTTCCAGACGTGAATACGCTAATAAGCACATGCAAAAAATTTTTATTGAAAGCTCCTTTCAGATTGTCTCTTTACAAGGAAACCTTTGCCACCACAACCAGTTATTACGAGATGAGGTACATGGTTAGAAACGGCAATTTTTTATGCAATAAACTTTGATATCATCAAACCCTTTGTCTTGAATTTGCCTGATGAAGCAGTTAGTATTAAAGACTGCAAAAAAAAGTACTATCATTACAAGATTTACATGAACAATTAAAATTTATTGATACAAATTTTGCGCAAGTATTGCCGACCATAAAGTTTCTAGAACAACAAAATGTTGAACTTGCAAGCAGTTTTCAAAGGATTGAATCCCTGTACGAAAGGTTACGAAGCATTGAAGCACCAATCAGTAAAAAATTACAACAAAAAATTGATGCGGTAGTACATAGAAATCCGGATTTTAATATTTTAAAACAAATCTCTACGAATTCATTTACGGATGAAGGAATTTCTCAAAAATATTCCAATTTGGTGTTGGTTTATTGTTTTGCTCCTGTGACTAGCTGCGATGTAGAAAGATCATTTTCAAAGTTTAAAGACATTTTAACATCTAAGCGAAATAATTTTACTGAAGATAGTGTTGAAAAGTATGCAGTAATACAATCGTTCAATGCATATCAAAGAAATGAGTAAAATATTTCAGTGGGCACGTGTTGCATATAGTTACGACAAACATTTAATGTTAAATTCACTCGGTTTAGTACCGACCGCCAGGCGCTTCGCGCCTATGGATATCAATCCAATCGACCGCATAAGTCGTCATTGACTCATGCGTGCCCGCTACGCACACTCATAGCTGGGCGACTGCTAGCACTGCGAGACATACATTTTTGTCCGGCCACTGGTGATTACACATTCTAAAGTAAACCACCCAATATTAACCTAGATATTTCTCGAGCAAAATAAAACAGCACAACAACGCATCGCCTAGCACTTCCACACGGTACATCGAATACCTCCCCGAATCGCATCTTACGTATTGATTCTAGTATTTCTTCGTATACTAATCCACGGTTCATCTCCTCTCCTACATACGGTCGATCGCACTTACAAGCAGGACGATTCCATATCTCGATGGAAGCGAGCAACAAGAAACACAATTCCATCTGTAACCATTGTTATCTGTCGCAAAGCAAGGACTACAAAGTCCTAGGTCGTGAGCGAAGCTACATCCGCTCAAACCGAGGCGGAGATTTTCAGGAGGTCGCGTCTGGGCGTACTCTTTAACCCCCCACCCCCACCGCCGGGGGTGACATTACCCCCCACTCGTGCCCGTCGCTTCGGCATCCATTTAATGTTACGCGAAAATGGCGTAATGTGACATCTGCGAGGCACTCACTCATGTGGCCCGCCGAGCGCCGAGCAGAACGTGTATGAGTGTATGTGTTGATTTATCAAGGATAATGGGAAGGAGTTTCGGTGCTAGAAGTAATGTGTACACAACGCATCCGGTGTTTGCTTTCTTACGTCAGATGGCGTAAGGACGGAAGGCGAAAACTGGCTGTCTGGCGCTTCGTGAATTATATAGCATGCTGTAGGAGAGTCGCAGCTTGTGCGAGAGGGTCGTCGCAAAGATATAAATGGTGCACGCTGCGCAGAAATTGCAATAATGTTTGTTGTTTTGATGTATTTCCTTATTTCTCAAGCAACACAGTGGAGATGTTTTAAACTAGGAAGCAAAATAGTATATTATTATACAAGTTTTATAAGACGTCTTCCCGTCTTTTATAAGACGCCCAAATGGAACGAGTGCGCCAATACGTCTTATAAAACGAGTGTAATATACTATTTTTTCTACTTTGCGTCATTAATTTTCTATAAATTTAGAAATTGTGGTTACTATATCGCGCTAAATTAGAATCTAGGGTATTTTGCGGGTACCACGTGGCAGCACTGTAGTAACTGTCAATTTCGTTAAAGATAAGATCGATGAGATAACATCATGACAAAATCTAATTGTGAATAATTTTACTCTACTTTAGCCTACAAGTTTGAATAAATATTCAGCGAGGTCGCAACGATGGTCATAATGGAGCTTGGGGCAACACTTTTAACCCTACTGTGATAAATACATGAAACTTAACCTAAAAAGTAAACAACTTTAAAATAGTGGGCCATAAGTATAATAATCAGAATAGAAGTGTTTGGCGGTGACTGATTAGTTACTTCGAAGAACAAGAACTTACTAAATAATTGTTATAACGCTTAACGTTTGATAGCGGTGTCTACCTAATTCCGCTACGTAGCCGTTGCGGCTTATATATTTACAAGCACTTATAATTGAAACCCAATTCTAATTTCGGCAAAGTAGTTTATTAGAATAAATTATACTTAGTAAAATTACATGTGATGGAGGTAATACAAATACGTTGCACACAACCAGAACTAAGATGAAGTCGAAAGCGACGGACAAAAACGAATACGAATTGAACCGAGCATCCAAGCGTCTAAAATATTACCGAAAACTTATACGTTACATAAACTAAGAAATCCTCTACACATTAAATGTACTATAGCTTGGTACGTGTATGCTGATAAACCACTTATTGCGCATATACAATCTCGCAGCAGTAATTAAAATCGTTCATATCTACGATGTAGGTTTGATCTTCGCATAATACGTTATTAAAGTAAATGTGGTCCTTGAATTATATCTGAAAAGGAGATTTGATGTTTAATTGAAAATAATGATAGATCACTTACCAGAGTCGTGAAACATCACCGACAACGTCATGCTGGCGTATTTTGATGAACTCAGCAAAACTAAGAATGCCCCAATCCTTTGGCCATACTATAGCAGGCTACACCCATGTTTAAATATGTATAGAATATTGATATTTCGCAGTTTATGTGATTGCAAGCGATTAAGAAGATGCAGTGTGTGGTTATGTTGGGTTATGTATTGTACGTTTGACATATGGCATTTGATATCAATGTGTACCAATCTTAGACAAAAATGTTACTGTTTTCGGTATTACAATGTGTTAATTGTCACACCGAAAACAGTGTTACAATGTGTGCATTGTGAATGCAAAGTAGAGAAAAATATTTTTTTACCTGGATCATCTCTTTATAATCTATACTATATCCAAATTTCACGATCATATGTCAAAGCGTTCCCTGGACGTTTGAGTTAAAAAAATTCACTAATTTTTAATGCTCTACAAGCCGCCTTAAAGGAGGTACACCAGTGAGCTAGTATTTACATGTCGGCTCCTTTTCTCTCAACTTTTCCATAACATTGAACCCCCTCCACTGATAAGGATCAACCATAAGGTGACACTTATATAAAAAAGGGTCTATCCCTTTTACGCGATATTAATATTACCCACGACGTGTTATCACATATCTAATCATTCATGAACCTCTTAATCTTCATCGCCCCATATATATATATATATATATATATATATATATATATATATATATATATATATATATATTGAAGACATCATCATTTTATCTGGGCCTTTCTTGCGCCCTGAGGCTCGTAAAATATTGGCTATCCCATGAAGAGGAGATATTTGAAGTGTGCGAAGTATTTTTACAAGGAATAAGGTACGGAACCGGAAAATATGAGCGACGCTGAAAGTAAACCGTAGCTGTGTTTTAATATCGAGGACCGCCGCGAGGTTCGGAAGCCTTAAAACATTTTTTATGGGAGCCTTTATACGTCATCGAAATTTGTCAGGCATAAAATAAGGTCGTCGCCGAGATGGCTGTACGTCCTCGCGTTGACATCGACGCGCTCTTGATCTTATTTGATTTTATGACGTCACTTTCGTATACCGTCATCATATGCAGATTTCGGTTTTATCTTTATACATAATTTTCAGTAATAAAATAACAAGAGAGTGAGAATAAATTGAAAATAATTTGACAGATTGTTTGAAAACTTGTTGCCAAATGGCAACAAGTTTGAGCAAAATCTGTCAAATTATTTTCTAATTTATGGAACTCTCGTGTTATATTTGACTAGATTATTTTTTGATTCACAAATTTTTACAATAAAAAAGATCAATAAAACTATCATAAAATTATTGAAAAATTTAATTTAATTAATTATTACTTACAATATATGAAAATATCGTTGACACATTGTGAATATATTAAAAGAATTAACAATTTAAATTAGTACAATGAAAAACGCAATTATTAAAAATATTTCGAGACTCATTATTTATTGAGGATTTGGAATTGCTTGTTATATTAAGTGTTTCCTCCTGCGTATTTTCTCTAAGATTATTTATTATATTTGAATGATGTTCTTGGTTCAATTGTAAGTATAGTTTAATCGAACTTGCAGAATTATGACCAGTGACCTTGATTAGTTCTTGTTCTCCTACACCAGCTTTTGAAAGGTTACTTACTGCACTTGATCTGGCAGAATGGTTAGTTATTCTTTTAGTAACTGTGTCTAGACCTACTTTTTCTGCGGATTCTTTCATCCATTTTGAAATGGAATTTATTCCCACAGGAACGTTTTTATACCAAAAACCATGAGTTTGCCAAGCCGCATTTGGAGTAAGAAACAAGCGTTCGGTTTTAATATTTTCTTCACGTTTACTCATTAGTTTTTCAAAAAGACGAACAGGGCAAATATCTGGGTTATTTATGTTTGGAGTCAACCATTTACTATTAGCGCACCTTGGTGCTCCACCCTATGCAGTTTTTGTAAAGATGGGATTGTATTCAATGCGGCCAGTATTTAATCTTTTTATGTCGGTTTCTTTTTTAAAATAATGAACTAAACATTTCGTAGCTTCTCCTCCCCTCCAAGCTAGTTCATACGATGCAACGTGAAAAAACTTTCTTTGCAATCCACAAGGTGTATCTTCGTCCCAATAGTTAAAAATTTGCAACAATTCTGTATTAGAAAGTGCCACAGAACGTTGTTTGTGCTTTTCAGGATGTTTTTGTAAAATTTTTCTTTTTGCATCTCTTGCATTCCGAGCATTTCTGAATTCTATATCATGGAAAGGATCAAAGGACCTGTTATACTTATTAAAGTAAAGTTCTTGAACTAGTTTTGCCGTTTTATTCCACATTGTCTTTATTACTGGTTCTTTATAATCATTTCCGTCTTTTCTTTTCATATTATAAGCCCAATCTTTTAAAATCAATGCCAGAGTAGCTGTTGTAGTAGATTGATCCAGAATATAATTTCTTTCTTTGGTGAAGGTCTTAAATTGTCTCCATGTAGACTGATTACTTATTAGAGTATTTTTCGAAGTAGTTTCTAAAATCTTTTTTGTAATTTCTGCATTAGAAAAGGTACTAAACCGATGACTTTCACCCATTTCGCGTTGACACAATTAAGTAATTATTTTGACAAGTATCTGACAGTTGCTAGGCAAATAAAAGCTACAGTGATTATTCCTGAGAATAATCACAAGAGATTTATTCCCACTATAATAATGACATAATTGGTTGAAACTTACCCTTGTGACAAATAAAGAAGCATTTCATTGGTTTTAAGAAACGTCAAAAAATAATCTATACTATTATGTCTTGTTTCATACATAATTCCCGAATGCCTACATTATAAATCTATAAATATTTCAGCGTTTTGCTAATGAAAACAATGTTAATTTAATATTCATATCTTGCGGTCTTATTAAGTCACTCTCTACTAGTACACACTTCCGCGGTATAGCATGAGTTCCTGATACATCGGCCGGTCTTTGCTATCGTCGTAGAGTCAAACAGCTTGACTGAGAAAATGAATTGCGTTAATATGTCAACAGTGCAAGGTTGTGCGATTAGGGTTCTCGCTTATCTTAACAAATTAATGTGGCAAAGTTTTTTAGCACACGCGAACTTGTTATTAAGTGTCACGCGTAAGAATATACGCCAGATAACATGCCTAAACAACACCATGAATGCTAACAAGATCGCATTCTGTCACTTGGGTTTCAGTTCTATACAGATTGGACTTTTGGAATAGCTATATCGTTTACTCTGCTGTAGTCTGTACAATTAATCTCATTATGGTATCAATCGGCTCTAAAATACTTTCTGATTTTTTTTAATTTGCATGTAGAATTGAAATACTAACAAGGCAATATCATAAAAATAGTTTTTGTAATCAACATCAGCTGTCAAAAAATAACGTAAAAGGGCCTTAAAAACTTCATTAATTTGTATAAGTTTTTATTCCAAGGCGTAGTGTTAACTTCGGGCTTTTGCTGTTTAAAATAGCGAGGCTGTAATAGAAAAACTACCATTAAAATTTTGACAAAAAAAGTTATTTAGAACTTCTTTTTCATAGATTTTGATATTTTTCTAAAATTAAAAATACAAAGATGGCATCTTGTGATGTCACACTATCTACATATAATAAGGAAAATGTTTGTGTGACATTGTCAGGTAGTACTTTGATTTTAACTCCATTATTGTTATAAATGTCTTTGACAAGATTATTGGCTTATATATATATATATGCTTATTCTAGCTACTACACATCATGCAATCCATATAATAGTAGCTACCCTAAATTTCACAAAACAACTACACTGAAAAAAATTTTGATGTGAATTTACGGTAGGAATAGTAGGTTTTCTTCATCAGTGTAATTTTACATCTCAATTGTATTTTTACATAGTCATTGTATATTTACACTGTGATTTCACAAGAATTTTGCTGAAATATTACACCGATTTTAATGTATTATTTTAAGTGTTATCAATGCGTAATATTTAAACATCAATTTAAATGTAATTTTACTATTATTTCAATGTAATGTTCAATTAAATATGCAGTATCTTTGATTTGTATAATTTTATTCTGATCTTGAGCAGATATTAACATTATCTATCATGTAATACAAAAAAAAGAAACAGTAACATCATGTACACAGTCAAACGTTACAATAGCACGGTCAAACAAAATGGTATAGATATAATTACTTGTAAAAGATAAATATGTAGACGTACATACAAGTATGAAATAGTTTGAGGGACATAAAAATACATTAGAACTACAGAGAAGCAATTAATAAATACACACGGATAAATATATAAATGCACTTCGGTCAAGCATGAACACACCTACTCGTTCACTGTTTTTCTGACAAACACACTTGGTGCAAGATGTTCCGCATCTGTATCTGTAAGAACAAGGAAACATATTAGACAGACACAAAAAAGTTAACCTAAAAAGAAGATTGCACATTATCTTTCTGTTGGTATAAAACCCTTCAATCTTAAAGCTAATTTTCACAAAGAAACGTAGAAGACTGTACTTACAGCTTTCATCCAGGTATGGCGTTAACGTTAAGACATCAATTTCTAATGGCTAATTGTCGTCGTTGGTGATCTACAAAGGCAATACAATTGTTCTGCAGTGTGACATGGTATTTTAACCTACACCTACATGGTATCTAGATAAGTTTTAGTTCACTGTATCATTGTTACTTACCGGAGACAGAAATACAACGCGCCCAACTACATATTGCACTCGATGGTATGCGTGCCGGCGTTCGTTTGCAAAACAGCTGATCAAACGTAGCGCATGCGTCTGGGTATTACAATATCAACAAACTCGCTATTATAATAGTAAAATCACAACATACTTTGTAATTTTACTAATTTAAGGTATATTTTCATTGTATTTTTACTAAAAGATCATTGTAATTGAAATAAAGCAGCAATATCGCTGTAATAGTACACAGACTTGTAAAAATAATAGGAATTACGTGCAATTTTTATACTTACCACATTTCTATTGTAATTTTCACAATATTTATGTGTAATTTTACAGCCATTTTTCTCAGTGTAGAATTATTTATTAACTTTATTAGAATAGAAACTTTACACCAGGGTCATACCGCGAATTTTTGATTTTAAGTTACCAAAACCAAGAGATCGCTGTGCTGGTAACGACTGTCACGGCTATTTAAAAAGGATTTTCATAAAACATCGAACATCTTTCTACAACAATTCTAAAGGATGGGTCGTCTTTTTGGTATAATGTTGTATCAAAATAATGATAAAAGCCCCCATTGCTCATGTATAGTCGTTAAAGGGTAGATTTATACTATATATTTATTTGTAAGGAACACATCCACCTTTAATTTTTAAAATTTCTCTGGTAGTTTGTCATTTTTATTTGACTCGCGCAATCGTTATGGTTTAAACTAGCATTGAAACATCTAGCCTTTAGCTCCCTTTGGTACGGCGCCGTGTGTTACCTTTCACAAAATTTCTATGTCCTTCAGTTATTAATATGCCTCGGTTTCCACATTTTCTTCACTTTTTCATATTTTTATTAGGGCCGTGGAGGACGATTGTTTGTCAGGAAATATTAATATTGAAATCGGTTCACCCGGAAGCGGGCGACGGGGTGAGGGGCTCTGTTTGATCGCCATCTTATCGAACGGAAATAACTTTGTATATTAAAAAGCTAATAAGAATTTTTTGTCCTCGTCCTTCGGATTTGGACGACATTTTTATTAGATTGGAAGATTCGGGAGCTCATGAATTTTGGGACAGCTTAAAAATGCTGCCTTGAAAACGCCTCGACTTTAAACCTTGACGTTGTATCATTGAATAGGTTGGGATTGATTTAATTAAAGAAAAATATTTTGTTATTTAAAATATCAGTGAATAAAACATGTTTCTTTTTATATTTGATATAATCATTACTAAAGTATGTTTATTTTTTGTTTCAGGTATGTAAACCATGATATTCCAGGACTCTGAATTCAATTTAGTAGCGCCAGTAAGTAAAAATTACCATTAATGTATATATTGTACATATAATCGTGATAAAATCGTAATAAAACTGTCATGTGCGTCCAAAAATATATCCAATTCAGCAGCACGTCATGACATGTTAATTAACGAATGAATAACATGTATTTGAATTCATTATTAAATCGTCAAAATGTCGGTTAACGACAAAGCTTCGCGCCTCAAAGCGAAAATCGGACAAAAGCCGCTATGAAACCGCAACAGTGGATTTTAATTCCGGCCGGGCAGCTTTTATTATTATTGGAAATAGACAAATATGTAAATCAACAATGGTCCTCTGCTCGACTGTGGTCCGTTTTTATTAAATTCTCGTATTAATGGACCTATTTTGTTATTGAACTTTCGCGCGATGCCGCTTCAAATTAAAATATATATTTGGATAAATTTCGGTTTGAATTGAAAGGTTTAAGGTTTTATTCATTTTGGAGCATTTGGCTGGATAACGATCAACGTTTATTGCAAGTTTAAGTGGTTTTACGACTGTTTTTGTTTGTGTGATTATCAATTTATAATTCAGGATTTTTATATTAAGCATGTGTTTTGATAGGTTTTGCGTGTCATACATTTTCAACTTTTTTTGTAGTTAACATACACTAGTGTGTAATTTCAACAAATCTTATAGATCTTATAAAGTAAATAATATAGAAGTCATAACTTATAAAAAAAATCAAAAACTAAGATTATTTATTATATTAGCTAATGCAACTCAAGAGCAATTTTTCTTAGTGTGTTATTGAAAAAATATCTGCGTACTTTATGAGTGACTGGTCTGAGATTTTATGGTTTTTATATTGTTTATTGATGCATATTAAATAATTATTATAAATTTCATCAAGATTCTTCTATCATTTTTCGAGTTGTTACATTTTAACTGTCTCTAGAGCAATTTTTATTAGTCTTTGATACTTAAAAAAGTTCTGCGTACTTTATGTGTGACTGATCTGAGATTTTATGGTTTTTATATTGTTCATTGATGCATATTAAATAATTATTATAAATTTCATCAAGATTCTTCTATTATTTTTCGAGTTGTTAGTTTTTAACTGTTTCTAGAGCAATTTTTATTAGTCTTTGTTTATTTAAAAAGATCTGCTTAAGTTATGAGTGACTGATCTGAGATTTTATGGTTTTTATATTGTTTGTTGATGCATATTAAATAATTATTATAAATTTCATCAAGATTCTTCTATTATTTTTCGAGTTGTTACTTTCTAACTGTCTCTAGAGCAATTTTTATTAGTCTTTGTTACTTAAAAAACTTCTGCGTATTTTACGAGTGACTGATCTGAGATTTTATGGTTTTTATATTGTTTATTGATGCATATTAAATAATTATTATAAAATTCATGAAGATTCTTTTATTATTTTTCGAGTTGTTACTTTTTAACTGTCTCCAGAGCAATTTTTATTAGTCTTTGTCATTTAAAAAAAATCTGCGTATTTTACGAGTGACTGATCTGAGATTTTTTGGTTTTTATATTGTTTATTGATGCATATTAAATAATTATTATAAATTTCATCAAGATTCTTCTATTATTTTTCGAGTTGTTACTTTTTAACTGTCTCTAGAGAAATTTTTATTAGTCTGTCACTTAAAAAAATGCTGCGTATTTTACGAGTGACTGATCTGAGATTTTTTGGTTTTTATATTGTTTATTGAAGCATATTAAATAATTATTATAAATTTCATCAAGATTCTGCTATTATTTTTCGAGTTGTTACTTTTTAACTGTCTCTAGAGCAATTTTTATTAGTCTTTGTCACTTAAAAAAAATCTTCGTATTTTACGAGTGACTGATCTGAGAGTTTTTGGTTTTTATATTGTTTATTAAAGCATATTAAATAATTATTATAAATTTCATCAAGATTATTCTATTATTTTTCGAGTTGTTACTTTTTAACTGTCTCCAGAGAAATTTCTATTAGTCTTTGTAACTTTAAAAAATTCTGCGTATTTTACGAGTGACTGATCAGAGATTTTTTGGTTTTTATTTTGTTTATTGGTGCATGTTAAATAATTATTATAAAATTCATCAAGATTCTTCTATTATTTTTCGAGTTGTTACTTTTTAACTGTCTCTAGAGCAATTTTTATTAGTCTTTGTCACTTAAAAAAATTCTGCGTATTTTACGAGTGACTGATCAGAGATTTTTTGTTTTTATTTTGTTTATTGAAGCATATTAAATAATTATTATAAATTTCAACAAGATTCTTCTATTATTTTTCGAGTTGTTACTTTTTAACTGTCTCCAGAGCAATTTTTATTAGTCTTTGCCACTTAAAAAAATTCTGCGTATTTTACGAGTGACTGATCAGAGATTTTTTGGTTTTTATTTTGTTTATTGATGCATATTAAATAATTATTATAAAATTCATCAAGATTCTTCTATTATTTTTCGAGTTGTTACTTTTTAACTGTCTCTAGAGTAATTTTTATTAGTCTGTCACTTAAAAAAATTCTCCGTATTTTACGAGTGACTGATCTGAGATTTTTTGGTTTTTATATTGTTTATTGAAGCATATTAAATAATTATTATGAAATTCATCAAGATTCTTCTAATATTTTTCGAGTTGTTACGTTTTAACTGTCTCTAGAGCAATTTTTATTAGTCTTTGCCACTTAAAAAAATTCTGCGTATTTTACGAGTGACTGATCAGAGATTTTTTGGTTTTTATTTTGTTTATTGATGCATATTAAATAATTATTATAAAATTCATCAAGATTCTTCTATTATTTTTCGAGTTGTTACTTTTTAACTGTCTCTAGAGTAATTTTTATTAGTCGTCACTTAAAAAAATTCTCCGTATTTTACGAGTGACTGATCTGAGATTTTTTGGATTTTATATTGTTTATTGAAGCATATTAAATAATTATTATGAAATTCATCAAGATTCTTCTAATATTTTTCGAGTTGTTACGTTTTAACTGTCTCTAGAGCAATTTTTATTAGTCTTTGCCACTTAAAAAAATTCTGCGTATTTTACGAGTGACTGATCAGAGATTTTTTGGTTTTTATTTTGTTTATTGATGCATATTAAATAATTATTATAAAATTCATCAAGATTCTTCTATTATTTTTCGAGTTGTTACTTTTTAACTGTCTCTAGAGTAATTTTTATTAGTCGTCACTTAAAAAAATTCTCCGTATTTTACGAGTGACTGATCTGAGATTTTTTGGATTTTATATTGTTTATTGAAGCATATTAAATAATTATTATGAAATTCATCAAGATTCTTCTAATATTTTTCGAGTTGTTACGTTTTAACTGTCTCTAGAGCAATTTTTATTAGTCTTTGCCACTTAAAAAAATTCTGCGTATTTTACGAGTGACTGATCAGAGATTTTTTGGTTTTTATTTTGTTTATTGATGCATATTAAATAATTATTATAAAATTCATCAAGATTCTTCTATTATTTTTCGAGTTGTTACTTTTTAACTGTCTCCAGAGCAATTTTTATTAGTCTTTGTAACTTAAAAACATTCTGCGTATTTTACGAGTGACTGATCAGAGATTTTTTGGTTTTTATATTGTTTATTGAAGCATATTAAATAATTATTATGAAATTCATCAAGATTCTTCTATTATTTTTCGAGTTGTTACCTTTTAACTGTCTCCAGAGCAATTTTTATTAGTCTTTGTAACTTAAAAACATTCTGCGTATTTTACGAGTGACTGATCAGAGATTTTTTGGTTTTTATTTTGTTTATTGATGCATATTAAATAATTATTATAAAATTCATCAAGATTCTTCTATTATTTTTCGAGTTGTTACTTTTTAACTGTCTCTAGAGTAATTTTTATTAGTCTGTCACTTAAAAAAATTCTCCGTATTTTACGAGGGACTGATCTGAGATTTTTTGGTTTTTATATTGTTTATTGAAGCATATTAAATAATTATTATGAAATTCATCAAGATTCTTCTACTATTTTTCGAGTTGTTACGTTTTAACTGTCTCTAGAGCAATTTTTATTAGTCTTTGTCACTTAAAAAAATTCTGCGTATTTTACGAGTGACTGATCTGAGATTTTTTGGTTTTTATATTGTTTATTGAAGCATATTAAATAATTATTATGAAATTCATCAAGATTCTTCTATTATTTTTCGAGTTGTTACTTTTTAACTGTCTCTAGAGCAATTCTTATTAGTCTTTGTTACTTAAAAAACTTCTGCGTATTTTACGAGTGACTGATCTGAGATTTTATGGTTTTTATATTGTTTATTGATGCATATTAAATAATTATTATAAAATTCATCAAGATTCTTCTATTATTTTTCGAGTTGTTACGTTTTAACTGTCTCTAGAGCAATTTTTATTAGTCTTTGTCTCATAAAAAAATTCTGCGTATTTTACGAGTGACTGATCTGAGATTTTTTGGTTTTTATATTGTTTATTGAAGCATATTAAATGATTATTATAAATTTCATCAAGATTCTTCTACTATTTTTCGAGTTGTTACTTTCTAGCTGTCACTAGAGCAATTCTTATTGGTCTTTATTACTTTAAAAAAATCTGCGTATTTTACGAGTGATTAATCTGAGATTTTTTGGTTTTTATATTGTGTATTGAAGCATATTAAATAATTATTATAAATTTCATCAAGATTCTTCTATTATTTTTCGAGTTGTTACTTTTTAACTGTCGCCAGAGCAATTTTTATCAGTCTTTGTTACTTAAAAAAATGCTGTGTATTTTACGAGTGACTGATCTGAGATTTTATGGCTTTTATATTGTTTATTGATGCATATTAAATAATTATTATATATTTCATCAAGATTCTCCTATTATTTTTCGAGTTGTTACGTTTTAACTGTCTCTAGAGCAATTTTTATTAGTCTTTGTCACTTAAAAAAATGCTGTGTATTTTACAAGTGACTGATCTGAGATTTTATGGCTTTTATATTGTTTATTGATGCATATTAAATAATTATTATATATTTCATCAAGATTCTCCTATTATTTTTCGAGTTGTTACTTTTTAACTGTCTCCAGAGCAATTTTTATTAGTCTTTGTCACTTAAAAAAAATCTGCGTATTTTACGAGTGACTGATCTGAGATTTTTTTGTTTATATATTGTTTATTGAAGCATATTCAATAATTATTATAAATTTCATTAAGATTCTTCTATTATTTTTCGAGTTGTTACTTTTTAACTGTATCTAGAGCAATTATTATTAGTCTTTGTTACTTAAAAAAATTCTGCGTACTTTATGAGTGACTGATCTGAGATTTTATGGTTTTTATATTGTTTATTGATGCATATTAAATATTTATTATAAAATTCATCAAGATTCTTCTATTATTTTTCGAGTTGTTATTTTTTAACTGTCTCTAGAGCAATTTTTATTAGTCTTTGTCACTTAAAAAAAATCTGCGTATTTTACGAGTGACTGATCTGAGATTTTTTTGTTTTTATATTGTTTATTAAAGCATATTAAATAATTATTATAAATTTCATCAAGATTCTTCTATTATTTTTCGAGTTGTTACTTTTTAACTGTCTCTAGAGCAATTTTTATTAGTCTTTGTTATTTGAAAAAAAACTGCGTACTTTATGAGTGACTGATTTGAGATTTTATGGCTTTTATATTGTTTATTGATGCATATTAAATAATTATTAATTTCATCAAGATTCTTTTTCGAGTTGTTGTGTTTTAACTGTGCAATTTTTATTAGTCTTGGTACTTAAAAAAATTCAGCGTGCTCTATGAGCGACTGATCTTTTTTTAACGTTTTTGTGCCCAGCTTTGAAAATATTTAATGTTAATTTACTGAAATAATTTTTTTCTCGTCATTAAAAATTTATTTTCAGTGTAAATGAACATGTTTCATTGTCTGAGTATTAATAAAAACAATAAGACGCCTCTATATTCATTATCCTTGCTTTAATAAACTTTATTTATAGAGGCAACTAGTTTCGGTTGTTTAATCATCTTCAGCCCTAAATCTAAAAATAGTGAGCTTACTCTTGTAAATTGCTGGAAACTGGTCATAAAATGAATTATAAGTATGTAAATTTAGGTACAACATAATTGTGACAAAGGCTTTAGAATGGATCTACTAGAACACCTGGAGATCGATAAACATAAAAATAGACCCAAACATTAAATCGTTGAAACGTTCAAAGATTAAACACCTCCACAACAACTAAGATAAAGATATAACTGTTACAAATCTGTATCTTGTAAACGAGCAAGCCGGGATTTAGATAGTCGGATACAAGTGCCAAAATTTGGCCTGACCCCCGAAATTGATCACAGTTTATAATGAAATCTGATAAGGAACCGAACGGGACAATAATAGGGTGGCACAAGTTCGCAGAAACTGGCCCTGTATATCTTGTTTATGGCTTCAGCATCTCCCCCTTTCTCCACCACGGTCCCGCTTAATATCCCTCCCTCTAAACCTAAAAGGTTTAAGATCTACTAAACCGGCAACCCTTAACGGTGATCGCTACACAATTATCAGTTGATGTATTGTCCGCTAGGTGGCAGGCCGAACGGCCTAACAAATCCCCACACGATCAGGTCACCAACTCCCTCCAAAGCCTGCGCTTTGTCAACTTTGACATCTATAATTTCCTTTTCGAAACTTTCACTTCACCCACTCGCCAAAAACTTAGAGTCGTAGGATCGTTATGGTAGGGGTAGTTTCGCGATCAGCTAACAGGTTAAGAGCTTTTTTGACTTGGAGCTTTCGCGTGTCCCGCGTCATGAATTATGAATATGCCTCGAGTGGGATTCTCTCCGATTGTCGAAGTTTTTCTATTTTATGCGAGCGAATCGTTGGTGAGGGTTATTGAAAAAGTTGGGCGATTTTATTATATTAATTTTGCTGGGTGAATCAGGGATTCGAATACCGGAAATACTAGACAAGTTTTAGGGTGACTTTTATGTCTTGTAATGACTTCTTAAAATTGCTCGTTCATCAGTTAGTTATATTATTATATTTTTTTTATTATCTTGTAATTGCTTGAAGTACAATTAATTAATCCAGAAAAATAGATAGGCTATAGCTGGATGATACCAAGGTCTTTCTGGACGACTGAAAATATATTAGATGCCACTGTGACCTTACTCAACAAATTTATTTCAAAAATGAGCCTTTGTGTCTGCGCATTTTTTATGTAGACCGTCTCAAACAGATATAATTCACTTTTAGCAGTAATGAGATCATTAAAATTAGATATCCCTCTAACGTATATACATTTGGAAAGCATGCTGCTTGCAAAGTAAAAATTTATAACAATGTCGCCTTTCAACAAAACCTTTTGTTAAAAGAGGAAGGAAATATCAATATATTTGCCAAAATAAATTTATATATTCGACGTTCGGCTGTGCAGACGAGTTTTTTACGCCATATACTTGGTATTTGCAATACCCAGTTGAAGTGGGTATAGCAAATGCAAAGGCGACAAATATTGGTGCATTTATTTGTACTCGATGAAAATTTTAGTACGCTGTTTAATTTTTCCATTTTTTAATTTCGTTTTGTGTGTAGTAGGCCGTATACGAAGATTGACAATAGATTTGTAATTATTAGTCAGATTTTTGATTTTTCTAAAGGGCGAAAACCGCATAAAATTGTAATTTTGTGAAACCGTCAGACAGACAGTTTTCCGGAAACCGTCAGACAGAAATAAAAAAAAAATATTGTTGTTTTTACCTGTCCACATAAACCCAATGTTATTTCTTTCCAAGAAAAACGTACACCGTATACAGAGTGTATCCTAAGTTGATGCTTTTCTATGAACAATCTAGATGATACTCACTTATGAGCTTTCAAAATATAACCTTTTTGTTAAATAAAAGAGCTACACAAAATTGTCTCTACTATTAAAACATTTTTAATCGTTTTTGTTTCTCTTCAAGTAGTAAACATAATAATTTAATAACAGCATGTCTATAAAATAATTTATTTCGAAAAGAATGCTTTTTTTGCTTGTATTTATACATTTGTCGATTTTTATGTTTATTATTTGAAGAGAAACGAAAGCGGTTAAAAATATTTTAATAGTAGAGACAATTTTGTGTAGGTTTTTTATTCAACAAACAGGTTATATTTTGAAAGCTCATTTGTTTAAATATTTGTTTCAGAAGCTAATTGATCTGTATTTCAGACAATATTAAGATATATTTATACAACGAACCTAGTAGTACCATTGGATTTAGCAGAACTTTAAAGATGACGAAGAAACCATATCACTTCTTTTATGGGCAATATCTTCCTAATTTAAATAAAAAAATATATATTTTTTCTCATTAAAATAATAATTTACTTAAACTAGTTCACATCAAAGGACCAATTGTATTGTTTTACAGTCTGTTAAAATTAGATGCTGCGAATTAATAATGCAGAAAGCTGATGAATTAAACAAAAAATCATTAAAATGAAACAAAAAGTTTCGTCAAGAATTATGTAATTGTAAATCATGTAACCCTTATGTAATTAAAACTATGTCGGCATTATAAAATAAAACCTTGCTTGTTCGTAATCAAATTATCAGTTTGATTTGAAAAAGCTAATGTGCAAATGAGGCGAACTAATCAAAAAAAATAGGTAGTGCCCATTCGGTACGCACATGTAGCAAGTCCTCAAAGAAGATTTTCACGTATTAGAAAATGCTATGTGGCGATGCATCAATGTCCGATGCATTTACTGTTGCAGTTCAACTGTGACGGTCCGAAATCATAAGCGAATATTGTACAAATTCGTTGGTATGTTATAGATTTTTTTGAGTTTTATAAAAATCAGCCGGTAATAAAGTTTGGATGACAAATATTCGGTGAACGAACTTAAAAGGAAAAATAAATCACTCATGGCATCGGTTAGACCAATCAATAACAAAAATTTTCGATTTGCGTGGCAAATATATTTGCCACACATTTGCCATATTTGCGAATATGTAGCGGCATCACAAATATTCACTGTAGAACGAAATAAGCAAAAATTAGTTGTAATTTAAACCGACCTCGGCCAAACCACTTCGGATCAAATGAATGCAAATTACCTTCTAAACCGTGGAAAAATAGCTACACCATTCATGACAAAAGAAACTTTTCAAACGTGCACCATTAAAACTAAACCGAAGCTTCGAAACAGTTTAAAAATAAAAAAGAAAAACTCTCTAACTAACCAGTTACCTGGAAAACTTTAGCCACCGTCCTCAACTCGCCAAATTAATCAACAAAACCGAGCTAACGAAAAGATAATCTGTCAGGTTTAACTTTAATTCTAACCCAAGTGGAAAAGTTCGTTCCTAAATTTTCCTCAACTATTACGAACTATTCCAAACTGTCGACTTGAACGAACCGAATAACTGTTAGAGACAGTTGTGGCGTCAGTTTATCGGTTTGCGTTTCATTCGCGTGCTTTTTGACAGTATATTATGCGCGCTGGCGCTCGTATTCATCTGTTAATTAACGATTATTACTAGGACAACGCGCACTTTGTTTTTATTGCACCTCCATGCGCCGCTTGCTATGTTTAAAGCAACATTAAAACGAAATTATGGACCCCAAGTTGTGAACTGTGCATGTGCCACGTTCTCTGTTATAGTTATTCTGGGGACCATTAGAAAAGTTTAAAGTACTGTTGGTAATAAAGAAGCATATACGGTTGTTTATCGCAGCATGATGGTATATGAAATTTTGGTAGATAGAACTAGTAAAATGTGCTGCAGAGATAAACATAAATAAGTTTTGTTCCACTAATGCAAAATCGGTAAAATTGTTTTTAGTTTAAATGTGTTTAGCTCACAGATAAATCGATTAATTAATCCTGAAAATTACAGCTCCCTATCGCTTGTACTTTATTCGGGAGAAGTTTTCATAAATTTCGAATATGAACTAAATTAGGTTCATAGGATAAAAATTATTATTGAATGTGTTTACCTCACAGATAAGTCGGTTAATTACTACTGAAAATTACAGCTCTCTATCGCTTGTACTTTATTCGGGAGAAGGTTTCATAAATTTCGAATATGAACAAAATTAGCCACTGGATTGTAATGGTCTTACTTGATGTGTCATGGTGAACAAAGTTGATAGGATAAAAATTATTATTGAATGTGTTTAGGTCACAGATAAATCGGTTAATTAATCCTGAAAATTGCAGCTCCCCATCGCTTGTACATTATTCGGGAGAATTTTTCATAAATTTCGAATATGAACAAAGTTAGCCACTGGATTGTAATGATCTTACTTGATGTGTCATGGTGAGCGAAGTTGATAGGATAAAAATTATTATTGGATGTGTGTTTACCTCACAGATAAATCGGTTAATTAATCCGGAAAGTTACAGCTTCCTATCGCTTGTACTTACTTCGGGAGAACCATTCATAAATTTCGAATATGAACAAAGTTAGCCACTGGATTGTAATGATCTTACTTGATGTGTCATGGTGAGCGAAGTTGATAGGATAAAAATTATTATTGGATGTGTGTTTACCTCACAGATAAATCGGTTAATTAATCCGGAAAGTTACAGCTTCCTATCGCTTGTACTTACTTCGGGAGAACCATTCATAAATTTCGAATATAAACAAAATTAGCCACTGAAGGATTGTAATGATCTTACTTGATGTGTCATGGTGAGCAAAGTTATTAGGTTAAAAATTATTATTGAATGTTTTTAGCTCACAGATAAATCGTTTAATTAATCCTGAAAACTGCAGCTCCCTATCGCTTGTACATTATTCGGGAGAAGTTTTCATAAATTTCTAATATGAACAAAATTAGCCACTGGATTGTAATGGTCTTACTTGATGTGTCATGGTGAACAAGGTTGATAGGATAAAAATTATTATTGAATGTGTTTAGCTCACAGATAAATCGGTTAATTAATCCTGAAAATTGCAGCTCCCCATCGCTTGTACATTATTCGGGAGAATTTTTCATAAATTTCGAATATGAACAAAGTTAGCCACTGGATTGTAATGATCTTACTTGATGTGTCATGGTGAGCGAAGTTGATAGGATAAAAATTATTATTGGATGTGTGTTTACCTCACAGATAAATCGGTTAATTAATCCGGAAAGTTACAGCTTCCTATCGCTTGTACTTACTTCGGGAGAACCATTCATAAATTTCGAATATGAACAAAGTTAGCCACTGGATTGTAATGATCTTACTTGATGTGTCATGGTGAGCGAAGTTGATAGGATAAAAATTATTATTGGATGTGTGTTTACCTCACAGATAAATCGGTTAATTAATCCGGAAAGTTACAGCTTCCTATCGCTTGTACTTACTTCGGGAGAACCATTCATAAATTTCGAATATAAACAAAATTAGCCACTGAAGGATTGTAATGATCTTACTTGATGTGTCATGGTGAGCAAAGTTATTAGGTTAAAAATTATTATTGAATGTTTTTAGCTCACAGATAAATCGTTTAATTAATCCTGAAAACTGCAGCTCCCTATCGCTTGTACTTTATTCGGGAGAAGATTTCATAAATTTTGAATATGAACAAAATTAGCCACTGGAGGATTGTAATGATCTTACTTGATGTGTCATTGTGAGCGAAGTTGATAGGTTAAAAATTATTATTGAATGTGTTTAGCTCACAGATAAATCGGTTAATTAATCCTGAAAATTACAGCTCCCTATCGCTTGTACTTTATTCGGGAGAAGATTTCATAAATTTTGAATATGAACAAAATTAGCCACTGGAGGATTGTAATGATCTTACTTGATGTGTCATTGTGAGCGAAGTTGATAGGTTAAAAATTATTATTGAATGTGTTTAGCTCACAGATAAATCGGTTAATTAATCCTGAAAATTACAGCTCCCTATCGCTTGTACTTTATTCGGGAGGAGTTATCATAAATTTCGAACATGAACAAAATTACCCACTGGACTGTAATGATCTTACTTGATGTGTCATGGTGAACAAAGTTGATAGAATAAAAATTATTATTGAATGTGTTTAGCTCACAGATAAATCGGTTAATTAATCCTTTCAAATTACTACTCCCTATCGCTTGTACTTTATTCGGGAGAAGTTTACATAAATTTCGAATATGAACAAAATTAGCCACTGGATTGTAATGATCTTACTTGATGTGTCATGGTGACCAAAGTTGATAGGATAAAAATTATTATTGAATGTATTTAGCTCACAGATAAATCGGTTAATTAGTCCTGAAAATTACAGCTCCCTATCGCTTGTACTTTATTCGGGAGAAGCTTTCATATATTACGAATATGAACAAAATTAGCCACTGGACTGTAATGATCTTACTTGATGTGTTATGGTGACCAAAGTTGATAGGATAAAAATTATTATTGAATGTGTTTAGCTCACAGATAAATCGGTTAATTAATCCTGAAAATTACAGCTCCCTATCGCTTGTACTTTATTCGGGAGAAGCTTTTATAAATTTCGAATATGAACAAAATTAGCCACTGGATTGTAATGGTCTTACTTGATGTGTCATGGTGAACAAAGTTGATAGGATAAAAATTATTATTGAATGTGTTTAGCTCACAGATAAATCGGTTAATTAATCCTGAAAATTGCAGCTCCCTATCGCTTGTACATTATTCGGGAGAAGTTTTCATAAATTTCGAATATGGATAAAATTAGCCATTTGATGTTAATGGTCTTACTTCATGTGTCATGGTGAGCAAAGTTAATAGGATAAAAATTATTATTGAATGTGTTTAGCTCACAGATAAATCGGTTAATTAATCTTGAAAATTACAGCTCCCTATCGCTTGTACTTTTTTCGGGAGAAGCTTTTATAAATTTCGAATATGAACAAAATTAGCCACTGGACTGTAATGGTCTTACTTGATGTGTCATGGTGAACAAAGTTGATAGGATAAAAATTATTATTGAATGTGTTTAGCTCACAGATAAATCGGTTAATTAATCCTGAAAATTGCAGCTCCCTATCGCTTGTACATTATTCGGGAGAAGTTTTCATAAATTTCGAATATGGATAAAATTAGCCATTTGATGTTAATGGTCTTACTTCATGTGTCATGGTGAGCAAAGTTAATAGGATAAAAATTATTATTGAATGTGTTTAGCTCACAGATAAATCGGTTAATTAATCTTGAAAATTACAGCTCCCTATCGCTTGTACTTTTTTCGGGAGAAGCTTTTATAAATTTCGAATATGAACAAAATTAGCCACTGGACTGTAATGGTCTTACTTGATGTGTCATGGTGAACAAAGTTGATAGGATAAAAATTATTATTGAATGTGTTTAGCTCACAGATAAATCGGTTAATTAATCCTGAAAATTGCAGCTCCCTATCGCTTGTACATTATTCGGGAGAAGTTTTCATAAATTTCGAATATGGATAAAATTAGCCATTTGATGTTAATGGTCTTACTTCATGTGTCATGGTGAGCAAAGTTAATAGGATAAAAATTATTATTGAATGTGTTTAGCTCACAGATAAATCGGTTAATTAATCTTGAAAATTACAGCTCCCTATCGCTTGTACTTTATTCGGGAGAAGCTTTTATAAATTTCGAATATGAACAAAATTAGCCACTGGACTGTAATGGTCTTACTTGATGTGTCATGGTGAACAAAGTTGATAGGATAAAAATTATTATTGAATGTGTTTAGCTCACAGATAAATCGGTTAATTAATCCTGAAAATTGCAGCTCCCTATCGCTTGTACATTATTCGGGAGAAGTTTTCATAAATTTCGAATATGGATAAAATTAGCCATTTGATGTTAATGGTCTTACTTCATGTGTCATGGTGAGCAAAGTTAATAGGATAAAAATTATTATTGAATGTGTTTAGCTCACAGATAAATCGGTTAATTAATCTTGAAAATTACAGCTCCCTATCGCTTGTACTTTATTCGGGAGAAGCTTTTATAAATTTCGAATATGAACAAAATTAGCCACTGGACTGTAATGGTCTTACTTGATGTGTCATGGTGAACAAAGTTGATAGGATAAAAATTATTATTGAATGTGTTTAGCTCACAGATAAATCGGTTAATTAATCCTGAAAATTGCAGCTCCCTATCGCTTGTACATTATTCGGGAGAAGTTTTCATAAATTTCGAATATGAACAAAATTAGCCACTGGACTGTAATGGTCTTACTTGATGTGTCATGGTGAACAAAGTTGATAGGATAAAAATTATTATTGAATGTGTTTAGCTCACAGATAAATCGGTTAATTAATCCTGAAAATTGCAGCTCCCTATCGCTTGTACATTATTCGGGAGAAGTTTTCATAAATTTCGAATATGGATAAAATTAGCCATTTGATGTTAATGGTCTTACTTCATGTGTCATGGTGAGCAAAGTTAATAGGATAAAAATTATTATTGAATGTGTTTAGCTCACAGATAAATCGGTTAATTAATCTTGAAAATTACAGCTCCCTATCGCTTGTACTTTATTCGGGAGAAGCTTTTATAAATTTCGAATATGAACAAAATTAGCCACTGGACTGTAATGGTCTTACTTGATGTGTCATGGTGAACAAAGTTGATAGGATAAAAATTATTATTGAATGTGTTTAGCTCACAGATAAATCGGTTAATTAATCTTGAAAATTACAGCTCCCTATCGCTTGTACTTTATTCGGGAGAAGCTTTTATAAATTTCGAATATGAACAAAATTAGCCACTGGATTGTAATGGTCTTACTTGATGTGTCATGGTGAACAAAGTTGATAGGATAAAAATTATTATTTAATGTGTTTAGCTCACAGATAAATCGGTTAATTAATCCTGAAAATTGCAGCTCCCTATCGCTTGTACATTATTCGGGAGAAGTTTTCATAAATTTCGAATATGGATAAAATTAGCCATTTGATGTTAATGGTCTTACTTCATGTGTCATGGTGAGCAAAGTTGATAGGATAAAAATTATTATTGAATGTGTTTAGCTCACAGATAAATCGGTTAATTAATCTTGAAAATTACAGCTCCCTATCGCTGGTACTTTATTCGGGAGAAGTTTTCATAAATTTCGAACATGAACAAAATTAGCCACTGGATTGTAATGGTCTTACTTCATGTGTCATGGTGAGCAAAGTTGATAGGATAAAAATTATTATTGAATGTGTTTAGCTCACAGATAAATCGGTTAATTAATCCTGAAAATTACAGCTCCCTATCGCTTGTACTTTATTCGGGAGAAGTTTACATAAATTTCGAATATGAACAAAATTAGCCACTGGATTGTAATGGTCTTACTTCATGTGTCATGGTGAACAAAGTTGATAGGATAACAATTATTATTGGATGTGTTTAGCTCACAGATAAATCGGTTAGTTAATCCTGAAAATTACAGCTCCTTATCACTTGTAGTTTAATCGGGAGAATTTTTGTGGTAGGTATTACTCGAATAAGGAAAGTCGTTTATATTTTATCACAAAATGCTAAACACCGCTTTAAAATTTATCAGAATACCACAAATACCTACCCCAAACCTATACAACATCGTCAGCGAACTTCAGGAAAGGGTTCCGCTCAAAAAACACTTAAAACATTCGCCGTAACAGAGGCCAGTATCCGTCAAATAAGCGAATAACAAGTTCGAAAGTTGTGTTGGGTTGAGCGTCGTCAACGACGACGGTGCTCGAATCCTGTTAAAAAGTTGGCCGGAAACAAGCGATCCGCATGATCACCGGGCTTTTTCGTCGCGGGCCGCCGGGGACGCGCGCGCGCGCGCGCCTGAAAACAAAGGGCCGTAAATATCACTTAATTTATGTCGCGGAAGGGCGAACGTGTTAGGTACGCTTTATAAAAAAGCGCGTAACGAGCACATAAACTGCAGAAAGCTTTCGACATAAATTTATACGACTTCTTGTAGGACGTCGTCGCTACACCGTCCGACCAGTGTCGAACGATTCGAACCGATACAACACTAAACGCTTGTCGCGCATAAAACTCGATATCAATCGTCGATAGAAACGTTTACAGATTTTATAGTGGTATTATATATGACGAATAAGATAGTCGAAGCGATTTTAAGGTTAGAGGGAAGAAGATTTATGGGTTAAGATTGTTTAGGTCTCGCCTAAAGCCGGGGCTACATATTCGTATACTTGCCAAATATCAAATACTTGCCAAGTATATGAATATTTGTCAAGAAAAAAAACTGTGCGGACTAGTTTTTTTACGCCATATACTTGGTATTTGCAATACCCAATTGAAGTGGGTACGCTCTTTAATTTTTCCATTGTTTAATTTTGTTTTGTGTGTAGTAGGTCGTATACGAAGATTGACAGTAGATTTGTAATTATTAGTAAGATTTTTGATTTTTCTAAAGGGCGATAACGCATAAAATTGCAATTTTGCGAAACCGTCAGACAGACAGTTTTCCGGAAATCGTCAGACAGAAATAAAAAAAAATATTCTTGTTTTTACCTGTCCACATAAAACCAATGTTATTTCTTTCCAAGAAAAACGTACACCATATACAGAGTGTATCCTAAGTTGATGCAGAGAAACAAATGCGGTTAAAAATATTTTAATAGTAGAGACAATTTTGTGTAGCTTTTTTATTCAACAAAAAGGTGATATTTTGAAAGCTCATTTGTTTAAGTTTTTGTTTCAGAAGCTAATTGATCTGTATTTCAGACAATATTAGGACATATTTATACAACGAGCGTAGTAATACAATTGGATTTAGTAGAACTTTAAAGAAGACGAAGATACCATATCTAACATTTCTTTTATGGGCAATATCTTCCTAATTTAAATAAAAAAATTAATATTTTTTCTCATTAAAATAATAATTTACTTAAACTAGTTCACATCAAATGACCAATTGTATTGTTTTACAGTCTGTTAAAATTAGATGCTGCGAATTAATAATACAGAAAGCTGATGAATTAAACAAAAAATCAGTAAAATGAAACAAACAGTTTCGTCAAGATTTGCTTTGTGAATTTCAACAAGAATGCCCTTGTTAGTACGTAGTGAATTCTACACTTATGTAATTAAAAATTTGTCGGCATTATAAAATAAAACCTTGCGTGTTCGTAATCAAATTATCAGTTTGATTTGAAAAAGCTAATTTGCAAACAAGTCGAACTAATCAAAAAAAAATAGCTAGTGCCCATTCGGTACGCACATGCAGCAAGTCGTCAAAGAAGATTTTCACGTATTAGAAAATGCTATGTGGCGATGCATCAATGTCCGATGCATTTACTGTTGCAGTGCAACTCTGACGGTCCGAAATCACAAACGAATATTATACAAATTTGTTGGTATATCATAGATTTTTGTGAGTTTTATAAAAATCAGCCGGTAATCAAGGATGGATGAAAAATATTCGGCAATTATTTGATATTTGGCAAGTATACGAATATCTAGCCCCGGCTTTAGAAACAAACGCGCAAGACTGGAAACAATAAATTTGTTATCGACTGGTTATCAATTTTAAATGTTTCTCAATTCAGGCAATATAAAACAACACTCCGTATATTATTACTTGCCATAATATCAACGTATTTGTCCACAAATTACAAAAAAACGAGCAATTTTCTGATTTTCCGTCGCCTCCACCATTTCTGCAAAAGTTTTAATTTCGCAATTTCCTTGTTAGAGACAGCCTCCAGCAGACGGGGACCTAATCTAATTTAGTTTTTTGTATCATTTATAAACTAGATTATTAATATTTTTAAATAATAAAAATTCAAGGTTCTGAAAATTCTCAATTTCTTAAATCTCCTCTAGTTTCGCGTCTCTATAACCCAGAGGCGGTTTCTTGAGAAAGAAATCTTACGGTTCATTTAACACAGCCGCAACGGTTCTCTAAATTTCACCGCTTGTTGTACGTCGTTGAGCAGCGAAGCGAGCGAGTTCGAACAAGTTTACCAATGTGAAACTACCCTCGGGCCTTACTCGCGTATGTCGTAAACTGCTTTGTACTTGTGACGGCATTAACAAGTGCACTCTCGCGTTATAACCTAGTTTTATTGCTTGTCTGGGGTCTGACAAGTCCATATGGTTTGAAAACATTTTCGCTTTTTTTCCAACAAAAATAAGTCGAAACAAGAAAAAAGACGCACGTTAAGGTTAGAGTACGCCGGTTGCTGAATAATAGCATAAAAATCGAGGTTTTAAGCTTTTAGTTTTGCCTAGTTAGTGATTTTTTTAGCGAATTCATACTCTCAAGTGGTCTGATTTTGCTTTATGTGGGTCAACATCCAATGTTGATGGGTTAACAATTATCTTTTTTTACTCCTATTGATGAGTGCATTACCAAATTTTTATTTCCCACGACTTTAGAATTAATCACAGCTCGGAATTTTCATTTCTCTTGTGTTTTGTCAGTTTGTTTGTCATGTTACATTAATGTCATCTTGCAAACCACCCAGACACATCAAGTAAGATCATAACAATCCAGTGGCTAATTTTGTTCATATTCGAAATTTATGAAAACTTCTCCCGAATAAAGTACAAGCGATGAGGAGCTGTAATTTTCAGGATTAATTAACCGATTTATATGTGAGGTAAGCACATCAGGTAATAATTCTTATCCTACCAACTTTGCGCACCATGACACATCAAGTAAGATCATTACAATCCTCCAGTGGCTAATTTTGTTCATATTTGATATTTATGAAAACTTCTCCCGAATAAAGTACAAGCGATAGGGAGCTGTAATTTTCAGGCTTAATTAACCGATTTATCTGTGAGCTAAACACAGTCAATAATAATTTTTATCCTATTAACTTTGCGCACCATGACACATCAAGTAAGATCATTACAATCCTCCAGTGGCTAATTTTGTTCATATTTGATATTTATGAAAACTTCTCCCGAATAAAGTACAAGCGATAGGGAGCTGTAATTTTCAGGCTTAATTAACCGATTTATCTGTGAGCTAAACACAGTCAATAATAATTTTTATCCTATCAACTTTGCGCACCATGACACATCAAGTAAGATCATTACAATCCTCCAGTGGCTAATTTTGTTCATATTTGATATTTATGAAAACTTCTCCCGAATAAAGTACAAGCGATAGGGAGCTGTAATTTTCAGGCTTAATTAACCAATTTATCTGTGAGCTAAACACAGTCAATAATAATTTTTATCCTATCAATTTTGCGCACCATGACACATCAAGTAAGATCATTACAATCCTCCAGTGGCTAATTTTGTTCATATTTGATATTTATGAAAACTTCTCCCGAATAAAGTACAAGCGATAGGGAGCTGTAATTTTCAGGCTTAATTAACCGATTTATCTGTGAGCTAAACACAGTCAATAATAATTTTTATCCTATCAACTTTGCGCACCATGACACATCAAGTAAGATCATTACAATCCTCCAGTGGCTAATTTTGTTCATATTTGATATTTATGAAAACTTCTCCCGAATAAAGTACAAGCGATAGGGAGCTGTAATTTTCAGGCTTAATTAACCAATTTATCTGTGAGCTAAACACAGTCAATAATAATTTTTATCCTATCAATTTTGCGCACCATGACACATCAAGTAAGATCATTACAATCCTCCAGTGGCTAATTTTGTTCATATTTGATATTTATGAAAACTTCTCCCGAATAAAGTACAAGCGATAGGGAGCTGTAATTTTCAGGCTTAATTAACCGATTTATCTGTGAGCTAAACACAGTCAATAATAATTTTTATCCTATCAACTTTGCGCACCATGACACATCACGTAAGATCATTACAATCCTCCAGTGGCTAATTTTGTTCATATTTGATATTTATGAAAACTTCTCCCGAATAAAGTACAAGCGATAGGGAGCTGTAATTTTCAGGCTTAATTAACCGATTTATCTGTGAGCTAAACACAGTCAATAATAATTTTTATCCTATCAACATTGCGCACCATGACACATCAAGTAAGATCATTACAATCCTCCAGTGGCTAATTTTGTTCATATTTTATATTTATGAAAACTTCTCCCGAATAAAGTACAAGCGATAGGGAGCTGTAATTTTCAGGCTTAATTAACCGATTTATCTGTGAGCTAAACACAGTCAATAATAATTTTTATCCTATCAACTTTGCTCACCATGACACATCAAGTAAGATCATTACAATCCAGTGGCTAATTTTGTTCATATTCGAAATTTATGAAAACTTCTCCTGAATAAAGTACAAGCGATAGGGAGCTGTAATTTTCAGGATTAATTAACCGATTTATCTGTGAGGAAACACATTCAATAATAATGTTTATCCTATCAACTTTGCTCACCATGACACATCAAGTAAGATCATTACAATCCAGTGGCTAATTTTGTTCATATTCGAAATTTATGAAAACTTCTCCTGAATAAAGTACAAGCGATAGGGAGCTGTAATTTTCAGGATTAATTAACCGATTTATCTGTGAGGAAACACATTCAATAATAATGTTTATCCTATCAACTTTGCTCACCATGACACATCAAGTAAGATCATTACAATCCAGTGGCTAATTTTGTTCATATTCGAAATTTATGAAAGCTTCTCCCGAATAAAGTACAAGCGATAGGGAGCTGTAATTTTCAGGATTAATTAACCGATTTATCTGTGAGCTAAACACCTTCAATAATAATTTTTATCCTATCAACTTTGTTCACCATGACATATCAAGTAAGATCATTACAATCCAGTGGCTAATTTGTTCATATTCGAAATTTATGAAAGCTTCTCCCGAATAAAGTACAAGCGATAGGGAGCTGTAATTTTCAGGATTAATTAACCGATTTATCTGTGAGCTAAACACATTCAATAATAATTTTTATCCTATCAACTTTGTTCACCATGACATATCAAGTAAGATCATTACAATCCAGTGGCTAATTTGTTCATATTCGAAATTTATGAAAGCTTCTCCCGAATAAAGTACAAGCGATAGGGAGCTGTAATTTTCAGGATTAATTAACCGATTTATCTGTGAGATAAACACATTCAATAATAATTTTTATCGTTTTGACTTTGTCTGTCACATCAATAAGACACATAAATAGAAACAAGCACACCACCGGACTTTTGTGGTCTCCCCCGGCCATTTTCTTCGTGTTTCGTCACCCAATCATGAGACTAATTTACCAAAAATGTCTACGTCGATCGCGCCGGAGAGATAGACCGCCCTAACATGAACATTTCGTGTTTCGTTATCAGCACGAGCGATATTTGTCCAATTCCTCCGTCGGAATGGATGGGCATTCCCATGGCGTGCCTTGCGTGTCCGCAACCATTTACTACGTAGCCCACCTTGCATACAATTATTAAATTATTCGATTTTTACCCTGCCCATTCTCCGGGTCATAAATATTCAGCTCCAGCCCGATTTCCATGCTTAAATTACGATATTGAAAATATCTGAAATGTTTTACGTGTCACTTACTTAATTAGGTGAGTACCTATATTGTAAATAGTGTTTCAAACGACATATTTGTAATTATTCTCGTGTGTTTGTTACAGGGGATGTCGGCATGTCAAGGGGGTGGGGGTGTGATAAATCGTTGTTGCCCCAAATATTGATGGGGTTATGCAAATCCGTACGCTTGTAATTTCTGGGTACACGCGCGCGCGCGCTTACGAGTAATAGCGCGTTTTCAAATCAGATTTCCACTCATTTACGGCGCGAGATTATCTGGAATCAGAGAAATACTCGCCCAGAGCGGACTAAAAAATCCAACCTGGTATTTGCATAATAATACCATCGCTGGAGCGCGCTGTACGCCCATCGATTCTGTAAATCAACCCAAAAGGGGACGCGGAATCGTGGAAATAGAGTAAACGGAAAGAATACGCTTTTCCGAGAACCGAGTCGAGTTTTTCGAAACAGTAAATTGTTCAATTTGATTAGAATATCGAGTACCCAGCAAAATGTTTAAATGCCGCAACAATTTTTTTTGTTGTAATTTATTACTGATTTGTGCTTTAATGCTTCTTAACCTTTCGTACAGGGATTCAAATCCTTTGAAAACTGCTTGCAAGTTTAACATATTGATAAAGAAACTTTAAAATTTAAAGAAATAAACACACTGAATTACAATGAATTACAAAAACCTACGGTTACGTTAATAACACAGTGTGAGTAACACAACAAAGTTATGGACGTTCAGATTCACAAGTTTCCCATTATTTTGAGATTTTCTGAGCTTTAACAACAGTTTGATGACCTGTTTCAATCCACAATATTTTATTTCTGTTTTTTTATTGAAAGTCCATATAAATTTGCGTTTAATACGAGTTTGTTTATTAGAATCGGTTGAAATTTGACTGATGAATCCGTAGTCCTTATACACATTAATTAGACATTACTAGCACTCAGGGCCGTCCTAAGATATTCGACGCCCGTGGGCTACTAAAATTAATGCGCCCCTCTTCATAAGAAAATACACGAGATAGCTAACGGATGCGGGGTGACCGACAAAGTTATTCAAAAGTGTCAGAACTAGAAAAAGCCAATTCATTATCACTATACTAAACAAAATCATAATATTTATACAAAATTCGAAAAAAAAGACGAAATGAAAAAACCAACGTTTATAGTAAACAAAAACAAAAGTAGCTTATATATTTGTTGTCCGTGCTTTTTCTTTTACAAATTGATATCACACGTATTTAAGTTATTAAATAGGTCACTGTATATAAATAAACTACTCAAATAATTTAATTTGCTCTGCCCTAAAGAATTTGTAGTAGCATTACTAAGAATGCGCAGTGCGTAGTGCTGTGGCCACGTTAGGAAATGTAGACGCAATTTTTGAGTTAATTATTTATTATCCTTGAAAAATTACCAAAAGCTTTATGTTGAAACATTTGATTAGATTTGCCATCAAATATAAAATAATCTTAGAAAAACGTAAATCAGCAGTTCCTGTACTGCGGGAATTTCTACAAATTCCTTTTATAAGGAATAAATTGGGAATAAATTGGCTGTTACACCATTCTTCCATATAATAAATTGTCAGCCTAGTTTGTACGAAAATAGTCCAAATACTCAAATTTTACCAACATAGGTTTTGTGTTACATAATTCGATAAGCAAATTTCACATCGATTAAAGGATGCAATAAGTATCATAATCATTTAGAGTATATATAGTACGTCTTTACATCCCTAATAAGTAAAGCAGCTGGTCTCCGTCTGGTTCTATACAAATCTGAACCGCTTTTTCTCTACTGTAAATGTTATTGTTTTGGATTTAAGCCATTTAAATATTAGGATGACACTGTTCAACATTTTAGTGGAAGTTGTTATTTTCATATTTATGGTATGTAGACATTGAGCGCGTAAAGTATGAAAATATGAGAAATGTAAATGAGGGTTAGTTATTGTACAAAATTCTCGAACACGTTGATTTTTAACTCTCGGGAACATGGATATTCCGAATAGAATATGAAAATGCGTTTTGGGTAAAATTAGTTGCACTGTGTAGAAACACGGACTCTCCCGTATTGTTGAAACAAGTGAGCTAAAAATGTCAAAAACCTGAACCCACTGTTCTAGAAACCTCAAAAGGGTCTCACAGTAAACCTAAAACTTTGTACGTTTACCTGAAATCCTGAAAGTTTGTTCAGAATATATTTCAATCATTTACAACGATTCTAAGTAGTGTGCTGATGGTTCAATTCCTATTGCAAACATATCTACCTAAAACTGCTATTCGCTTTTCATTCACAAACAAAATTCTTAATTTTTAAGCTTTTTCTCGTGAATTTTCTGATGTAAGGTCATACAATTTGTATGCTACCATGAAGACAATTAACAGATCTATCATAATTAACAAGAAAAATATGGAGTTTGCCATTTGTCGATGATGTCATAAGTACCTACAAAACGGGAAATTAAATTTGTTACCAATATGTGCATAATTTACAATCGACGTGTTCAAGAATTTTTGTAGTTAACAAACAGTTTCCGAGATTTGGTCATGCTTCCTACTTTGCGCGCTGACTGAACATTTCTTAAAAAATAACAAAAAGATCAATAAGTAAGAACAGTTCATAATTGAGTAATAACTTTAAATAACTGTAATTAACATTTCTAAAAAAAATAACACCTCATAACAAGCCCATATAAAATAAAAGCACAGTAAATTTGGAACAGCAAAGTAAAAGATGCAGTTATCATTATTAACAATGAACAACAATGAAACCATGATCAAGTAGATCAGTATCTCATATATTTTATCATGATCTCATACATGTTTACTAGATGTCTAATATATTTTGATAAGTAAAATATGGCACATTTTACTTTTTTTTTTATATTTGCACTGAAGCATGCACTAAAGCTGATTTCTTACTGCTTATGGAGTTTGATTGTTACTTTATATGAAATTTGGTGATACTACAGACCTACATCGTCCAAATAGTATACACAATTGTATAGGTTAAAATTGTCGATAAATAATTTTACGATATTTGGGTAGAAGTCGAATAGTACTTAATAACATATTAGGTAGACTTGTTTAGTTCTACCAGCTTAACAACTTACAATATGTCTGGTGAAAAGTATATTTTCCTTGTAACACAATGTAACGAATTCACCATTAAATAAAATAATCTCTAAGGCTAAAGAGGCGTGTTGTGGTGCTCCTGTAAGGGTGGGGACTCGGTTAAGAATAAATTAGATCAAAATGTGCCGATTTAGTCACCTTTTACGTCTACCTCGACCCCAGTGCTGCTTTTAAAGCAAACATCGCCCAAGGTAGTATTTTTAATGTAATCCGAATCACAACGAACCCCCAGGGTAGCCAACCCTCCGCTTCTTGTCCCCATTGGGGATAATCATGAACTCAGGGACTGGTGGTCGTAGCCTACAGCTTCAGGAGGGATGTCTTTCTCCCTAGGGACACTACCGAACGTGTTGCTTAATCCACTGCTTTGTAATTCTGAGAAGTACTTTCAACGATCGCTTGAGGGTACCAGGGTACTTCTTAAATAATGATTTACTGACTCACTATGACCTGTATGATATATTTTGTTTTATAGTATTATGAACAAATGATGGAAAACATATTTTTAACACACTGACTACAACTAGACTGCAGTTATTGGTAGAAGCAAGTAGTGTGTTTGTTGTGGTTTGTAGTGAAATTAAGCTGCGTTTTCTTGCGTTGTGCTGAAGAATTTTAATAAGAAATAACAAAGTCGATCACAGCGCTTTTGGTTGCAACGGTAATGGAGACAACTTCATATGCCGCCATGAGCATCCAAATCGTTTCTCAGTCCCCCACTCAGTACTGTGCACAAGGCCAATTGCCAGCTGTGTGCTGTTGTACGCAAATTCTTATTACGTAAATTCAATATTAATTATTAATTAATGATCATTTATATAACAAAAAGAAATCGTTATAAAGGACATCATGAAGATTGTGAAATGTTATTACAAATTAAACAAATACGGTTTGTTATTTGAAGAAATCCTCGCACACGTCGATTTTTAATGATCAAAGTTACATAAAATTAAATTTCCGACCTTCAATTGTTTTCATGACGTCGTCGACAATAATTTAAATGACACCCCATATTTTTGTACTGATATTGATGGATCTATTAATTGTGTTGAAGGTAATTCACAAAATATATCGTCTTAAATCAGAAAATTTTTGAGAAAAAGACACTTGAAAATTAGGGTAATATTAGATTACTTTTGTTTGTTTATGAAAAGCGAATAGGCGGTTTCGATTGTTTTATTTGCGCTGAATACGAATCTGAGATCAAAAGTACGAAGTGCATATCACGTCAGGTTATTGCGTTTTTTTGACGCTGTAAATGCTTCAAAACCATTTGGGAACAAATTTTTGGGATTTCAGGTAAAAGTACAAAGATTATAGTTTACTATGGGACCATTTTGACGTCTCTACGACAATGGGTTCAGCTGATATAAATTTGTAAAAATTACCAAAATAGCGTTTTTGACAATTTCATCCCACTTTTTGCGAAAACCTTGCGCGATAGAAAATTTCGGAACCCAGATTCGTTTTCAACGCAATTAATTCTACCCAAAACGTAATTTCATATTCAATTCATGAAAGCTATTTTCTCTAAAGTTATCAGTATTTTACAATTTTAATTTTCTTTTTTCGAAAATTTGCTTTTGTAAGACCATAAAATATTTCCGATGACATTTAGACAGGGATGTAAAAGCATAATTTAACGCGTACATTACCAAATTAATTACCGTAATTAATGGTAATTACCGATTTTTAATTACCGTAATTTACCGACAATTTTAATTACAGTTTGGTAGTTTACCGGAATTTATAAATTAATTTCAAAAATCTTCCACTGTTGTTTGTGCTTTGCCTGGGAGGTACTTAGGGATGTAAGAACGTAATTTATCGCGTAAATTAATAAATAAATTACCGTAATAAATGGTAATTTCCAGATTTTTAATTACTTAATTCAGCGAAGCCAATAATGCACATTTTAAACCAGAAGCCATCTACCTACTATCAAATTCATGATTTAAAGAAATGTTCTGGTGATCCGGATAAAAAGTGATCGATCATTGTTTGTGAAACCGGGCGTTGTCGTTTTGTGAGTCGGTAATAAATTACAGTCTTTTATGCTATAATTATGGTGTTAGACTGTCCACTTTAAAAATTTCTGGTATAATAGTATATTATTTTTAAGTTTTATAAGACTTTTTATAAGACAAAATGGAACGAGTGCGCCAAAACGTCTTATAAAACGAGTGTAATTTACTATTTTTTCTACTTTGCGTTATTAATTTTATATAAATTTAGAAATTCTGGTTACTATATCGCGGTAAATTAGAATCTAGGGTATTTTGCTGGTACCACGTGGCAGCACTGTAGTAACTGTCAACTTCGTTAAAGATGTGATCGATGAGATAAAATCATGACAAAATCTAATTGTGAATAATTTTACTCTACTTTAGCCTACAAGTTTGAATAAATATTCAGCGAGGTCGCAACGATGATCATAATGGAGCTTGGGGCAACACTTTTAACCCTACTGTGATAAATACATGAAACTTAACCTAAAAAGTTAACTTTAAAATAGTGGTTTCATAAGTATAATAATCAGAATAGAAGTGTTTGGCGGTGACTGATTAGTTACTTCGAAGAACAAGAACTTACTAAATAATTGTTATAACGCTTAACGTTTAATAGCGGTGTCTACCTAATTCCGCTACGTAGCCGTTGCGGCTTATATATTTACAAGCACTTATAATTGAAACCCAATTCTAATTTCGGCAAAGTAGTTTATTAGAATAAATTATACTTAGTAAAATTACATGTGATGGAGGTAATACAAATACGTTGCACACAACCAGGACTAAGACGAAGTCGAAAGCGACGGACAAAAATGAATACGAATTGAACCGAGCATCCAAGCGTCCAAAATATTACCGAAAAACTTATACGTCACATAAACTAGAAATTCTCTACACTTTAAATGTACTATAGCTTCGTACGTGTATGCTGATAAACCATTTATTGCCCATATACAATCTCGCAGCAGTAATTAAAATCGTTCATATCTACGATGTAGATTTGATCTTCGCATAATACCTTATTAAAGTAAATGTGGTCCTTGAAATTATATCTGAAAAGGGGATTTGACGTTTAGTTGAAAAGAATGATAACGATCACTTACTAGAGTCGTAAAACATCACCCTAAACGTCATGCTGGCGTATTTTGATGAACACAGCAAAACTAAGAAAGCCCCAATCCTTTGGCCATACTATAGCAGGCTACACCCATGTTTAAATATGTATAGAATATTGATATTTCGCAGTTTATGTGATTGCAAGCGATTAAGAAGGTGCAGTGTGTGGTTATGTTGGGTTATGTATTGTACATTTGACATATGGCATTTGATATCACTGTGTACCAATGAGATAAAAATGTTACTGTTTTCGGTATTACAATGTGTTAATTGTAACACTGAAAACAGTGTTACAATGTGTGAATTGTGAATTATCTATCAAAACCTACATGGATAATAGCAATTTTTAATTACGTGGTAATTTAATTTGAAAGTAATAATTGTAATTTCAGCGGTAATTTACTGACAAAATTAATTACGGAAATTTAACATCCTTAGTCAGATTGCTAGTTATCTACAAAATAATGACTTTTATTTACCAATCATTTTTATAAAAACAAGTAGCATTCATAACCTACAGTGATCGGTATTAACACCGGTTTAATTTACCATTTTCAATTTTTATTTACGTGGTAATTTAATATTTGAAATTAATACTTTTAATTTCAACGGTAATTTGCGAAAAAAATTAATAACCGTAGTTTAACATCCGTACATTTAGACAATTAAATGACCTACGAAAATCAGAAAAAAGTAAATAGGGTTGCCATTTAAAAAAAGTGTCGTCATAGCTCAGTAACAGTATTGATGTTTGGAAATTGAACTTTTCACTTTGGTAATTTAATAAATAAAAATCAACGTGTTCGAGGATTTTTTAATTTAATTGCTTTAATTAAATTTAATTTTTTTTTGCGTAATTGCTTCAAAAATTGTTCCATTTAATTGGAGCTTTACTCACACCTCTTTGTGTGGCTATTGCACGCTCGACCGATCTAGCATCCATGTAAATGCGAAATAATTTAGTTTGCACCGTTCGGCAATAAATTTCCGAACGGCAGCACACAACAAAATCGGGCAGCAGTAAATTATTAATTGGCACCCATGCGTACAGTGTGTGCGTTATCAAAGACAAATGATTGCGTTGAACCCAACTTCGGGGGGTCGGATTGAATATACATTGTAATACTGCGCGCTGTGTTCCAATGATTATCGGCTTAAATTAATACCGGAATTATCGATTCCAGTTGATAATTGGCCACCGGAACTGCCTATCTGTTAGCTAAAGGCTCCGGATACAGTTCATGATAAGTAGTTTTGATAACAAACCACACATATTAATAAAACGAGAATATCGGATTTACGTGCCTTCCGAAGCACGGCGACGGAATATTGATATTTTTTAATACAAATCAAGTTTAATTTTATTATTTTATCGTAAAATTTCAAAATTTGAATGACTGTAATAGCAGCTATTTCAAATAGACCTTAATAGTATAAGTGGTCAATATTACCATAACGGAATTATGGCGCTTAGGAAGTCACGTTATAATTCGCTCCGTAACTCAATTTAAACTTAATAAAACTTCCCCGAAGCAAGCACCAGGGTTGCGAAGTACTCTCGTAAATTTTAATTATCCATTCGCGAGTAAATTTCGATTCTGGGGTGGACAACAGTTTGCGGGGCGAATGTCGCGATACCACGGTCTTAATTCGTACTAACGGCGCGACATTACCGACGGCCGTTCTTACATGTTGTCTGGTTAAGAAGTTAGGCACTTCGGATGACAGTGAGTAATGGTCAACATTGTCGTCTAAGCATGGCAAATTCTTCATTTTTGAGTTCCTCGATTCTTGCATGCCGGACGATCAATTTCAATCAAAAGACGTTGCTTTGCAAAGTAGAAGATTTATCAGAATTAAGGTACATTTTGAGTTGGTTGAATGCTTTTAGCGTTGTGACGACCGTCCATTTGTTTAGTTTAAGGCGACTGGTAATATCGCCAGTAAACGTATGGTGTGCGTCACGGGGTAATTAATTCATATTTCTTCAATGCAAATGTTAAACAACAGAAATATTGGAATTGACTGCCCTCCACGGACACGAATCACTTCCTCACACCTGCGTGGCATGCATGCTTCGCACTAGTCTGCGAAGAGATTCTTGGGGTATGCTTTCCCATTCCTCAATCAGGGCTTGTGTCAGTCTTAGTATGGTTAGTGGTGGATTAGGGCGCTTGCGAACACGTCGGTCAGGCTGATCCCACACGTGTTCAATAGGATTCAGGTCAGGCCTTAACCCGAAAACCTGGCCAAAATTATTTTTTTACCTATAAGGGCTCTAGATATGTTGTTTTATTTATGTATAGCATTTGAACCTTCATACTAAGTATTTGAAGGTTAAGAACTTAATAAACACTACACAATAAAACCGTACAAAATAGGGAAAAAAGCAAACTGTAAAAAAAATTGTTCTTCACTGCAGTACACCTATTGTAAATTAATTACTGCTACAAGATTTATCACCAATATTTTTTGTAATTTTATTTCTATTAGTGTGTGAAATTTACAAAAATATATATGGCATGTCCTGATTAAATACGCATAATAGACTGTTTTAAAATTGAACAATACATGTCGTTTCTGACATATGAGATAATATTTTTGGGTCTGTTATGTTGTAAGAAAATCATGAAAAAAGTTTTATTTTTAAGCCCAGTGGTAGAGGAAGAAAATGAAAGTTTACACCAGTCAATATTGTGTATTGAAACGGTACATAACGCTATTCATGGTATTTTCCGTTCGATACATTCCTTTTAAGACGTGATAGTAGAGGCGGTTAAGAACCTATTTAACCATAATTATCACTATAAAAACTATTATTTTTAGTATTATTTCAAAATTGTCTAATACTTATACTTATTGTTTCCATGAAAACTTTCGAAATGTGATCATCCTTCAAGCTGAAACGGTCGTTTTTTTAGTGGTATGACTCTAATAAGCATGTTTTGATCCCAGATTCGCATTCCGTATAAACACATTTATCGAAAACGCCTAACCAGTTTCTATTCACATGCTTACTATTGTCTCTCCTCAACAATAATCCATTTTAATGCAGAGAACTGTGTATGCGAGTAGGTGCTCTCGATGTATTTTCTTGCCCTAAATATAAATCCGATTCGCATCAAGCAACAAATTTCCAAGATATTCACATATAAGTACAAAGTTTAAAGTTTTTTTCGGATGATTTTTAAGAGTCTAGGTCATCGGGGTTGTTTGCTATACATGATCCAAAACGGATAAATATACGTACAGAACGGCATATACAACATACAAGATGTATTGAACATAAAATTGTCAATATATTGATAACCGTAATCATTTGTATATAGCTAAATATGGTTAAATATGTTCTAAATTACCTCTACTATCACGGTTTCAAGGAATTGCATCAAATTACATGTAAGCCCGTACATCAATTTTTGTATTTTCCTTTACAACGTGATTGAAATAAAATCACAAAAACCGCACCCGCACCTATCCGCAGCAGATTTTGCAGTAGTTGTAATGTCAAATATGTGTACCATAATTTGAACCACTGTCAAGAGCTTAATTAAGCTAAACACTAAACTAAAACACTCAAATTCTGCATAAAAATGTTTTCTTTTATAACAGCGAATGTTCTCGGCCCTGCAATAAACAAAATTGTGGGTAAATGTTAATAAAAACAATGTCGAATGAAAGTTTATACTTGGTTCTAAAGAAGGTATAACAAAAAAGTCACATTTTTCCTTAAGGCTCCCGTATCCTACGTCGAAAACGCGCCGACACACCACACAATAATTATTGTTTAAATTGTGAAACTATAGCAACTTTTCGATTGAATAGGTCCTTACGCAACTGCGTCCACAAAAAATTTCAATATTTATGCAAATTATACTTGCAAATTTTAGTGTTAAAAAAAACTAAACTACAAATATAGAATTGCTTTTTGGTCTTACTGGCGTATGATTATTGTGTACTGTAATATATTATAAAAATACATTAAATGTTACTTATAACGATGGGGTGTAGCTTTTAGTGAACGTAACTAGAATACCGTTCTGGGAGAGTTTTAGTCTGTTGGCATTGCAAAATAGTTCAACGGTCTGTGGATAGATGGTGCTGTTTCAAATTGAAAATGTAAACACAACATAAATACTTTATTTAGATATGACCTAAAGTACACTAAAAATCGGTAATACTGAAAACAAGACGTAACATAAAGAATGCCACTTTGGATTTTTTGTCTTCGTGTTAAATAATATAAATCGTAGCTGTCGTCCTATTTGCATTTGAAGGTCGTTTAAAGTTTTTTTTTTTTTAATATAAGCTGTAGGAATAATAACGTAAAAGTCTGTTATTGTAATAGCGCAAAATGTCACAAAGAAATCTTTAAGTTCGAATCAAACCAAATTCAGATAAACGACCTTCAAACTAAGTTAAGTGTCTACGGGTTTTTAAAAATCACAGATGAACTGTAAAATAGTTTCCAATCAAAATGTGTTCAAAACAAAAACCTCGTTGATAGTTTAGTCACAAATCCCCTTTCTTCGGAGCAAAGCTGATACTATATAATTGTTTGTGGTTACCAGAGCACTTGCAAATCAAAAAAGGTGATTCTCTTAGGACGGTTAGTGTAGCTCTGAGGTTTTTCCAATAATAAACTAGATGTTGTTGTTCATATAGTTGTTTATTTATCGAAAACGGCCGAATTTTCGACTTGAGTCCAAGTCATCTTCAAAGGCATCGAAATTAAACATACAACCTCCGTAATAGGTAGGGCGGATGTCGGCAATAGTGACACGGCAGCAAAAAACAACTAATTAACACACGGGAATGAATTAAAATCATCACACCGCTAAAACATGTGACGGATAAGGCGAACGAATACATACATGCATGCAAACGGCCGAATTTTCGACTTGAGTCCAAGTCATCTTCAAAGGCATCGAAATTAAACATACAACCTCCGTAATAGGTAGGGCGGATGTCGGCAATAGTGACACGGCAGCAAAAAACAACTAATTAACACACGGGAATGAATTAAAATCATCACACCGCTAAAACATGTGACGGATAAGGCGAACGAATACATACATGCATGTATGTATTCGTTCGCCTTGAGTTACCGTCTAATCGTACTTAAGGATATTTAACACCGACCATCTCTAATCTAAATTTAAATCAGCCGCTAATGACATATCGTGTATTCAGACTAAAGTATACAGAGCTGCTGTCCTTGGATGGTATCGTAAAGTTCTATATGGAAATGGAGCACCTTAAACAATATTTAATTAGAAAATATGAAAACCAGTGAAATTGTGTACGTACCTATCAATAAATCCCTAATAAACAAATAATCGATCAATATTCATTTTGAGAGACACTCATAAATAAATCGCTCTTGAAAAAACTGCTTACAATAACGAACATAACCCTATATTGAGAAGTAGATAACCTCTTATTGGATTGGTATATTCCGTGGTTGTCATGGTTACGAGAAATTGTATACGGTTCGATATTTGTGGTGGGGTGGATTCTTTCCGCAAATTAAAATATACGGGATAATTCCAGATTTGGTAGTTGTGTCGCCATCTACATCTAGTAAAATGTTGGTCGGAAGCTCTGAAGAAAAGAGCGGCAACTCAACGTTTTGAATGGGGGATACGGGAGCCTTAACACACAAAATTACAACCGTTTTCATGAGCGTCAACTTATGTGCATCTATGTTCAGCCATAGTAAAATCTAACTTTTGGCTGACAAGGACACGTGGCGCAGGGCTTAGGTGAAAACATATTGCCGCGTTTTAATACATCGGTCCTTTACCTATCCCAGAAACTGGTTTACTTTTTGGAATTTAACAATTTCGAAATTTGTTTTCTGGCCAGCTTTTTGGGTCAAATACCCCACTTGGCGACGCCATATGCAGCAGGCACCACATGGTCCTTCAAGATGTTTTCGATGTAATTCATGGCATTTAGTCTACAAGGAACCACAAGATCAGTTCTGTTGTCTTACTGATTCCAAACCATCACAGATCCACGACCAAATCTATCCACTTCCTGTATAGTAGCGGCTGCGTACCGTTCGCCAGGTCGAACTGGACCGTCGCAACGAGTTAAACGAAATCTGGACTCATCAGTAAACAGTACAGGCGTCCAGTGACGAAGTTGCCAATCTCTGTGATCCAGAGCAAACCTCATTCGCGCTTGTTTGTAATGCTGCGTAAGGCGTGGTGCACGGACAGGTCTTCTTGGTTCCAAATTCGCTTCTTTTAATCTGTTTCTAACAGTTTGATCAGAAATGTCTATTCCATGTGCTCGTCTTAGGTCGTTTAGGAGGTCTCGTGCTGTGGCAGTACGCTGACGTAGAGAGGAATGGACAAGACATCGGTCTTGATTTTGAGTAGTTTTTCGATTTCGACCTTGTCCCGGTCTTCTGACATATTGGCCAGTCTCCCGAAACTGATTCCATACACGCTGAATAACAGAAGGGGAAACTCAAAGGTCCCTGCTAACATGTCGAATAGATTGGCCTTGCTGAATAAGGGCGACAGCTCGAACACCTTGCAACTTCGTTTGTTATCTATAGTGAAGTTTCATACGTGAATTCAAAGAATACTTGACATTGTTTGCATTTTATTTTGCGTTATTAATTTACATTTTTAAGTGTAACTTAGAAGTAACTAAGAGTTGTAACATTGTTTTTGTAATTTTCTTGTGTTCCCCTATTTTTTTAGCAGTGTACCTATATATTACTATTCAATTCTTTAATGTATTGCTATAACTGTAAATCGGAACAAATTAGGAATTGCAAACAAATATCTGGTTTGTATATATAATCCAGATCACTGGTCCAAACAAAAATTGGTTACCGACGTTAATAAATATTCAAATTGTATTTGTGCCTGGTTATTGTTCAAACAGTGTAAGCACATTGTAATGAATGTTTAATAAACTGGTATTTTGTGTATAATGAACAACGAAAAATTTGCTATCGCACTGAATCAATATACAGTTATGCCTCTTTTTGATAAAAGAGATATTTTCAAGTTATAACACTACTTATTTTAAAAAATAATTTTAAAAATGTTTCCAGTCCACAACAAAGCACACATCCACAGCTCCAATTAAATTATCTAAATAAACTATAGAAATTGACCTACCATCCTTAGGGTTTAACTTCCTCTGCAGTACACCACTATATATATATATATATATATATATATATATATATATATATATATATATATATATATATACAGGGTGTGTATAAATTGGCGGAAAAGCTATACGTGGCGATGTTCTTCGTAAAATTCTGAGTAAACAATCTTTATACTAAAATGTTGTAGCGTCCTTATTGTGCCCTCAGGAGCCATTTGAAAGAAACATAGATTTGGCAACGGTGAATCCAACAGGTGTTCGTGTTACTATGCACTGTAAACAATGGGTCCGTATACCATATACATATCGGCATACTCATTAAACGTATATTCCATGTTGAACGAACGAAAAGATAACGTAAAATACAATAACTAATAAACTAATAAACCAGTTAACTAATGAACTGTAGGAATAATCACGGTAGAACGGTAGACCTGACAAAATTAGCACAAACAAGTCTAATTACTTAATTTGATTATACAACTGTCAAAAGTGACAAATGCCAAAATTAAGTTACCCATGTTCTACAGTGTTGCCGAATGTATTTTTATGACAAAATTAACGAAATACCGAAATTAAAAACAAACTTTTTAGGCAGAAAGATAACATTTAGGAAAAGAAAAATTTTCAATATTGTTCTTTATTCTAAACTGCAGCTTCTCCATCAATAGATTTCAAATAATAACACCATTCAAGAGATCGGATATCATGACTTTGGACACCTCGTGAAGACTCAAGAAGCACGGTACAACATTTGAGATTATAGATTGTCTACTCAGAATTTTTCGAAGAACACCGCCACGTGTAGCTTTTCCGCCAATTTATACACACCCTGTATATATATATATATATATATATATATATATATATATATATATATATATATATATATATAGAGAGAGAGAGAGAGAGAGAGAGAGAGAGAGAGAGAGAGAGAGAGAGAGAGAGAGAGAGAGAGAGAGAGAGAGAGAGAGAGAGAGAGAGAGAGAGAGAGAGAGAGAGAGAGAGAGAGAGAGGGGACCTTTTGCTAACGCACCCGTGAAAAATGTAAGAGGCTTACTGATTAATTGGAAGAATTTTCGTCGCTGACAAAAGCTCACATAAGCGTCATCGTAAAGCCTAAGAAGCGCAGAGAAAGATACGTATCTCTCGCAGCGCCGAAATGACCATCTAAATGAGTTCTTTCTCCTTTCTCGAGCAAAAGGGCACTCCGCGCCCTCTACTGACGATACCCCTGCAGCATTTAATTTCGTATATAAAAAGAAAGATCCCACCAGCGAATAAAAACGGATGAATATAACGCCTCTGCAACACGATGGAGTCTCATATAGAAAAGAGAAAAACTGTGAACATACTTCTCCAGTTATACTTTGCAACTTTTGCGAAAAAGAAAAGATAAACAGCGGTACTGTATGGTATTTATTAAGCCATTTAAACGCATGTCTAGCTGTCAAACAAAAATGTCTCATTTCGTTTCTTACAGTTTAATATACATCGCACTGTTTATACATCGCACCGATCTCACGTAGTCTAACCTCAGCTCTTCTTGGTTTCAAATTCGCTTTTTTTAAATCGTTTCTAACAGTTTGATCAGAAATTTCTATTGCACGTCTTTGGTCGTCTTTGGTCTTCGTCTTTGGTCGTTTAGGAGGTCTCGTGCTATGGCAGTACGCTGACGTAGAGAGGAAAAGACAAGAAATCAGTCTTGATTTTGAGTAGTTTTTCGATTTCGACCTTGTCCAGCTCTTCTAACATATTGGCCAGTCTCCCGAATCCGATTCCATAAATGACGTTTCTAATCAACGAAAATTGACAACTGAATTCATTTGTCATCTTTAGTAGGCTTTCATACGTGAATTCAAAACATACTTAGAAGTGTAACTTAGAAGTAACTAAAAGTTGTAACATTGTTTTTGTAATTTTCAGAATTTTTTGAGCAGTGTATTTGTAAAGCGAGTATCAGTTTTGGACCACACCTATTTATAGACAGTATTAAACCTAGAGTTCCACCGTTCATATCCAGTACCAAAATCGCTACTGTACCCTGCCGGCAACTTCTCGTATAGTTTACAAACTTGTAGAATTAAACTTAATACCTGTCGATAACATCCGTGCGATTTTGTACTTAGCCCGTAGTCCCTAAAAGAGTCATTGTACAACAGCTCGGTTTAGTTCGCATATGTGTTCGCCGCGCCTTCATGACTAAATTTACAACGGCAGCTTCATTGTTTAAGGCTTATTCGTAGCTTTAATACGAACATAAACTCACCCACGTTCGCATATACCTCCCCCCAAAAGTACCAGACACAGGCAACCCCTTTGCTTAAAGCCTACAACCCCTACCGTCGGAATTTATGTGAACGTTGAGCATATTCGCTACATCCCCGCCTCAGTTACGGTCCGTGGCGCAGGTAAGCCGATTTCGGAAGACTTGTTTACCGTATATGTCATGTGCGTATAGCCGTAAACAACTTTGTTATGGTAATTACAGGCAGCGTGCTGCGGTAATTGCCACCAACGCGCATTACATAATCAAGCGCGCCTTTGTTTATTTCGCAGCGCGTGCGGACACTCAGAATAAAAGGAAGAGGTCGTGTGTTGAACACCGCCCACCTATTAGGCTGTGCTGAATTCAACGGTGAGGTCCGTCTTCCCGTAACGCGTACGGTTTGGCCAGAAAGTGGAAAACTATACTTTCCGCGGTTTCTCGCAGTTCAAAACCTAGTAAAATGGCAATTTTAGCAGTTTTTGATACTTTGAGAAGTCATAACTTCCGTACCGTTCCATATAGAAAAAAATCAATTACTCCAGAAATGGTTTCGTCGGCCAATTTCCTATCCAGTGACGTGTGAATCGTCAAGATCGGATGGCTAGATGGAACAAAGTGCGCCTTAACAATTCAAAACATAGTAAAATGGCAATTTTAGCACTTTTTGATACTTTGAGAAGTCATAACTTCCGTACCGTTCCATATAGAAAAAAATCAATTACTCCAGCGTAATCGGCGTCAAAAACTGTACCAGGGACCAAAATCTCAATTGAGTGGGAGCTCCTTTTGTTTTTGCCAACTGATCAAAATTTTGATAAAAATCGTCCTTTTTTACTTTAAATTTGAAATGGCATACCTAATTCGAAATCTAGGACCCGGATCGATATGAAACCTTCGCTATCTTATTAAAATGGATGCGCTGATCACGAATTTACATAGAACAGGTCTCTATCTCTACTGGTTGCCGAGTTGTGCTCAAATAACGTTTTTTCAAATAACACGAAAATAAGCGAATTTGACCACATAACTTCAATATGGTACTTCTTAGGCATATAAAAGTATACATATTTTTGATGTACTCGTCGAGAGCTATCATTTGGTGGTGGGTTAATCTCTCTATCGCCAACGGTTGCAAAGTAATTTTTTTTTAATTTTTTTTCTATCTCAATGGGCTAAATTTAGATCGAAAAAAATATCAAATTTTTTTGAGAGATAGGGCTGTCTATTGGGGTCGTGCTTATGCATTGGGCTGTGCTGAGTTCAACGGTGTGCTCGGTTTTCCCGTAAAGCGTACGGCTTGTCCAGAAAATGTAAAAATAATGTTCTTGCGGTTTTTCGAGTTTTTCTCGCGAACCCCTCAACTTAGAGCAACGCGGTCTTCAGAAATGGTTTCGTCGGCCAATTTCCTATCCAGTGACGTGTGAATCGTCAAGATCGGATGGCTACATGGAACACAGTGCGCCTTAACAATTCAAAACATAGTAAAATGGCAATTTTAGCAGTTTTTGATACTTTGAGAAGTCATAACTTCCGTACCGTTCCATATAGAAAAAAATCAATTACTCCAGCGTAATCGGCGTCAAAAACTGTACCAGGGACCAAAATCTCAATTGAGTGGGAGCTCCTTTTGTTTTTGCCAACTGATCAAAATTTTGATAAAAATCGTCCTTTTTTACTTTAAATTTGAAATGGCATACCTAATTCGAAATCTAGGACCCGGATCGATATGAAACCTTCGCTATCTTATTAAAATGGATGCGCTGATCACGAATTTACATAGAACAGGTCTCTATCTCTACTGGTTGCCGAGTTGTGCTCATATAACGTTTTTTCAAATAACACGAAAATAAGCGAATTTGACCACATAACTTCAATATGGTACTTCTTAGGCATATAAAAGTATACATATCTTTGATGTACTCGTCGAGAGCTATCATTTGGTGGTGGGTTAATCTCTCTATCGCCAACGGTTGCAAAGTAATTTTTTTTTAATTTTTTTCTATCTCAATGGGCTAAATTTAGATCGAAAAAAATATCAAATTTTTTTGAGAGATAGGGCTGTCTTTTGGGGTCGTGCTTATGCATTGGGCTGTGCTGAGTTCAACGGTGTGCTCGGTTTTCCAGTAAAGCGTACGGCTTGTCCAGAAAATGTAAAAATAATGTTCTTGCGGTTTTTCGCGTTTTTCTCGCGAACCCCTCAACTTAGAGCAACGCGGTCTTCAGAAATGGTTTCGTCGGCCAATTTCCTATCCAGTGACGTGTGAATCGTCAAGATCGGATGGCTAGATGGAACACAGTGCGCCTTAACAATTAAAAACATAGTAAAATGGCAATTTTAGCAGTTTTTGATACTTTGAGAAGTCATAACTTCCGTACCGTTCCATATAGAAAAAAATCAATTACTCCAGCGTAATCGGCGTCAAAAACTGTACCAGGGACCAAAATCTCAATTGAGTGGGAGCTCCTTTTGTTTTTGCCAACTGATCAAAATTTTGATAAAAATCGTCCTTTTTTACTTTAAATTTGAAATGGCATACCTAATTCGAAATCTAGGACCCGGATCGATATGAAACCTTCGCTATCTTATTAAAATGGATGCGCTGATCACGAATTTACATAGAACAGGTCTCTATCTCTACTGGTTGCCGAGTTGTGCTCAAATAACGTTTTTTCAAATAACACGAAAATAAGCGAATTTGACCACATAACTTCAATATGGTACTTCTTAGGCATATAAAAGTATACATATTTTTGATGTACTCGTCGAGAGCTATCATTTGGTGGTGGGTTAATCTCTCTATCGCCAACGGTTGCAAAGTAATTTTTTTTTAATTTTTTTTCTATCTCAATGGGCTAAATTTAGATCGAAAAAAATATCAAATTTTTTTGAGAGATAGGGCTGTCTATTGGGGTCGTGCTTATGCATTGGGCTGTGCTGAGTTCAACGGTGTGCTCGGTTTTCCCGTAAAGCGTACGGCTTGTCCAGAAAATGTAAAAATAATGTTCTTGCGGGTTTTCGCGTTTTTCTCGCGAACCCCTCAACTTAGAGCAACGCGGTCTTCAGAAATGGTTTCGTCGGCCAATTTCCTATCCAGTGACGTGTGAATCGTCAAGATCGGATGGCTAGATGGAACACAGTGCGCCTTAACAATTCAAAACATAGTAAAATGGCAATTTTAGCAGTTTTTGATACTTTGAGAAGTCATAACTTCCGTACCGTTCCATATAGAAAAAAATCAATTACTCCAGCGTAATCGGCGTCAAAAACTGTACCAGGGACCAAAATCTCAATTGAGTGGGAGCTCCTTTTGTTTTTGCCAACTGATCAAAATTTTGATAAAAATCGTCCTTTTTTACTTTAAATTTGAAATGGCATACCTAATTCGAAATCTAGGACCCGGATCGATATGAAACCTTCGCTATCTTATTAAAATGGATGCGCTGATCACGAATTTACATAGAACAGGTCTCTATCTCTACTGGTTGCCGAGTTGTGCTCAAATAACGTTTTTTCAAATAACACGAAAATAAGCGAATTTGACCACATAACTTCAATATGGTACTTCTTAGGCATATAAAAGTATACATATTTTTGATGTACTCGTCGAGAGCTATCATTTGGTGGTGGGTTAATCTCTCTATCGCCAACGGTTGCAAAGTAATTTTTTTTTAATTTTTTTTCTATCTCAATGGGCTAAATTTAGATCGAAAAAAATATCAAATTTTTTTGAGAGATAGGGCTGTCTATTGGGGTCGTGCTTATGCATTGGGCTGTGCTGAGTTCAACGGTGTGCTCGGTTTTCCCGTAAAGCGTACGGCTTGTCCAGAAAATGTAAAAATAATGTTCTTGCGGTTTTTCGCGTTTTTCTCGCGAACCCCTCAACTTAGAGCAACGCGGTCTTCAGAAATGGTTTCGTCGGCCAATTTCCTATCCAGTGACGTGTGAATCGTCAAGATCGGATGGCTAGATGGAACACAGTGCGCCTTAACAATTCAAAACATAGTAAAATGGCAATTTTAGCAGTTTTTGATACTTTGAGAAGTCATAACTTCCGTACCGTTCCATATAGAAAAAAATCAATTACTCCAGCGTAATCGGCGTCAAAAACTGTACCAGGGACCAAAATCTCAATTGAGTGGGAGCTCCTTTTGTTTTTGCCAACTGATCAAAATTTTGATCAAAATCGTCCTTTTTTACTTTAAATTTGAAATGGCATACCTAATTCGAAATCTAGGACCCGGATCGATATGAAACCTTCGCTATCTTATTAAAATGGATGCGCTGATCACGAATTTACATAGAACAGGTCTCTATCTCTACTGGTTGCCGAGTTGTGCTCAAATAACGTTTTTTCAAATAACACGAAAATAAGCGAATTTGACCACATAACTTCAATATGGTACTTCTTAGGCATATAAAAGTATACATATTTTCGATGTACTCGTCGAGAGCTATCATTTGGTGGTGGGTTAATCTCTCTATCGCCAACGGTTGCAAAGTAATTTTTTTTTAATTTTTTTTCTATCTCAATGGGCTAAATTTAGATCGAAAAAAATATCAAATTTTTTTGAGAGATAGGGCTGTCTATTGGGGTCGTGCTTATGCATTGGGCTGTGCTGAGTTCAACGGTGTGCTCGGTTTTCCCGTAAAGCGTACGGCTTGTCCAGAAAATGTAAAAATAATGTTCTTGCGGTTTTTCGCGTTTTTCTCGCGAACCCCTCAACTTAGAGCAACGCGGTCTTCAGAAATGGTTTCGTCGGCCAATTTCCTATCCAGTGACGTGTGAATCGTCAAGATCGGATGGCTAGATGGAACACAGTGCGCCTTAACAATTCAAAACATAGTAAAATGGCAATTTTAGCAGTTTTTGATACTTTGAGAAGTCATAACTTCCGTACCGTTCCATATAGAAAAAAATCAATTACTCCAGCGTAATCGGCGTCAAAAACTGTACCAGGGACCAAAATCTCAATTGAGTGGGAGCTCCTTTTGTTTTTGCCAACTGATCAAAATTTTGATAAAAATCGTCCTTTTTTACTTTAAATTTGAAATGGCATACCTAATTCGAAATCTAGGACCCGGATCGATATGAAACCTTCGCTATCTTATTAAAATGGATGCGCTGATCACGAATTTACATAGAACAGGTCTCTATCTCTACTGGTTGCCGAGTTGTGCTCAAATAACGTTTTTTCAAATAACACGAAAATAAGCGAATTTGACCACATAACTGCAATATGGTACTTCTTAGGCATATAAAAGTATACATATTTTTGATGTACTCGTCGAGAGCTATCATTTGGTGGTGGGTTAATCTCTCTATCGCCAACGGTTGCAAAGTAATTTTTTTTTAATTTTTTTTCTATCTCAATGGGCTAAATTTAGATCGAAAAAAATATCAAATTTTTTTGAGAGATAGGGCTGTCTATTGGGGTCGTGCTTATGCATTGGGCTGTGCTGAGTTCAACGGTGTGCTCGGTTTTCCCGTAAAGCGTACGGCTTGTCCAGAAAATGTAAAAATAATGTTCTTGCGGTTTTTCGAGTTTTTCTCGCGAACCCCTCAACTTAGAGCAACGCGGTCTTCAGAAATGGTTTCGTCGGCCAATTTCCTATCCAGTGACGTGTGAATCGTCAAGATCGGATGGCTACATGGAACACAGTGCGCCTTAACAATTCAAAACATAGTAAAATGGCAATTTTAGCAGTTTTTGATACTTTGAGAAGTCATAACTTCCGTACCGTTCCATATAGAAAAAAATCAATTACTCCAGCGTAATCGGCGTCAAAAACTGTACCAGGGACCAAAATCTCAATTGAGTGGGAGCTCCTTTTGTTTTTGCCAACTGATCAAAATTTTGATAAAAATCGTCCTTTTTTACTTTAAATTTGAAATGGCATACCTAATTCGAAATCTAGGACCCGGATCGATATGAAACCTTCGCTATCTTATTAAAATGGATGCGCTGATCACGAATTTACATAGAACAGGTCTCTATCTCTACTGGTTGCCGAGTTGTGCTCAAATAACGTTTTTTCAAATAACACGAAAATAAGCGAATTTGACCACATAACTTCAATATGGTATTTCTTAGGCATATAAAAGTATACATATCTTTGATGTACTCGTCGAGAGCTATCATTTGGTGGTGGGTTAATCTCTCTATCGCCAACGGTTGCAAAGTAATTTTTTTTTAATTTTTTTCTATCTCAATGGGCTAAATTTAGATCGAAAAAAATATCAAATTTTTTTGAGAGATAGGGCTGTCTTTTGGGGTCGTGCTTATGCAATGGGCTGTGCTGAGTTCAACGGTGTGCTCGGTTTTCCAGTAAAGCGTACGGCTTGTCCAGAAAATGTAAAAATAATGTTCTTGCGGTTTTTCGAGTTTTTCTCGCGAACCCCTCAACTTAGAGCAACGCGGTCTTCAGAAATGGTTTCGTCGGCCAATTTCCTATCCAGTGACGTGTGAATCGTCAAGATCGGATGGCTAGATGTAACACAGTGCGCCTTAACAATTAAAAACATAGTAAAATGGCAATTTTAGCAGTTTTTGATACTTTGAGAAGTCATAACTTCCGTACCGTTCCATATAGAAAAAAATCAATTACTCCAGCGTAATCGGCGTCAAAAACTGTACCAGGGACCAAAATCTCAATTGAGTGGGAGCTCCTTTTGTTTTTGCCAACTGATCAAAATTTTGATAAAAATCGTCCTTTTTTACTTTAAATTTGAAATGGCATACCTAATTCGAAATCTAGGACCCGGATCGATATGAAACCTTCGCTATCTTATTAAAATGGATGCGCTGATCACGAATTTACATAGAACAGGTCTCTATCTCTACTGGTTGCCGAGTTGTGCTCAAATAACGTTTTTTCAAATAACACGAAAATAAGCGAATTTGACCACATAACTGCAATATGGTACTTCTTAGGCATATAAAAGTATACATATTTTTGATGTACTCGTCGAGAGCTATCATTTGGTGGTGGGTTAATCTCTCTATCGCCAACGGTTGCAAAGTAATTTTTTTTTAATTTTTTTTCTATCTCAATGGGCTAAATTTAGATCGAAAAAAATATCAAATTTTTTTGAGAGATAGGGCTGTCTATTGGGGTCGTGCTTATGCATTGGGCTGTGCTGAGTTCAACGGTGTGCTCGGTTTTCCCGTAAAGCGTACGGCTTGTCCAGAAAATGTAAAAATAATGTTCTTGCGGTTTTTCGAGTTTTTCTCGCGAACCCCTCAACTCAGAGCAACGCGGTCTTCAGAAATGGTTTCGTCGGCCAATTTCCTATCCAGTGACGTGTGAATCGTCAAGATCGGATGGCTACATGGAACACAGTGCGCCTTAACAATTCAAAACATAGTAAAATGGCAATTTTAGCAGTTTTTGATACTTTGAGAAGTCATAACTTCCGTACCGTTCCATATAGAAAAAAATCAATTACTCCAGCGTAATCGGCGTCAAAAACTGTACCAGGGACCAAAATCTCAATTGAGTGGGAGCTCCTTTTGTTTTTGCCAACTGATCAAAATTTTGATAAAAATCGTCCTTTTTTACTTTAAATTTGAAATGGCATACCTAATTCGAAATCTAGGACCCGGATCGATATGAAACCTTCGCTATCTTATTAAAATGGATGCGCTGATCACGAATTTACATAGAACAGGTCTCTATCTCTACTGGTTGCCGAGTTGTGCTCAAATAACGTTTTTTCAAATAACACGAAAATAAGCGTATTTGACCACATAACTTCAATATGGTACTTCTTAGGCATATAAAAGTATACATATCTTTGATGTACTCGTCGAGAGCTATCATTTGGTGGTGGGTTAATCTCTCTATCGCCAACGGTTGCAAAGTAATTTTTTTTTAATTTTTTTCTATCTCAATGGGCTAAATTTAGATCGAAAAAAATATCAAATTTTTTTGAGAGATAGGGCTGTCTTTTGGGGTCGTGCTTATGCATTGGGCTGTGCTGAGTTCAACGGTGTGCTCGGTTTTCCAGTAAAGCGTACGGCTTGTCCAGAAAATGTAAAAATAATGTTCTTGCGGTTTTTCGCGTTTTTCTCGCGAACCCCTCAACTTAGAGCAACGCGGTCTTCAGAAATGGTTTCGTCGGCCAATTTCCTATCCAGTGACGTGTGAATCGTCAAGATCGGATGGCTAGATGGAACACAGTGCGCCTTAACAATTAAAAACATAGTAAAATGGCAATTTTAGCAGTTTTTGATACTTTGAGAAGTCATAACTTCCGTACCGTTCCATATAGAAAAAAATCAATTACTCCAGCGTAATCGGCGTCAAAAACTGTACTAGGGACCAAAATCTCAATTGAGTGGGAGCTCCTTTTGTTTTTGCCAACTGATCAAAATTTTGATAAAAATCGTCCTTTTTTACTTTAAATTTGAAATGGCATACCTAATTCGAAATCTAGGACCCGGATCGATATGAAACCTTCGCTATCTTATTAAAATGGATGCGCTGATCACGAATTTACATAGAACAGGTCTCTATCTCTACTGGTTGCCGAGTTGTGCTCAAATAACGTTTTTTCAAATAACACGAAAATAAGCGAATTTGACCACATAACTTCAATATGGTACTTCTTAGGCATATAAAAGTATACATATTTTTGATGTACTCGTCGAGAGCTATCATTTGGTGGTGGGTTAATCTCTCTATCGCCAACGGTTGCAAAGTAATTTTTTTTTAATTTTTTTTCTGTCTCAATGGGCTAAATTTAGATCGAAAAAAATATCAAATTTTTTTGAGAGATAGGGCTGTCTATTGGGGTCGTGCTTATGCATTGGGCTGTGCTGAGTTCAACGGTGTGCTCGGTTTTCCCGTAAAGCGTACGGCTTGTCCAGAAAATGTAAAAATAATGTTCTTGCGGTTTTTCGCGTTTTTCTCGCGAACCCCTCAACTTAGAGCAACGCGGTCTTCAGAAATGGTTTCGTCAGCCAATTTCCTATCCAGTGACGTGTGAATCGTCAAGATCGGATGGCTAGATGGAACACAGTGCGCCTTAACAATTCAAAACATAGTAAAATGGCAATTTTAGCAGTTTTTGATACTTTGAGAAGTCATAACTTCCGTACCGTTCCATATAGAAAAAAATCAATTACTCCAGCGTAATCGGCGTCAAAAACTGTACTAGGGACCAAAATCTCAATTGAGTGGGAGCTCCTTTTGTTTTTGCCAACTGATCAAAATTTTGATAAAAATCGTCCTTTTTTACTTTAAATTTGAAATGGCATACCTAATTCGAAATCTAGGACCCGGATCGATATGAAACCTTCGCTATCTTATTAAAATGGATGCGCTGATCACGAATTTACATAGAACAGGTCTCTATCTCTACTGGTTGCCGAGTTGTGCTCAAATAACGTTTTTTCAAATAACACGAAAATAAGCGAATTTGACCACATAACTTAATACCTAATTCGAAATCTAGGACCCGGATCGATATGAAACCTTCGCTATCTTATTAAAATGGATGCGCTGATCACGAATTTACATAGAACAGGTCTCTATCTCTACTGGTTGCCGAGTTGTGCTCAAATAACGTTTTTTCAAATAACACGAAAATAAGCGAATTTGACCACATAACTTCAATATGGTACTTCTTAGGCATATAAAAGTATACATATTTTTGATGTACTCGTCGAGAGCTATCATTTGGTGGTGGGTTAATCTCTCTATCGCCAACGGTTGCAAAGTAATTTTTTTTTAATTTTTTTTCTATCTCAATGGGCTAAATTTAGATCGAAAAAAATATCAAATTTTTTTGAGAGATAGGGCTGTCTATTGGGGTCGTGCTTATGCATTGGGCTGTGCTGAGTTCAACGGTGTGCTCGGTTTTCCCGTAAAGCGTACGGCTTGTCCAGAAAATGTAAAAATAATGTTCTTGCGGTTTTTCGCGTTTTTCTCGCGAACCCCTCAACTTAGAGCAACGCGGTCTTCAGAAATGGTTTCGTCGGCCAATTTCCTATCCAGTGACGTGTGAATCGTCAAGATTGGATGGCTACATGGAACACAGTGCGCCTTAACAATTCAAAACATAGTAAAATGGCAATTTTAGCAGTTTTTGATACTTTGAGAAGTCATAACTTCCGTACCGTTCCATATAGAAAAAAATCAATTACTCCAGCGTAATCGGCGTCAAAAACTGTACTAGGGACCAAAATCTCAATTGAGTGGGAGCTCCTTTTGTTTTTGCCAACTGATCAAAATTTTGATAAAAATCGTCCTTTTTTACTTTAAATTTGAAATGGCATACCTAATTCGAAATCTAGGACCCGGATCGATATGAAACCTTCGCTATCTTATTAAAATGGATGCGCTGATCACGAATTTACATAGAACAGGTCTCTATCTCTACTGGTTGCCGAGTTGTGCTCAAATAACGTTTTTTCAAATAACACGAAAATAAGCGAATTTGACCACATAACTTCAATATGGTACTTCTTAGGCATATAAAAGTATACATATTTTTGATGTACTCGTCGAGAGCTATCATTTGGTGGTGGGTTAATCTCTCTATCGCCAACGGTTGCAAAGTAATTTTTTTTTAATTTTTTTTCTATCTCAATGGGCTAAATTTAGATCGAAAAAAATATCAAATTTTTTTGAGAGATAGGGCTGTCTATTGGGGTCGTGCTTATGCATTGGGCTGTGCTGAGTTCAACGGTGTGCTCGGTTTTCCCGTAAAGCGTACGGCTTGTCCAGAAAATGTAAAAATAATGTTCTTGCGGTTTTTCGCGTTTTTCTCGCGAACCCCTCAACTTAGAGCAACGCGGTCTTCAGAAATGGTTTCGTCGGCCAATTTCCTATCCAGTGACGTGTGAATCGTCAAGATCGGATGGCTACATGGAACACAGTGCGCCTTAACAATTCAAAACATAGTAAAATGGCAATTTTAGCAGTTTTTGATACTTTGAGAAGTCATAACTTCCGTACCGTTCCATATAGAAAAAAATCAATTACTCCAGCGTAATCGGCGTCAAAAACTGTACTAGGGACCAAAATCTCAATTGAGTGGGAGCTCCTTTTGTTTTTGCCAACTGATCAAAATTTTGATAAAAATCGTCCTTTTTTACTTTAAATTTGAAATGGCATACCTAATTCGAAATCTAGGACCCGGATCGATATGAAACCTTCGCTATCTTATTAAAATGGATGCGCTGATCACGAATTTACATAGAACAGGTCTCTATCTCTACTGGTTGCCGAGTTGTGCTCAAATAACGTTTTTTCAAATAACACGAAAATAAGCGAATTTGACCACATAACTTCAATATGGTACTTCTTAGGCATATAAAAGTATACATATTTTTGATGTACTCGTCGAGAGCTATCATTTGGTGGTGGGTTAATCTCTCTATCGCCAACGGTTGCAAAGTAATTTTTTTTTAATTTTTTTTCTATCTCAATGGGCTAAATTTAGATCGAAAAAAATATCAAATTTTTTTGAGAGATAGGGCTGTCTATTGGGGTCGTGCTTATGCATTGGGCTGTGCTGAGTTCAACGGTGTGCTCGGTTTTCCCGTAAAGCGTACGGCTTGTCCAGAAAATGTAAAAATAATGTTCTTGCGGTTTTTCGCGTTTTTCTCGCGAACCCCTCAACTTAGAGCAACGCGGTCTTCAGAAATGGTTTCGTCAGCCAATTTCCTATCCAGTGACGTGTGAATCGTCAAGATCGGATGGCTAGATGGAACACAGTGCGCCTTAACAATTCAAAACATAGTAAAATGGCAATTTTAGCAGTTTTTGATACTTTGAGAAGTCATAACTTCCGTACCGTTCCATATAGAAAAAAATCAATTACTCCAGCGTAATCGGCGTCAAAAACTGTACTAGGGACCAAAATCTCAATTGAGTGGGAGCTCCTTTTGTTTTTGCCAACTGATCAAAATTTTGATAAAAATCGTCCTTTTTTACTTTAAATTTGAAATGGCATACCTAATTCGAAATCTAGGACCCGGATCGATATGAAACCTTCGCTATCTTATTAAAATGGATGCGCTGATCACGAATTTACATAGAACAGGTCTCTATCTCTACTGGTTGCCGAGTTGTGCTCAAATAACGTTTTTTCAAATAACACGAAAATAAGCGAATTTGACCACATAACTTAATACCTAATTCGAAATCTAGGACCCGGATCGATATGAAACCTTCGCTATCTTATTAAAATGGATGCGCTGATCACGAATTTACATAGAACAGGTCTCTATCTCTACTGGTTGCCGAGTTGTGCTCAAATAACGTTTTTTCAAATAACACGAAAATAAGCGAATTTGACCACATAACTTCAATATGGTACTTCTTAGGCATATAAAAGTATACATATTTTTGATGTACTCGTCGAGAGCTATCATTTGGTGGTGGGTTAATCTCTCTATCGCCAACGGTTGCAAAGTAATTTTTTTTTAATTTTTTTTCTATCTCAATGGGCTAAATTTAGATCGAAAAAAATATCAAATTTTTTTGAGAGATAGGGCTGTCTATTGGGGTCGTGCTTATGCATTGGGCTGTGCTGAGTTCAACGGTGTGCTCGGTTTTCCCGTAAAGCGTACGGCTTGTCCAGAAAATGTAAAAATAATGTTCTTGCGGTTTTTCGCGTTTTTCTCGCGAACCCCTCAACTTAGAGCAACGCGGTCTTCAGAAATGGTTTCGTCGGCCAATTTCCTATCCAGTGACGTGTGAATCGTCAAGATCGGATGGCTACATGGAACACAGTGCGCCTTAACAATTCAAAACATAGTAAAATGGCAATTTTAGCAGTTTTTGATACTTTGAGAAGTCATAACTTCCGTACCGTTCCATATAGAAAAAAATCAATTACTCCAGCGTAATCGGCGTCAAAAACTGTACTAGGGACCAAAATCTCAATTGAGTGGGAGCTCCTTTTGTTTTTGCCAACTGATCAAAATTTTGATAAAAATCGTCCTTTTTTACTTTAAATTTGAAATGGCATACCTAATTCGAAATCTAGGACCCGGATCGATATGAAACCTTCGCTATCTTATTAAAATGGATGCGCTGATCACGAATTTACATAGAACAGGTCTCTATCTCTACTGGTTGCCGAGTTGTGCTCAAATAACGTTTTTTCAAATAACACGAAAATAAGCGAATTTGACCACATAACTTAATACCTAATTCGAAATCTAGGACCCGGATCGATATGAAACCTTCGCTATCTTATTAAAATGGATGCGCTGATCACGAATTTACATAGAACAGGTCTCTATCTCTACTGGTTGCCGAGTTGTGCTCAAATAACGTTTTTTCAAATAACACGAAAATAAGCGAATTTGACCACATAACTTCAATATGGTACTTCTTAGGCATATAAAAGTATACATATTTTTGATGTACTCGTCGAGAGCTATCATTTGGTGGTGGGTTAATCTCTCTATCGCCAACGGTTGCAAAGTAATTTTTTTTTAATTTTTTTTCTATCTCAATGGGCTAAATTTAGATCGAAAAAAATATCAAATTTTTTTGAGAGATAGGGCTGTCTATTGGGGTCGTGCTTATGCATTGGGCTGTGCTGAGTTCAACGGTGTGCTCGGTTTTCCCGTAAAGCGTACGGCTTGTCCAGAAAATGTAAAAATAATGTTCTTGCGGTTTTTCGCGTTTTTCTCGCGAACCCCTCAACTTAGAGCAACGCGGTCTTCAGAAATGGTTTCGTCGGCCAATTTCCTATCCAGTGACGTGTGAATCGTCAAGATCGGATGGCTACATGGAACACAGTGCGCCTTAACAATTCAAAACATAGTAAAATGGCAATTTTAGCAGTTTTTGATACTTTGAGAAGTCATAACTTCCGTACCGTTCCATATAGAAAAAAATCAATTACTCCAGCGTAATCGGCGTCAAAAACTGTACTAGGGACCAAAATCTCAATTGAGTGGGAGCTCCTTTTGTTTTTGCCAACTGATCAAAATTTTGATAAAAATCGTCCTTTTTTACTTTAAATTTGAAATGGCATACCTAATTCGAAATCTAGGACCCGGATCGATATGAAACCTTCGCTATCTTATTAAAATGGATGCGCTGATCACGAATTTACATAGAACAGGTCTCTATCTCTACTGGTTGCCGAGTTGTGCTCAAATAACGTTTTTTCAAATAACACGAAAATAAGCGAATTTGACCACATAACTTCAATATGGTACTTCTTAGGCATATAAAAGTATACATATTTTTGATGTACTCGTCGAGAGCTATCATTTGGTGGTGGGTTAATCTCTCTATCGCCAACGGTTGCAAAGTAATTTTTTTTTAATTTTTTTTCTATCTCAATGGGCTAAATTTAGATCGAAAAAAATATCAAATTTTTTTGAGAGATAGGGCTGTCTATTGGGGTCGTGCTTATGCATTGGGCTGTGCTGAGTTCAACGGTGTGCTCGGTTTTCCCGTAAAGCGTACGGCTTGTCCAGAAAATGTAAAAATAATGTTCTTGCGGTTTTTCGCGTTTTTCTCGCGAACCCCTCAACTTAGAGCAACGCGGTCTTCAGAAATGGTTTCGTCGGCCAATTTCCTATCCAGTGACGTGTGAATCGTCAAGATCGGATGGCTACATGGAACACAGTGCGCCTTAACAATTCAAAACATAGTAAAATGGCAATTTTAGCAGTTTTTGATACTTTGAGAAGTCATAACTTCCGTACCGTTCCATATAGAAAAAAATCAATTACTCCAGCGTAATCGGCGTCAAAAACTGTACTAGGGACCAAAATCTCAATTGAGTGGGAGCTCCTTTTGTTTTTGCCAACTGATCAAAATTTTGATAAAAATCGTCCTTTTTTACTTTAAATTTGAAATGGCATACCTAATTCGAAATCTAGGACCCGGATCGATATGAAACCTTCGCTATCTTATTAAAATGGATGCGCTGATCACGAATTTACATAGAACAGGTCTCTATCTCTACTGGTTGCCGAGTTGTGCTCAAATAACGTTTTTTCAAATAACACGAAAATAAGCGAATTTGACCACATAACTTCAATATGGTACTTCTTAGGCATATAAAAGTATACATATTTTTGATGTACTCGTCGAGAGCTATCATTTGGTGGTGGGTTAATCTCTCTATCGCCAACGGTTGCAAAGTAATTTTTTTTTAATTTTTTTTCTATCTCAATGGGCTAAATTTAGATCGAAAAAAATATCAAATTTTTTTGAGAGATAGGGCTGTCTATTGGGGTCGTGCTTATGCATTGGGCTGTGCTGAGTTCAACGGTGTGCTCGGTTTTCCCGTAAAGCGTACGGCTTGTCCAGAAAATGTAAAAATAATGTTCTTGCGGTTTTTCGCGTTTTTCTCGCGAACCCCTCAACTTAGAGCAACGCGGTCTTCAGAAATGGTTTCGTCGGCCAATTTCCTATCCAGTGACGTGTGAATCGTCAAGATCGGATGGCTACATGGAACACAGTGCGCCTTAACAATTCAAAACATAGTAAAATGGCAATTTTAGCAGTTTTTGATACTTTGAGAAGTCATAACTTCCGTACCGTTCCATATAGAAAAAAATCAATTACTCCAGCGTAATCGGCGTCAAAAACTGTACTAGGGACCAAAATCTCAATTGAGTGGGAGCTCCTTTTGTTTTTGCCAACTGATCAAAATTTTGATAAAAATCGTCCTTTTTTACTTTAAATTTGAAATGGCATACCTAATTCGAAATCTAGGACCCGGATCGATATGAAACCTTCGCTATCTTATTAAAATGGATGCGCTGATCACGAATTTACATAGAACAGGTCTCTATCTCTACTGGTTGCCGAGTTGTGCTCAAATAACGTTTTTTCAAATAACACGAAAATAAGCGAATTTGACCACATAACTTCAATATGGTACTTCTTAGGCATATAAAAGTATACATATTTTTGATGTACTCGTCGAGAGCTATCATTTGGTGGTGGGTTAATCTCTCTATCGCCAACGGTTGCAAAGTAATTTTTTTTTAATTTTTTTTCTATCTCAATGGGCTAAATTTAGATCGAAAAAAATATCAAATTTTTTTGAGAGATAGGGCTGTCTATTGGGGTCGTGCTTATGCATTGGGCTGTGCTGAGTTCAACGGTGTGCTCGGTTTTCCCGTAAAGCGTACGGCTTGTCCAGAAAATGTAAAAATAATGTTCTTGCGGTTTTTCGCGTTTTTCTCGCGAACCCCTCAACTTAGAGCAACGCGGTCTTCAGAAATGGTTTCGTCGGCCAATTTCCTATCCAGTGACGTGTGAATCGTCAAGATCGGATGGCTACATGGAACACAGTGCGCCTTAACAATTCAAAACATAGTAAAATGGCAATTTTAGCAGTTTTTGATACTTTGAGAAGTCATAACTTCCGTACCGTTCCATATAGAAAAAAATCAATTACTCCAGCGTAATCGGCGTCAAAAACTGTACTAGGGACCAAAATCTCAATTGAGTGGGAGCTCCTTTTGTTTTTGCCAACTGATCAAAATTTTGATAAAAATCGTCCTTTTTTACTTTAAATTTGAAATGGCATACCTAATTCGAAATCTAGGACCCGGATCGATATGAAACCTTCGCTATCTTATTAAAATGGATGCGCTGATCACGAATTTACATAGAACAGGTCTCTATCTCTACTGGTTGCCGAGTTGTGCTCAAATAACGTTTTTTCAAATAACACGAAAATAAGCGAATTTGACCACATAACTTCAATATGGTACTTCTTAGGCATATAAAAGTATACATATTTTTGATGTACTCGTCGAGAGCTATCATTTGGTGGTGGGTTAATCTCTCTATCGCCAACGGTTGCAAAGTAATTTTTTTTTAATTTTTTTTCTATCTCAATGGGCTAAATTTAGATCGAAAAAAATATCAAATTTTTTTGAGAGATAGGGCTGTCTATTGGGGTCGTGCTTATGCATTGGGCTGTGCTGAGTTCAACGGTGTGCTCGGTTTTCCCGTAAAGCGTACGGCTTGTCCAGAAAATGTAAAAATAATGTTCTTGCGGTTTTTCGCGTTTTTCTCACGAACCCCTCAACTTAGAGCAACGCGGTCTTCAGAAATGGTTTCGTCGGCCAATTTCCTATCCAGTGACGTGTGAATCGTCAAGATCGGATGGCTACATGGAACACAGTGCGCCTTAACAATTCAAAACATAGTAAAATGGCAATTTTAGCAGTTTTTGATACTTTGAGAAGTCATAACTTCCGTACCGTTCCATATAGAAAAAAATCAATTACTCCAGCGTAATCGGCGTCAAAAACTGTACTAGGGACCAAAATCTCAATTGAGTGGGAGCTCCTTTTGTTTTTGCCAACTGATCAAAATTTTGATAAAAATCGTCCTTTTTTACTTTAAATTTGAAATGGCATACCTAATTCGAAATCTAGGACCCGGATCGATATGAAACCTTCGCTATCTTATTAAAATGGATGCGCTGATCACGAATTTACATAGAACAGGTCTCTATCTCTACTGGTTGCCGAGTTGTGCTCAAATAACGTTTTTTCAAATAACACGAAAATAAGCGAATTTGACCACATAACTTCAATATGGTACTTCTTAGGCATATAAAAGTATACATATTTTTGATGTACTCGTCGAGAGCTATCATTTGGTGGTGGGTTAATCTCTCTATCGCCAACGGTTGCAAAGTAATTTTTTTTTAATTTTTTTTCTATCTCAATGGGCTAAATTTAGATCGAAAAAAATATCAAATTTTTTTGAGAGATAGGGCTGTCTATTGGGGTCGTGCTTATGCATTGGGCTGTGCTGAGTTCAACGGTGTGCTCGGTTTTCCCGTAAAGCGTACGGCTTGTCCAGAAAATGTAAAAATAATGTTCTTGCGGTTTTTCGCGTTTTTCTCGCGAACCCCTCAACTTAGAGCAACGCGGTCTTCAGAAATGGTTTCGTCGGCCAATTTCCTATCCAGTGACGTGTGAATCGTCAAGATCGGATGGCTACATGGAACACAGTGCGCCTTAACAATTCAAAACATAGTAAAATGGCAATTTTAGCAGTTTTTGATACTTTGAGAAGTCATAACTTCCGTACCGTTCCATATAGAAAAAAATCAATTACTCCAGCGTAATCGGCGTCAAAAACTGTACTAGGGACCAAAATCTCAATTGAGTGGGAGCTCCTTTTGTTTTTGCCAACTGATCAAAATTTTGATAAAAATCGTCCTTTTTTACTTTAAATTTGAAATGGCATACCTAATTCGAAATCTAGGACCCGGATCGATATGAAACCTTCGCTATCTTATTAAAATGGATGCGCTGATCACGAATTTACATAGAACAGGTCTCTATCTCTACTGGTTGCCGAGTTGTGCTCAAATAACGTTTTTTCAAATAACACGAAAATAAGCGAATTTGACCACATAACTTCAATATGGTACTTCTTAGGCATATAAAAGTATACATATTTTTGATGTACTCGTCGAGAGCTATCATTTGGTGGTGGGTTAATCTCTCTATCGCCAACGGTTGCAAAGTAATTTTTTTTTAATTTTTTTTCTATCTCAATGGGCTAAATTTAGATCGAAAAAAATATCAAATTTTTTTGAGAGATAGGGCTGTCTATTGGGGTCGTGCTTATGCATTGGGCTGTGCTGAGTTCAACGGTGTGCTCGGTTTTCCCGTAAAGCGTACGGCTTGTCCAGAAAATGTAAAAATAATGTTCTTGCGGTTTTTCGCGTTTTTCTCGCGAACCCCTCAACTTAGAGCAACGCGGTCTTCAGAAATGGTTTCGTCGGCCAATTTCCTATCCAGTGACGTGTGAATCGTCAAGATCGGATGGCTACATGGAACACAGTGCGCCTTAACAATTCAAAACATAGTAAAATGGCAATTTTAGCAGTTTTTGATACTTTGAGAAGTCATAACTTCCGTACCGTTCCATATAGAAAAAAATCAATTACTCCAGCGTAATCGGCGTCAAAAACTGTACTAGGGACCAAAATCTCAATTGAGTGGGAGCTCCTTTTGTTTTTGCCAACTGATCAAAATTTTGATAAAAATCGTCCTTTTTTACTTTAAATTTGAAATGGCATACCTAATTCGAAATCTAGGACCCGGATCGATATGAAACCTTCGCTATCTTATTAAAATGGATGCGCTGATCACGAATTTACATAGAACAGGTCTCTATCTCTACTGGTTGCCGAGTTGTGCTCAAATAACGTTTTTTCAAATAACACGAAAATAAGCGAATTTGACCACATAACTTCAATATGGTACTTCTTAGGCATATAAAAGTATACATATTTTTGATGTACTCGTCGAGAGCTATCATTTGGTGGTGGGTTAATCTCTCTATCGCCAACGGTTGCAAAGTAATTTTTTTTTAATTTTTTTTCTATCTCAATGGGCTAAATTTAGATCGAAAAAAATATCAAATTTTTTTGAGAGATAGGGCTGTCTATTGGGGTCGTGCTTATGCATTGGGCTGTGCTGAGTTCAACGGTGTGCTCGGTTTTCCCGTAAAGCGTACGGCTTGTCCAGAAAATGTAAAAATAATGTTCTTGCGGTTTTTCGCGTTTTTCTCGCGAACCCCTCAACTTAGAGCAACGCGGTCTTCAGAAATGGTTTCGTCGGCCAATTTCCTATCCAGTGACGTGTGAATCGTCAAGATCGGATGGCTACATGGAACACAGTGCGCCTTAACAATTCAAAACATAGTAAAATGGCAATTTTAGCAGTTTTTGATACTTTGAGAAGTCATAACTTCCGTACCGTTCCATATAGAAAAAAATCAATTACTCCAGCGTAATCGGCGTCAAAAACTGTACTAGGGACCAAAATCTCAATTGAGTGGGAGCTCCTTTTGTTTTTGCCAACTGATCAAAATTTTGATAAAAATCGTCCTTTTTTACTTTAAATTTGAAATGGCATACCTAATTCGAAATCTAGGACCCGGATCGATATGAAACCTTCGCTATCTTATTAAAATGGATGCGCTGATCACGAATTTACATAGAACAGGTCTCTATCTCTACTGGTTGCCGAGTTGTGCTCAAATAACGTTTTTTCAAATAACACGAAAATAAGCGAATTTGACCACATAACTTCAATATGGTACTTCTTAGGCATATAAAAGTATACATATTTTTGATGTACTCGTCGAGAGCTATCATTTGGTGGTGGGTTAATCTCTCTATCGCCAACGGTTGCAAAGTAATTTTTTTTTAATTTTTTTTCTATCTCAATGGGCTAAATTTAGATCGAAAAAAATATCAAATTTTTTTGAGAGATAGGGCTGTCTGTTGGGGTCGTGCTTATGCATTGGGCTGTGCTGAGTTCAACGGTGTGCTCGGTTTTCCCGTAAAGCGTACGGCTTGTCCAGAAAATGTAAAAATAATGTTCTTGCGGTTTTTCGCGTTTTTCTCGCGAACCCCTCAACTTAGAGCAACGCGGTCTTCAGAAATGGTTTCGTCGGCCAATTTCCTATCCAGTGACGTGTGAATCGTCAAGATCGGATGGCTACATGGAACACAGTGCGCCTTAACAATTCAAAACATAGTAAAATGGCAATTTTAGCAGTTTTTGATACTTTGAGAAGTCATAACTTCCGTACCGTTCCATATAGAAAAAAATCAATTACTCCAGCGTAATCGGCGTCAAAAACTGTACTAGGGACCAAAATCTCAATTGAGTGGGAGCTCCTTTTGTTTTTGCCAACTGATCAAAATTTTGATAAAAATCGTCCTTTTTTACTTTAAATTTGAAATGGCATACCTAATTCGAAATCTAGGACCCGGATCGATATGAAACCTTCGCTATCTTATTAAAATGGATGCGCTGATCACGAATTTACATAGAACAGGTCTCTATCTCTACTGGTTGCCGAGTTGTGCTCAAATAACGTTTTTTCAAATAACACGAAAATAAGCGAATTTGACCACATAACTTCAATATGGTACTTCTTAGGCATATAAAAGTATACATATTTTTGATGTACTCGTCGACAGCTATCATTTGGTGGTGGGTTAATCTCTCTATCGCCAACGGTTGCAAAGTAATTTTTTTTTAATTTTTTTTTTATCTCAATGGGCTAAATTTAGATCGAAAAAAATATCAAATTTTTTTGAGAGATAGGGCTGTCTATTGGGGTCGTGCTTATGCATTGGGCTGTGCTGAGTTCAACGGTGTGCTCGGTTTTCCCGTAAAGCGTACGGCTTGTCCAGAAAATGTAAAAATAATGTTCTTGCGGTTTTTCGCGTTTTTCTCGCGAACCCCTCAACTTAGAGCAACGCGGTCTTCAGAAATGGTTTCGTCGGCCAATTTCCTATCCAGTGACGTGTGAATCGTCAAGATCGGATGGCTACATGGAACACAGTGCGCCTTAACAATTCAAAACATAGTAAAATGGCAATTTTAGCAGTTTTTGATACTTTGAGAAGTCATAACTTCCGTACCGTTCCATATAGAAAAAAATCAATTACTCCAGCGTAATCGGCGTCAAAAACTGTACCAGGGACCAAAATCTCAATTGAGTGGGAGCTCCTTTTGTTTTTGCCAACTGATCAAAATTTTGATAAAAATCGGCCTTTTTTACTTTAAATTTGAAATGGCATACCTAATTCGAAATCTAGGACCCGGATCGATATGAAACCTTCGCTATCTTATTAAAATGGATGCGCTGATCACGAATTTACATAGAACAGGTCTCTATCTCTACTGGTTGCCGAGTTGTGCTCAAATAACGTTTTTTCAAATAACACGAAAATAAGCGAATTTGACCACATAACTTCAATATGGTACTTCTTAGGCATATAAAAGTATACATATTTTTGATGTACTCGTCGAGAGCTATCATTTGGTGGTGGGTTAATCTCTCTATCGCCAACGGTTGCAAAGTAATTTTTTTTTAATTTTTTTTCTATCTCAATGGGCTAAATTTAGATCGAAAAAAATATCAAATTTTTTTGAGAGATAGGGCTGTCTATTGGGGTCGTGCTTATGCATTGGGCTGTGCTGAGTTCAACGGTGTGCTCGGTTTTCCCGTAAAGCGTACGGCTTGTCCAGAAAATGTAAAAATAATGTTCTTGCGGTTTTTCGCGTTTTTCTCGCGAACCCCTCAACTTAGAGCAACGCGGTCTTCAGAAATGGTTTCGTCGGCCAATTTCCTATCCAGTGACGTGTGAATCGTCAAGATCGGATGGCTAGATGGAACACAGTGCGCCTTAACAATTCAAAACATAGTAAAATGGCAATTTTAGCAGTTTTTGATACTTTGAGAAGTCATAACTTCCGTACCGTTCCATATAGAAAAAAATCAATTACTCCAGCGTAATCGGCGTCAAAAACTGTACCAGGGACCAAAATCTCAATTGAGTGGGAGCTCCTTTTGTTTTTGCCAACTGATCAAAATTTTGATAAAAATCGTCCTTTTTTACTTTAAATTTGAAATGGCATACCTAATTCGAAATCTAGGACCCGGATCGATATGAAACCTTCGCTATCTTATTAAAATGGATGCGCTGATCACGAATTTACATAGAACAGGTCTCTATCTCTACTGGTTGCCGAGTTGTGCTCAAATAACGTTTTTTCAAATAACACGAAAATAAGCGAATTTGACCACATAACTGCAATATGGTACTTCTTAGGCATATAAAAGTATACATATTTTTGATGTACTCGTCGAGAGCTATCATTTGGTGGTGGGTTAATCTCTCTATCGCCAACGGTTGCAAAGTAATTTTTTTTTAATTTTTTTTCTATCTCAATGGGCTAAATTTAGATCGAAAAAAATATCAAATTTTTTTGAGAGATAGGGCTGTCTATTGGGGTCGTGCTTATGCATTGGGCTGTGCTGAGTTCAACGGTGTGCTCGGTTTTCCCGTAAAGCGTACGGCTTGTCCAGAAAATGTAAAAATAATGTTCTTGCGGTTTTTCGAGTTTTTCTCGCGAACCCCTCAACTTAGAGCAACGCGGTCTTCAGAAATGGTTTCGTCGGCCAATTTCCTATCCAGTGACGTGTGAATCGTCAAGATCGGATGGCTACATGGAACACAGTGCGCCTTAACAATTCAAAACATAGTAAAATGGCAATTTTAGCAGTTTTTGATACTTTGAGAAGTCATAACTTCCGTACCGTTCCATATAGAAAAAAATCAATTACTCCACCGTAATCGGCGTCAAAAACTGTACCAGGGACCAAAATCTCAATTGAGTGGGAGCTCCTTTTGTTTTTGCCAACTGATCAAAATTTTGATAAAAATCGTCCTTTTTTACTTTAAATTTGAAATGGCATACCTAATTCGAAATCTAGGACCCGGATCGATATGAAACCTTCGCTATCTTATTAAAATGGATGCGCTGATCACGAATTTACATAGAACAGGTCTCTATCTCTACTGGTTGCCGAGTTGTGCTCAAATAACGTTTTTTCAAATAACACGAAAATAAGCGAATTTGACCACATAACTTCAATATGGTACTTCTTAGGCATATAAAAGTATACATATCTTTGATGTACTCGTCGAGAGCTATCATTTGGTGGTGGGTTAATCTCTCTATCGCCAACGGTTGCAAAGTAATTTTTTTTTAATTTTTTTCTATCTCAATGGGCTAAATTTAGATCGAAAAAAATATCAAATTTTTTTGAGAGATAGGGCTGTCTTTTGGGGTCGTGCTTATGCAATGGGCTGTGCTGAGTTCAACGGTGTGCTCGGTTTTCCAGTAAAGCGTACGGCTTGTCCAGAAAATGTAAAAATAATGTTCTTGCGGTTTTTCGAGTTTTTCTCGCGAACCCCTCAACTTAGAGCAACGCGGTCTTCAGAAATGGTTTCGTCGGCCAATTTCCTATCCAGTGACGTGTGAATCGTCAAGATCGGATGGCTAGATGTAACACAGTGCGCCTTAACAATTAAAAACATAGTAAAATGGCAATTTTAGCAGTTTTTGATACTTTGAGAAGTCATAACTTCCGTACCGTTCCATATAGAAAAAAATCAATTACTCCAGCGTAATCGGCGTCAAAAACTGTACCAGGGACCAAAATCTCAATTGAGTGGGAGCTCCTTTTGTTTTTGCCAACTGATCAAAATTTTGATAAAAATCGTCCTTTTTTACTTTAAATTTGAAATGGCATACCTAATTCGAAATCTAGGACCCGGATCGATATGAAACCTTCGCTATCTTATTAAAATGGATGCGCTGATCACGAATTTACATAGAACAGGTCTCTATCTCTACTGGTTGCCGAGTTGTGCTCAAATAACGTTTTTTCAAATAACACGAAAATAAGCGAATTTGACCACATAACTGCAATATGGTACTTCTTAGGCATATAAAAGTATACATATTTTTGATGTACTCGTCGAGAGCTATCATTTGGTGGTGGGTTAATCTCTCTATCGCCAACGGTCGCAAAGTAATTTTTTTTTAATTTTTTTTCTATCTCAATGGGCTAAATTTAGATCGAAAAAAATATCAAATTTTTTTGAGAGATAGGGCTGTCTATTGGGGTCGTGCTTATGCATTGGGCTGTGCTGAGTTCAACGGTGTGCTCGGTTTTCCCGTAAAGCGTACGGCTTGTCCAGAAAATGTAAAAATAATGTTCTTGCGGTTTTTCGAGTTTTTCTCGCGAACCCCTCAACTCAGAGCAACGCGGTCTTCAGAAATGGTTTCGTCGGCCAATTTCCTATCCAGTGACGTGTGAATCGTCAAGATCGGATGGCTACATGGAACACAGTGCGCCTTAACAATTCAAAACATAGTAAAATGGCAATTTTAGCAGTTTTTGATACTTTGAGAAGTCATAACTTCCGTACCGTTCCATATAGAAAAAAATCAATTACTCCAGCGTAATCGGCGTCAAAAACTGTACCAGGGACCAAAATCTCAATTGAGTGGGAGCTCCTTTTGTTTTTGCCAACTGATCAAAATTTTGATAAAAATCGTCCTTTTTTACTTTAAATTTGAAATGGCATACCTAATTCGAAATCTAGGACCCGGATCGATATGAAACCTTCGCTATCTTATTAAAATGGATGCGCTGATCACGAATTTACATAGAACAGGTCTCTATCTCTACTGGTTGCCGAGTTGTGCTCAAATAACGTTTTTTCAAATAACACGAAAATAAGCGAATTTGACCACATAACTTCAATATGGTACTTCTTAGGCATATAAAAGTATACATATCTTTGATGTACTCGTCGAGAGCTATCATTTGGTGGTGGGTTAATCTCTCTATCGCCAACGGTTGCAAAGTAATTTTTTTTTAATTTTTTTCTATCTCAATGGGCTAAATTTAGATCGAAAAAAATATCAAATTTTTTTGAGAGATAGGGCTGTCTTTTGGGGTCGTGCTTATGCATTGGGCTGTGCTGAGTTCAACGGTGTGCTCGGTTTTCCAGTAAAGCGTACGGCTTGTCCAGAAAATGTAAAAATAATGTTCTTGCGGTTTTTCGCGTTTTTCTCGCGAACCCCTCAACTTAGAGCAACGCGGTCTTCAGAAATGGTTTCGTCGGCCAATTTCCTATCCAGTGACGTGTGAATCGTCAAGATCGGATGGCTAGATGGAACACAGTGCGCCTTAACAATTAAAAACATAGTAAAATGGCAATTTTAGCAGTTTTTGATACTTTGAGAAGTCATAACTTCCGTACCGTTCCATATAGAAAAAAATCAATTACTCCAGCGTAATCGGCGTCAAAAACTGTACTAGGGACCAAAATCTCAATTGAGTGGGAGCTCCTTTTGTTTTTGCCAACTGATCAAAATTTTGATAAAAATCGTCCTTTTTTACTTTAAATTTGAAATGGCATACCTAATTCGAAATCTAGGACCCGGATCGATATGAAACCTTCGCTATCTTATTAAAATGGATGCGCTGATCACGAATTTACATAGAACAGGTCTCTATCTCTACTGGTTGCCGAGTTGTGCTCAAATAACGTTTTTTCAAATAACACGAAAATAAGCGAATTTGACCACATAACTGCAATATGGTACTTCTTAGGCATATAAAAGTATACATATTTTTGATGTACTCGTCGAGAGCTATCATTTGGTGGTGGGTTAATCTCTCTATCGCCAACGGTTGCAAAGTAATTTTTTTTAATTTTTTTTCTATCTCAATGGGCTAAATTTAGATCGAAAAAAATATCAAATTTTTTTGAGAGATAGGGCTGTCTATTGGGGTCGTGCTTATGCATTGGGCTGTGCTGAGTTCAACGGTGTGCTCGGTTTTCCCGTAAAGCGTACGGCTTGTCCAGAAAATGTAAAAATAATGTTCTTGCGGTTTTTCGAGTTTTTCTCGCGAACCCCTCAACTTAGAGCAACGCGGTCTTCAGAAATGGTTTCGTCGGCCAATTTCCTATCCAGTGACGTGTGAATCGTCAAGATCGGATGGCTACATGGAACACAGTGCGCCTTAACAATTCAAAACATAGTAAAATGGCAATTTTAGCAGTTTTTGATACTTTGAGAAGTCATAACTTCCGTACCGTTCCATATAGAAAAAAATCAATTACTCCAGCGTAATCGGCGTCAAAAACTGTACCAGGGACCAAAATCTCAATTGAGTGGGAGCTCCTTTTGTTTTTGCCAACTGATCAAAATTTTGATAAAAATCGTCCTTTTTTACTTTAAATTTGAAATGGCATACCTAATTCGAAATCTAGGACCCGGATCGATATGAAACCTTCGCTATCTTATTAAAATGGATGCGCTGATCACGAATTTACATAGAACAGGTCTCTATCTCTACTGGTTGCCGAGTTGTGCTCAAATAACGTTTTTTCAAATAACACGAAAATAAGCGAATTTGACCACATAACTTCAATATGGTACTTCTTAGGCATATAAAAGTATACATATCTTTGATGTACTCGTCGAGAGCTATCATTTGGTGGTGGGTTAATCTCTCTATCGCCAACGGTTGCAAAGTAATTTTTTTTTAATTTTTTTCTATCTCAATGGGCTAAATTTAGATCGAAAAAAATATCAAATTTTTTTGAGAGATAGGGCTGTCTTTTGGGGTCGTGCTTATGCAATGGGCTGTGCTGAGTTCAACGGTGTGCTCGGTTTTCCAGTAAAGCGTACGGCTTGTCCAGAAAATGTAAAAATAATGTTCTTGCGGTTTTTCGAGTTTTTCTCGCGAACCCCTCAACTTAGAGCAACGCGGTCTTCAGAAATGGTTTCGTCGGCCAATTTCCTATCCAGTGACGTGTGAATCGTCAAGATCGGATGGCTAGATGTAACACAGTGCGCCTTAACAATTAAAAACATAGTAAAATGGCAATTTTAGCAGTTTTTGATACTTTGAGAAGTCATAACTTCCGTACCGTTCCATATAGAAAAAAATCAATTACTCCAGCGTAATCGGCGTCAAAAACTGTACCAGGGACCAAAATCTCAATTGAGTGGGAGCTCCTTTTGTTTTTGCCAACTGATCAAAATTTTGATAAAAATCGTCCTTTTTTACTTTAAATTTGAAATGGCATACCTAATTCGAAATCTAGGACCCGGATCGATATGAAACCTTCGCTATCTTATTAAAATGGATGCGCTGATCACGAATTTACATAGAACAGGTCTCTATCTCTACTGGTTGCCGAGTTGTGCTCAAATAACGTTTTTTCAAATAACACGAAAATAAGCGAATTTGACCACATAACTGCAATATGGTACTTCTTAGGCATATAAAAGTATACATATTTTTGATGTACTCGTCGAGAGCTATCATTTGGTGGTGGGCTAATCTCTCTATCGCCAACGGTTGCAAAGTAATTTTTTTTTAATTTTTTTTCTATCTCAATGGGCTAAATTTAGATCGAAAAAAATATCAAATTTTTTTGAGAGATAGGGCTGTCTATTGGGGTCGTGCTTATGCATTGGGCTGTGCTGAGTTCAACGGTGTGCTCGGTTTTCCCGTAAAGCGTACGGCTTGTCCAGAAAATGTAAAAATAATGTTCTTGCGGTTTTTCGAGTTTTTCTCGCGAACCCCTCAACTCAGAGCAACGCGGTCTTCAGAAATGGTTTCGTCGGCCAATTTCCTATCCAGTGACGTGTGAATCGTCAAGATCGGATGGCTACATGGAACACAGTGCGCCTTAACAATTCAAAACATAGTAAAATGGCAATTTTAGCAGTTTTTGATACTTTGAGAAGTCATAACTTCCGTACCGTTCCATATAGAAAAAAATCAATTACTCCAGCGTAATCGGCGTCAAAAACTGTACCAGGGACCAAAATCTCAATTGAGTGGGAGCTCCTTTTGTTTTTGCCAACTGATCAAAATTTTGATAAAAATCGTCCTTTTTTACTTTAAATTTGAAATGGCATACCTAATTCGAAATCTAGGACCCGGATCGATATGAAACCTTCGCTATCTTATTAAAATGGATGCGCTGATCACGAATTTACATAGAACAGGTCTCTATCTCTACTGGTTGCCGAGTTGTGCTCAAATAACGTTTTTTCAAATAACACGAAAATAAGCGAATTTGACCACATAACTTCAATATGGTACTTCTTAGGCATATAAAAGTATACATATCTTTGATGTACTCGTCGAGAGCTATCATTTGGTGGTGGGTTAATCTCTCTATCGCCAACGGTTGCAAAGTAATTTTTTTTTAATTTTTTTCTATCTCAATGGGCTAAATTTAGATCGAAAAAAATATCAAATTTTTTTGAGAGATAGGGCTGTCTTTTGGGGTCGTGCTTATGCATTGGGCTGTGCTGAGTTCAACGGTGTGCTCGGTTTTCCAGTAAAGCGTACGGCTTGTCCAGAAAATGTAAAAATAATGTTCTTGCGGTTTTTCGCGTTTTTCTCGCGAACCCCTCAACTTAGAGCAACGCGGTCTTCAGAAATGGTTTCGTCGGCCAATTTCCTATCCAGTGACGTGTGAATCGTCAAGATCGGATGGCTAGATGGAACACAGTGCGCCTTAACAATTAAAAACATAGTAAAATGGCAATTTTAGCAGTTTTTGATACTTTGAGAAGTCATAACTTCCGTACCGTTCCATATAGAAAAAAATCAATTACTCCAGCGTAATCGGCGTCAAAAACTGTACTAGGGACCAAAATCTCAATTGAGTGGGAGCTCCTTTTGTTTTTGCCAACTGATCAAAATTTTGATAAAAATCGTCCTTTTTTACTTTAAATTTGAAATGGCATACCTAATTCGAAATCTAGGACCCGGATCGATATGAAACCTTCGCTATCTTATTAAAATGGATGCGCTGATCACGAATTTACATAGAACAGGTCTCTATCTCTACTGGTTGCCGAGTTGTGCTCAAATAACGTTTTTTCAAATAACACGAAAATAAGCGAATTTGACCACATAACTTCAATATGGTACTTCTTAGGCATATAAAAGTATACATATTTTTGATGTACTCGTCGAGAGCTATCATTTGGTGGTGGGTTAATCTCTCTATCGCCAACGGTTGCAAAGTAATTTTTTTTTAATTTTTTTTCTATCTCAATGGGCTAAATTTAGATCGAAAAAAATATCAAATTTTTTTGAGAGATAGGGCTGTCTATTGGGGTCGTGCTTATGCATTGGGCTGTGCTGAGTTCAACGGTGTGCTCGGTTTTCCCGTAAAGCGTACGGCTTGTCCAGAAAATGTAAAAATAATGTTCTTGCGGTTTTTCGCGTTTTTCTCGCGAACCCCTCAACTTAGAGCAACGCGGTCTTCAGAAATGGTTTCGTCAGCCAATTTCCTATCCAGTGACGTGTGAATCGTCAAGATCGGATGGCTAGATGGAACACAGTGCGCCTTAACAATTCAAAACATAGTAAAATGGCAATTTTAGCAGTTTTTGATACTTTGAGAAGTCATAACTTCCGTACCGTTCCATATAGAAAAAAATCAATTACTCCAGCGTAATCGGCGTCAAAAACTGTACCAAGGACCAAAATCTCAATTGAGTGGGAGCTCCTTTTGTTTTTGCCAACTGATCAAAATTTTGATAAAAATCGTCCTTTTTTACTTTAAATTTGAAATGGCATACCTAATTCGAAATCTAGGACCCGGATCGATATGAAACCTTCGCTATCTTATTAAAATGGATGCGCTGATCACGAATTTACATAGAACAGGTCTCTATCTCTACTGGTTGCCGAGTTGTGCTCAAATAACGTTTTTTCAAATAACACGAAAATAAGCGAATTTGACCACATAACTTCAATATGGTACTTCTTAGGCATATAAAAGTATACATATTTTTGATGTACTCGTCGAGAGCTATCATTTGGTGGTGGGTTAATCTCTCTATCGCCAACGGTTGCAAAGTAATTTTTTTTTAATTTTTTATCTATCTCAATGGGCTAAATTTAGATCGAAAAAAATATCAAATTTTTTTGAGAGATAGGGCTGTCTATTGGGGTCGTGCTTATGCATTGGGCTGTGCTGAGTTCAACGGTGTGCTCGGTTTTCCCGTAAAGCGTACGGCTTGTCCAGAAAATGTAAAAATAATGTTCTTGCGGGTTTTCGCGTTTTTCTCGCGAACCCCTCAACTTAGAGCAACGCGGTCTTCAGAAATGGTTTCGTCGGCCAATTTCCTATCCAGTGACGTGTGAATCGTCAAGATCGGATGGCTAGATGGAACACAGTGCGCCTTAACAATTCAAAACATAGTAAAATGGCAATTTTAGCAGTTTTTGATACTTTGAGAAGTCATAACTTCCGTACCGTTCCATATAGAAAAAAATCAATTACTCCAGCGTAATCGGCGTCAAAAACTGTACTAGGGACCAAAATCTCAATTGAGTGGGAGCTCCTTTTGTTTTTGCCAACTGATCAAAATTTTGATAAAAATCGTCCTTTTTTACTTTAAATTTGAAATGGCATACCTAATTCGAAATCTAGGACCCGGATCGATATGAAACCTTCGCTATCTTATTAAAATGGATGCGCTGATCACGAATTTACATAGAACAGGTCTCTATCTCTACTGGTTGCCGAGTTGTGCTCAAATAACGTTTTTTCAAATAACACGAAAATAAGCGAATTTGACCACATAACTTCAATATGGTACTTCTTAGGCATATAAAAGTATACATATTTTTGATGTACTCGTCGAGAGCTATCATTTGGTGGTGGGTTAATCTCTCTATCGCCAACGGTTGCAAAGTAATTTTTTTTTAATTTTTTTTCTATCTCAATGGGCTAAATTTAGATCGAAAAAAATATCAAATTTTTTTGAGAGATAGGGCTGTCTATTGGGGTCGTGCTTATGCATTGGGCTGTGCTGAGTTCAACGGTGTGCTCGGTTTTCCCGTAAAGCGTACGGCTTGTCCAGAAAATGTAAAAATAATGTTCTTGCGGTTTTTCGCGTTTTTCTCGCGAACCCCTCAACTTAGAGCAACGCGGTCTTCAGAAATGGTTTCGTCGGCCAATTTCCTATCCAGTGACGTGTGAATCGTCAAGATCGGATGGCTACATGGAACACAGTGCGCCTTAACAATTCAAAACATAGTAAAATGGCAATTTTAGCAGTTTTTGATACTTTGAGAAGTCATAACTTCCGTACCGTTCCATATAGAAAAAAATCAATTACTCCAGCGTAATCGGCGTCAAAAACTGTACTAGGGACCAAAATCTCAATTGAGTGGGAGCTCCTTTTGTTTTTGCCAACTGATCAAAATTTTGATAAAAATCGTCCTTTTTTACTTTAAATTTGAAATGGCATACCTAATTCGAAATCTAGGACCCGGATCGATATGAAACCTTCGCTATCTTATTAAAATGGATGCGCTGATCACGAATTTACATAGAACAGGTCTCTATCTCTACTGGTTGCCGAGTTGTGCTCAAATAACGTTTTTTCAAATAACACGAAAATAAGCGAATTTGACCACATAACTTCAATATGGTACTTCTTAGGCATATAAAAGTATACATATTTTTGATGTACTCGTCGAGAGCTATCATTTGGTGGTGGGTTAATCTCTCTATCGCCAACGGTTGCAAAGTAATTTTTTTTTAATTTTTTTTCTATCTCAATGGGCTAAATTTAGATCGAAAAAAATATCAAATTTTTTTGAGAGATAGGGCTGTCTATTGGGGTCGTGCTTATGCATTGGGCTGTGCTGAGTTCAACGGTGTGCTCGGTTTTCCCGTAAAGCGTACGGCTTGTCCAGAAAATGTAAAAATAATGTTCTTGCGGTTTTTCGCGTTTTTCTCGCGAACCCCTCAACTTAGAGCAACGCGGTCTTCAGAAATGGTTTCGTCGGCCAATTTCCTATCCAGTGACGTGTGAATCGTCAAGATCGGATGGCTAGATGGAACACAGTGCGCCTTAACAATTCAAAACATAGTAAAATGGCAATTTTAGCAGTTTTTGATACTTTGAGAAGTCATAACTTCCGTACCGTTCCATATAGAAAAAAATCAATTACTCCAGCGTAATCGGCGTCAAAAACTGTACCAGGGACCAAAATCTCAATTGAGTGGGAGCTCCTTTTGTTTTTGCCAACTGATCAAAATTTTGATAAAAATCGTCCTTTTTTACTTTAAATTTGAAATGGCATACCTAATTCGAAATCTAGGACCCGGATCGATATGAAACCTTCGCTATCTTATTAAAATGGATGCGCTGATCACGAATTTACATAGAACAGGTCTCTATCTCTACTGGTTGCCGAGTTGTGCTCAAATAACGTTTTTTCAAATAACACGAAAATAAGGGAATTTGACCACATAACTTCAATATGGTACTTCTTAGGCATATAAAAGTATACATATTTTTGATGTACTCGTCGAGAGCTATCATTTGGTGGTGGGTTAATCTCTCTATCGCCAACGGTTGCAAAGTAATTTTTTTTTAATTTTTTTTCTATCTCAATGGGCTAAATTTAGATCGAAAAAAATATCAAATTTTTTTGAGAGATAGGGCTGTCTATTGGGGTCGTGCTTATGCATTGGGCTGTGCTGAGTTCAACGGTGTGCTCGGTTTTCCCGTAAAGCGTACGGCTTGTCCAGAAAATGTAAAAATAATGTTCTTGCGGTTTTTCGCGTTTTTCTCGCGAACCCCTCAACTTAGAGCAACGCGGTCTTCAGAAATGGTTTCGTCGGCCAATTTCCTATCCAGTGACGTGTGAATCGTCAAGATCGGATGGCTACATGGAACACAGTGCGCCTTAACAATTCAAAACATAGTAAAATGGCAATTTTAGCAGTTTTTGATACTTTGAGAAGTCATAACTTCCGTACCGTTCCATATAGAAAAAAATCAATTACTCCAGCGTAATCGGCGTCAAAAACTGTACTAGGGACCAAAATCTCAATTGAGTGGGAGCTCCTTTTGTTTTTGCCAACTGATCAAAATTTTGATAAAAATCGTCCTTTTTTACTTTAAATTTGAAATGGCATACCTAATTCGAAATCTAGGACCCGGATCGATATGAAACCTTCGCTATCTTATTAAAATGGATGCGCTGATCACGAATTTACATAGAACAGGTCTCTATCTCTACTGGTTGCCGAGTTGTGCTCAAATAACGTTTTTTCAAATAACACGAAAATAAGCGAATTTGACCACATAACTTCAATATGGTACTTCTTAGGCATATAAAAGTATACATATTTTTGATGTACTCGTCGAGAGCTATCATTTGGTGGTGGGTTAATCTCTCTATCGCCAACGGTTGCAAAGTAATTTTTTTTTAATTTTTTTTCTATCTCAATGGGCTAAATTTAGATCGAAAAAAATATCAAATTTTTTTGAGAGATAGGGCTGTCTATTGGGGTCGTGCTTATGCATTGGGCTGTGCTGAGTTCAACGGTGTGCTCGGTTTTCCCGTAAAGCGTACGGCTTGTCCAGAAAATGTAAAAATAATGTTCTTGCGGTTTTTCGCGTTTTTCTCGCGAACCCCTCAACTTAGAGCAACGCGGTCTTCAGAAATGGTTTCGTCGGCCAATTTCCTATCCAGTGACGTGTGAATCGTCAAGATCGGATGGCTAGATGGAACACAGTGCGCCTTAACAATTCAAAACATAGTAAAATGGCAATTTTAGCAGTTTTTGATACTTTGAGAAGTCATAACTTCCGTACCGTTCCATATAGAAAAAAATCAATTACTCCAGCGTAATCGGCGTCAAAAACTGTACCAGGGACCAAAATCTCAATTGAGTGGGAGCTCCTTTTGTTTTTGCCAACTGATCAAAATTTTGATAAAAATCGTCCTTTTTTACTTTAAATTTGAAATGGCATACCTAATTCGAAATCTAGGACCCGGATCGATATGAAACCTTCGCTATCTTATTAAAATGGATGCGCTGATCACGAATTTACATAGAACAGGTCTCTATCTCTACTGGTTGCCGAGTTGTGCTCAAATAACGTTTTTTCAAATAACACGAAAATAAGGGAATTTGACCACATAACTTCAATATGGTACTTCTTAGGCATATAAAAGTATACATATTTTTGATGTACTCGTCGAGAGCTATCATTTGGTGGTGGGTTAATCTCTCTATCGCCAACGGTTGCAAAGTAATTTTTTTTTAATTTTTTTTCTATCTCAATGGGCTAAATTTAGATCGAAAAAAATATCAAATTTTTTTGAGAGATAGGGCTGTCTATTGGGGTCGTGCTTATGCATTGGGCTGTGCTGAGTTCAACGGTGTGCTCGGTTTTCCCGTAAAGCGTACGGCTTGTCCAGAAAATGTAAAAATAATGTTCTTGCGGGTTTTCGCGTTTTTCTCGCGAACCCCTCAACTTAGAGCAACGCGGTCTTCAGAAATGGTTTCGTCGGCCAATTTCCTATCCAGTGACGTGTGAATCGTCAAGATCGGATGGCTAGATGGAACACAGTGCGCCTTAACAATTCAAAACATAGTAAAATGGCAATTTTAGCAGTTTTTGATACTTTGAGAAGTCATAACTTCCGTACCGTTCCATATAGAAAAAAATCAATTACTCCAGCGTAATCGGCGTCAAAAACTGTACTAGGGACCAAAATCTCAATTGAGTGGGAGCTCCTTTTGTTTTTGCCAACTGATCAAAATTTTGATAAAAATCGTCCTTTTTTACTTTAAATTTGAAATGGCATACCTAATTCGAAATCTAGGACCCGGATCGATATGAAACCTTCGCTATCTTATTAAAATGGATGCGCTGATCACGAATTTACATAGAACAGGTCTCTATCTCTACTGGTTGCCGAGTTGTGCTCAAATAACGTTTTTTCAAATAACACGAAAATAAGCGAATTTGACCACATAACTTCAATATGGTACTTCTTAGGCATATAAAAGTATACATATTTTTGATGTACTCGTCGAGAGCTATCATTTGGTGGTGGGTTAATCTCTCTATCGCCAACGGTTGCAAAGTAATTTTTTTTTAATTTTTTTTCTATCTCAATGGGCTAAATTTAGATCGAAAAAAATATCAAATTTTTTTGAGAGATAGGGCTGTCTATTGGGGTCGTGCTTATGCATTGGGCTGTGCTGAGTTCAACGGTGTGCTCGGTTTTCCCGTAAAGCGTACGGCTTGTCCAGAAAATGTAAAAATAATGTTCTTGCGGTTTTTCGCGTTTTTCTCGCGAACCCCTCAACTTAGAGCAACGCGGTCTTCAGAAATGGTTTCGTCGGCCAATTTCCTATCCAGTGACGTGTGAATCGTCAAGATCGGATGGCTAGATGGAACACAGTGCGCCTTAACAATTCAAAACATAGTAAAATGGCAATTTTAGCAGTTTTTGATATTTTGAGAAGTCATAACTTCCGTACCGTTCCATATAGAAAAAAATCAATTACTCCAGCGTAATCGGCGTCAAAAACTGTACCAGGGACCAAAATCTCAATTGAGTGGGAGCTCCTTTTGTTTTTGCCAACTGATCAAAATTTTGATAAAAATCGTCCTTTTTTACTTTAAATTTGAAATGGCATACCTAATTCGAAATCTAGGACCCGGATCGATATGAAACCTTCGCTATCTTATTAAAATGGATGCGCTGATCACGAATTTACATAGAACAGGTCTCTATCTCTACTGGTTGCCGAGTTGTGCTCAAATAACGTTTTTTCAAATAACACGAAAATAAGCGAATTTGACCACATAACTTCAATATGGTACTTCTTAGGCATATAAAAGTATACATATTTTTGATGTAGTCGTCGAGAGCTATCATTTGGTGGTGGGTTAATCTCTCTATCGCCAACGGTTGCAAAGTAATTTTTTTTTAATTTTTTTTCTATCTCAATGGGCTAAATTTAGATCGAAAAAAATATCAAATTTTTTTGAGAGATAGGGCTGTCTATTGGGGTCGTGCTTATGCATTGGGCTGTGCTGAGTTCAACGGTGTGCTCGGTTTTCCCGTAAAGCGTACGGCTTGTCCAGAAAATGTAAAAATAATGTTCTTGCGGGTTTTCGCGTTTTTCTCGCGAACCCCTCAACTTAGAGCAACGCGGTCTTCAGAAATGGTTTCGTCGGCCAATTTCCTATCCAGTGACGTGTGAATCGTCAAGATCGGATGGCTAGATGGAACACAGTGCGCCTTAACAATTCAAAACATAGTAAAATGGCAATTTTAGCAGTTTTTGATACTTTGAGAAGTCATAACTTCCGTACCGTTCCATATAGAAAAAAATCAATTACTCCAGCGTAATCGGCGTCAAAAACTGTACTAGGGACCAAAATCTCAATTGAGTGGGAGCTCCTTTTGTTTTTGCCAACTGATCAAAATTTTGATAAAAATCGTCCCTTTTTACTTTAAATTTGAAATGGCATACCTAATTCGAAATCTAGGACCCGGATCGATATGAAACCTTCGCTATCTTATTAAAATGGATGCGCTGATCACGAATTTACATAGAACAGGTCTCTATCTCTACTGGTTGCCGAGTTGTGCTCAAATAACGTTTTTTCAAATAACACGAAAATAAGCGAATTTGACCACATAACTTCAATATGGTACTTCTTAGGCATATAAAAGTATACATATTTTTGATGTACTCGTCGAGAGCTATCATTTGGTGGTGGGTTAATCTCTCTATCGCCAACGGTTGCAAAGTAATTTTTTTTTAATTTTTTTTCTATCTCAATGGGCTAAATTTAGATCGAAAAAAATATCAAATTTTTTTGAGAGATAGGGCTGTCTATTGGGGTCGTGCTTATGCATTGGGCTGTGCTGAGTTCAACGGTGTGCTCGGTTTTCCCGTAAAGCGTACGGCTTGTCCAGAAAATGTAAAAATAATGTTCTTGCGGTTTTTCGCGTTTTTCTCGCGAACCCCTCAACTTAGAGCAACGCGGTCTTCAGAAATGGTTTCGTCGGCCAATTTCCTATCCAGTGACGTGTGAATCGTCAAGATCGGATGGCTAGATGGAACACAGTGCGCCTTAACAATTCAAAACATAGTAAAATGGCAATTTTAGCAGTTTTTGATATTTTGAGAAGTCATAACTTCCGTACCGTTCCATATAGAAAAAAATCAATTACTCCAGCGTAATCGGCGTCAAAAACTGTACCAGGGACCAAAATCTCAATTGAGTGGGAGCTCCTTTTGTTTTTGCCAACTGATCAAAATTTTGATAAAAATCGTCCTTTTTTACTTTAAATTTGAAATGGCATACCTAATTCGAAATCTAGGACCCGGATCGATATGAAACCTTCGCTATCTTATTAAAATGGATGCGGTGATCACGAATTTACATAGAACAGGTCTCTATCTCTACTGGTTGCCGAGTTGTGCTCAAATAACGTTTTTTCAAATAACACGAAAATAAGCGAATTTGACCACATAACTTCAATATGGTACTTCTTAGGCATATAAAAGTATACATATTTTTGATGTAGTCGTCGAGAGCTATCATTTGGTGGTGGGTTAATCTCTCTATCGCCAACGGTTGCAAAGTAATTTTTTTTTAATTTTTTTTCTATCTCAATGGGCTAAATTTAGATCGAAAAAAATATCAAATTTTTTTGAGAGATAGGGCTGTCTATTGGGGTCGTGCTTATGCATTGGGCTGTGCTGAGTTCAACGGTGTGCTCGGTTTTCCCGTAAAGCGTACGGCTTGTCCAGAAAATGTAAAAATAATGTTCTTGCGGGTTTTCGCGTTTTTCTCGCGAACCCCTCAACTTAGAGCAACGCGGTCTTCAGAAATGGTTTCGTCGGCCAATTTCCTATCCAGTGACGTGTGAATCGTCAAGATCGGATGGCTAGATGGAACACAGTGCGCCTTAACAATTCAAAACATAGTAAAATGGCAATTTTAGCAGTTTTTGATACTTTGAGAAGTCATAACTTCCGTACCGTTCCATATAGAAAAAAATCAATTACTCCAGCGTAATCGGCGTCAAAAACTGTACTAGGGACCAAAATCTCAATTGAGTGGGAGCTCCTTTTGTTTTTGCCAACTGATCAAAATTTTGATAAAAATCGTCCTTTTTTACTTTAAATTTGAAATGGCATACCTAATTCGAAATCTAGGACCCGGATCGATATGAAACCTTCGCTATCTTATTAAAATGGATGCGCTGATCACGAATTTACATAGAACAGGTCTCTATCTCTACTGGTTGCCGAGTTGTGCTCAAATAACGTTTTTTCAAATAACACGAAAATAAGCGAATTTGACCACATAACTTCAATATGGTACTTCTTAGGCATATAAAAGTATACATATTTTTGATGTACTCGTCGAGAGCTATCATTTGGTGGTGGGTTAATCTCTCTATCGCCAACGGTTGCAAAGTAATTTTTTTTTAATTTTTTTTCTATCTCAATGGGCTAAATTTAGATCGAAAAAAATATCAAATTTTTTTGAGAGATAGGGCTGTCTATTGGGGTCGTGCTTATGCATTGGGCTGTGCTGAGTTCAACGGTGTGCTCGGTTTTCCCGTAAAGCGTACGGCTTGTCCAGAAAATGTAAAAATAATGTTCTTGCGGTTTTTCGCGTTTTTCTCGCGAACCCCTCAACTTAGAGCAACGCGGTCTTCAGAAATGGTTTCGTCGGCCAATTTCCTATCCAGTGACGTGTGAATCGTCAAGATCGGATGGCTAGATGGAACACAGTGCGCCTTAACAATTCAAAACATAGTAAAATGGCAATTTTAGCAGTTTTTGATACTTTGAGAAGTCATAACTTCCGTACCGTTCCATATAGAAAAAAATCAATTACTCCAGCGTAATCGGCGTCAAAAACTGTACTAGGGACCAAAATCTCAATTGAGTGGGAGCTCCTTTTGTTTTTGCCAACTGATCAAAATTTTGATAAAAATCGTCCTTTTTTACTTTAAATTTGAAATGGCATACCTAATTCGAAATCTAGGACCCGGATCGATATGAAACCTTCGCTATCTTATTAAAATGGATGCGCTGATCACGAATTTACATAGAACAGGTCTCTATCTCTACTGGTTGCCGAGTTGTGCTCAAATAACTTTTTTTCAAATAACACGAAAATAAGCGAATTTGACCACATAACTTCAATATGGTACTTCTTAGGCATATAAAAGTATACATATTTTTGATGTACTCGTCGAGAGCTATCATTTGGTGGTGGGTTAATCTCTCTATCGCCAACGGTTGCAAAGTAATTTTTTTTTAATTTTTTTTCTATCTCAATGGGCTAAATTTAGATCGAAAAAAATATCAAATTTTTTTGAGAGATAGGGCTGTCTATTGGGGTCGTGCTTATGCATTGGGCTGTGCTGAGTTCAACGGTGTGCTCGGTTTTCCCGTAAAGCGTACGGCTTGTCCAGAAAATGTAAAAATAATGTTCTTGCGGTTTTTCGCGTTTTTCTCGCGAACCCCTCAACTTAGAGCAACGCGGTCTTCAGAAATGGTTTCGTCGGCCAATTTCCTATCCAGTGACGTGTGAATCGTCAAGATCGGATGGCTACATGGAACACAGTGCGCCTTAACAATTCAAAACATAGTAAAATGGCAATTTTAGCAGTTTTTGATACTTTGAGAAGTCATAACTTCCGTACCGTTCCATATAGAAAAAAATCAATTACTCCAGCGTAATCGGCGTCAAAAACTGTACCAGGGACCAAAATCTCAATTGAGTGGGAGCTCCTTTTGTTTTTGCCAACTGATCAAAATTTTGATAAAAATCGTCCTTTTTTACTTTAAATTTGAAATGGCATACCTAATTCGAAATCTAGGACCCGGATCGATATGAAACCTTCGCTATCTTATTAAAATGGATGCGCTGATCACGAATTTACATAGAACAGGTCTCTATCTCTACTGGTTGCCGAGTTGTGCTCAAATAACGTTTTTTCAAATAACACGAAAATAAGCGAATTTGACCACATAACTTCAATATGGTACTTCTTAGGCATATAAAAGTATACATATTTTTGATGTACTCGTCGAGAGCTATCATTTGGTGGTGGGTTAATCTCTCTATCGCCAACGGTTGCAAAGTAATTTTTTTTTAATTTTTTTTCTATCTCAATGGGCTAAATTTAGATCGAAAAAAATATCAAATTTTTTTGAGAGATAGGGCTGTCTATTGGGGTCGTGCTTATGCATTGGGCTGTGCTGAGTTCAACGGTGTGCTCGGTTTTCCCGTAAAGCGTACGGCTTGTCCAGAAAATGTAAAAATAATGTTCTTGCGGTTTTTCGCGTTTTTCTCGCGAACCCCTCAACTTAGAGCAACGCGGTCTTCAGAAATGGTTTCGTCGGCCAATTTCCTATCCAGTGACGTGTGAATCGTCAAGATCGGATGGCTAGATGGAACACAGTGCGCCTTAACAATTCAAAACATAGTAAAATGGCAATTTTAGCAGTTTTTGATATTTTGAGAAGTCATAACTTCCGTACCGTTCCATATAGAAAAAAATCAATTACTCCAGCGTAATCGGCGTCAAAAACTGTACCAGGGACCAAAATCTCAATTGAGTGGGAGCTCCTTTTGTTTTTGCCAACTGATCAAAATTTTGATAAAAATCGTCCTTTTTTACTTTAAATTTGAAATGGCATACCTAATTCGAAATCTAGGACCCGGATCGATATGAAACCTTCGCTATCTTATTAAAATGGATGCGCTGATCACGAATTTACATAGAACAGGTCTCTATCTCTACTGGTTGCCGAGTTGTGCTCAAATAACGTTTTTTCAAATAACACGAAAATAAGCGAATTTGACCACATAACTTCAATATGGTACTTCTTAGGCATATAAAAGTATACATATTTTTGATGTACTCGTCGAGAGCTATCATTTGGTGTTGGGTTAATCTCTCTATCGCCAACGGTTGCAAAGTAATTTTTTTTTAATTTTTTTTCTATCTCAATGGGCTAAATTTAGATCGAAAAAAATATCAAATTTTGTTGAGAGATAGGGCTGTCTATTGGGGTCGTGCTTATGCATTGGGCTGTGCTGAGTTCAACGGTGTGCTCGGTTTTCCCGTAAAGCGTACGGCTTGTCCAGAAAATGTAAAAATAATGTTCTTGCGGTTTTTCGCGTTTTTCTCGCGAACCCCTCAACTTAGAGCAACGCGGTCTTCAGAAATGGTTTCGTCGGCCAATTTCCTATCCAGTGACGTGTGAATCGTCAAGATCGGATGGCTACATGGAACACAGTGCGCCTTAACAATTCAAAACATAGTAAAATGGCAATTTTAGCAGTTTTTGATACTTTGAGAAGTCATAACTTCCGTACCGTTCCATATAGAAAAAAATCAATTACTCCAGCGTAATCGGCGTCAAAAACTGTACCAGGGACCAAAATCTCAATTGAGTGGGAGCTCCTTTTGTTTTTGCCAACTGATCAAAATTTTGATAAAAATCGTCCTTTTTTACTTTAAATTTGAAATGGCATACCTACTTCGAAATCTAGGACCCGGATCGATATGAAACCTTCGCTATCTTATTAAAATGGATGCGCTGATCACGAATTTACATAGAACAGGTCTCTATCTCTACTGGTTGCCGAGTTGTGCTCAAATAACGTTTTTTCAAATAACACGAAAATAAGCGAATTTGACCACATAACTTCAATATGGTACTTCTTAGGCATATAAAAGTATACATATTTTTGATGTACTCGTCGAGAGCTATCATTTGGTGGTGGGTTAATCTCTCTATCGCCAACGGTTGCAAAGTAATTTTTTTTTAATTTTTTTTCTATCTCAATGGGCTAAATTTAGATCGAAAAAAATATCAAATTTTTTTGAGAGATAGGGCTGTCTATTGGGGTCGTGCTTATGCATTGGGCTGTGCTGAGTTCAACGGTGTGCTCGGTTTTCCCGTAAAGCGTACGGCTTGTCCAGAAAATGTAAAAATAATGTTCTTGCGGTTTTTCGCGTTTTTCTCGCGAACCCCTCAACTTAGAGCAACGCGGTCTTCAGAAATGGTTTCGTCGGCCAATTTCCTATCCAGTGACGTGTGAATCGTTAAGATCGGATGGCTAGATGGAACACAGTGCGCCTTAACAATTCAAAACATAGTAAAATGGCAATTTTAGCAGTTTTTGATACTTTGAGAAGTCATAACTTCCGTACCGTTCCATATACAAAAAAATCAATTACTCCAGCGTAATCGGCGTCAAAAACTGTACCAGGGACCAAAATCTCAATTGAGTGGGAGCTCCTTTTGTTTTTGCCAACTGATCAAAATTTTGATAAAAATCGTCCTTTTTTACTTTAAATTTGAAATGGCATACCTAATTCGAAATCTAGGACCCGGATCGATATGAAACCTTCGCTATCTTATTAAAATGGATGCGCTGATCACGAATTTACATAGAACAGGTCTCTATCTCTACTGGTTGCCGAGTTGTGCTCAAATAACGTTTTTTCAAATAACACGAAAATAAGCGAATTTGACCACATAACTTCAATATGGTACTTCTTAGGCATATAAAAGTATACATATTTTTGATGTACTCGTCGAGAGCTATCATTTGGTGGTGGGTTAATCTCTCTATCGCCAACGGTTGCAACGTAATTTTTTTTTAATTTTTTTTCTATCTCAATGGGCTAAATTTAGATCGAAAAAAATATCAAATTTTTTTGAGAGATAGGGCTGTCTATTGGGGTCGTGCTTATGCATTGGGCTGTGCTGAGTTCAACGGTGTGCTCGGTTTTCCCGTAAAGCGTACGGCTTGTCCAGAAAATGTAAAAATAATGTTCTTGCGGGTTTTCGCGTTTTTCTCGCGAACCCCTCAACTTAGAGCAACGCGGTCTTCAGAAATGGTTTCGTCGGCCAATTTCCTATCCAGTGACGTGTGAATCGTCAAGATCGGATGGCTAGATGGAACACAGTGCGCCTTAACAATTCAAAACATAGTAAAATGGCAATTTTAGCAGTTTTTGATACTTTGAGAAGTCATAACTTCCGTACCGTTCCATATAGAAAAAAATCAATTACTCCAGCGTAATCGGCGTCAAAAACTGTACTAGGGACCAAAATCTCAATTGAGTGGGAGCTCCTTTTGTTTTTGCCAACTGATCAAAATTTTGATAAAAATCGTCCTTTTTTACTTTAAATTTGAAATGGCATACCTAATTCGAAATCTAGGACCCGGATCGATATGAAACCTTCGCTATCTTATTAAAATGGATGCGCTGATCACGAATTTACATAGAACAGGTCTCTATCTCTACTGGTTGCCGAGTTGTGCTCAAATAACGTTTTTTCAAATAACACGAAAATAAGCGAATTTGACCACATAACTTCAATATGGTACTTCTTAGGCATATAAAAGTATACATATTTTTGATGTACTCGTCGAGAGCTATCATTTGGTGGTGGGTTAATCTCTCTATCGCCAACGGTTGCAAAGTAATTTTTTTTTAATTTTTTTTCTATCTCAATGGGCTAAATTTAGATCGAAAAAAATATCAAATTTTTTTGAGAGATAGGGCTGTCTATTGGGGTCGTACTTATGCATTGGGCTGTGCTGAGTTCAACGGTGTGCTCGGTTTTCCCGTAAAGCGTACGGCTTGTCCAGAAAATGTAAAAATAATGTTCTTGCGGTTTTTCGCGTTTTTCTCGCGAACCCCTCAACTTAGAGCAACGCGGTCTTCAGAAATGGTTTCGTCGGCCAATTTCCTATCCAGTGACGTGTGAATCGTCAAGATCGGATGGCTAGATGGAACACAGTGCGCCTTAACAATTCAAAACATAGTAAAATGGCAATTTTAGCAGTTTTTGATACTTTGAGAAGTCATAACTTCCGTACCGTTCCATATAGAAAAAAATCAATTACTCCAGCCTAATCGGCGTCAAAAACTGTACTAGGGACCAAAATCTCAATTGAGTGGGAGCTCCTTTTGTTTTTGCCAACTGATCAAAATTTTGATAAAAATCGTCCTTTTTTACTTTAAATTTGAAATGGCATACCTAATTCGAAATCTAGGACCCGGATCGATATGAAACCTTCGCTATCTTATTAAAATGGATGCGCTGATCACGAATTTACATAGAACAGGTCTCTATCTCTACTGGTTGCCGAGTTGTGCTCAAATAACGTTTTTTCAAATAACGCGAAAATAAGCGAATTTGACCACATAACTTCAATATGGTACTTCTTAGGCATATAAAAGTATACATATTTTTGATGTACTCGTCGAGAGCTATCATTTGGTGGTGGGTTAATCTCTCTATCGCCAACGGTTGCAAAGTAATTTTTTTTTAATTTTTTTTCTATCTCAATGGGCTAAATTTAGATCGAAAAAAATATCAAATTTTTTTGAGAGATAGGGCTGTCTATTGGGGTCGTGCTTATGCATTGGGCTGTGCTGAGTTCAACGGTGTGCTCGGTTTTCCCGTAAAGCGTACGGCTTGTCCAGAAAATGTAAAAATAATGTTCTTGCGGTTTTTCGCGTTTTTCTCGCGAACCCCTCAACTTAGAGCAACGCGGTCTTCAGAAATGGTTTCGTCGGCCAATTTCCTATCCAGTGACGTGTGAATCGTCAAGATCGGATGGCTAGATGGAACACAGTGCGCCTTAACAATTCAAAACATAGTAAAATGGCAATTTTAGCAGTTTTTGATATTTTGAGAAGTCATAACTTCCGTACCGTTCCATATAGAAAAAAATCAATTACTCCAGCGTAATCGGCGTCAAAAACTGTACCAGGGACCAAAATCTCAATTGAGTGGGAGCTCCTTTTGTTTTTGCCAACTGATCAAAATTTTGATAAAAATCGTCCTTTTTTACTTTAAATTTGAAATGGCATACCTAATTCGAAATCTAGGACCCGGATCGATATGAAACCTTCGCTATCTTATTAAAATGGATGCGCTGATCACGAATTTACATAGAACAGGTCTCTATCTCTACTGGTTGCCGAGTTGTGCTCAAATAACGTTTTTTCAAATAACACGAAAATAAGCGAATTTGACCACATAACTTCAATATGGTACTTCTTAGGCATATAAAAGTATACATATTTTTGATGTACTCGTCGAGAGCTATCATTTGGTGGTGGGTTAATCTCTCTATCGCCAACGGTTGCAAAGTAATTTTTTTTTAATTTTTTTTCTATCTCAATGGGCTAAATTTAGATCGAAAAAAATATCAAATTTTTTTGAGAGATAGGGCTGTCTATTGGGGTCGTGCTTATGCATTGGGCTGTGCTGAGTTCAACGGTGTGCTCGGTTTTCCCGTAAAGCGTACGGCTTGTCCAGAAAATGTAAAAATAATGTTCTTGCGGTTTTTCGCGTTTTTCTCGCGAACCCCTCAACTTAGAGTAACGCGGTCTTCAGAAATGGTTTCGTCGGCCAATTTCCTATCCAGTGACGTGTGAATCGTTAAGATCGGATGGCTAGATGGAACACAGTGCGCCTTAACAATTCAAAACATAGTAAAATGGCAATTTTAGCAGTTTTTGATACTTTGAGAAGTCATAACTTCCGTACCGTTCCATATACAAAAAAATCAATTACTCCAGCGTAATCGGCGTCAAAAACTGTACCAGGGACCAAAATCTCAATTGAGTGGGAGTTCCTTTTGTTTTTGCCAACTGATCAAAATTTTGATAAAAATCGTACTTTTTTACTTTAACTTTGAAATGACACACCTAATTCGAAATCTAGGACCCGGATCGATATGAAACCTTCGCTATCTTATTAAAATGGATGCGCTGATCACGAATTTACATAGAACAGGTCTCTATCTCTACTGGTTGCCGAGTTGTGCTCAAATAACGTTTTTTCAAATAACACGAAAATAAGCGAATTTGACCACATAACTTCAATATGGTACTTCTTAGGCATATAAAAGTATACATATTTTTGATGTACTCGTCGAGAGCTATCATTTGGTGGTGGGTTAATCTCTCTATCGCCAACGGTTGCAAAGTAATTTTTTTTTAATTTTTTTTCTATCTCAATGGGCTAAATTTAGATCGAAAAAAATATCAAATTTTTTTGAGAGATAGGGCTGTCTATTGGGGTCGTGCTTATGCATTGGGCTGTGCTGAGTTCAACGGTGTGCTCGGTTTTCCCGTAAAGCGTACGGCTTGTCCAGAAAATGTAAAAATAATGTTCTTGCGGTTTTTCGCGTTTTTCTCGCGAACCCCTCAACTTAGAGCAACGCGGTCTTCAGAAATGGTTTCGTCGGCCAATTTCCTATCCAGTGACGTGTGAATCGTCAAGATCGGATGGCTAGATGGAACACAGTGCGCCTTAACAATTCAAAACATAGTAAAATGGCAATTTTAGCAGTTTTTGATATTTTGAGAAGTCATAACTTCCGTACCGTTCCATATAGAAAAAAATCAATTACTCCAGCGTAATCGGCGTCAAAAACTGTACCAGGGACCAAAATCTCAATTGAGTGGGAGCTCCTTTTGTTTTTGCCAACTGATCAAAATTTTGATAAAAATCGTCCTTTTTTACTTTAAATTTGAAATGGCATACCTAATTCGAAATCTAGGACCCGGATCGATATGAAACCTTCGCTATCTTATTAAAATGGATGCGCTGATCACGAATTTACATAGAACAGGTCTCTATCTCTACTGGTTGCCGAGTTGTGCTCAAATAACGTTTTTTCAAATAACACGAAAATAAGCGAATTTGACCACATAACTTCAATATGGTACTTCTTAGGCATATAAAAGTATACATATTTTTGATGTACTCGTCGAGAGCTATCATTTGGTGGTGGGTTAATCTCTCTATCGCCAACGGTTGCAAAGTAATTTTTTTTTAATTTTTTTTCTATCTCAATGGGCTAAATTTAGATCGAAAAAAATATCAAATTTTTTTGAGAGATAGGGCTGTCTATTGGGGTCGTGCTTATGCATTGGGCTGTGCTGAGTTCAACGGTGTGCTCGGTTTTCCCGTAAAGCGTACGGCTTGTCCAGAAAATGTAAAAATAATGTTCTTGCGGTTTTTCGCGTTTTTCTCGCGAACCCCTCAACTTAGAGTAACGCGGTCTTCAGAAATGGTTTCGTCGGCCAATTTCCTATCCAGTGACGTGTGAATCGTTAAGATCGGATGGCTAGATGGAACACAGTGCGCCTTAACAATTCAAAACATAGTAAAATGGCAATTTTAGCAGTTTTTGATACTTTGAGAAGTCATAACTTCCGTACCGTTCCATATACAAAAAAATCAATTACTCCAGCGTAATCGGCGTCAAAAACTGTACCAGGGACCAAAATCTCAATTGAGTGGGAGTTCCTTTTGTTTTTGCCAACTGATCAAAATTTTGATAAAAATCGTACTTTTTTACTTTAACTTTGAAATGACACACCTAATTCGAAATCTAGGACCCGGATCGATATGAAACCTTCGCTATCTTATTAAAATGGATGCGCTGATCACGAATTTACATAGAACAGGTCTCTATCTCTACTGGTTGCCGAGTTGTGCTCAAATAACGTTTTTTCAAATAACACGAAAATAAGCGAATTTGACCACATAACTTCAATATGGTACTTCTTAGGCATATAAAAGTATACATATCTTTGATGTACTCGTCGAGAGCTATCATTTGGTGGTGGGTTAATCTCTCTATCGCCAACGGTTGCAAAGTAATTTTTTTTTAATTTTTTTTCTATCTCAATGGGCTAAATTTAGATCGAAAAAAATATCAAATTTTTTTGAGAGATAGGGCTGTCTATTGGGGTCGTGCTTATGCATTGGGCTGTCCTGAGTTCAACGGTGTGCTCGGTTTTCCCGTAAAGCGTACGGCTTGTCCAGAAAATGTAAAAATAATGTTCTTGCGGTTTTTCGCGTTTTTCTCGCGAACCCCTCAACTTAGAGCAACGCGGTCTTCAGAAATGGTTTCGTCGGCCAATTTCCTATCCAGTGACGTGTGAATCGTCAAGATCGGATGACTACATGGAACACAGTGCGCCTTAACAATTCAAAACATAGTAAAATGGCAATTTTAGCAGTTTTTGATACTTTGAGAAGTCATAACTTCCGTACCGTTCCATATAGAAAAAAATCAATTACTCCAGCGTAATCGGCGTCAAAAACTGTACCAGGGACCAAAATCTCAATTGAGTGGGAGCTCCTTTTGTTTTTGCCAACTGATCAAAATTTTGATAAAAATCGTCCTTTTTTACTTTAAATTTGAAATGGCATACCTAATTCGAAATCTAGGACCCGGATCGATATGAAACCTTCGCTATCTTATTAAAATGGATGCGCTGATCACGAATTTACATAGAACAGGTCTCTATCTCTACTGGTTGCCGAGTTGTGCTCAAATAACGTTTTTTCAAATAACACGAAAATAAGCGAATTTGACCACATAACTTCAATATGGTACTTCTTAGGCATATAAAAGTATACATATTTTTGATGTACTCGTCGAGAGCTATCATTTGGTGGTGGGTTAATCTCTCTATCGCCAACGGTTGCAAAGTAATTTTTTTTTAATTTTTTTTCTATCTCAATGGGCTAAATTTAGATCGAAAAAAATATCAAATTTTTTTGAGAGATAGGGCTGTCTATTGGGGTCGTGCTTATGCATTGGGCTGTGCTGAGTTCAACGGTGTGCTCGGTTTTCCCGTAAAGCGTACGGCTTGTCCAGAAAATGTAAAAATAATGTTCTTGCGGTTTTTCGCGTTTTTCTCGCGAACCCCTCAACTTAGAGTAACGCGGTCTTCAGAAATGGTTTCGTCGGCCAATTTCCTATCCAGTGACGTGTGAATCGTTAAGATCGGATGGCTAGATGGAACACAGTGCGCCTTAACAATTCAAAACATAGTAAAATGGCAATTTTAGCAGTTTTTGATACTTTGAGAAGTCATAACTTCCGTACCGTTCCATATACAAAAAAATCAATTACTCCAGCGTAATCGGCGTCAAAAACTGTACCAGGGACCAAAATCTCAATTGAGTGGGAGTTCCTTTTGTTTTTGCCAACTGATCAAAATTTTGATAAAAATCGTACTTTTTTACTTTAACTTTGAAATGACACACCTAATTCGAAATCTAGGACCCGAATCGATATGAAACCTTCGCTATCTTATTAAAATGGATGCGCTGATCACGAATTTACATAGAACAGGTCTCTATCTCTACTGGTTGCCGAGTTGTGCTCAAATAACGTTTTTTCAAATAACACGAAAATAAGCGAATTTGACCACATAACTTCAATATGGTACTTCTTAGGCATATAAAAGTATACATATCTTTGATGTACTCGTCGAGAACTATCATTTGGTGGTGGGTTAATCTCTCTATCGCCAACGGTTGCAAAGTAATTTTTTTTTAATTTTTTTTCTATCTCATGGGCTAAATTTAGATCGAAAAAAATATCAAATTTTTTTGAGAGATAGGGCTGTCTATTGGGGTCGTGCTTATGCATTGGGCTGTCCTGAGTTCAACGGTGTTCTCGGTTTTCCCGTAAAGCGTACGGCTTGTCCAGAAAATGTAAAAATAATGTTCTTGCGGTTTTTCGCGTTTTTCTCGCGAACCCCTCAACTTAGAGCAACGCGGTCTTCAGAAATGGTTTCGTCGGCCAATTTCCTATCCAGTGACGTGTGAATCGTCAAGATCGGATGGCTAGATGGAACACAGTGCGCCTTAACAATTCAAAACATAGTAAAATGGCAATTTTAGCAGTTTTTGATACTTTGAGAAGTCATAACTTCCGTACCGTTCCATATAGAAAAAAATCAATTACTCCAGCGTAATCGGCGTCAAAAACTGTACCAGGGACCAAAATCTCAATTGAGTGGGAGCTCCTTTTGTTTTTGCCAACTGATCAAAATGTTGATAAAAATCGTCCTTTTTTACTTTAAATTTGAAATGGCATACCTAATTCGAAATCTAGGACCCGGATCGATATGAAACCTTCGCTATCTTATTAAAATGGATGCGCTGATCACGAATTTACATAGAACAGGTCTCTATCTCTACTGGTTGCCGAGTTGTGCTCAAATAACGTTTTTTCAAATAACACGAAAATAAGCGAATTTGTCCACATAACTTCAATATGGTACTTCTTAGGCATATAAAAGTATACATATTTTTGATGTACTCGTCGAGAGCTATCATTGGGTGGTGGGTTAATCTCTCTATCGCCAACGGTTGCAAAGTAATTTTTTTTTAATTTTCTTTCTATCTCAATGGGCTAAATTTAGATCGAAAAAAATATCAAATTTTTTTGAGAGATAGGGCTGTCTATTGGGGTCGTGCTTATGCATTGGGCTGTGCTGAGTTCAACGGTGTGCTCGGTTTTCCCGTAAAGCGTACGGCTTGTCCAGAAAATGTAAAAATAATGTTCTTGCGGTTTTTCGCGTTTTTCTCGCGAACCCCTCAACTTAGAGCAACGCGGTCTTCAGAAATGGTTTCGTCGGCCAATTTCCTATCCAGTGACGTGTGAATCGTCAAGATCGGATGGCTAGATGGAACACAGTGCGCCTTAACAATTCAAAACATAGTAAAATGGCAATTTTAGCAGTTTTTGATACTTTGAGAAGTCATAACTTCCGTACCGTTCCATATAGAAAAAAATCAATTACTCCAGCGTAATCGGCGTCAAAAACTGTACCAGGGACCAAAATCTCAATTGAGTGGGAGCTCCTTTTGTTTTTGCCAACTGATCAAAATTTTGATAAAAATCGAACTTTTTTACTTTAACTTTGAAATGGCATACCTAATTCGAAATCTAGGACCCGGATCGATATAAAACCTTCGCTATCTTATTAAAATAGATGCGCTGATCACGAATTTACATAGAACAGGTCTCTATCTCTACTGGTTGCCGAGTTGTGCTCAAATAACGTTTTTTCAAATAACACGAAAATAAGCGAATTTGACCACATAACTTCAATATGGTACTTCTTAGGCATATAAAAGTATACATATTTTTGATGTACTCGTCGAGAGCTATCATTTGGTGGTGGGTTAATCTCTCTATCGCCAACGGTTGCAAAGTAATTTTTTTTTAATTTTTTTTCTATCTCAATGGGCTAAATTTAGATCGAAAAAAATATCAAATTTTTTTGAGAGATAGGGCTGTCTATTGGGGTCGTGCTTATGCATTGGGCTGTGCTGAGTTCAACGGTGTGCTCGGTTTTCCCGTAAAGCGTACGGCTTGTCCAGAAAATGTAAAAATAATGTTCTTGCGGTTTTTCGCGTTTTTCTCGCGAACCCCTCAACTTAGAGTAACGCGGTCTTCAGAAATGGTTTCGTCGGCCAATTTCCTATCCAGTGACGTGTGAATCGTTAAGATCGGATGGCTAGATGGAACACAGTGCGCCTTAACAATTCAAAACATAGTAAAATGGCAATTTTAGCAGTTTTTGATACTTTGAGAAGTCATAACTTCCGTACCGTTCCATATAGAAAAAAATCAATTACTCCAGCGTAATCGGCGTCAAAAACTGTACCAGGGACCAAAATCTCAATTGAGTGGGAGCTCCTTTTGTTTTTGCCAACTGATCAAAATGTTGATAAAAATCGTCCTTTTTTACTTTAAATTTGAAATGGCATACCTAATTCGAAATCTAGGACCCGGATCGATATGAAACCTTCGCTATCTTATTAAAATGGATGCGCTGATCACGAATTTACATAGAACAGGTCTCTATCTCTACTGGTTGCCGAGTTGTGCTCAAATAACGTTTTTTCAAATAACACGAAAATAAGCGAATTTGTCCACATAACTTCAATATGGTACTTCTTAGGCATATAAAAGTATACATATTTTTGATGTACTCGTCGAGAGCTATCATTGGGTGGTGGGTTAATCTCTCTATCGCCAACGGTTGCAAAGTAATTTTTTTTTAATTTTCTTTCTATCTCAATGGGCTAAATTTAGATCGAAAAAAATATCAAATTTTTTTGAGAGATAGGGCTGTCTATTGGGGTCGTGCTTATGCATTGGGCTGTGCTGAGTTCAACGGTGTGCTCGGTTTTCCCGTAAAGCGTACGGCTTGTCCAGAAAATGTAAAAATAATGTTCTTGCGGTTTTTCGCGTTTTTCTCGCGAACCCCTCAACTTAGAGCAACGCGGTCTTCAGAAATGGTTTCGTCGGCCAATTTCCTATCCAGTGACGTGTGAATCGTCAAGATCGGATGGCTAGATGGAACACAGTGCGCCTTAACAATTCAAAACATAGTAAAATGGCAATTTTAGCAGTTTTTGATACTTTGAGAAGTCATAACTTCCGTACCGTTCCATATAGAAAAAAATCAATTACTCCAGCGTAATCGGCGTCAAAAACTGTACCAGGGACCAAAATCTCAATTGAGTGGGAGCTCCTTTTGTTTTTGCCAACTGATCAAAATTTTGATAAAAATCGAACTTTTTTACTTTAACTTTGAAATGGCATACCTAATTCGAAATCTAGGACCCGGATCGATATAAAACCTTCGCTATCTTATTAAAATAGATGCGCTGATCACGAATTTACATAGAACAGGTCTCTATCTCTACTGGTTGCCGAGTTGTGCTCAAATAACGTTTTTTCAAATAACACGAAAATAAGCGAATTTGACCACATAACTTCAATATGGTACTTCTTAGGCATATAAAAGTATACATATTTTTGATGTACTCGTCGAGAGCTATCATTTGGTGGTGGGTTAATCTCTCTATCGCCAACGGTTGCAAAGTAATTTTTTTTTAATTTTTTTTCTATCTCAATGGGCTAAATTTAGATCGAAAAAAATATCAAATTTTTTTGAGAGATAGGGCTGTCTATTGGGGTCGTGCTTATGCATTGGGCTGTGCTGAGTTCAACGGTGTGCTCGGTTTTCCCGTAAAGCGTACGGCTTGTCCAGAAAATGTAAAAATAATGTTCTTGCGGTTTTTCGCGTTTTTCTCGCGAACCCCTCAACTTAGAGTAACGCGGTCTTCAGAAATGGTTTCGTCGGCCAATTTCCTATCCAGTGACGTGTGAATCGTTAAGATCGGATGGCTAGATGGAACACAGTGCGCCTTAACAATTCAAAACATAGTAAAATGGCAATTTTAGCAGTTTTTGATACTTTGAGAAGTCATAACTTCCGTACCGTTCCATATACAAAAAAATCAATTACTCCAGCGTAATCGGCGTCAAAAACTGTACCAGGGACCAAAATCTCAATTGAGTGGGAGTTCCTTTTGTTTTTGCCAACTGATCAAAATTTTGATAAAAATCGTACTTTTTTACTTTAACTTTGAAATGACACACCTAATTCGAAATCTAGGACCCGGATCGATATGAAACCTTCGCTATCTTATTAAAATGGATGCGCTGATCACGAATTTACATAGAACAGGTCTCTATCTCTACTGGTTGCCGAGTTGTGCTCAAATAACGTTTTTTCAAATAACACGAAAATAAGCGAATTTGACCACATAACTTCAATATGGTACTTCTTAGGCATATAAAAGTATACATATCTTTGATGTACTCGTCGAGAGCTATCATTTGGTGGTGGGTTAATCTCTCTATCGCCAACGGTTGCAAAGTAATTTTTTTTTAATTTTTTTTCTATCTCAATGGGCTAAATTTAGATCGAAAAAAATATCAAATTTTTTTGAGAGATAGGGCTGTCTATTGGGGTCGTGCTTATGCATTGGGCTGTCCTGAGTTCAACGGTGTGCTCGGTTTTCCCGTAAAGCGTACGGCTTGTCCAGAAAATGTAAAAATAATGTTCTTGCGGTTTTTCGCGTTTTTCTCGCGAACCCCTCAACTTAGAGCAACGCGGTCTTCAGAAATGGTTTCGTCGGCCAATTTCCTATCCAGTGACGTGTGAATCGTCAAGATCGGATGACTACATGGAACACAGTGCGCCTTAACAATTCAAAACATAGTAAAATGGCAATTTTAGCAGTTTTTGATACTTTGAGAAGTCATAACTTCCGTACCGTTCCATATAGAAAAAAATCAATTACTCCAGCGTAATCGGCGTCAAAAACTGTACCAGGGACCAAAATCTCAATTGAGTGGGAGCTCCTTTTGTTTTTGCCAACTGATCAAAATTTTGATAAAAATCGTCCTTTTTTACTTTAAATTTGAAATGGCATACCTAATTCGAAATCTAGGACCCGGATCGATATGAAACCTTCGCTATCTTATTAAAATGGATGCGCTGATCACGAATTTACATAGAACAGGTCTCTATCTCTACTGGTTGCCGAGTTGTGCTCAAATAACGTTTTTTCAAATAACACGAAAATAAGCGAATTTGACCACATAACTTCAATATGGTACTTCTTAGGCATATAAAAGTATACATATTTTTGATGTACTCGTCGAGAGCTATCATTTGGTGGTGGGTTAATCTCTCTATCGCCAACGGTTGCAAAGTAATTTTTTTTTAATTTTTTTTCTATCTCAATGGGCTAAATTTAGATCGAAAAAAATATCAAATTTTTTTGAGAGATAGGGCTGTCTATTGGGGTCGTGCTTATGCATTGGGCTGTGCTGAGTTCAACGGTGTGCTCGGTTTTCCCGTAAAGCGTACGGCTTGTCCAGAAAATGTAAAAATAATGTTCTTGCGGTTTTTCGCGTTTTTCTCGCGAACCCCTCAACTTAGAGTAACGCGGTCTTCAGAAATGGTTTCGTCGGCCAATTTCCTATCCAGTGACGTGTGAATCGTTAAGATCGGATGGCTAGATGGAACACAGTGCGCCTTAACAATTCAAAACATAGTAAAATGGCAATTTTAGCAGTTTTTGATACTTTGAGAAGTCATAACTTCCGTACCGTTCCATATACAAAAAAATCAATTACTCCAGCGTAATCGGCGTCAAAAACTGTACCAGGGACCAAAATCTCAATTGAGTGGGAGTTCCTTTTGTTTTTGCCAACTGATCAAAATTTTGATAAAAATCGTACTTTTTTACTTTAACTTTGAAATGACACACCTAATTCGAAATCTAGGACCCGAATCGATATGAAACCTTCGCTATCTTATTAAAATGGATGCGCTGATCACGAATTTACATAGAACAGGTCTCTATCTCTACTGGTTGCCGAGTTGTGCTCAAATAACGTTTTTTCAAATAACACGAAAATAAGCGAATTTGACCACATAACTTCAATATGGTACTTCTTAGGCATATAAAAGTATACATATCTTTGATGTACTCGTCGAGAGCTATCATTTGGTGGTGGGTTAATCTCTCTATCGCCAACGGTTGCAAAGTAATTTTTTTTTAATTTTTTTTCTATCTCAATGGGCTAAATTTAGATCGAAAAAAATATCAAATTTTTTTGAGAGATAGGGCTGTCTATTGGGGTCGTGCTTATGCATTGGGCTGTCCTGAGTTCAACGGTGTGCTCGGTTTTCCCGTAAAGCGTACGGCTTGTCCAGAAAATGTAAAAATAATGTTCTTGCGGTTTTTCGCGTTTTTCTCGCGAACCCCTCAACTTAGAGCAACGCGGTCTTCAGAAATGGTTTCGTCGGCCAATTTCCTATCCAGTGACGTGTGAATCGTCAAGATCGGATGACTACATGGAACACAGTGCGCCTTAACAATTCAAAACATAGTAAAATGGCAATTTTAGCAGTTTTTGATACTTTGAGAAGTCATAACTTCCGTACCGTTCCATATAGAAAAAAATCAATTACTCCAGCGTAATCGGCGTCAAAAACTGTACCAGGGACCAAAATCTCAATTGAGTGGGAGCTCCTTTTGTTTTTGCCAACTGATCAAAATGTTGATAAAAATCGTCCTTTTTTACTTTAAATTTGAAATGGCATACCTAATTCGAAATCTAGGACCCGGATCGATATGAAACCTTCGCTATCTTATTAAAATGGATGCGCTGATCACGAATTTACATAGAACAGGTCTCTATCTCTACTGGTTGCCGAGTTGTGCTCAAATAACGTTTTTTCAAATAACACGAAAATAAGCGAATTTGTCCACATAACTTCAATATGGTACTTCTTAGGCATATAAAAGTATACATATTTTTGATGTACTCGTCGAGAGCTATCATTGGGTGGTGGGTTAATCTCTCTATCGCCAACGGTTGCAAAGTAATTTTTTTTTAATTTTCTTTCTATCTCAATGGGCTAAATTTAGATCGAAAAAAATATCAAATTTTTTTGAGAGATAGGGCTGTCTATTGGGGTCGTGCTTATGCATTGGGCTGTGCTGAGTTCAACGGTGTGCTCGGTTTTCCCGTAAAGCGTACGGCTTGTCCAGAAAATGTAAAAATAATGTTCTTGCGGTTTTTCGCGTTTTTCTCGCGAACCCCTCAACTTAGAGCAACGCGGTCTTCAGAAATGGTTTCGTCGGCCAATTTCCTATCCAGTGACGTGTGAATCGTCAAGATCGGATGGCTAGATGGAACACAGTGCGCCTTAACAATTCAAAACATAGTAAAATGGCAATTTTAGCAGTTTTTGATACTTTGAGAAGTCATAACTTCCGTACCGTTCCATATAGAAAAAAATCAATTACTCCAGCGTAATCGGCGTCAAAAACTGTACCAGGGACCAAAATCTCAATTGAGTGGGAGCTCCTTTTGTTTTTGCCAACTGATCAAAATTTTGATAAAAATCGAACTTTTTTACTTTAACTTTGAAATGGCATACCTAATTCGAAATCTAGGACCCGGATCGATATAAAACCTTCGCTATCTTATTAAAATAGATGCGCTGATCACGAATTTACATAGAACAGGTCTCTATCTCTACTGGTTGCCGAGTTGTGCTCAAATAACGTTTTTTCAAATAACACGAAAATAAGCGAATTTGACCACATAACTTCAATATGGTACTTCTTAGGCATATAAAAGTATACATATTTTTGATGTACTCGTCGAGAGCTATCATTTGGTGGTGGGTTAATCTCTCCATCGCCAACGGTTGCAAAGTAATTTTTTTTTAATTTTTTTTCTATCTCAATGGGCTAAATTTAGATCGAAAAAAATATCAAATTTTTTTGAGAGATAGGGCTGTCTATTGGGGTCGTGCTTATGCATTGGGCTGTGCTGAGTTCAACGGTGTGCTCGGTTTTCCCGTAAAGCGTACGGCTTGTCCAGAAAATGTAAAAATAATGTTCTTGCGGTTTTTCGCGTTTTTCTCGCGAACCCCTCAACTTAGAGCAACGCGGTCTTCAGAAATGGTTTCGTCGGCCAATTTCCTATCCAGTGACGTGTGAATCGTCAAGATCGGATGGCTAGATGGAACACAGTGCGCCTTAACAATTCAAAACATAGTAAAATGGCAATTTTAGCAGTTTTTGATACTTTGAGAAGTCATAACTTCCGTACCGTTCCATATAGAAAAAAATCAATTACTCCAGCGTAATCGGCGTCAAAAACTGTACCAGGGACCAAAATCTCAATTGGGTGGGAGCTCCTTTTGTTTTTGCCAACTGATCAAAATTTTGATAAAAATCGTACTATTTTACTTTAAATTTGAAATGGCACACCTAATTCGAAATCTAGGACCCGGATCGATATGAAACCTTCGCTATCTTACTAAAATGGATGCGCTGATCACGAATTTACATAGAACAGGTGTCTATCTCTAGTAGATCGGACACAGTTTGCGTTAAAAGTTGCTAGTATAGTAAAACGGGTCTTTTCCATTATTTTTGTTAACTTGGAACGTCATAACTTCCGAACCGTTCCAAATAGGAAAAATCTAATTATACCAGCGTAATAAGCGTCGAAATTTGTATCAAGAACAACAACTTATTTTTATATATAATTTCGTATATTTGCCTTCTGTAAATGGGAAACACTAACTCGCCAACTTTTGACAAATAATTCCAAAGCGGCGATTCCGTGTAGAGAGCTTATCTGCCTGTAGAGGGCGTCCCTCGTTTACGTGCGTTCGCCGGCCGCCTATTTGCGCTCTCTCGTAAATATCAATCGAATAAATATCGAAATATCGTCGTTTGCACAAACCGGTCGCTGAGCAAACAGAAATCGCACATAAAGCGGGATTTCGAGCACGGACGGACGCCACTGTGTGCCAACCAAGATTTTAGCGGCTTCGGCCAGTGAGCCACTGCAAACAGTGTAGGTCTCTCTGCGCAGCAAAGTTATGCGTGGGCCGCTAATTCTAAATCCCCTTCTGTGCGCCAAAACCTTGATAGATACGTACCAGATTATGACGAATGTTATTTGCTAACTAGGGGCTAACTATTGTGCATTTATATGATGAAATTCAACGGTGGGGTGTTGTTTTATTTGAGGTAAAGGAATTTTTGAACATCTTAACCTGCAGAATTTATATTTATATGGCGGTAAGCACTATGACTACTTTATTAAAATTAAATTTGTATTCTGAAAATACCTGGCTATTGATTTGTAACGATCATTGATAATAATTATTTAATTTATTTAGAAAATAAATTGCCTCCGGGTTGTGCCGTGTGTCAAGATTCGTAAATGCTGACGTTTCGCGAAGCATGTTGCTCGCTTCTTCAGAGCTAACTGCATACTGTATTCAGTTAGCTCTGAAGAAGCGAGCAGGTTCTATGGTTTCCCAGCCTAACACGTGTTTGTTTCCTTTGTAATTGGGAACAATTCTAACCTACAATTGAATCGGCGAGTTCGACGACAGTACGTATTCACTATTGGTGCGAATGACCATTTTTTTAACTTTCCTTATTAGAATTTATTCGGGAGAATTTATGTCAAACCAACCGAGCAGTAACAACTGATGAAACAGCTTGACAGATGGAAGAAATGTAGTGACATCAGCCTACTTAGTAAAAAATTCAATGACAACTTTTAATCGTTTGAATTTAGATTTACTTTGTACAAGTGGTTGATCAATCGTTTTGGCTTTAATAACTTTTTTTCAAGGTGTTAAAAAATAAAAGAAAAAAAATTAACAGTAACATCTCTCTTATTACGCGACTTTTCTTAAGACATTTTTACGTTAATGGCTTTCTTTTAGGATGTTTTATCACCCCTTGAAAATAAAATCATAAGACCGTAAACACCCTGTATAATCATCAAACTCTGTAATATCATACTATACCATATCGCCGTATACAGGCTTAGTCAAAGTTACCGGAACAACTAAATAATTCTCCAACCGTAAACAATTTAACAGTCTATCGTTTCAATATATTTTTAATATATTAATATAATTATAATTAATATACAGGGTGTTAGTTTTTATTCTGGAAATTGGTAACCTTTCCTGTTTCAAATAGAACACTCTGTATAATTTTACATTTTTTATTCTAAGAATATTTTGTATGAATCCTTTCTTTATAAAAAGTATAATTTTTGAGTTATGAGCAATTAAGCCAAAATAGACAAAATTACCGAAATCCATAAAATTATTCTGGGTTCTGCGCTCGTTTATTTTATTCTGGAAATTTGGTAACCTTTATTTTTTCTGATAGCACACCTTGTCAATTTTTACATTTTTAATTCTAAGATTAATTCTTAGAATGTTTTGTAAAAATCATGTTTTTTGAACGATCCTATAATTTTTTAGTTATAAGCCATTAATAACTCCTAAACTTCAAATTAAGAATATTTTCCCACATACATACACATTTCCTTTAATTTGGCAGCTTGGATATTTAATTTAATTCTACTTCATAGTTTGATATTTTTCTTGATTTTTTTCCGACTCAAAGATGACGCATTTTATAAAAAAAAACATTCCTACAAAAAAGTATTAGAATTAATCTTAGATTTGTAAAATATACAGGATGTTCTATTACAAAAAGAAAAGTTTACCAAATTTACATGACAAAATTAACACCGTGTATATTAAATATAGGTATACTTGGACGATAGCTTTAATTTGGACTAATTTTGATTAATTGCTTATAACTAAAACTTGATCCAGTTTATAAAAAAATTAATTCTACAAAAAAGAATTAATCTAAGAATTAAAAAAATGAAAATATACAGGGTTCTATTTGAAAAGGAATATTGTATATTGAAAATATAATTAGACGATAGCTTGTTTAAAACAAAGAAATCTTTCTTGATTGAATTTTTCTCTGAAATTCTTTTTTTCTGAAATTCTTTACCGTTGAAGAATTACTAAGGTGTTTCGCGAATTTATTGTGAAAACCTGACATGACATTTTTAATCATAAATCTTCAAATATTACGGGAAATAAGTTTCGTGGAAATCAAAGATTTTTTACATTTTCAGTCGCTATATTGATTCCGCCATTTTGAATTGTGGTAATTGGACATTGGATTTGGAGTCTAGGATGTTCAAATATCACAGCTATAAGTTTCATAAGCACCCGGCATCTTTCTAAACTTTCTGGTCGCCATATTGAATCTGCTATTTTGAATTTAAAAAAAATATGACAACGGGTTTGGAATCAGAACTCCAAAATCCCTTTACATCATAATAAAATAGTATATTATTATACAAGTTTTATAAGACGTCAAATTGGCGCACGAGTTGTTTTGGGCACGACGAGCGTAGCGTCTTATAAAACGAGTGTAATATACTATTTTTTCTACTTTGCGTCATTAATTTTATATAAGTTTAGAAATTGTGGTTACTATATCGCGCTAAATTAGAATCTAGGGTATTTTGCGGGTACCACGTGGTAGCACTGTAGTAACTGTCAACTTCGTTAAGGATGATATCGATGAGATAAAATCATGACAAAATCTAATTGTGAATAATTTTACTCTACTTTAGCCTACAAGTTTAAATAAATATTCAGCGAGGTCGCAACGATGATCATAATGGAGCTTGGGGCAACACTTTTAACCCTACTGTGATAAATACATGAAACTTAACCTAAAAAGTTAACAATTTTAAAATAGTGGTTTCATAAGTATAATAATCAGAATAGAAGTGTTTGGCGGTGACTAATTAGTTACTTCGAAGAACAAGAACTTACTAAAGAATTGTTATAACGCTTAACGTTTAATAGCGGTGTCTACCTAATTCCGCTACGTAGCCGTTGCGGCTTATATATTTACAAGCACTTATAATTGAAACCCAATTCTAATTTCGGCAAAGTAGTTTATTAGAATAAATTATACTTAGTAAAATTACATGTGATGGAGGTAATACAAGTTGCACATAACCAGAACTAAGACGAAGTCGAAAGCGACGGACAAAAACGAATATGAATTGAACCGAGCATCCAAGCGTCCAAAATATTACCGAAAACTTATATGTTACATAAACTAAGAAATCCTCTACACTTTAAATGTACTATAGCTTCGTACGTGTATGCTGATAAACCATTTATTGCGCATATACAATATCGCAGCAGTAATTAAAATCGTTCGTATCTACGATGTAGGTTTGATCTTCGCATAATACCTTATTAGAGTAAATGTGGTCCTTGAATTATATCTGAAAAGGGGATTTGATGTTTAGTTGAAAAGAATGGTAACGATCACTTACTAGAGTCGTAAAACATCACCGTAAACGTAATGCTGGCGTATTTTGATGAACACAGCAAAACTAAGAAAGCCCCAATCCTTTGGCCATACTATAGCAGGCTACACCCATGTTTAAATATGTATAGAATATTGATATTTCGCAGTTTATGTGATTGCAAGCGATTAAGAAGATGCTGTGTGTGGTTATGTTGGGTTATGTATTGTACGTTTGACGTATGGCATTTGATATCACTGTGTACCAATCAGACAAAAATGTTACTGTTTTCGATATTACAATGTGTTAATTGTAACACCGAAAACAGTGTTACAATGTGTGCATTGTGAATGCAAAGTAGAAAAAGGTATTTTGCTAATTTTCTCAGAACTAACTTTTTGGACTTGTACTGTTTTTGAAACGACCCGTTATCAAACAATATCAAACAAAATCGATACCTTAACACCTGAAGTAGTTCCCTATCGCGTAACAAATGCAAAATACCCCTTCAAATAAATAATTCAACCATTCCAAGAGTTGTCCTGAAACGAACAAATCGCATGTGTATGAATTCGCAATCGTCCTGATGGTGAGATGGAATTAAGGGTCCGGAAAAAGGTAGCGCCGGACACTAGACCGGGTTGAAAGTATCCCGTACGATCTGACCCGGTACTGATTTAACCCATCACACCCAATAAAAACTACCCAGCCAGTCGATACGACGCCCCCTCATGGCGAGGAGTCAAACTTGAAACCAGGAAGCAGAAAAACCTCACCGGCGACAGTAATGGGATGACCGCAAACGAAGCAATCGCAATTACGACCGGCAACGGACGGAGAAGGGTGACCGGAAGTCGGACGGAGTTGGGGGGTGTCAAAGCCAACGGTCCAAGCGTGTCAAAGGGGACCACAACAACAGCGCTTTTATTAGCGACGAAGGGTAATTTGCGAAGTGCACTGGTTTGTGGAAAACGTGCCTGATGTGTTAATGTATCGCTAGATAAGCCCTGTTGTTATCTTTCAATCAATATATAGCGCATTTGATTAGGTAAAGGCAGTGGTGCAGCATAGCCGTGCAAAATATAAATTTTTAAATAGTTTTTGGCAAAATATAGTTAATAGAAATTAATAATTAAAATATATTTGGTTTCTTTAGTACTGAAGTATCAACACATTTATGGTCTGTTTTTCCATATTTGTTTAAACTGCAGTTTACCTAAACTGAAAACTGAGAATCGGTCCCAAAGCGAAACCTTGTGGTACCCCAAGCTGTTAGAATTAACAAATTATAACACCGCTTTTAGTAATTTTTTCTAAGATTGGTCACATTGATATCAAATAAATACATATTTAAACATGCGTGTGGCATTCTATAGTATTGCCAAAGGGTTGGAGCTTTCTTAGTTTTGCTCTGTCCACCAAAATACGCCAGCATGACGTTTTCGGTGATGTTTTGCGACTCGACACGACGGTAAGTTATCGGTCATCATTATCGTCAACTAAACATCAAATCCCACTTTCAGATACGATACAAAGACCACATTTACCTGAATAAGGAGTTATGCGAATATCAAACCTACATCGTAGATATGATCGGATTCAAATACTGCCGCTGGATAGTATATGCGCAATAAATAGTTTATTGAATATCAGCATGCACGTAGCAGGCTATAGTACATCTAAGTATAATTTATTCTAATAAACTACTTGGCCGAAATTAGACTTTGGTTTCAATTATTATAAGTGCGTGTAAATCTACAAGCCTCAACGACTACCTAGCGGAATTACGTAGACACCGCTATTAAATGTTACGCGTTATAACAGTTCTTTAGTAAGTTCTTGTTCGTCGAAGTAACTAATCAGTCACCGCGAAATACTTCTATTCTGACACTATTATGAGACACTATTTTTAAGTTAACTTTTTGGGTTATGTTTCTATATCTCTATCGTTTATTCACTAGCTGTTTTTATGACAGTAGCCGTTGCGGATTAATAGTGGTGCCCCAAGCTCTATTGTGATAATAGTTGCGCCCCGTTTATTATTTATTACAACTTGTAGGCTAAAGTAGAGTAAAATTATCCACAATAAGATAATTTTATCCTAACTTTACAAAGTTGGCAGTTTACTACAGTACCAACAGTACTACAACCGGTACCCGCCAAATACCCTCGATTCTAACCGAAACAAATCATGCGCCAATTTGACGTCTTATAAAACTTGTATAATGATATAATATTAATATGGTTACCGTTATTATTTCCTATATACACATTTCAACAGTTGCCAAGTGGTCTGTCGCTTTAAAAAAAAAGCTTTTTGTGGTGTTTCAACACAAAAAGCGAGGACACAATGTCAAGTTCACTTTCCGCTAACTGGCGGCTCATGAATATTTATTATATTTTTGGCTGATCAAGCGCTTGCGGTCAACAGGACGTGTATCGTTCGGTGTGGTCGTTCCTGTTGTTTGCGGTCAAAAGGCCTGTCAAAAACGATACCCATTGTCAGATATGTCGGTTTAATAACGGCCTCGCGTTTTTAATCTACTCAAATTTGCGTATTTTTCTTCGCATAACTCGTTATTCCGGTAATTGTGGTCCTTGTTTTACACTGCTCAAAAAAATTAGGGGAACACTTTTTTCGAAACCTGTAACTTTTTTAATGATTGTTCTAGGCAAATCAAATTTGCCAAAATGGAAATGACTGTCGTAGTATCGACGTCAGTTGCTGTATGGTTAGTGGTGGATTACGGCGCTTGCGAACACGTCGGTCAAGCTGATCCCACACGCGTCCAATAGGATTCAGGTGAGGACTTGCGACTTCAGGTGAGGACGCCGGCCATTTCATGACCGGATTTCCACGTTCTTGTAGAAAGTTTCTGGTGATGCTGGCGGTATGTGGCTTTTCATTGTCCTGCATTAGGATGAAATTTTGACCGACGCCATATACAGCAGGCACCACATGGTCCTCCAAGATGTTTTCGATGTAATTCATGGCATTTAGTCTACCAGGAACCACAACGAGATCAGTTCTGTTGTCTATACTGATTCCACCTCAAACCATCAGAGATCCACGACCAAATCTATCCAGTTCTTGTATAGTAGCGGCTGCGTAGCGTTCCCCAGGACGTCTATATACACGTACTTGACCTTCGCTACGAGTTAAACGAAATTTGGACTCGTCTATAAACAGTACAGGCGACCAGTGACGAAGTTCCCCTAATTTTTTGAACAGTTTATATTTCAAAAGGTGATTTGGTATTTATTTGACGAGAGTAATGCACGAAAACTTACCAGCTTGTTGTAGAAGTAGGGGTTTCACAATATAACGTCGCATGAGACAGCCTGTATACTGCATTATGCAAACAAGTTAAAAATCAAACGTAACAGTTCTATTTCTCGAGTGCTATAAAAAGTCATGGTTATCAACTGAAATAAAATATACGTAGGAAATGTTTCAGCATCCGTGTTGTTTTTTCCGGATGTAGGTACCTTATTATACTGAAATAACAAGCGCGGGGTTCTTTCAGACTCGACAAATATTTGTGCTCTCCGCAAAGGGTAGAAAGCTCAACAGAACGTTCCGGCAAGCATTTCGATTGGCTACAAATATGTACCTCCATGCAGCAGGAGTTTTTAAATATTATTTCCGGATATCTAGTTATGTGCACGTTTACCGTTTTGATCTTCCACAGCCCGACTTTACTTGAAAACTTTGCAAAAATAAGCGATATACAGTATACCTGCTGAAAGGAACTCTTTGCAATATACAGTAAAATTAATAGAAACGTAAAATTTATGATGATTATTTTGCAGGTTATGAACGGAGTCAATATTTGTGCATACTTTCTGTTACTTGTATTGATACTGTTCATACTTTTGACGAGCGAAAATCGTGTTTTCAGTGAGTGGAGTTTAGCTCTCCTTAAATTCGAAACTCAGAATTCGCTCAGAACCAATCCTGAAAGTTATAAGCTCGGTACTGCAGATTGATCTGCATGAACTTCAACAACAAACTTACTAGTTGGCAGGACGTCTGCAGATGTTACAGCACGTTTCTAGGAGCATGTAGTTTAACTTTAGTGGGACTTGTTTCAACCGGGGGGAAGTTAGCCATAAAAGTTATCCATAAAACTTTTTTTCAACCGATTTCAATAAACGATACATTTTTGAAAAGCTCTCAACGTGCTGAGTCTACAGTAGTTATGGCAACAGGATCAAATCATAATTACTACCTCAAAAATTGAAAAGAAAGTATTTTTCTTCATAAATTTTCACATTTGTCAAACCTCATAACTCCGCAAATAGTTGACGAATTATATCAGTAGTTGCAGCAATCGAAAGCCCAGACGTCGCTTTAACTCCCATAGTTATGGCAACTTAAGATTATACTAATTAGTGATGTAGAAAAATTAACGAACTTTTAACGTTTTTACAATCGGATGAGCGTCTACGCAGAACAGGGCTTCATAAAAAATGCTGCATAAGTCATTTCTTTTCCTCCGATCGTGACAATATGTACATCAAACGGTAGAGGAAGGCTGCCCCTACCTACGGTTGTTATGGCAACTCGAAATTACGTTAATTAGTGATGTAAAAAGATTAACAATGTTTGATCATTTTTACCTTCGGATATACGCCAAACCAGAAACGATCATACATGGTATACCGATCACAAACTATTTTATTTGTATTCCTGGCACATGATATTTACGCCAAATTAGATCGAAGCTCGTCATACATTTTGTAAAATGCGAATATGCAATTCGCGAACAAATCAATTTTAACAACTGATTTAATGATTGCAGTGAATTTTAATAGTATCTGTTATTTATGTTAATTAAATTTCAAATGTTATTGTACACTGGCGCTCTTGTTTTGGCGCCGTAGTGGCCCTTAGTCGAACGGCGCCACCAGTGATGCCGGCACCAAATGCCGACAAAGACACAAAGAGAGTGCCGACATTAGCGCTCTCGTTTACTAATATCAAAGGGTGCCGGTAGATCGTTTTTGTCAAGTTCTTGCGGGTAGTTATTGAGTGCAGTCGGAACTTTTTATGTCGTTCTTGGGACCGCGGAGAAGTTAGCCAAAAAAGATAAGCATAACTTTTATTTTTCGAATTTTGTTATGAAACATACAAATGATAGGGGTGTTCAAGTACTATACGCCAGAGTTTTGCTCCAATCCAATTCATTAAACGGTATTGTCGGAAATTTGATTTATTTCGTTACGCGTCACCTTATAAGAGCTCTTGTCATCTCAATAAAGAACTGGCCATAACTTTTTGCAACAACCCCATAGAGAAACAAGTGATACAAATTCGGAAAGCGCATACAATTTTGCATCCAATAATGGTATTGGGAAGGTGCTACCCCTAATATCAGCTACCCCAATACACCTATAATACAAGAAATTGCGCGCCGGACGACTAAGAAGTGGTATTAATGAACATAACTCACGGTAAAATTATTGCATAACTATTGTCAAATTATAAGCCGCTAAATGCATTATTTACCCATGAACGCACAGAGTTTTGCAGGTCGTTGAAAACCCCTAGATGACGATAAGGTCCGTACGAAATCAACAGGACCGGCATTTTTTACATCACTAATTAATCTAATTTCAAGTTGCCATAAGGTCCATAGATAGTTGTGGACTTCCTCTATCGTTTGATGTACAGATTGTCACGATCGAGTGAAAAGAAATGACTTATGCAACTTGTTTAAAAAACATTCACCGTAAAATCGTTCACACTTTGTTAATTTTTTTAAATCACCAATTAACGTAATTTCGACTTGCCATAACAACTATAGGTAGGTGCAGCCTTCTTCTACCGTTTGATGTACATATTGTCACCATCGGATGAAAAGAAATGAGTTATGCACAGTTTTTATGGAACTCTGTTCCGTGGGGAACTCTGTTCCGTGCAGGAGTTTATCCGAAGGTAAAAACTTTCAAACTGTGTTAATTTTTTTACATCACTAATTAACTTAATTTCGAGTTGCCATAACTCACATAGGTAGGGGTAACTTTCCTCTATCGTTTGATGTACATATTGTCCCCATCGGGTGAAAAGAAATGAGTTATGCGCCTCTTTTTATGAAGCGCTGTTCTGCTTTGGCGTATATACTAAGGGAAAAATGATCAAAGATTGTTAATTTTTTTACATCACTAATTAACGTAATTTCGAGTTGCCATAACTCACATAGGTAGGGGTAACTTTCCTCTATTGTTTGATATACATATTGTCCCCATCGGGTGAAAAGAAATGAGTCATGCGCCTCTTTTTATGAAGCGCTGTTCTGCTTTGGCGTATATCCGAAGGTAAAAATGATCAAAGATTGTTAATTTTTTTACATCACTAATTAACGTAATTTCGAGTTGCCATAACTCACATAGGTAGGGGTAACTTTCCTCTATCGTTTGATGTACATATTGTCCCCATCGGGTGAAAAGAAATGAGTTATGCGCCGTTTTTTATGAAGCGCTGTTCTGCTTTGGCGTATATACTAAGGGAAAAATGATCAAAGATTGTTAATTTTTTTACATCACTAATTAACGTAATTTCGAGTTGCCATAACTCACATAGGTAGGGGTAACTTTCCTCTATTGTTTGATATACATATTGTCCCCATTGGGTGAAAAGAAATGAGTTATGCGCCTCTTTTTATGAAGCGCTGTTCTGCTTTGGCGTATATCCGAAGGTAAAAATGATCAAAGATTGTTAATTTTTTTACATCACTAATTAACGTAATTTTGAGTTGCCATAACTCACATAGGTAGGGGTAACTTTCCTCTATCGTTTGATGTACATATTGTCCCCATCGGGTGAAAAGAAATGAGTTATGCGCCGTTTTTTAGGAAGCGCTGTTCTGCTTTGGCGTATATCCGAAGGTACAAATGATCAAAGATTGTTATTTTTCTTAAATCACCAATTAACATAAGTAGGTAGGGGCAGCCTTCCTCTACCGTTTGATGTACATATTGTCACGATCGGGTGAAAAGAAATGACTTATGCAGCATTTTTTATGAAGCCCTGTTCTGCTCAGGCGCTCATCCGATTGTAAAAACGTTACAAGTTCGTTAATTTTTTTACATCACTAATTAGTATAATCTTAAGTTGCCATAACTATGGGAGTTAAAGCGACGTCTGGGCATTCGATTGCTGCAACAACTGATATAATTCGTCAACTATTTGCGGAGTTATGAGGTTTCACAAATGTGCAAATTTATGAAAAAAATTACTTTCTTTTCCACTTTTGAGGTAGTAATTATGATTTGATCCTGTTGCCATAACTACTGTAGACTCAGCACGTCGTGAGCTTTCCAAAAATGTATCGTTTATTGAAATCGGTTGAAAAAAAATTTTATGGATAACTTTTATGGCTAACTTCCCCCCGGTCTTGTTTCATGAGATACTCACTCGGTCGATGTACAGTCATGGAAATAAGTAAGTTCGTATCGCTATCGCAGGATTTGAAAATAGTATGTTGGTTATATATACGTGTACAGTTCTACCTCGACCCGGCCGCATCGCAAAAAGTTGTCCGTCACGAGGTGGTTTTTCGATGGATGTAATGTAACGGGATTTAGTTTATTTTTAGCGTGTCCGACCATTTCCTTAATGTGATATCTTCATTGCAATGTAATAAATGAAATATGATCACTACAGTTAAGTTTACGAGTAGGTAATGCATTTAATTAAATATAGAATTACTTTTATAATAATATTAATAAATATGTTTGATAATATGATACGAAAAGCTCATTTTAAGATATTGCGTAATATCATGACACATTATATAAATTTATGTTAACTAATACACATATTAATTACGCAAGTAAATGCCTTTGCCCAGCAGTAGGATGACGGGCTTAAGAAAGTAAGTAAGTAAATGCGCAAATCAACTTGATGCCAAGGATTATCACTAAATATAGACTATTTCAGAATTGTAATATTAAAATATATTCACTAAATGTAAATAAATTCACTAAACATAATTTAAATTTACATTCACGACGAGCATTATTTTGTATGAAGGACAATGGAAATTTTATATCTGTATTTACTTTACAGCAGTTAATGTTCAATTATCTTTCATGACATCTAATACATGCTTGACAACCAAAATAATTTAAATTATAGCAATATATACAGGTGTCCCACGTTTCTTCCGCAAAACAATTTTTTTCAGAAAGTAAATTACTTTTTCAATTCATTAAAAAGTTACAGCCGTTTGAATTATTAACAATATCTTATTTTAAACGGCTCCAACTTCAGAAGGAACAGAGAAAACCAATAAGACCATATGAAACATATTACTTTCTACTTTCTGGAAAAAAAACAAAACATTTTGCTATTTTCTTCTGTTCATTTGTTAAGACAAATTATTAAAATTTTACTTATAATTAATAATTTTGTATTGTTGTAATATGTATTTATTGTGTTTCATTTTTGGTTTTGCATTGTTTGATAACTAATTAATTTTTTATTTTTCTTTTTTTGTTAATATTTCAAAGAGCTCTACAGAAGTTTTATTGTAATATAGTTCCAGTTCAATAAGCACACATTTTTCATTTACTATATATTAGCTGGAACATTATTGGAAATTTTATTTCTTAATTTGTTTTCTAAATAAATTAAGAGGCGTGCATTAACAACGATAATAAGTAAGGTTAGCTAAAATGCATATACATTAAAAATGAAGGTCTTTTTAATTTCCAAACAATATAAACTATAACTGAAAATGTTTAACGACATACTTTGTCAAAGTAATATTATAAGTTAATAATCTGGTAACATACAGGCGGGATGTAAATTTTAAATATATCAAAAATTACAACCACAACCTGGATTTGAACCAAGGCCCTTTGCGTCGCTAGCACAATGTCAATAGCTCAGATGGGAGAGCATTGTACTAGCGACGCAAAGGTCCCTGGTTCAAATCGTCAAGTTGTTGGTTTCTCTTACGTATATCTTTTATTGCATATGATTGTGAGTAATTAATATGCAATAAAAGCTATACGTAAGAGAAACCAACAAGTTTTCTTTCTGAAGAGTCTCCTTTTGGGAAATTATATACCCGTTACCAACTCAATTTATACTCATCCCAGGTCAAATTTGATGAAATAATTTTAATGTTGTATAAATGTTCTTTTAGATGTTCGTATATTTTAGTTTTTTTTTTTTTAATAATAATTATAACATATTTACATTCCATCAAAATTCGTCGAAAATTTAGAGTTTGCTTCCAAACATTTTTGTAAATTAGTGATATACATAATTGTCATTATTTTCAGTTGTCAGATATTTGAAACATATTGCTGTAAAGTAAATACAAAATAATAATATAAAAAAATAGTAATGATACATACATGCTATACAAAATACATACTCCTTTCTATTTATTAAGTTAAACACTGCAAAATATCGTTGAAGCTAAATATCTCGAAAGCACCAGTAAATCACAATTAACAAATTACCATAAAGACAAATTTAAAGCAATTTAATTTTAATTCATTTCTATTTTGTGAATAAAATCTTAATACATATGTCAGTTCTGAAATAACCTGAAAAGTAAAAATATTGACAACAACAAATTGATTTTTGTATTTATTAACACAAAGAGAACTATTAGATGCAATAAGGTTGTAAGTATAATTTGTTGTGTTGTATGCAATATCTTGAAATGAGATTTTCATTTCATGTAATCGAAAACTTTTATGTCTATTAATATAAAATTAACGTCATATTTAATAAAAACACAATTACATTGCAATGTATGAATTAATTAATAAATTAATTAATTACACATTAAGCTAATAAATAGAAACATATAAATCATTATAAACCAATTCAAAGCATTCGAACAAGGTTTCGCAAATAATAAATTTCCGATATACGAGTTGAAGCGTAAACGGACAATTTTTTGCACTTAGCGGCCGAGCGGTCGACCAGAATAACAAAAAACTTGTACTTGGATGTATCATCGACACACTGCTAAAATATTTATAGAACTTACTTAATTCCATGAGTGTACGTTACATTTGGAATGGTTAAATGTAAATTTTATTGTATTTCCATTACTACCAGCGCCGAATAACTGAAGTAACAATACCTACGAATTTACTAACTTATCATACAGGCTGTTTCAGAAATAAACTGCTTTGTGTAATGCTAGAGACGAACGAATAGCACGGATGGTTCGTATGCGAAATAACTTTCATCAACTGCGGCGCGCAGGTGCGGCGTTAAGTATCCTTTCGATATCCTTTCGATATTCCTTTGATACTCCTTTGATTTTGATTTTTTGACATTCCTATAGTTTAAGAAGAGCTTTCTTTCCAACTGAACAGAAATATGTCGGAATTTAGGACAGTGTCTGGACATGTGTAAAATGTCCAGTTTTGATCGTAGACGGTTCATATTGTCACCGTCAACGTACGTGAATTTGTGCGCTCTGAGGTAAAATTACCCGACGTGTTCGTGAGCGTAATCTTAACAAATTTAAGTACTTAATCTCGTGAAGTATGGCAGTTTATCTTTAGTTATTAAAGCTATAACTTCAGGAAAATTAAAGTTTTAGTCGCGGGAAATACTATTTAATGCGGGAGATTAAACGTTGATACGACGAAATTCACTACGTTTGATTATATACGGGGTGTGTTCTAGTCTTATTCCCCGCAAAACTTTAGGAATTGAAAGATTCAAATCGACAAATCGACATGAAACTTTTTACTCAGAATGTCATTGATTTGTGGAGAAACAAATGCCTAAAAGGTTTCATATGTATTTCTACGCTTCTTCATTCATTTGTTTATTTTATTTATTATTAATATTTTCAATTCTTTACTTAAATTTATTCACTTTTAATGTTGTTATTGTTGTTGATTGTGTTCTTCGTTTTCGCATTGTTTGATATGTATTTTATTGGTTATTTTCTATATTTTTTTGTTAACGCTTTAAGCTGCTATAGCTTTTCAAGGATTTGAAAAATCAATTAAGTCCATATAAAAAATTTTACTCAGAATAACATTTACTTTCTATAGTGTTTGTTGGAACATCAAAATGCGTTCGAGAACGGCCTTTTCTTTATGGGATTGGGTAAAACTTTTATTGTTTTTTCTTATCTCTTACGGAATGTTTGGGTTTATTGTAGTTGGGAGAATTTCAACTTATTTTATTGCATATTTCTAAAGATTATGTGACCTACTTTGTGTTTTTGCTTTATCAATTTATTAGTTTAGTTTAGTTTCGTTTGGACAAATATCCCAAGCCGGAAAAAAATTGGTTGTTAGGTTTATTTTAGAGAAAACTAGTTCAAATAAGTGTTGTTTGTTCTATTGTGAGGATCAATAATTCGCTTAGTTTATTTGCATTTTTAACACATTTTTGCCGATTGCCAGGTTGTAGTGTGTGAAATTTGCAAAAATTTATATCGCATGTCCAAACAGGTATTAAAAACTAAACAACTGTCGTTTCGAAATTTTTCGTTATGTTTAAGGTGACCAGATCTTTTTCACATCTCGTCCCGCGTCCCTCGTTGTTTTAAAAATGTCCCGCTTTTTACGAAGATTTTAACCATTTCGTAGATACGCTGTACATTGCCTATTAGTACATATTTGTTGTTAGTATTTGGTCTAACAATTTTTTCCAAAGCGTTTGATAAAAAGCAGTAACAGTATTTTTATTATTGTAGTTAATCTGTTTTCCAAACAAAATTGTCAATTATTCATCATCAACATAACAACTAGAGAAAACTGTAATAATACACATACAGTATTCCAAGAATATGATTTGCAATTTTTAATTTAACGTTTAAATGCGTACAACGTCTACTTCTAGTTCTTCTTGTAGGTTGTAGTAACTCAATTTAATAATTAAAAATTGAATTGCTGATCTTATAAGTTGAAAAAATCGGTTTAATGTACTATAAACAATTTATTGATTTATTTTTTTTCTTAATCTGTCATAGGTTTAACCCCAAGTGAAATTGTAGCGATAATATGTAGAATTTTTTAACTTTTAAGAGAAATTTTGGATTTTTTGTTAATTTTTCATCAGTATCTTAATGGAATCTTACAAAAGAATTTGCTTTGGTTTTTTTAGACCTTACCTTCCAACTTGGCATATTTCTTTTGTATTATTCAAAGCCAGTAAATTAGAACATTTGTTTACCATCTTCTTGGAACTTAAAATATTTATTAGTCTTTCGCCATACCTCCACCACAAATTTAGCATGTAGGTGTACCCTTAATAGTTAGTCTTACAGTGTCTTACACTGCGACATTTTGTGTAATTCATATAAATATTACTTCATTAGAGGCGACAATATATTTATTTCTGGATAAAAAGGATTTATATATTTACTAAATCTGTTTGGTAAAAAACACGTATATTTAAGAAATTATGGTAGGGAAAATAGTTAAAATTTATTTACAGCTATACATCAAATTATAGATAGAGGTGTATTAGTTGTTGTGGTAATGTATTATATATTATATTAAGTAATTGTTGTTGTATCCACGCTACATGATAAAGTATGTCTTATTCATGTACTCAAAGAAGTAATGTTTAGGTGTATAAATTTTAAAATATTTTAAATATTTAAAATATTTAAAATATTTTAAATATTTAAAATATTTAAAATATTTTAAATATTTAAAATATTTTAAATATTTAAAATATTTTAAAATATTTCAAATATTTAAAATTAAAAATTCGAAAAAAGCTTGAAGATATTCAAAATTCTTATAGAAATATATGTCCGAATCTACGACCACGAACAACTTATTGAAATTTTCCCCGTTATACAGGCAATCATCAGATAGGTAGAACGAAAAAGTCATTGATCATGGCTCTATAGCAGTCTCCATTGACTGTAACCCTCCGGCTGGCATCGTTTTAAAGTAGTAAGGACCAATTATTCCACCAGCCATTAAAGCACACCAAACTATTAATTTTTCTGGATGTAACGGCGTCTCAACAATGGCTTGAGGATTATCTTCACTCCAAAGGCGGCAGTTTTGCTCATTGACGTAGCTAATCAACCAAAAATGAGCTTCATCGCTGAACAAGATTTTCTTCATAAAGTGGATGGACACAGATCTAATTGTTGTGCACGATGGCGGATGGACTCATTTGGGTCTTCTCCGATGTTGCGCACTACGGCAGCAATAGCTTCTTCGGTACGCACTGTACGACGTCTTAGAGGATGCGTGTTATCATTTAGAGCAAACGTGGTGCGAAACCGTTGCATTGTTAATCGAATTAATTGCTCTGATGGACGATTGTTTCGACCATGGAATGGACGTAGTGCGCGATGCGTTTCACGAACAGCGTTTCTATTCATGATGAAATGGCAAACCAAACTAAAGATGAATCACGTGGTAGCCGACAAAATGGCGGTCAATGACAACAGTGTTGCCAACTTAAAGTTCTGTACCTCTAAATTTCCAATTTTATCCACTCTGTGGCGTTCTCTCCGCTGTTTTCGGAGGTTTCATGTCGCCGTTCTACTATTTCGTTTGCCCTTTGCTCCCTGAATTAATTACAAGTCTGAATGGTTGGCATTGAAGAAGGTACGCGGCGGTTCTTACAAAACTGCGGGCGGTACCATTAGCGAACTGCTTAAACCGCAGGAATATTCAAATTTGAAACGTATTTAATCTACTTTCTGTCACTGCGAACAGCTAAGCCGGAGTTACGGACGGTCTTTTCCATAATGTAGGTAATTGTGTTCTGTTGCCGCGTTTTTAATGGCATGACAACGGTACACGGAAGAATTATGTCTTGTGAATCACGTCTGCATGTTTTCTGTTCACTGCAAGAACAACCTAAGCCGATTTGACCCACTACTTATTCTGTCGGTCTTTACAGCATTATTAGAAAACTGTTATTACTTAAATTGTAAGTGAAAAAGAGATTTGCAATGTGAGTACTCACCTAATTAAGTAACTGGTGTGGTTTTACAAATATTATTCCATATAAGTCTATTTTCTCAACTATTTATTTTTGCAAATTAAGGCTTCGTTCTGAAAACATCGCAACTATAAAACGAAATATTTAGATACGATGTTTTTCTGTTAAGGGCCGCGTTTCCGCCACTGCTTACGTCTCGGCTTGAAGTTTGTGGAGGTTGCGATGAGCTACACGTGACAGCAGAATTCTGGTCATTGTTTAGATATCTGGCAACTATCGCATTTTTCGATTAGCGGAAAAACCACTCGCCAAAAGAAATTGAAATAACGTCCGTTATGGTCATAGATCATTTCTACACACCCTGTAGGACTTTCAAAATTTTCTCCCCTAGGTTTGGACATGCGCGAGAGAAGAGTAAACATGTACCCGATTTTAGCAGTTTTAAAGCAACGCTCGTTTTTCCGAGTTTTTTCCCATTAAACCGCTTGTCCAAAAAAAAATCTAATTCACACTGGGGGTAACTTGAGATCTAGTGTATAGCATGGCTTTTGTGCGTTCGTAAATTTCTTTGTAATAACGGTTCTAAACACGGTTATTAGGAAATCAAATATCTCAGTAACGAATTATAGCACAAAAACGTGATAAAGACCGAAATAATCGTCATATTTTAGTTTCTAAATTGTCTCCTAATACTATGAAACTCCAAAACATACAATCAAATCTAACGTATTTCGGGCAAAATATCTTATCGACTGCGCCACATAACAACATTTTCGAATATTTACAGCGTTAGATATTTTCTTGTTTATCTGTCTAAATAGACCGCCGCGCGTGACATATTTCGAAGAGCTGGAGCGATAAGCATGCAATATGCATCAGCGACACATCACGCCACTATTTCAACCCCTAAATTGATGATGTTTGGACGTTAATATGAAGTCCGTCCGCAGCGGGCGAGTTCGATAACAGCCGTACGTGTAATTCTAGAAACAAACCTTTGTAATTGATCGAAAATTAAAGCGCCTTTGCATGTAAAACAGAACGGTGATACCCGCTCGCTCAATCCATACATCCAACGGCCGAGGCCGTGCTCTGGGGGGTTGAAGGGGGTCGTTCGATGGTCGCGTCATATTACGGAATGGCGCAGGCGGAAATATACGACCGCGGTAATTACGGAGTCATTGATCTGTATCGATCACTATTGGATCGACCGCGAAATTTACTATCGTGCGAGATGTAACATGCACTCGCATGCCTGCGCAATGCCAGCAAGCCCGTCGAAATTAATACGTTCGCGTCTGCACCCGTTAATTATGGGTACGGGAAACGCAACATTAATTTCGGGGAATGGAATCGCACCAATTCTACACGTTAGAACGACGTGCAGAGCCGACACAACATCGAATGCATTGGTTGGAAAATCTGGACGTATCTACCTATCTGATGATTGCCTGTATAATGGGGAAAATTTCAATAAGTTGTTCGTGGTGGTAGATTCGGACATATATTTCTATAAGAATTTTGAATATCTGCAAGCATCAAACACAAACATCTTACGAGGAAAAAGGTGTAACCTGTATATTATTATTCATTATTATACACTGTGGGCAAAAATAAAACGGTACAAATTTTCCATTACTCATATTATGTAAATTAAAGCATATCCTTAAAAAGCAAATTGGTTATATAGTGAAGATTGAAAACATACCATATTCGCAATATTTGGACGTATCAATCCAATATTATGTTACTTTATGTATCGCAATGCAACATTTCTGATAATAATTCATTCAAATTTCTAATAATGTCGGGTCAATTTATTCAATTTATATATTTTTCTTTCGTCAAAAACAACAATAGAGATTTGGTCGCATCATATACAGATATTTTTTAGTACACAGGCTAAAATTTAGACATCGTCTTTTACTGCACTTTACTCAAAAAAGCAGTGGAGTTGGATGTTTGCAACGACAACATTGAACAGGCAGGACAAATCCAACTGCATTCTTGAGATGATAAATCTTTAAAGATGATACAGAAACTATGGCAATTCTTTTCTTTTCTGTTTTTGTTTCATAAATAGTACATACTACACTTGTTGGGCTGTAGATTTTTCTTGCAAATTTTTATGTTTTCATTTTTTGACTAAAATCAGTATATTTCATCGAATTAAAATTATAAAGTTTTGGATTTTAGGCGATAAAATGTTAAAATCAAACATGCCGCCTATAACAATACCAAATTTGGCAATGGTTTCTCCACAATCTTTAAAAATATCTAAAGTACACAATTAGATTTCTCGTGTCTATGCAATGTTTTTGTAACAAACGGCCCCGAACATAAAGTAACATAACATTGGACAGAAACGCTCTGTTATATATACAATTCGTTTTTGACGAAATATTTGAATTGACTAAATATCATGAGCAAATTAAATTGTTTTTCGTTTTTTTGTCCAAAGTGTATAACATATTGTCTATTAAATGTTATGAAAACTTACTTCCTCACCAATTTCCTAAAATTTCTTCAAATATTTCTTCCCAAAGCAACTCATTTAAGTTTCTTCAGTGAACAGCGCTATTTTTTAATATTAAAAATTATGTATGTGATACATGGGGGGCATAACAATTTTAGAAAGGCTTAGGTGGGGCATGGCACAGAAAACGTTGGGAAACACTGGTCTAGATCATCTGGGTTGTTTGCTATACATGATCCAAAACGGAAAAATATACGTACAGAACGGCTTTTACAACATACATAAAATTGTCTATATCTTGATATCCGTAATCATTTGTATAAAGCTAAATAAGGTTAAATATGTTCTAAATTGCCTCTACTATCACTGTTTCAAGGAATTGCATCAAATTACATATAAGCCCGTAGATCAATTTTTGGATTTTCCTTTACAACGTGATAGAAATAAAATCACAAAAACCGCATCCGCACCTATCCGCAGCAGATTTTGCAGTAGTTGTAATGTCAAATATGTGTACTATAATTTGAACCACTTTCAAGAGCTCAATTAAGGTAAACTCTAAACTAAAACACTATAATTCTGCATAAAACTGTTTTTTTTTTTATAATAGCGAATGTTCTCGGTCCTACAATAAACAAAATTGTGGGTAAATTTTATGAAAAGCAATATCGAATGACTCTTGGTTCTAAAGAAGGTATAACAAAAAAGTCACATTTTTCCTTAACACACAAAATTGCAACCGTTTTCAAGAGCGTCAACTTATGTGCATCTGTTTTCAGCCATAGTAAAATCTAACTTTTGGCTGACAAGGACACGTGGCGCAGGGCTCAGGTGAATAAATATTACCACCTTTCAATACATCGGTCCTTTACCTATCCCAGAAACTGGTTTACTTTTTGGAATTTAACAATTTAGAAATTTGATTTATGGCCAGCTTTTTGGGTCAAATACCCCAATGTGCATTGGTACGTTTTGCACTAGCATAGCCACATTTGCAAGACCTATCTTTGACGCATCGAATCATAATAGCCACTGACGTCAACTGAAAGATGTATCATTTCGTCTTCCTCGCAGCGACAAACCAACCATCAATTTCGATATTTTTGACATTGCACGGTTCACTTCCGGTGTACGTAGTACGTAAGGCAGATTTTACTATTATACGGACTCGCTCCTAGTCGAAAAATGCAGAGAAGTCGGCGATAACGTATTCTAAACACACACGTAGCAAATACGGTAACCGTCTGGTGGGCATGGCCTAGCCAGAAAGGATTTATGTCTAAAGATGCAATTCGCGAAATTTATCGGTAGTCCGGCGAATTCTCCATCCGGTGCACACGTCTCCACGTAAGTTCGTCCGCCCTTCGTTGAACCTTTGCTGAATAACGCTCGGAATATTCAAGTTTGTTCCTACAGCTTGGCCGGTACGAGTTTGGCGCTTAATTTAGCATTCAAGCGTCAAGGTAGTGTTTCGTTATTGAATTTATTGCTTATTTAATTCAGTGTAGAATAGGTGGAGGTTCTCTGTTTAACACGATTGGAAAAAGTCCGGAAGGACGTTATTATTCAGGATGGTGTATGTTTAATGTCGATGCGAATTTAATTGAATTTAATTGAATTCCAGTTTTTACAGGCTTCTATTTTATTAATGTTATTATTCAAAATAAAATGTTTGTCTGTTAACTCAGCAGAGATCGTCGTTCATAAGCGAAAATATATTGGCTAAGTACGCCGTATATACCTTAGCGAGCCGCAAATGAGTTTAAAATATTCAGTGATGACTTCTGGTCTCTTAAAAATAAATCAATTTACACTCGATGTTCAAACAATCGTGTCAAAACTTGTCTTCTTAAAAGCCATCTGATATGTGAGTAAGAATAGCCCCTGTTTATGAGCTGAAGCTATTTTGTCAAACATTGTACAGGTTTTTATACCAGTCTTTCTAATATAGGTCACTATTTGTACCTTATTCTTAAGAGGAATCACTAGAGGTAGTAGCGTACTACAAAACAACACTACATAAAACCAAACATCCTGAGCTTAATTGTGTGTTAATAATCACGTGTAATACATTAAATTATAGATAAAGGTGTATTACACCGGGTACGAATGCCACTTTTTTCATTTGCGTTGTTGTTTTGTTTTTTACCCTTGCTAAAGAAGCCAATAATTGGTAATTTTTGTTATTTTTTTTTCCAAATCCGAACCAAACATCAAAAAAGCAATATTACAACATTTTGTATTGAGCCTTCATGAACTTGTGTAAAAAAAATGACAACAAAATATGAATGTTGTAATGATTTAACCGTTGGTTTTTTGAACATGTGAATGAGACGAGAATAACATATTTTATAGCCGTACGGTGCAGCCATCTGTTGGATAAACACCACATCATTTTCTTCGACCAATCAAATTCAAATGGTACAGTCTGAAGCAGCAGCATGAATACGTAGCCAGGGGAATCACAAATATTGAGCAATTTCGGCCTAACAAAAATATTGATCGCATGTTGACACAGGAGTTGTAGCGGCGCCGCGCCCGGCAAACGAAAGCCATACGAAAAATAAATTTTACCGTGCTGGTGCTACGTAGATAGCAACGACTCGCTTATAAATTAGGACAGCATGTTCTTGCGGAAGTGTATACGATCAACATGAATTGTTGAATTTCGACCAAAATAGGCTAGAAACCGAATACCAGAAATAATTTTTTGCCGTCCTGATGGACTCTACGCAGACAGCAAAGAGCGAGTTATAAATTAGGAGCGCATGTTCCCGCGAGGGTTTATAGTGCAGTCCCCGTACGACCACGGAACGAAGAATAATCAACAACCGCAATACCTACTTACAATGTCACAACTACTAAATAATTAATAGGAGTTAAATAAATTATTACTAAGGAAATACAAGTAATTTAATTTTTAATCAGTCATTTATTTTTCGTCATAGAATTTCAAATATATTGGTATTTAGATTTAGAAAATAATATTAATACCAAACACTTGTCGCTTGGCAATGCATTCAGGGCAATCGCAATCTATGTAGGATGGTTGGATTTAGTTCTACTTGTTGTACAACAGACGTAGAACAGACGCTAGAAATATGGGCAAATTAAAAAATCAGCTGCCTTTATGTGGCCCGCGTTCTAAGAAAACTAATAACTTGCGAGAGTACCTGCGGTAAGTGTATATGTAGATATTATACGTGTAGTGTAATTCTTCGCTAATTAACTTCGCTAGTTAATTTGGGCAATACTCTCTTATAGGCGTAAGCGTGCCGGATTACCATATATGGCAAAAAACTTTTATAAAGGTCTAAAATATTTGTACATGTATCTATATAATATATAATAAATGACTTATACATATACATAAAGCTGCCTTTTTTATCGAAATCGCTATTTTTTCTCATACCTACAATTGAAATTGAAGTACCTACGTATACTACCAAGTCTATACATAGCAATAATAATTTTGAGTAAAATTTCAAAATGCAGTATCCAACTGTATCTAGAATTTTTTATAGGAATATTATATTTACTAACACCTACTTGCGTCACCCGATAAAAATTTGAATTTTTATATGAGGTGTGTTTTACCTGAAAGTATCGATCTCTGCTAAGTACGAACGAGACATTCGAGATTATTGATGCACAAAGAAAACTTTGAATGGATTTAAATAAGTATCCGAGTACGAATGCTTTCACGGCCAGTCATTTAAATTTAGATGATAAATAGTTACCGGTTTATGCCGTGAGTAAAAATTCATAATTACTGTCTTCTCGAACCATGCTGTTCGCTTCTTCGGAGCTAACTGATAATTAGTTACTAATTCTAATAATAAATGTAAAGCAATAAATGATTTATGTAAGAAAAGCTGTCTGTTTTACCAAAACTACAATTTTTTTCAACATACAAAAGGTAAAATGTTCAACCATAGTTAGTAGTAAAATAGGAATGTTATAATAAAGCAATTAATTAATTTGTATCACTGTATTGTTTTGTGGAATTGTATTTGTATTTAAAATATACAAGAAAAGCATTTCAGAACATGCGATAGTCACATACACAAAATTATTAGGAAATGGTTCGGCGCCAGTCGGCACCGCACGGCCCCTTTGATCTTCGCCGCCAAAGAACGATACCGCTGTTCCCCTGATCTAATCAGTGCGTTGCTTGCATTTTCTGCGGAGTGTACAGTGGGCGCGGCTTGTTCCCTTCTCTCGCCTCTCAGTTTCGTCGAACTTTTGAGGCCGGTGACTAACATTTACTCTTAATGCGCTACTAAGCCCTTGTTCGTCATTCCCGCAGCCCCATCAGAATACATGCTTTTTTGTTGCAAAATAAGAATTGATACTTCTAAGTATCTCTTCGGATGTTGTTCTGGCTTCCAATTTGAAACAACATAATTCCACATGTACTTGTTTGGCTGTATATTAAATATATCTGACGTATACTAATAATATTGCGACATTTGAAACGTTTGTTGATTCGTCCAGTTGAACTGCGTAATTTTAGATTTCTGTGTATTTTCTACTAATTGCAATTTAATATCATATGACAAATCTTCTATTCAGCGACTAACGGTATCATTTGACATGGGTATAGCACTAATTTTTATTTAAGATTCCTTGCCAGACAATTCTCTGCAGATATCTTTCATGCAAGACTGTAACAATGTTTCTCCAAATATGAACACTTCAATATTTGATTCAAATTAGATTTACTTGCTTTTGATTTATATAGCGTTTTATTCAAATAATTCCTTGGGTTTACATTTTTATTGATTGTAATTTGATTCTAAATGTCTCATTAGTAGTTTCATTAAAGCGTTGGCCAATACATTTCCACAGATTGATTACACACTGTGGTAAGTCTATTCCATGTTCTCTGTTAGACGTAGGTAAATCCGAAAGTAATATTTTTTTCTGGATAACTATAAGTGAAATTGGTACAGAAGTCTTCTATCATTTTTTTGCTACTGGTTTGCTTGTACTGGGACCTGTGACTTTCACATTATTAAGCTAGTGAATATCGTGAGACGTTTCTTTTTTTCGTGCAATCATTGAGTTTATGTTAATCACTAATGTTTACAAATAATTTTACGAGCCATACAAATTTTCGCATCTTCTAATTCCCCTTTCCAATTTGCCAATACCAATTCCATAGATTAGCAAAACGCTTATCGTATAGCAATGATATAGCCAGTCGACCAAACAAAGGAATTTCACGTGAGACCACACCGGTCAGTAGTTGCTAATGTGATGAGGGTCTTCACAAATGAGTTTAGGCAATACTGGGCAACAAGTACGGTTTACATAATTTCAATTTGGTTGTCATTAACGGCAGAGAGGGCGCCACCACCGCTCACCCCCTTCCCCCGACCACCCCGCAGAGCGTACAAAACAAAATACCGTATCACGTCGGCCGCCGGACCTAATTTAATATTAGAGCTGAATTGCCACCGTATCTCGGCCAGTGTGTACGCAGTTCCAGCTCCCTCTATTAGCTAGAACGTGCAAAACCGATATATGCATAAGCGTATAACGTAGCAAAAACGTAGCACGCTAATGGCCCACTTAATGGCGTATTTTGAAACTAATAACCGAGCTTTTGATACAGGCCTTTATGGACAATGCGATCATGTGCGTTACAAGCGCAGGGAGTACGGAGCTTATGCAATTTTCAGTATGCATGTTCGGGGATTCGTCCGCGTAGCGGCAACAGGTTTAATCGGTTTCAAAAACGGAATTATATTCTGCAAATAGAGAATTTTCATGCTGAAATTGTAGGAGTTTATAAATAAAGTTGCGCTGGGAATTACGCAAATCCGATTTGACCGATTTTGATCGGTTATATTTATTCGACTTTGTACTCGAAATATACAATACTTTATCGAGAACGTAGTACTAATATAATACTCTTTTGTTACAGGTGAGTCCTCAACAACAAGTTTCCAATAAAAACTTCGAATAATGGCTGGAAATTCCTAATACCGGTAATTTTATCTGACTTGAATTTACGGTTTTTGTTTGCAGTTCAACTTCCAACTCTTGTTTTTAAATTATTCTTATAAAACTTCATAAGTTACTAGAAAAGTTTCACAAGTTTCAAACAAAAGTTTTCTGGGACAGTAGGGATCATTTCATATCGGTGACAAGTTTGATTTCAGTTCCCAACCAAGTTAATAAAATAATAATAATGCCACAGAGAAACCAGTACGTATATTCTTTTAAACTTTAAAACTTCTTTTAAAAGGTGGAATTTTTAAATAGCGATTAAAATAGCACATATAAGGAAAGACAAAAATATACACAATACTAATATTTGAAAATGCTGGAAACAATAAACACTGTAGGCAGTGGCGTAGCTACAGAGAGAGAAAAAACAGTGTTGAATCAAAGAATCCATTTTTTAAACAAATATATTGGCCCTAAAGAGATATTTTATTAACGTAAATAGATTTTTATTTATAAGAAAGAATTCAGTATCTTACATGTTTTGAGTCAAATAAACAAATTTTTTTTTCATGATTTGCTAACAACAACAAAATATTTGTTTATTTGAAACTTTATTTCTTTAATATAAAACAACCTAAATATTTGCTTTAATCAAACGATTGTTTTGATTTAATTAAGTAGTTGTTTTGAAAATAATGTGAAGGATGCCGATAGATGGCGCTTTAGTTTCTCGTCGTAAGAGAGGTCTCCTGGAGGGTATATAAGCGCATACATGTCTATGCAGCATCAGTGATTGTGCCATTATATCATCAATGTACCTGACGTAGAAATGTCCAACAGCTCTAATATTGATGGAAGGAAATTTATTAGAACGCTTGTTTAAATTATAGCGTATATTTATTTAAATTAAGTATCATATTTAATAAAGTCAACAACATGACTAATTCTTTCTATGCATGTAATAGTTTATATCAAAGAAATGTATAAATTTGTGAATATAAAATCGAAGGAAATTTTAGCATTTGAATGGAAAAAAGTTATATTTGATTTCACCATGTATTTATTAGGTGTGACAAACTTAAATTTTTAAATTTAACAAATATGGAATATTGGAATATTTCTTTGAAGTAGAACAATATATATTAGTAACAAATGAATAATTTGCTGGATCTTGGGACTTTGATACAACTAACTAATTTTACATACAATATAATATTTCTTTGTCCTAAAACAATATATGTTAATAACAAATAAATACTTTGCTGTATCAAGCAAATTCCTGCTTTGATATAACTAACCAAAAATGTTTACTTCAAACTAAAGTTTCTTTGCTGATATTCAACAGTCATGCATATTTGACTTAAATAAAGTTTCTTACTGTCAAAGAAATTTTTTCCTCTGTGTAGATATTCAGCGCCCTGCAGCTAACAGAATCCTTGGTTTTTCGAAAGAGGTCTGGCATTTTTTGAACATTTAATTTAATGTAGCCCACTTTCAAATCACAATTTTTCAATTCCAGATTGAATCAAAAACGGAATTTATATATACAAAATCCTTGGGAAACTCAGTTTGTGGTTGTATGACAATAAAAAACAATTAGTCAACAGCTGGCTGTTTTCGATTTCTAATAAATTAAACTAACCCCAAAATTCTTCAAATGACAAAAGTGTTTGATATAAATACAGACATCGTATTTTACGGAATTTTCTAAAACTAGTATCCTTTACAAGCGAAGATTTAAGGACATAGTAACACACTAATTTTGGTTTCTGTAAAAACCAAGTTGGCGATTACATAAGCCATTTTTTAACCTTATGAAGACTATCGCCAATGGTCAAGTTTTAATTGTACGCTATTGTTCTTCTTATTATTAATTATGATGCTCAATCATGTTTCGCATTTAAACGATGTATCCCTACACATTTTATGTAGAGAATTAAAAGATTTAGAAGTTTCATAAAAAAAACATTGTTGTGCGATCAATAAAAGAATCCAATTCGGTCATCTTTGACCTTGAATAACTAGCAACCCAGACACGATATCGATGGGAACTTTTTTTACGTTTTTCTAATGCCCAATCAAAAGCATATTTAAAAAATTTTGTATTTTTCTAACGTGAATGAATAGCTTTATTTGTTTTATTTCATTATTTCACTACTTATTCCCGTATTTTGAGTGTATTTAGAGCTTGTGGCGTTTCGTGTTTTGTAATTATTAATCTGAAACTTTTAAAAATTCTAATGTCTACAGCTTACAAAGGTACAACCGCAATCTACAAACGCTATCAAATAAAATTACCATTAAAGTAACAAAATAACTTACAACCTTGAAAACATTTTCATAGTTCTGGTGAAGGTTGCTTGATATGCCACAATATGCTTTTCTAACCCCATTCAAATGATGTTTAGGGACATTTTTTCCAGTTTCTTAACGAGATTTTTTTCTTTAATTTTCATCAAAATTATTTGAAAAAAAATTTTAGGCAATTGAAACTTTTACCTACCACTAAAATTTTGTTACACAAAAGTTTTTTGATTGACCTACCAATTTTGCACCCCCTCTACTCGTGCGCCTGGAGCAGTTTGCTCCCACTGCTCCCCGTAGCTATGCCCCTGAGTCTGTAGGCAAAGAAAAAACGGTACAAAATATTTCAGATTTCCAATGATATTCAGTGAATTCAATGCATTTGTTTAAACACAAATTGCTTGTATTGTTTTTTTTTATGGTGTTTGATTTAGACATTTTTGAAGTATTTTTCTTGGTTCCTTTTTACATATTATACCACACTTGTTGGGCTGTAGATTTTTTTGCAAATTTCAATGTTTTTGTTTTTGCAGTGGAACTAACGTCAATATCTTTTTTTATTCAACTAAAATTATGACACTAAGGTTGATTACAGCTCCGATTTAATCTTTGCAAAAACAAACAAATGATTTAAATTAATTCTACCCTATATACGAAACAAATCACCCTGTATACGATGCTATGAAATCTCTTCTGTCCTTCTTTTCACAAAACAAGACAAATGTCATTAGCTATTGACTTTAATACACCTTTCATTTCACAATTAGTCGGTCCGATTTTATCAGAAATTCTGCATAGCCTAACATAAAATAACATAACATTGGATTGAAATCCCTACTGTTTTTTTTCCCCACAGTGTATAATCAATTGTTTATTTCGATAGATGACACAGAATATTGTCGCGTGAAAGCACCAGTTTTCAGCAAGTGCTATTCACACCCGATGGCATTGAATTAGTAGTCACGTTCAACACACCTCCACCAAAATGCAGTGTGCATGGCAAGAAGTTGTAATAGTGCTCTCATCACCTAGAATTTCATTAATATGCGGCGAAACTCTCGCTGTAATGTCACTCGTGACAATACCTTATTAGCACCAAAGCAAATATTGTTCGCGCTTGAACGTTAAACACTCGCAACTTGACTATAAACCCATTTTCTGTCATAAAACGGAACAAAACCGTTTTGGCGGATGCGCCAGTATTTTAAAATTTATTGCTAAATTTACGATTCAATTCCAATTTATGGAATTTAAATAAATCAATAGTGCGTTCTATATATGTTCTATATATACAAAGAAGTATAAAACATGATCCGTTACATGGGACCTATTTCTGGTAATTTGGTTTAGCTGTAATGGGGGATTTTTATGTGGGACTGGATGGAGGATTTCGTATAAACTCGACAAATATATATCCATCGAAATGTGTGCGTAGAGATCCGGCCGATTTTTATTGGCTCCAGTGCTGAATAATGGTCCAATTTCAGCACTGAAAATCGACTTCGAACTGTCGTTTATACCAGTTGTCTCTTTTATTTGTCGGAATTCTACTGGTCGATTTTAGATTTCATATATTCGCTTTTGTTTTTGGGTGTTCTGATTCCAGATCTGTCAAATTGTTGATTTTCTTGTTGAGATTCTTTACATCTGAAGAGTTGCAGTAAATAACGAACTAAGTGCCAAAAACATTGGTGTTGTTTTTTGCCGAGGTCTTGTCTCGCAAGAACAAATCTAAAGCAAATTCAAAAATTCGTTTAAGCTATGTTCATATTTTTTTATACTAGAAAGTAAAACTTAATAAAAATAAGTTGCTTGATCAAGTATACTTCATACAGAGTGTCCGTTGTTCGAAGAAATACATGGGGACCTCGTTTACTGAAAGCCATGCAAAATTTGATAGTTCCGCTCAATTTTATAGTCATTAAAATTTTCTTTAAAATGCGTTTATTTGTTATTTTGCAAATGTACTGAAAAACTGTTGTTTTTTGTGCAATCTTTCTATTCTAAAGATGTTTATATAAAGTTTACATTGAGAATGACTGATTTTAGTAACTTCCTCAGAAAAAGTAAGGACCAGAAATCAAAAACAACTCAACGTTTTTCTTTTATTTTGAATTACTATTTTAGAAAAAAACAAAAACAAGCTTTAATATTTTTTTTCACAAACTATCAAGGTATCACACAGTATTGATTCTAACAATATCGTACATTTTCTTTTTATTAAAAATCAAAATAAAATAAAAAATTAATTAAATAAAAATTAATTCTAAAATAAAAAACAGAAATAACATGAACTTTTTTGTAATATTAAAATGGCCAGAACACGCAAATAAATCGCCTTTCTTTTGGCTTTAAACAAGCTATCGTTTAAAATATTGTATTATGGAAATTTGGTAACTTTTCCTTTTTTTCAAATAGACGCTGTTTATTTTAAAATTTTTTAATTCTAAAATTAATTCTAAGAATAGTTTATAGGCATCATTTTTTTTATAAAATCCATCATTATTTGAGTTAAAAGAATACAAACATTATACCGGGTGGTATTTTTAACTTGAGACTCCTCAATATCTTGCGAAATATACATGGTACGACAAAAGTGTCTTAAATAAGCTTGTAGGACGCAAAGAGGGAAATGAGATGGCGATATCAGTTTTATTGCAGATGGCGCTGCAATCGTTGAAAATGAGGTTAACTTCTTTTTTTTTTCAATGGGAATACCCAACTTTTTTTTATAAAATTATGATTTTACGCTAAATAAGAGCAATCTTTTGTCTGAACATTTTTTTCGTACGATGCATCTATCAAAAGTAATTGACGATGGAAGTTTGTGGCGTCTGCGGTAGTTACGACCGCTGCCACTGCATGGGATGCGCTCGCCATCTGGCAGTCAAAGCGACGACTGAGTAGACAATCATGCTACAACGTAGGAACGTAGGAGTTTCCTTTGTAAAATAGAATCTAAACAAACCTAAAATATTCATACTATATACTCATTGTGTATTACACAATGCACACAGAAAAGTGATCTCTCGAACGAAGAGAGAATTACTTGGCTGAAGGAGTTGATAGGTTCGTATATACGCGAGAGATTATTGACTTCAACCAAGAAATTTTATTTCTTGGAATAATTACTAGATTTAAGAAAGTGGTTACTCTGGTGAAGTAAGTCTTCAATGAAGTGTATATTTTTATTCCCGGTAAATATTTTTAGCTACTTAATGTAAGAATTTTAAAGATTTGGCACATTTACGTTTTCTATTGCTAATTAACAAGATAGTTATGTTATATTTACTTACTCGTTCTAAACTGTTGCGTGCGTTACATCAAACTATTCCGTGTTGAAACGTTTATTGTACACTAATCACAAGGCACATTCCCTACGGGTACTTCGTTGTTGTTTTCGTACTAGGTTATGCTCCTTTATGGCGCCAGCACCACACGCGGGCGCGCGAGCCTTGACAAAATCACGGTGCGCATATTTATTCCAGAGAAAGGGATTACTTGAAAGAAGTGAGAATCACTTCAGTTAAATAATTGGTGGGTTTTTATTCAGTAAACAATACTTACTTATATTAAATGTCTTATATTTCTTGGATCAAGTAACTACGCACTTGGATGGATTTACTATTACTTCGTTGGGGAAATTAACATTTTTCCGACGAAAAATTCAATTACTTCTTTCAATACAATATTGGTTCTTATAAAGAAAGAATTTTTTTGTTGATAGCATTTATCAGTAATAATATAACAAGAGAGTGAGAATAAATTGAAAATAATTTGACAGATTGTTTGAAAGCTTGTTGCCAGGCATAAGTCAATAGTCAATAGTCCAGATTATTTTTTGATTCACAAATTTTTACAATAAAAAAGATCAATAAAACTATCATAAAATTATTGAAAAATTTAATTTAATTAATTATTACTTACAATATATGAAAATATCGTTGACACATTGTGAATATATTAAAAGAATTAACAATTTAAATTAGTACAATGAAAAACGCAATTATTAAAAATATTTCGAGACTAATTATTTATTGAGGATTTGGAATTGCTTGTTATATTAAGTGTTTCCTCCTGCGTATTTTCTCTAAGATTATTTATTATATTTGAATGATGTTCTTGGTTCAATTGTAAGTATGGTTTAATCGAACTTGCAGAATTATGACCAGTGACCTTGATTAGTTCTTGTTCTCCTACCCCAGCTTTTGAAAGGTTACTTACTGCACTTGATCTGGCAGAATGGTTAGTTATTTTTTTAGTAACTGTGTCTAGACCTACTTTTTCTGCGGATTCTTTCATCCATTTTGAAATGGAATTTATTCCCACAGGAACGTTTTTATACCAAAAACCATGAGTTTGCCAAGCCGGATTTGGAGTAAGAAACAAGCGTTCGGTTTTAATATTTTCTTCACGTTTACTCATTAGTTTTTCAAAAAGACGAACAGGGCAAATATCTGGGTTATTTACGTTTGGAGTCAACCATTTACTATTAGCGCACCTTTGTGCTCCACCCTGTGCAGTTTTTGTAAAGATGAGATTGTATTCAATGCGGCCAGTATTTAATCTTTTTATGTCGGTTTCTTTTTTAAAATAATGAACTAAACATTTCGTAGCTTCTCCTCCCCTCCAAGCTAGTTCATACGATGCAACGTGAAAAAACTTTCTTTGAAATCCACAAGGTGTATCTTCGTCTAGTCAATAGTTAAAAATTTGCAACAATTCTGTATTAGAAAGTGCTACAGAACTTTGTTTGTGCTTTTCAGGATGTTTTTGTAAAATTTTTCTTTTTGCATCTCTTGCATTCCGAGCATTTCTGAATTCTATATCATGGAAAGGATCAAAGGACCTGTTATACTTATTAAAGTAAAGTTCTTGAACTAATTTTGCCGTTTTATTCCACATTGTCTTTATTACTGCTTCTTTATAATCATTTCCGTCTTTTCTTTTCATGTTATAAGCCCAATCTTTTAAAATCAATGCCAGAGTAGCTGTTGTAGTAGATTGATCCAGAATATAATTTCTTTCTTTGGTGAAGGTCTTAAATTGTCTCCATATAGACTGATTACTTATTAGAGTATTTTTCGAAGTAGTTTCTAAAATCTTTTTTGTAATTTCTGCATTAGAAAAGGTACTAAACCGATGACTTTCACCCATTTCGCGTTGACACAATTAAGTAATTATTTTGACAAGTATCTGACAGTTGCTAGGCAAATAAAAGCTACAGTGATTATTCCCGAGAATAATCACTGCATTTTTGTATATATCTAACTTTCTACATTCAAGTAAATATGCATTTGAATCTTGTAAATAAATTCAATAAATTATGTTTTCTCGTTCCAAATAATCACTTTTCTGTGTGTGTATGTGTCACGTGTACACACATGCATCCACCCTTCGTAAACCACATACCCTGCTGTAGGACATAACATATTAACGCGAGTACATCCCTTAAGCTGCTATTTGTTGCAAAACGCCGACCACACATAAATTGAGTATCCCACTTTAGATTATAATTTTAATGTGGCTAACTTTGGTCGGTAGGGTTACTTAGGAACTGCCGTCTTAGCAAGTACATCTTGCGCGCCGCTTTAGTCCCTAAAGGATCTATAACGTCCTACGGTAGCTCACGTTACATGTATTATTAAAACACTGCCGTAATTACACCGCTCTGGACTTATGTTTAAGTTATTAAGCACCATTGAACATGTAGTTTACATATATTAGCCGTGCGGTTCGTATGAATAACTATATGACGAGGCTATGGGCCCTTGCCACCCATGAAACATTGCATGTCCCCAGATAAGATTATTACCATGGTACTAACATGACTGCTGTTCGATTTCACTCGTTGGTTTTGTAAGATTATACGTGTTATTAGAGGGTTGAAGGTTTCGATTAAGTAGTTTCGACGCCATAAAAACGATGAAAGTAGTAATTATTTCTTATAATGTAAGCTTACCAGTTCACCAGGACGACAATAAGGACATATTTGCAAAACCATTCTGGAATATTACATCCTAAAATCTGGTGTTTTTTGCTATACCCAGCAAAGTAATATTTGTGGAACATGTTTGGAACTTTTTAAATCAATATTTGTCCAATACGTCCGTTTCGTAGTTCTATCAATATTGGATTTAGTTATATCATGTGTTGGCAGATTAAGAAGACTATTATTTGCAGTATAAGGAACCTTCCATTGTGTCCAGGTGTGTTCAAACTTCTTTACATTACAAAATAAACACGTAATTTTTTTAATGAGCATAGGATGCTTAACATATTGAAACTAACCTAAAAGATTAACCTTAAATTTAAATCTGAATTCTTAATACAAGGTACTTGTCTCTAATAAGCTATCCACTGATGTCCTATATTTACTTTGTCCTAAACAAGAAGCACTAACACTTCACTCACTGTGCTCTGCTTTTTACACATTTCACCGACTCACTAGTTCGAAGGGTTTACTTCTTTTTAGTCCTCTCACTAGATTCTGGTTGTCCTATAGCTGCAGGGCCTCTACGTTGACGTGATGGTTTAGGCGAGATTCATGCTTAGTAGCGAATCTTTTTATTTCTTGAGACTTGACAACTGAGAGTTTTTTCCCAGAAGCCAGTACAGTTCTCTGTATTTGAGGCCAAGCTCTACTCTTTTCTTCTTAACGTGTTTTTTCCACCTTAGTTCTGTATCGAGAATCATGCCAAAATACTTTGCAGTGTTCGCGTATGGAACTATGGCGTCGTTAATCTTGACATGAGGTATGTCCTCGATTCTTTTGTTTGTAAAGTTAATGTGGACAGATTTGAGTTCGTTGAGCTTGGTCTTCTATTTTTGGTCCATTTATATATTTTATTACTAGCTTGTTGAAGATTCCTAGTAGATTCTCCAATAGTTGATCCCACTGCCATTAGAGCCGTATCATCTGCGAATGTGGCGACAGTTACATTTTCCAGCTGTGGTAGGTCACTTGTATATAGTAGATAGAGAATTGGTCCCAATACACTACCCTAGGGCACTCCAGCTTTAACTTCTTTTAGTTCCGAGAATTCATCGATCTGTTTTATTCTGAATAGTCTATCAGATATATAGGATGTTAGCAGCTCGACGTATTGTAAAGGTAGCATACTCTTTAGTTTGTGTATCAATCCTCCGTGCCAAACCTTATCAAAAGCTTGTGTCACATCAAGAAAGATTGTTGAGCAAATAAGCTTTTCTTCTAATGCCTTCTCTATGATATCTGTTATTCTTTGGACTTGATCTATAGTGGAATGCTTTTCTCTAAAACCAATTTGGTGATTAGGAATTAGTTCCTTTCTCTCAATGATGGGCAGGGCCGGCGAAACGTGTCCAGTCCAGGTGGGTAGTATAGTACAGCGCTCCCCCGCTTTCCGTATGATTATTTATTGTAATTAGGAATTCATTTTTATTATTATTATTATTATTATTAAGGAAACACGGCAACAGTGTATAAGTAGAGTAAATGGTTTATTTATAATATTATTTACGATTTGTAATATCAAACCTAAAACTAAGGTTTGTTTAGAGATATAAGAAAGGAATTCGTTCTTCACCATTTCTAAATCCAGTTTATCGACTGCGTCTGGGCTAGATAAAAAAAACGTAAAATTGTCAAAAGTCCATCGCCCAATGCCTTTTGTCTCCGAACCTTGCTCAAAGATTTTACTACATCATGATCGTTTTAGTTAGTTTCGGAGGTAAAAGTTATTATAAAATCTTAACAAATTTTATTATAACATAAAAAAATTTCAGTGACTAATTTTTTAATTTTACTATTAACAAAAATTCTTATTTTATAGTCTTGTTTTTACTCAAAAAGTGTTGGAGTTGGACGTTTGTAACGAAAACACTACACAGGCACGACACAGCCATTTGCGTACTTGAGTTATCTTTACAGATGATTAAAGATTCTTCTTTTTGCAGTGTTTTGGAAATAAAATCTTGTTGTTTGAAATGCTCTTGTTTTAAAAATGCCATAATTACATGATCGTGAAGAATGGAAAGAGTTAGTTTGAAGTGGTGTGTCATACTTAAGAAACGTTAATTCCCGCTCCGAATCAATTATTGCAAAAACAAACATAAAATAGTAAGACTGATCTAAAATTTCCTGCTAAACAACAAGTGTGATACATCACAATTGAAACTGAAGAAGCGACCACTTAATATGTTCAAACCAAACATGGCCACCATAAGAAAAACATAAGTTGATATTGGTTTCTCCACAATCCATAAAGATAAACTTAGTACTCAATTAGATTTCTCATGCCTGTGCAATGTTTTTGTTGTTTTGACAAACTTCTAACTCCACTCGTTATTGACCAAAATCAATGTCTACTCATCTGAATAGGTACATATTTCATTTCACATTAAATTTGCCCGATATCAGAAATGGTAATACAACCAAGTAACACAACATTGGATTGAAACGTTCTGTTATCGCGATATAGTATCTTCACAATATAAGCAAGTCGCATGTCAAAGAAATATTTGAATTGTCTTAATGTTATTGGAAATACAAGTAAATACAAACTTGTACCGATTTTTTGCCCACCGTGTAATAATAAACTTCTGTCCGTAAATGGAAAAACACAAGAAATGATGTTAGGAATATTTGTTGGAAGATACTACAGTTCTTCAGAATTTCCTAAAGTCCTTAAGTTCAAAGTTATAAGGAACGGATTAAAAGTTAAAATACTATTAGATACGTCCAGGCGTCTTCTTTGGATTCAGGTTTGTCTAGGCCTATTTCTCCTATTCAGGTTTGTCTAGGCCTATTTCTCTGGCAACTTCCTTTGGAGTAACTAGCTGTATGGTGTCTCGTTCATAGCTGTTAACATTGCAAAGTATGTGTATATTGTATGTCAAACTACAAAAAAACCAAGGTCAAGTGTCAAGGTCGGTTATATCTGCGTTCACCTTAACATTAGACCGTAGATACAAGAAAAAAACAAGCCCCTATTCAGTCGACGTAAATTCTGTTATCTCGCCGCCGCGGGGTGCAAAATAAGGGTAAATAATTGTCAGCCCGGTCCGTATAATTACGATAGGCGACCTTCCGCCCCTCGTGTTTGGACGACGTCTTCGTCGCGTATTTTGTCGTCGGGCTTCCGCGGGCCGCGTCCGTTTTATTGGGTCGTATTGCCGCCGCCAGAGGGAGCGCATGCTTGTTCGCGTTGAGCGATGAATAAATTACCGAGGGACACACTGATAACGGCCGAGTTTAACGGCGCTGTTTAACTGATAACATCGGCACGCTTCCGGCCACGATAGTCCTTTTTGTTGGGCGCCGTTAAGAAGAATTGCAAAAATTCAAGCGGTTGAACGGTTATAAAAAACAAAGTCAAAGAGGTCTCTTTTGGTCAATTCGTTACAAACATATTTTACCATACCATCCAAGGAGGTGACATAGATCGAAGCGGCGAACAGTGGCGGGAAAACCCGAAAATTTGGTCAAAACTAGTAATAACCTTGGACATTGGAAATACAGGTATTAAACATGCTCGTAAGAGGTTTTTGGGGTCTCTTATTCCATTATGATATCATATTTTCAAAATTCAAAATGTCAGAACCAATATGGCGACCAAAAAAGATAAAGTATATCCTGATTTGCATGAAACTTATTTCCTGCGACATTACATCGTATTGTCTTATATAAGAATTTTAAAATTTAATCTGGCGAAATAAATATTTTTTTTTTTTTTTTTTTTATTAATAAGCATAAGATGCTTAACATATTGAAACTAATCTAAAAGATTAACCATCAATTTAAATCTGAATTCTTAAAACTAGGTACTTGTCTCTAATAGGCTATCCACTGATGTCCCTATATTTACTTTGTCCCAAACAAGAAGCACTAACACGTCACTCACTGTGCTCTGCTTTTTACACATTTCACTGATTCACTAGTTCGAAGGGTTTAGTTCTTTTTAGTCTTCTCACTAGATTCTGGTTGTCCAGTAGCTGCAGGGCCTCTACGTTGACGTGATGGCTTAGGCGAGATTCATGCTTAGTGGCGAGTCTTTTTATCTCTTGGATGACTTGTGGGACACCAAGATCACGGTGCAGGTCACTATTCCGTATGTACCAAGGAGCGTTAACCATATTCCTTAGTACTTTATTTTGGAAGGTCTGGATTCCTTGTATATTGGAGCTTTTTGCGCAGCCCCAAAGCTGGATGCCGTATAACCAAATCGGTTTTAGTACTTGGTTGTAGACTTGTAGTTTGTTCTGTACTGACAACTGAGAGTTTCTTCCCAGAAGCCAGTACAGTTCTCTGTATTTGAGGCCAAGCTCTACTCTTTTCTTCTTAACATGTTCTTTCCACCTTAGTTTTGTATCCAGTGTCATACCCAAATACTTTGCAGTGTTCGCATATGGAACTATGGCGTCGTTAATCTTGACATGAGGTATGTCCTCGATTCTTTTGTTTGTGAAGTTAATGTGGACAGATTTCAGTTCGTTGAGCTTGGTCTTCCATTTTCTGGTCCATTTGTATATTTTGTTACTAGCTTGTTGAAGATTCCTGGTAGATTCACCAATAGTTGATCCCACTGCCATTAGAGCCGTGTCATCTGCGAATGTGGCCACTGTTACATTTTCCATCTGTGGAAGGTCACTTGTATATAGTAGATAGAGAATTGGTCCCAATACACTACCCTGGGGTACCCCAGCTTTGACTTCTTTTAGTTCCGAGTATTCATCGATCTGTTTTATTCTGAATAGTCTATCAGATATATAGGATGTTAGCAGCTCGACGTATTGTAAAGGTAGCATACTCTTTAGTTTGTGTATCAATCCTTCATGCCAAACCTTATCGAACGCTTGTGTCACATCAAGAAAGATTGTTGAGCAAATAAGCTTTTCTTCTAATGCTTTCTCTATGATATCTGTTATTCTATGGACTTGATCTATAGTGGGATGCTTTTCTCTAAAACCAAATTGGTGATTAGGAATTAGTTCTTTTCTCTCAATGATAGGTTTCATTCTCTTTAGAAGCAACTTTTCAAAGAGTTTCGATATCATTGGTAACAGTGATATTGGGCGATATGATTTGGCCTCGGTCGGTGGTTTGCCTAGTTTTGGTATCATGATGACTTCTGCTACTTTCCAGACATGTGGGATGTATTTTAATCTGAACGATGCATTTATTAGGTACGTCAGCATAACAATACCTTTCTTAGGTAATTGCTTAAGAACTTCTCCTGTGATAAGATCATATCCAGGTGCCTTCTTTGGATTCAGGTTTGTCTTGATTTCTCTGGCAACTTCCTTTGGAGTAACTAGCTGTATGGCTTCTTCATCATAGGTTATATCTTCATTCGTGATTGGCTCTGATTCGATGTTGTGTGGCTGGAAGATTTCTGTTAGATGTTCTGCAAAAATTTCAGCCTTCTGTTTATTGTTTCTTGCCCAGGTACCGTCTCTTCGTCTTATAGGTGGGACATGGGCCACTGGCCTCTTGTATTTCCTCACTGCTTTCCACAGCGAGTAATCTGTTTCTTTATCGGGAGTCAATTTGGTTAAGAAGGATTCCAATGATGCCTCTTTTAGTTTTTGAATTTCGCGTTTAAGTTGTTGGGATTTATTATTAAGTATGGTTTTGTCAGCTGGATCTCGTGACTGTTGCCATCTTCTTCTAGCTTGTCTTTTTTGCTTGACCATTTCTCTAATTTCCATAGGATAATTATTTCCAATAGTTCTGTGGGTGATTTCTTTAGTGTTGTTCCAAGCGGCTTTCTGGATGGTGTTGATGAATTTCTCGGCTTCTACGTCGAGCTGATCTCTGGTTTTAAGCTGGATATTTAGCTGTATAGTGTTTTCAAGCTCTATTTTAAAGCTTACCCAGTCTTATATAAGAATTTTAAAATTTAATCTGGCGAAATAAATATGACGACCGAAAATTTTCGATTTGCATAAAACTTATTTTCTGCAATATTACAAAACTTTGGTGTTGGGGCTCATACGCACATGTGAAAGAGCTTAAAATTATACATGTATTGATTGTTGAAAAAATATGAATGTAAAAAGTATATTGTTGCATTTTATGAATTTAGTATAGGTTTCCACGAGGAAGTACTGTTGTATTATTGTGCGTTTTTCTAAGTTTTTTCTAAATGCTTATAAAAGTAAATTCTATTCGTTTTATCAGCCTGTGAATTCTGTTGAAAATTTGACATCAGATTTGAAATCGACAGCTAAATATCACAGGAAATAAGTTTTAATTAACTCAAACAGTTTCTAGACTTTGGTTTGCAATATTAAATCCGCCATTTTGAATTTTTTAAAATCTGACAACAGATTTGGATTTTGGTTTTGGGTCCGCCATATTGAATCTGCCATGCTCAATTTACAAAATCTGACATGAGATTTGGAATCAGCATCAGGCAAGATCAGGAGGCAAGATTCGCACGAATTCGCAAGTTTTTGGTCGCCATATTGACTCCGCCATTTTAAATTTGAAAAAAAAAATGTACGGATTTAGAATCAGTGACACCAAAAGCCGTTTGTCAACATATTTAATGCACCACATACTTCAAGTGGGCGGGAGCGATGTATGAGCAGGTAGAGAGTGCAACCATGGGATCACCTCTGTCACCGGTAGTCGCCAATTTCTTCATGGAGTTGTTTGAAGAAGAAGCCATTAGGTCAAGACCTTTCAAACCCAAGCACTGGGTCAGATATGTCGATCATACCTTTGTGGTTTGGCCACACGGTACAGAAAACTGAGTTCCTTAACCACCTGAACAATGTTAGTTCTTCCATCAAATTCACGATACAAATAGAAGAGGATAATCAGCTGCCTTTCTTGGGTGTGCTGGTATGCAGAACGTCAACGGGTAGGCTTGGACATACAGTCTACCGTAAGAAGGCACATACCGATCGGTACTTGACCGCCAAATCACACCACCACCCCCAACAGAAGAGAAGTGTTATTAACACTTTGTTCAATATAGCCGAGAAGGTATGCGACTCCAGCACCTTGGGCGACGAACGGAAACACTTGGAGTGGGCGCTACGTCAGAATGGATACACCAAGTCTGACATACGGGGTGTCACACAAAGAAAACCGCAAGTCTCAGAGTTAAAGGGGTTCGCTTGCTTACCATACGTCAGTGGGGTATCAGAAAGAATCGGTAGATTACTGAAGAAATCGGGTATCACGGTAAGGTACAGAGCACCAGCTAAGGTAAAGGATCTTTTGCCTAACCCAAAGGATATCACACCACTCCTGAAGAACGAAGGGGTATACAAGATAACATGTGAGTGCGGAAGATGCCATGTAGGACAGACAGGACGAAGCATCGAATGTCGAATCAAGGAGCACAGTAGAGACACCCGGCTAGGCAAGATTCAACAGTCCGCTGTTGCTCAACACTGCCACGAGTCGGGACACACAATGGATTTCGATGACGTGAAGATGTTGGGAAGGGTTGGTAATTATCATCGAAGGCTTATTAGAGAAGCCATCGAAATTTACAAACATCCTGACAATATCAATTGCGAGGACGCCACTGACATTAGTAGGGTCTGGAAATCGATCCTAACGCGGTCAGGTGGAAAAGCACATGGGAGCGGTAGCTCCAGTTGTGCGCATTGAGGTGTAAATTTAGGTATATAAGGGAGATTTCTTTGGTAGGTCTTCAGTATTCAGTTAGGTCTGAAGAAGCGAGCAACATGGTTCGCGAAACGTCAGCATTTACAAATCTTGACACACGGCATAACCCGGAAGCAGTTTATTTTCTAAATTAGGATACAAATCAGACTTTTTTCTTTTTAGTAACTACATATCACAGAGCATAAATTCTCCACCAAGCAGTTTTCAAATTCAAATTTTCATATTTTGGATCCACCCTACTGGGGGTGTCGGTTGAGCATGGAGGGAGGAACTAGCTTTGAGCGGACGGTCTCACACCCCTGTCGTCTCGCCTGGGGAGGCTCTGCTCTCGAAGTACGCGGACAAATGATAGAGTTGTCTTCTGCGCTAGACAGAAGTTCGATCGATTTTGGTTCACGGTACGGTTGGCCTCCGTATCGCCTGGGTTTGCGGAATAAATGTTGCGAGAGAACACCGACAAAGGTTTACTTACAATGCGGATATACCTCAAAGGGTTGTAACCGCGACCATTCGCGGTATAGTAGAGATGGCTTGACGATGTTCGACAATAAGCCAAATAATAGTCTACAGCGTTTCTAAGATTAGATGAGATGTGCGGCTAAAAGCCTGTGCTTCAAAATTGGTACGCGCTATTAACAGATTTTGTGACTTATTTGTTTCTTTACTGTTTTTGTAGTATGTGTAATTGAGGCCGGGTCATCCAACCCGTCTAGACATAGTTTTGCTCGATCAGAAATGCAGACCTAAGTGTTGAAATCGCCACAAAGACAGGTCGGGCATGTCAGCGGCGCAAAATGAAAATCATTATATCGATATTTTTTTGCTATTTTTTTACCAAAATATCGATTTTTTTGCTTTGTTAGGTTTCGAGATACCGAGGCGCCGCTGACATGAAGGCAACTCAGCGGCGCACTATGTCAAAACGAATGAATTTGAATAATGTGAACAGCCTATATTTTTTTGCTAATTTTTTACCAAAAAAGATTATTTTTTGCTTTGTTCCGAGGTATAGGGGTGTCCCGCAGTGAACAACCTATATATTTTAGCTCTATTAGTTTTTTTTTTTATAAAAAAAATATTTTTAGTTTTCGAGATACATTATACAGTCTGTCCCACGCTAGATGCAAAGTATATTAATGGCGTTAAGAAATCGAAATACACGATTCTTTCATATCGAAAAGTGTGGATCCTCAGAAACGACTTCAGTGGGCACGAACACATCGAAGTTGGACAAATGAAGACTGGAAACAGTAGTGTCTGACGATTTTCCCGACCAAGCAATGGTTAGCGTACGGCAAGGCGTCCATGCAGATGTTCGGCTTGGAGACGTCGTTTCCCTGTGCTTACGAAAATTGGTCTTTCACGATCGCGATTGACTACAGAGGTGATTTTAGGTGCGGTCAATTTTCCGTTTTGCTTAAAAATTAATTTTAATCGTTCTTCATCCGCTTGGGAAATTATTCGTGATAGTCCCGGCCGAACACGTCATCCAAATTTCATGTTTCTTCATATTGGTGAAGAGTGTCACTTATCGTTGAGTCACTTATCGTTGAATACTTGCATTTTCGCGAACTGACAATCGTTCCTGATGAAAAGCGATGATTACAGAACGCTGTTCCTTGCTTGTTGGCTTCCCGCGTCGTATGATGTAGTCCGCGTGACAGTTATCTTGTTCAAACTACAGATTGCAGGCACAGACTCGTTTAAATACGAATTCGAGCATTTGATGCAAAAATCTGGTAAAAATGGGGTTGCAACATGTGCCTGAGATGCAGTATTTATGACTCTATTTGTTATTTCGTACTTAATCCTTTTTAATGGAAACTAGAAAATTCCAAACAACCAGTAACAAAACAGCATAAATGTAGCATAATAACTAAATATAAAAATTATTTTAAATTAGCACATTTAATGATGTCGTATTTTACTGGAAATCAAGGTTAAGAATGTGTTCGCTATCTGGTAGAAATAATAAAAATTTCTAGCAAATACTTAGTATGTCCTGCGCGGGCCGTCAAAATTGGGGTGTGGATTACGGCAACAACGTCGACCATTAGCACCAGTAACGAAAAGGGTCGATTACCGGCCGATAGACGTGCCAGATAAGGCACTATTCCGGCTATGTTCGCCACTGCCGTCATGCATAATTCATGAGACAGTTTGACGGACAGAATTTGCTAATGACCGTTAGCATATTGATGATGCACCGATCCCTTAGCGACGTACCCCAAGTCACGTATGACGCCTCCAAGCCTATACGCGGCATCGCGACGCCAGAATGAACGTCGCGACGCGTCGGTACGTCAGAGATTTTAGTAATTTCGCAGCCAGAAATTGGAATTTATTGGACGGAGCCGACGTGCCGTAACGGATGTACCAACCTGGGATTTCATGTAAATCATCTGCGGACGTCGCTCGAAGTATTACAGGATTGCCAACTCAACAAGCAAACCAAACTTCGTTGCAAATCGCGCGAAGCTGATACTTTATGTGATATATGGGCGATTCTCGAATATGGGACTACAGTTTCTGTAGTAGAGTTGCAGGATGGGGTGTGAAATATGTCAGCGAATCACCTGAGCGATGCCGCATTACCCTGAAAGTAGTATGCACTTCAGAAAATCTGCATTTGTATAGGGATTTCGTTGTCGGTGGTATCGTGTTTTGCTGGAAAAAAGCACTACGTTTCAAAAGTAGCAATAAACTAGAATATACAGAGAGCTGTAATTTTCAGAATTAATAACCCAATATATCAGTGACCAAAGCGTGTATGAGAATAATTTGTATCGCAACTACTTTGCTCGTAATCGCACATGAAGCGAAATCATAACATTCTTCCTCCTAAAAACAAGATAAACTTTAAGTTTAAAAAATTCCCCTGGACAAACTAGAATAGGTAGAGAGCTGAAATTTTCAGAATTAATTACCCAATATATCAGTGACCAAAGTGTGTATGAGAATAATTTGTATCGCAACTACTTTGCTCGTAATCGCACATGAAGCGAAATCATAACATTCTTCCATCTAAAAACAAGATAAACTTTAAGTTTCAAAAACTCCCCTGAATAAACTAGAATAGGTAAAGAGCTGAAATTTCCAGAGTTAACTACCCGATATATCAGTGACCAAAGCGTGTATGAGAATAATTTGTATCGCAACTACTTTGCTCGTAATCGCTCATGAAGAGAAATCATAACATTCTTCCACCAAAAAACAAAAACTTTAAGTTTTAAAAATTTCCCTGAAGAAACTAGAATAGGTAGAGAGCTGAAATTTTCAGAATTAATTACCCAATATATCAGTGACCAAAGCGTGTATGAGAATAATTTATATCTCAACTAGGTTGCTCGTAATCGCACATGAAGCGAAATCATAACATTCTTCCACCTAAGAACAAGATAAACTTTAAGTTTCTAAAATTCCCCTGAACAAACTAGAATAGGTGGAGAGCTGAAATTTTCAGAATTAATTACCCAATATATCAGTGCCCAAAGCGTGTATGAGAATAATTTGTATCGCAACTACTTTGCTCGCAATCGCACATAAAGCGAAATCATAACATTCTTTCACCTAAAAACAAGATACATTTTAAGTTTCAAAATTCCCCTGAACAAACTAGAATAGGTAGAGAGCTGAAATTTTCAGAATTAATTACCCAATATATCAGTGACCAAAGCGTGTATGAGAATAATTTGTATCGCAACTACTTTGCTTGTAATCGCACATGAAGCGAAATCATTAACATTCTTCCACCTAAAAACAAGATAAACTTTGAGTTTTAAAAATTCCCCTGGACAAACTAGAATAGGTAGAGAGCTGAAATTTTCAGAATTAACTACCCAATATATCAGTGACCAAAGCGTGTATGAGAATAATTTGTATCGCAACTACTCTGCTCGTAATCGCACATGAAGCGAAATCATAACATTCTTCCACCTAAAAACTAGATAAACTGTAAGTTTCAAAAATTCCCCTGAACAAACTAGAATAGGTAGAGAGCTGAAATTTTCAGAATTAATTACCCAATATATCAGTGACCAAAGCGTGTATGAGAATAATTTGTATCGCAACTACTTTGCTCGTAATCGCACATGAAGCGAAATCATAACATTCTTCCATCTAAAAACAAGATATTCTTTAAGTTTAAAAAATTCCCCTGAACAAACTAGAATAGGTAGGGAGCTGAAATTTCCAGAGTTAATTACCCGATATATCAGTGACCAAAGCGCGTATGAGAATAATTTGTATCGCAACTACTTTGCTCGTAATCGCACATGAAGCGAAATCATAACATTCTTCAACCTAAAAACAAAATAAACTTTAAGTTTCTAAAATTCCCCTGGACAAACTAGAATAGGTGGAGAGCGGAAATTTTCAGAATTAATTACCCGATATATGAGTGACCAAAGCGTGTATGAGAATAATTTGTATCGCAACTACTTTGCTCGTAATCGCACATGAAGCGAAATTATAACATTCTTCCATCTAAAAACAAGATATTCTTTAAGTTTAAAAAATTCCCCTGAACAAATTAGAATAGGTAGGGAGCTGAAATTTCCAGAGTTAATTACCCGATATATCAGTGACCAAAGCGCGTATGAGAATAATTTGTATCGCAACTACTTTGCTCGTAATCGCACATGAAGCGAAATCATAACATTCTTCCACCTAAAAACAAAATAAACTTTAAGTTTCTGAAATTCCCCTGGACAAACTAGAATAGGTGGAGAGCTGAAATTTTCAGAATTAATTACCCGATATATGAGTGACCAAAGCGTGTATGAGAATAATTTGTATCGCAACTACTTTGCTCGTAATCGCACATGAAGCGAAATCATAACATTCTTCCATCTAAAAACAAGATATTCTTTAAGTTTAAAAAATTCCCCTGAACAAACTAGAATAGGTAGGGAGCTGAAATTTCCAGAGTTAATTACCCGATATATCAGTGACCAAAGCGCGTATGAGAATAAATTGTATCGCAACTACTTTGCTCGTAATCGCACATGAAACGAAATCATAACATTCTTCCACCTAAAAACAAGATAAACTTTAAGTTTCTAAAATTCCCCTGAACAGACTAGAATAGGTGGAGAGCTGAAATTTTCAGAATTAATTACCCAATATATCAATGCCCAAAGCGTGTATGAGAATAATTTCTATCGCAACTACTTTGCTCGTAATCGCACATGAAGCGAAATCATAACATTCTTCCACCTAAAACCAAGATAAACTTTAAGTTTCAAAAATTCCCCTGGACAAACTAGAATAGGTAGAGAGCTGAAATTTTCATAATTAATTACCCAATATATCAGTGACCAAAGCGTGTATGAGAATAATTTATATCTCAACTACTTTGCTCGTAATCGCACATGAAGCGAAATCACAACATTCTTCCATCTAAAAACAAGATATTCTTTAAGTTTAAAAAATTCCCCTGAACAAACTAGAATAGGTAGGGAGCTGAAATTTCCAGAGTTAATTACCCGATATATCAGTGACCAAAGCGCGTATGGGAATAAATTGTATCGCAACTACTTTGCTCGTAATCGCACATGAAACGAAATCATAACATTCTTCCACCTAAAAACAAGATAAACTTTAAGTTTCTAAAATTCCCCTGAACAAACTAGAATAGGTGGAGAGCTGAAATTTTCAGAATTAATTACCCAATATATCAATGCCCAAAGCGTGTATGAGAATAATTTCTATCGCAACTACTTTGCTCGTAATCGCACATGAAGCGAAATCATAACATTCTTCCACCTAAAACCAAGATAAACTTTAAGTTTCAAAAATTCCCCTGGACAAACTAGAATAGGTAGAGAGCTGAAATTTTCATAATTAATTACCCAATATATCAGTGACCAAAGCGTGTATGAGAATAATTTATATCTCAACTACTTTGCTCGTAATCGCACATGAAGCGAAATCATAACATTCTTCCACCTAAAAGCAAGATAAACTTTAAGTTTCGAAAATTCCCCTGAACAAACTAGAATAGATAGAGAGCTGAAATTTTCAAAATTAATTATCCAATATATCAGTGACCAAAGCGTGGATAAGAATAATTTGTTTCGCAACTACTTTGCTCGTAATCGCACATGAAGCGAAATCATAACATTCTTCCACCTAAAAGCAAGATAAACTTTAAGTTTCGAAAATTCCCCTGAACAAACTAGAATAGGTAGGGAGCTGAAATTTTTAGAATTAATTACCCAATATATCAGTGATCAAAGCGTGTATAAGAATAATTTGTATCGCAACTACTTTGCTCGTAATCGCACATGAAGCGAAATCATAACATTCTTTCCTAAAAACAAGATAAATTTTAAGTTTCAAAATTCCCCTGAACAAACTAGAATAGGTAGAGAGCTGAAATTTTCAGAATTAATTACCCGGTATATCAGTGACCAAGCCGTGTATGAGAATAAATTGTATCGCAACTACTTTACTCGTAATCGCATATGAAGCGAAATCATAACATTCTTCCAGCTAAAAACAAAATAATCCTTAAGTTTTAAAAATTCCCCTGAACAAACTAGAATAGGTAGAGGACTGAAATTTTCAGAATTAATTACCCAATATATCAGTGACCAAAGCGTGTATGAGAATAATTTGTATCGCAACTACTTTGCTCGTAATCGCACATGAAGAGAAATCATAACATTCTTCCATCTAAAAACAAGATATTCTTTAAGTTTAAAAAATTCCCCTGAACAAACTAGAATAGGTAGGGAGCTGAAATTTTCAGAATTAATTACCCGGTATATCAGTGACCAAGCCGTGTATGAGAATAAATTGTATCGCAACTACTTTACTCGTAATCGCATATGAAGCGAAATCATAACATTCTTCCAGCTAAAAACAAAATAATCCTTAAGTTTTAAAAATTCCCCTGAACAAACTAGAATAGGTAGAGGGCTGAAATTTTCAGAATTAATTACCCAATATATCAGTGACCAAAGCGTGTATGAGAATAATTTATATCTCAACTACTTTGCTCGTAATCGCACATGAAGCGAAATCATAACATTCTTTCCTAAAAACAAGATAAATTTTAAGTTTCAAAATTCCCCTGAACAAACTAGAATAGGTAGAGAGCTGAAATTTTCAGAATTAATTACCCGGTATATCAGTGACCAAGCCGTGTATGAGAATAAATTGTATCGCAACTACTTTACTCGTAATCGCATATGAAGCGAAATCATAACATTCTTCCAGCTAAAAACAAAATAATCCTTAAGTTTTAAAAATTCCCCTGAACAAACTAGAATAGGTAGAGGGCTGAAATTTTCAGAATTAATTACCCAATATATCAGTGACCAAAGCGTGTATGAGAATAATTTGTATCGCAACTACTTTGCTCGTAATCGCACATGAAGAGAAATCATAACATTCTTCCATCTAAAAACAAGATATTCTTTAAGTTTAAAAAATTCCCCTGAACAAACTAGAATAGGTAGGGAGCTGAAATTTCCAGAGTTAATTACCCGATATATCAGTGACCAAAGCGCGTATGAGAATAATTTGTATCGCAACTACTTTGCTCGTAATCGCACATGAAGCGAAATCATAACATTCTTCCACCTAAAAAGAAAATAAACTTTAAGTTTTTAAAATTCCCCTGGACAAACTAGAATAGGTAGAGGGCTGAAATTTTCATAATTAATTACCCAATATATCAGTGACCAAAGCGTGTATGAGAATAATTTATATCTCAACTACTTTGCTCGTAATCGCACATGAAGCGAAATCATAACATTCTTTCCTAAAAACAAGATAAATTTTAAGTTTCAAAATTCCCCTGAACAAACTAGAATAGGTAGAGAGCTGAAATTTTCAGAATTAATTACCCGGTATATCAGTGACCAAGCCGTGTATGAGAATAAATTGTATCGCAACTACTTTACTCGTAATCGCATATGAAGCGAAATCATAACATTCTTCCAGCTAAAAACAAAATAATCCTTAAGTTTTAAAAATTCCCCTGAACAAACTAGAATAGGTAGAGGGCTGAAATTTTCAGAATTAATTACCCAATATATCAGTGACCAAAGCGTGTATGAGAATAATTTGTATCGCAACTACTTTGCTCGTAATCGCACATGAAGAGAAATCATAACATTCTTCCATCTAAAAACAAGATATTCTTTAAGTTTAAAAAATTCCCCTGAACAAACTAGAATAGGTAGGGAGCTGAAATTTCCAGAGTTAATTACCCGATATATCAGTGACCAAAGCGCGTATGAGAATAATTTGTATCGCAACTACTTTGCTCGTAATCGCACATGAAGCGAAATCATAACATTCTTCCACCTAAAAAGAAAATAAACTTTAAGTTTTTAAAATTCCCCTGGACAAACTAGAATAGGTAGAGGGCTGAAATTTTCATAATTAATTACCCAATATATCAGTGACCAAAGCGTGTATGAGAATAATTTATATCTCAACTACTTTGCTCGTAATCGCACATGAAGCGAAATCATAACATTCTTCCACCTAAAAGCAAGATAAACTTTAAGTTTCGAAAATTCCCCTGAACAAACTAGAATAGATAGAGAGCTGAAATTTTCAAAATTAATTATCCAATATATCAGTGACCAAAGCGTGGATAAGAATAATTTGTTTCGCAATTACTTTGCTCGTAATCGCACATGAAGCGAAATCATAACATTCTTCCACCTAAAAGCAAGATAAACTTTAAGTTTCGAAAATTCCCCTGAACAAACTAGAATAGGTAGGGAGCTGAAATTTTTAGAATTAATTACCCAATATATCAGTGATCAAAGCGTGTATGAGAATAATTTATATCTCAACTACTTTGCTCGTAATCGCACATGAAGCGAAATCATAACATTCTTTCACCTAAAAGCAAGATAAACTTTAAGTTTCGAAAATACCCCTGAACAAACTAGAATAGATAGAGAGCTGAAATTTTCAAAATTAATTATCCAATATATCAGTGACCAAAGCGTGGATAAGAATAATTTGTTTCGCAACTACTTTGCTCGTAATCGCACATGAAGCGAAATCATAACATTCTTCCACCTAAAAGCAAGATAAACTTTAAGTTTCGAAAATTCCCCTGAACAAACTAGAATAGGTAGGGAGCTGAAATTTTTAGAATTAATTACCCAATATATCAGTGATCAAAGCGTGTATAAGAATAATTTGTATCGCAACTACTTTGCTCGTAATCGCACATGAAGCGAAATCATAACATTCTTTCCTAAAAACAAGATAAATTTTAAGTTTCAAAATTCCCCTGAACAAACTAGAATAGGTAGAGAGCTGAAATTTTCAGAATTAATTACACGGTATATCAGTGACCAAGCCGTGTATGAGAATAAATTGTATCGCAACTACTTTACTCGTAATCGCATATGAAGCGAAATCATAACATTCTTCCAGCTAAAAACAAAATAATCCTTAAGTTTTAAAAATTCCCCTGAACAAACTAGAATAGGTAGAGGGCTGAAATTTTCAGAATTAATTACCCAATATATCAGTGACCAAAGCGTGTATGAGAATAATTTGTATCGCAACTACTTTGCTCGTAATCGCACATGAAGAGAAATCATAACATTCTTCCATCTAAAAACAAGATATTCTTTAAGTTTAAAAAATTCCCCTGAACAAACTAGAATAGGTAGGGAGCTGAAATTTCCAGAGTTAATTACCCGATATATCAGTGACCAAAGCGCGTATGAGAATAATTTGTATCGCAACTACTTTGCTCGTAATCGCACATGAAGCGAAATCATAACATTCTTCCACCTAAAAAGAAAATAAACTTTAAGTTTTTAAAATTCCCCTGGACAAACTAGAATAGGTGGAGAGCTGAAATTTTCAGAATTAATTACCCAATATATCAGTGACCAAAGTGTGTATGAGAATAATTTGTATCGCAACTACTTTGCTCGTAATCGCACATGAAGCGAAATCATAACATTCTTCCATCTAAAAACAAGATAAACTTTAAGTTTAAAAAATTCCCCTGGACAAACTAGAATAGGTAGAGAGCTGAAATTTTCAGAATTAATTACCCAATATATCAGTGACCAAAGTGTGTATGAGAATAATTTGTATCGCAACTACTTTGCTCGTAATCGCACATGAAGCGAAATCATAACATTCTTCCATCTAAAAACAAGATAAACTTTAAGTTTCAAAAACTCCCCTGAATAAACTAGAATAGGTAAAGAGCTGAAATTTCCAGAGTTAATTACCCGATATATCAATGACCAAAGCGTGTATGAGAATAATTTGTATCGCAACTACTTTGCTCGTAATCGCTCATGAAGAGAAATCATAACATTCTTCCACCAAAAAACAAAAACTTTAAGTTTTAAAAATTTCCCTGAAGAAACTAGAATAGGTAGAGAGCTGAAATTTTCAGAATTAATTACCCAATATATCAGTGACCAAAGCGTGTATGAGAATAATTTATATCTCAACTAGGTTGCTCGTAATCGCACATGAAGCGAAATCATAACATTCTTCCACCTAAGAACAAGATAAACTTTAAGTTTCTAAAATTCCCCTGAACAAACTAGAATAGGCGGAGAGCTGAAATTTTCAGAATTAATTACCCAATATATCAGTGCCCAAAGCGTGTATGAGAATAATTTGTATCGCAACTACTTTGCTCGCAATCGCACATAAAGCGAAATCATAACATTCTTTCACCTAAAAACAAGATACATTTTAAGTTTCAAAAATTCCCCTGAATAAACTAGAATAGGTAGGGAGCTGAAATTTTTAGAATTAATTACCCAATCTATCAGTGATCAAAGCGTGTATAAGAATAATTTGTATCGCAACTACTTTGCTCGTAATCGCACATGAAGCGAAATCATAACATTCTTCCACCTAAAAACAAGATATTCTTTAAGTTTCAAAAATTCCCCTGAACAAACTAGAATAGGTAGGGAGCTGAAATTTTTAGAATTAATTACCCAATATATCAGTGATCAAAGCGTGTATAAGAATAATTTGTATCGCAACTACTTTGCTCGTAATCGCACATGAAGCGAAATCATAACATTCTTACCTAAAAACAAGATAAATTTTAAGTTTCAAAATTCCCCTGAACAAACTAGAATAGGTAGAGAGCTGAAATTTTCAGAATTAATTACCCGGTATATCAGTGACCAAGCCGTGTATGAGAATAAATTGTATCGCAACTACTTTACTCGTAATCGCATATGAAGCGAAATCATAACATTCTTCCAGCTAAAAACAAAATAATCCTTAAGTTTTAAAAATTCCCCTGAACAAACTAGAATAGGTAGAGGGCTGAAATTTTCAGAATTAATTACCCAATATATCAGTGACCAAAGCGTGTATGAGAATAATTTGTATCGCAACTACTTTGCTCGTAATCGCACATGAAGAGAAATCATAACATTCTTCCATCTAAAAACAAGATATTCTTTAAGTTTAAAAAATTCCCCTGAACAAACTAGAATAGGTAGGGAGCTGAAATTTCCAGAGTTAATTACCCGATATATCAGTGACCAAAGCGCGTATGAGAATAATTTGTATCGCAACTACTTTGCTCGTAATCGCACATGAAGCGAAATCATAACATTCTTCCACCTAAAAAGAAAATAAACTTTAAGTTTCTAAAATTCCCCTGGACAAACTAGAATAGGTGGAGAGCTGAAATTTTCAGAATTAATTACCCAATATATCAGTGACCAAAGTGTGTATGAGAATAATTTGTATCGCAACTACTTTGCTCGTAATCGCACATGAAGCGAAATCATAACATTCTTCCATCTAAAAACAAGATAAACTTTAAGTTTAAAAAATTCCCCTGGACAAACTAGAATAGGTAGAGAGCTGAAATTTTCAGAATTAATTACCCAATATATCAGTGACCAAAGTGTGTATGAGAATAATTTGTATCGCAACTACTTTGCTCGTAATCGCACATGAAGCGAAATCATAACATTCTTCCATCTAAAAACAAGATAAACTTTAAGTTTCAAAAACTCCCCTGAATAAACTAGAATAGGTAAAGAGCTGAAATTTCCAGAGTTAATTACCCGATATATCAGTGACCAAAGCGTGTATGAGAATAATTTGTATCGCAACTACTTTGCTCGTAATCGCTCATGAAGAGAAATCATAACATTCTTCCACCAAAAAACAAAAACTTTAAGTTTTAAAAATTTCCCTGAAGAAACTAGAATAGGTAGAGAGCTGAAATTTTCAGAATTAATTACCCAATATATCAGTGACCAAAGCGTGTATGAGAATAATTTATATCTCAACTAGGTTGCTCGTAATCGCACATGAAGCGAAATCATAACATTCTTCCACCTAAGAACAAGATAAACTTTAAGTTTCTAAAATTCCCCTGAACAAACTAGAATAGGTGGAGAGCTGAAATTTTCAGAATTAATTACCCAATATATCAGTGCCCAAAGCGTGTATGAGAATAATTTGTATCGCAACTACTTTGCTCGCAATCGCACATAAAGCGAAATCATAACATTCTTTCACCTAAAAACAAGATACATTTTAAGTTTCAAAAATTCCCCTGAACAAACTAGAATAGGTAGGGAGCTGAAATTTTTAGAATTAATTACCCAATATATCAGTGATCAAAGCGTGTATAAGAATAATTTGTATCGCAACTACTTTGCTCGTAATCGCACATGAAGCGAAATCATAACATTCTTCCACCTAAAAACAAGATATTCTTTAAGTTTCAAAAATTCCCCTGAACAAACTAGAATAGGTAGGGAGCTGAAATTTTTAGAATTAATTACCCAATATATCAGTGATCAAAGCGTGTATAAGAATAATTTGTATCGCAACTACTTTGCTCGTAATCGCACATGAAGCGAAATCATAACATTCTTTCCTAAAAACAAGATAAATTTTAAGTTTCAAAATTCCCCTGAACAAACTAGAATAGGTAGAGAGCTGAAATTTTCAGAATTAATTACCCGGTATATCAGTGACCAAGCCGTGTATGAGAATAAATTGTATCGCAACTACTTTACTCGTAATCGCATATGAAGCGAAATCATAACATTCTTCCAGCTAAAAACAAAATAATCCTTAAGTTTTAAAAATTCCCCTGAACAAACTAGAATAGGTAGAGGGCTGAAATTTTCAGAATTAATTACCCAATATATCAGTGACCAAAGCGTGTATGAGAATAATTTGTATCGCAACTACTTTGCTCGTAATCGCACATGAAGAGAAATCATAACATTCTTCCATCTAAAAACAAGATATTCTTTAAGTTTAAAAAATTCCCCTGAACAAACTAGAATAGGTAGGGAGCTGAAATTTCCAGAGTTAATTACCCGATATATCAGTGACCAAAGCGCGTATGAGAATAATTTGTATCGCAACTACTTTGCTCGTAATCGCACATGAAGCGAAATCATAACATTCTTCCACCTAAAAAGAAAATAAACTTTAAGTTTCTAAAATTCCCCTGGACAAACTAGAATAGGTGGAGAGCTGAAATTTTCAGAATTAATTACCCAATATATCAGTGACCAAAGTGTGTATGAGAATAATTTGTATCGCAACTACTTTGCTCGTAATCGCACATGAAGCGAAATCATAACATTCTTCCATCTAAAAACAAGATAAACTTTAAGTTTAAAAAATTCCCCTGGACAAACTAGAATAGGTAGAGAGCTGAAATTTTCAGAATTAATTACCCAATATATCAGTGACCAAAGTGTGTATGAGAATAATTTGTATCGCAACTACTTTGCTCGTAATCGCACATGAAGCGAAATCATAACATTCTTCCATCTAAAAACAAGATAAACTTTAAGTTTCAAAAACTCCCCTGAATAAACTAGAATAGGTAAAGAGCTGAAATTTCCAGAGTTAATTACCCGATATATCAGTGACCAAAGCGTGTATGAGAATAATTTGTATCGCAACTAGGTTGCTCGTAATCGCACATGAAGCGAAATCATAACATTCTTCCACCTAAGAACAAGATAAACTTTAAGTTTCTAAAATTCCCCTGAACAAACTAGAATAGGTGGAGAGCTGAAATTTTCAGAATTAATTACCCAATATATCAGTACCCAAAGCGTGTATGAGAATAATTTGTATCGCAACTACTTTGCTCGCAATCGCACATAAAGCGAAATCATAACATTCTTTCACCTAAAAACAAGATACATTTTAAGTTTCAAAAATTCCCCTGAACAAACTAGAATAGGTAGGGAGCTGAAATTTTTAGAATTAATTACCCAATATATCAGTGATCAAAGCGTGTATAAGAATAATTTGTATCGCAACTACTTTGCTCGTAATCGCACATGAAGCGAAATCATAACATTCTTCCACCTAAAAACAAGATATTCTTTAAGTTTCAAAAATTCCCCTGAACAAACTAGAATAGGTAGGGAGCTGAAATTTTTAGAATTAATTACCCAATATATCAGTGATCAAAGCGTGTATAAGAATAATTTGTATCGCAACTACTTTGCTCGTAATCGCACATGAAGCGAAGTCATAACATTCTTTCCTAAAAACAAGATAAATTTTAAGTTTCAAAATTCCCCTGAACAAACTAGAATAGGTAGAGAGCTGAAATTTTCAGAATTAATTACCCGGTATATCAGTGACCAAGCCGTGTATGAGAATAAATTGTATCGCAACTACTTTACTCGTAATCGCATATGAAGCGAAATCATAACATTCTTCCAGCTAAAAACAAAATAATCCTTAAGTTTTAAAAATTCCCCTGAACAAACTAGAATAGGTAGAGGGCTGAAATTTTCAGAATTAATTACCCAATATATCAGTGACCAAAGCGTGTATGAGAATAATTTGTATCGCAACTACTTTGCTCGTAATCGCACATGAAGAGAAATCATAACATTCTTCCATCTAAAAACAAGATATTCTTTAAGTTTAAAAAATTCCCCTGAACAAACTAGAATAGGTAGGGAGCTGAAATTTCCAGAGTTAATTACCCGATATATCAGTGACCAAAGCGCGTATGAGAATAATTTGTATCGCAACTACTTTGCTCCTAATCGCACATGAAGCGAAATCATAACATTCTTCCACCTAAAAAGAAAATAAACTTTAAGTTTCTAAAATTCCCCTGGACAAACTAGAATAGGTGGAGAGCTGAAATTTTCAGAATTAATTACCCAATATATCAGTGACCAAAGTGTGTATGAGAATAATTTGTATCGCAACTACTTTGCTCGTAATCGCACATGAAGCGAAATCATAACATTCTTCCATCTAAAAACAAGATATACTTTAAGTTTAAAAAATTCCCCTGGACAAACTAGAATAGGTGGAGAGCTGAAATTTTCAGAATTAATTACCCAATATATCAGTGACCAAAGTGTGTATGAGAATAATTTGTATCGCAACTACTTTGCTCGTAATCGCACATGAAGCGAAATCATAACATTCTTCCATCTAAAAACAAGATAAACTTTAAGTTTCAAAAACTCCCCTGAATAAACTAGAATAGGTAAAGAGCTGAAATTTCCAGAGTTAATTACCCGATATATCAGTGACCAAAGCGTGTATGAGAATAATTTGTATCGCAACTACTTTGCTCGTAATCGCTCATGAAGAGAAATCATAACATTCTTCCACCTAAGAACAAGATAAACTTTAAGTTTCTAAAATTCCCCTGAACAAACTAGAATAGGTGGAGAGCTGAAATTTTCAGAATTAATTACCCAATATATCAGTGCCCAAAGCGTGTATGAGAATAATTTGTATCGCAACTACTTTGCTCGCAATCGCACATAAAGCGAAATCATAACATTCTTTCACCTAAAAACAAGATACATTTTAAGTTTCCAAAATTCCCCTGAACAAACTAGAATAGGTAGAGAGCTGAAATTTTCAGAATTAATTACCCAATATATCAGTGCCCAAAGCGTGTATGAGAATAATTTGTATTGCAACTACTTTGCTCGCAATCGCACATAAAGCGAAATCATAACATTCTTTCACCTAAAAACAAGATACATTTTAAGTTTCAAAATTCCCCTGAACAAACTAGAATAGGTAGAGAGCTGAAATTTTCAGAATTAATTACCCAATATATCAGTGACCAAAGCGTGTATGAGAATAATTTGTATCGCAACTACTTTGCTTGTAATCGCACATGAAGCGAAATCATTAACATTCTTCCACCTAAAAACAAGATAAACTTTGAGTTTTAAAAATTCCCCTGGACAAACTAGAATAGGTAGAGAGCTGAAATTTTCAGAATTAACTACCCAATATATCAGTGACCAAAGCGTGTATGAGAATAATTTGTATCGCAACTACTCTGCTCGTAATCGCACATGAAGCGAAATCATAACATTCTTCCACCTAAAAACTAGATAAACTGTAAGTTTCAAAAATTCCCCTGAACAAACTAGAATAGGTAGAGAGCTGAAATTTTCAGAATTAATTACCCAATATATCAGTGACCAAAGCGTGTATGAGAATAATTTGTATCGCAACTACTTTGCTCGTAATCGCACATGAAGCGAAATCATAACATTCTTCCATCTAAAAACAAGATATTCTTTAAGTTTAAAAAATTCCCCTGAACAAACTAGAATAGGTAGGGAGCTGAAATTTTCAGAGTTAATTACCCGATATAGCAGTGACCAAAGCGCGTATGAGAATAATTTGTATCGCAACTACTTTGCTCGTAATCGCACATGAAGCGAAATCATAACATTCTTCAACCTAAAAACAAAATAAACTTTAAGTTTCTAAAATTCCCCTGGACAAACTAGAATAGGTGGAGAGCGGAAATTTTCAGAATTAATTACCCGATATATGAGTGACCAAAGCGTGTATGAGAATAATTTGTATCGCAACTACTTTGCTCGTAATCGCACATGAAGCGAAATTATAACATTCTTCCACCTAAAAACAAAATAAACTTTAAGTTTCTAAAATTCCCCTGGACAAACTAGAATAGGTGGAGAGCTGAAATTTTCAGAATTAATTACCCGATATATGAGTGACCAAAGCGTGTATGAGAATAATTTGTATCGCAACTACTTTGCTCGTAATCGCACATGAAGCGAAATCATAACATTCTTCCATCTAAAAACAAGATATTCTTTAAGGTAAAAAAAATTCCCCTGAACAAACTAGAATAGGTAGGGAGCTGAAATTTCCAGAGTTAATTACCCGATATATCAGTGACCAAAGCGCGTATGAGAATAAATTGTATCGCAACTACTTTGCTCGTAATCGCACATGAAACGAAATCATAACATTCTTCCACCTAAAAACAAGATAAACTTTAAGTTTCTAAAATTCCCCTGAACAAACTAGAATAGGTGGAGAGCTGAAATTTTCATAATTAATTACCCAATATATCAGTGACCAAAGCGTGTATGAGAATAATTTATATCTCAACTACTTTGCTCGTAATCGCACATGAAGCGAAATCATAACATTCTTCCATCTAAAAACAAGATATTCTTTAAGTTTAAAAAATTCCCCTGAACAAACTAGAATAGGTAGGGAGCTGAAATTTCCAGAGTTAATTACCCGATATATCAGTGACCAAAGCGCGTATGGGAATAAATTGTATCGCAACTACTTTGCTCGTAATCGCACATGAAACGAAATCATAACATTCTTCCACCTAAAAACAAGATAAACTTTAAGTTTCTAAAATTCCCCTGAACAAACTAGAATAGGTGGAGAGCTGAAATTTTCAGAATTAATTACCCAATATATCAATGCCCAAAGCGTGTATGAGAATAATTTCTATCGCAACTACTTTGCTCGTAATCGCACATGAAGCGAAATCATAACATTCTTCCACCTAAAACCAAGATAAACTTTAAGTTTCAAAAATTCCCCTGGACAAACTAGAATAGGTAGAGAGCTGAAATTTTCATAATTAATTACCCAATATATCAGTGACCAAAGCGTGTATGAGAATAATTTATATCTCAACTACTTTGCTCGTAATCGCACATGAAGCGAAATCATAACATTCTTCCACCTAAAAGCAAGATAAACTTTAAGTTTCGAAAATTCCCCTGAACAAACTAGAATAGATAGAGAGCTGAAATTTTCAGAATTAATTACCCAATATATCAGTGACCAAAGCGTGTATGAGAATAATTTATATCTCAACTACTTTGCTCGTAATCGCACATGAAGCGAAATCATAACATTCTTCCACCTAAAAGCAAGATAAACTTTAAGTTTCGAAAATTCCCCTGAACAAACTAGAATAGATAGAGAGCTGAAATTTTCAGAATTAATTATCCAATATATCAGTGACCAAAGCGTGGATAAGAATAATTTGTTTCGCAACTACTTTGCTCGTAATCGCACATGAAGCGAAATCATAACATTCTTCCACCTAAAAACAAGATATTCTTTAAGTTTCAAAAATTCCCCTGAACAAACTAGAATAGGTAGGGAGCTGAAATTTTTAGAATTAATTACCCAATATATCAGTGATCAAAGCGTGTATAAGAATAATTTGTATCGCAACTACTTTGCTCGTAATCGCACATGAAGCGAAATCATAACATTCTTTCCTAAAAACAAGATAAATTTTAAGTTTCAAAATTCCCCTGAACAAACTAGAATAGGTAGACAGCTGAAATTTTCAGAATTAATTACCCGGTATATCAGTGACCAAGCCGTGTATGAGAATAAATTGTATCGCAACTACTTTACTCGTAATCGCATATGAAGCGAAATCATAACATTTTTCCAGCTAAAAACAAAATAATCCTTAAGTTTTAAAAATTCCCCTGAACAAACTAGAATAGGTAGAGGGCTGAAATTTTCAGAATTAATTACCCAATATATCAGTGACCAAAGCGTGTATGAGAATAATTTGTATCGCAACTACTTTGCTCGTAATCGCACATGAAGAGAAATCATAACATTCTTCCATCTAAAAACAAGATATTCTTTAAGTTTAAAAAATTCCCCTGAACAAACTAGAATAGGTAGGGAGCTGAAATTTCCAGAGTTAATTACCCGATATATCAGTGACCAAAGCGCGTATGAGAATAATTTGTATCGCAACTACTTTGCTCGTAATCGCACATGAAGCGAAATCATAACATTCTTCCACCTAAAAAGAAAATAAACTTTAAGTTTCTAAAATTCCCCTGGACAAACTAGAATAGGTGGAGAGCTGAAATTTTCAGAATTAATTACCCGATATATGAGTGACCAAAGCGTGTATGAGAATAATTTGTATCGCAACTACTTTGCTCGTAATCGCACATGAAGCGAAATCATAACATTCTTCCACCTAAAAGCAAGATAAACTTTAAGTTTCGAAAATTCCCCTGAACAAACTAGAATAGATAGAGAGCTGAAATTTTCAGAATTAATTATCCAATATATCAGTGACCAAAGCGTGGATAAGAATAATTTGTTTCGCAACTACTTTGCTCGTAATCGCACATGAAGCGAAATTATAACATTCTTCCACCTAAAAGCAAGATAAACTTTAAGTTTCGAAAATTCCCCTGAACAAACTAGAATAGATAGAGAGCTGAAATTTTCAGAATTAATTACCCAATATATCAGTGACCAAAGTGTGTATGAGAATAATTTGTATCGCAACTACTTTGCTCGTAATCGCACATGAAGCGAAATCATAACATTCTTCCATCTAAAAACAAGATAAACTTTAAGTTTCAAAAACTCCCCTGAATAAACTAGAATAGGTAAAGAGTTGAAATTTCCAGAGTTAATTACCCGATATATCAGTGACCAAAGCGTGTATGAGAATAATTTGTATCGCAACTAGGTTGCTCGTAATCGCACATGAAGCGAAATCATAACATTCTTCCACCTAAGAACAAGATAAACTTTAAGTTTCTAAAATTCCCCTGAACAAACTAGAATAGGTGGAGAGCTGAAATTTTCAGAATTAATTACCCAATATATCAGTACCCAAAGCGTGTATGAGAATAATTTGTATCGCAACTACTTTGCTCGCAATCGCACATAAAGCGAAATCATAACATTCTTTCACCTAAAAACAAGATACATTTTAAGTTTCAAAAATTCCCCTGAACAAACTAGAATAGGTAGGGAGCTGAAATTTTTAGAATTAATTACCCAATATATCAGTGATCAAAGCGTGTATAAGAATAATTTGTATCGCAACTACTTTGCTCGTAATCGCACATGAAGCGAAATCATAACATTCTTCCACCTAAAAACAAGATATTCTTTAAGTTTCAAAAATTCCCCTGAACAAACTAGAATAGGTAGGGAGCTGAAATTTTTAGAATTAATTACCCAATATATCAGTGATCAAAGCGTGTATAAGAATAATTTGTATCGCAACTACTTTGCTCGTAATCGCACATGAAGCGAAGTCATAACATTCTTTCCTAAAAACAAGATAAATTTTAAGTTTCAAAATTCCCCTGAACAAACTAGAATAGGTAGAGAGCTGAAATTTTCAGAATTAATTACCCGGTATATCAGTGACCAAGCCGTGTATGAGAATAAATTGTATCGCAACTACTTTACTCGTAATCGCATATGAAGCGAAATCATAACATTCTTCCAGCTAAAAACAAAATAATCCTTAAGTTTTAAAAATTCCCCTGAACAAACTAGAATAGGTAGAGGGCTGAAATTTTCAGAATTAATTACCCAATATATCAGTGACCAAAGCGTGTATGAGAATAATTTGTATCGCAACTACTTTGCTCGTAATCGCACATGAAGAGAAATCATAACATTCTTCCATCTAAAAACAAGATATTCTTTAAGTTTAAAAAATTCCCCTGAACAAACTAGAATAGGTAGGGAGCTGAAATTTCCAGAGTTAATTACCCGATATATCAGTGACCAAAGCGCGTATGAGAATAATTTGTATCGCAACTACTTTGCTCCTAATCGCACATGAAGCGAAATCATAACATTCTTCCACCTAAAAAGAAAATAAACTTTAAGTTTCTAAAATTCCCCTGGACAAACTAGAATAGGTGGAGAGCTGAAATTTTCAGAATTAATTACCCAATATATCAGTGACCAAAGTGTGTATGAGAATAATTTGTATCGCAACTACTTTGCTCGTAATCGCACATGAAGCGAAATCATAACATTCTTCCATCTAAAAACAAGATATACTTTAAGTTTAAAAAATTCCCCTGGACAAACTAGAATAGGTAGAGAGCTGAAATTTTCAGAATTAATTACCCAATATATCAGTGACCAAAGTGTGTATGAGAATAATTTGTATCGCAACTACTTTGCTCGTAATCGCACATGAAGCGAAATCATAACATTCTTCCATCTAAAAACAAGATAAACTTTAAGTTTCAAAAACTCCCCTGAATAAACTAGACTAGGTAAAGAGCTGAAATTTCCAGAGTTAATTACCCGATATATCAGTGACCAAAGCGTGTATGAGAATAATTTGTATCGCAACTACTTTGCTCGTAATCGCTCATGAAGAGAAATCATAACATTCTTCCACCTAAGAACAAGATAAACTTTAAGTTTCTAAAATTCCCCTGAACAAACTAGAATAGGTGGAGAGCTGAAATTTTCAGAATTAATTACCCAATATATCAGTGCCCAAAGCGTGTATGAGAATAATTTGTATCGCAACTACTTTGCTCGCAATCGCACATAAAGCGAAATCATAACATTCTTTCACCTAAAAACAAGATACATTTTAAGTTTCAAAAATTCCCCTGAACAAACTAGAATAGGTAGAGAGCTGAAATTTTCAGAATTAATTACCCAATATATCAGTGCCCAAAGCGTGTATGAGAATAATTTGTATCGCAACTACTTTGCTCGCAATCGCACATAAAGCGAAATCATAACATTCTTTCACCTAAAAACAAGATACATTTTAAGTTTCAAAATTCCCCTGAACAAACTAGAATAGGTAGAGAGCTGAAATTTTCAGAATTAATTACCCAATATATCAGTGACCAAAGCGTGTATGAGAATAATTTGTATCGCAACTACTTTGCTTGTAATCGCACATGAAGCGAAATCATTAACATTCTTCCACCTAAAAACAAGATAAACTTTGAGTTTTAAAAATTCCCCTGGACAAACTAGAATAGGTAGAGAGCTGAAATTTTCAGAATTAACTACCCAATATATCAGTGACCAAAGCGTGTATGAGAATAATTTGTATCGCAACTACTCTGCTCGTAATCGCACATGAAGCGAAATCATAACATTCTTCCACCTAAAAACTAGATAAACTGTAAGTTTCAAAAATTCCCCTGAACAAACTAGAATAGGTAGAGAGCTGAAATTTTCAGAATTAATTACCCAATATATCAGTGACCAAAGCGTGTATGAGAATAATTTGTATCGCAACTACTTTGCTCGTAATCGCACATGAAGCGAAATCATAACATTCTTCCATCTAAAAACAAGATATTCTTTAAGTTTAAAAAATTCCCCTGAACAAACTAGAATAGGTAGGGAGCTGAAATTTTCAGAGTTAATTACCCGATATAGCAGTGACCAAAGCGCGTATGAGAATAATTTGTATCGCAACTACTTTGCTCGTAATCGCACATGAAGCGAAATCATAACATTCTTCAACCTAAAAACAAAATAAACTTTAAGTTTCTAAAATTCCCCTGGACAAACTAGAATAGGTGGAGAGCGGAAATTTTCAGAATTAATTACCCGATATATGAGTGACCAAAGCGTGTATGAGAATAATTTGTATCGCAACTACTTTGCTCGTAATCGCACATGAAGCGAAATTATAACATTCTTCCACCTAAAAACAAAATAAACTTTAAGTTTCTAAAATTCCCCTGGACAAACTAGAATAGGTGGAGAGCTGAAATTTTCAGAATTAATTACCCGATATATGAGTGACCAAAGCGTGTATGAGAATAATTTGTATCGCAACTACTTTGCTCGTAATCGCACATGAAGCGAAATCATAACATTCTTCCATCTAAAAACAAGATATTCTTTAAGGTAAAAAAAATTCCCCTGAACAAACTAGAATAGGTAGGGAGCTGAAATTTCCAGAGTTAATTACCCGATATATCAGTGACCAAAGCGCGTATGAGAATAAATTGTATCGCAACTACTTTGCTCGTAATCGCACATGAAACGAAATCATAACATTCTTCCACCTAAAAACAAGATAAACTTTAAGTTTCTAAAATTCCCCTGAACAAACTAGAATAGGTGGAGAGCTGAAATTTTCATAATTAATTACCCAATATATCAGTGACCAAAGCGTGTATGAGAATAATTTATATCTCAACTACTTTGCTCGTAATCGCACATGAAGCGAAATCATAACATTCTTCCATCTAAAAACAAGATATTCTTTAAGTTTAAAAAATTCCCCTGAACAAACTAGAATAGGTAGGGAGCTGAAATTTCCAGAGTTAATTACCCGATATATCAGTGACCAAAGCGCGTATGGGAATAAATTGTATCGCAACTACTTTGCTCGTAATCGCACATGAAACGAAATCATAACATTCTTCCACCTAAAAACAAGATAAACTTTAAGTTTCTAAAATTCCCCTGAACAAACTAGAATAGGTGGAGAGCTGAAATTTTCAGAATTAATTACCCAATATATCAATGCCCAAAGCGTGTATGAGAATAATTTCTATCGCAACTACTTTGCTCGTAATCGCACATGAAGCGAAATCATAACATTCTTCCACCTAAAACCAAGATAAACTTTAAGTTTCAAAAATTCCCCTGGACAAACTAGAATAGGTAGAGAGCTGAAATTTTCATAATTAATTACCCAATATATCAGTGACCAAAGCGTGTATGAGAATAATTTATATCTCAACTACTTTGCTCGTAATCGCACATGAAGCGAAATCATAACATTCTTCCACCTAAAAGCAAGATAAACTTTAAGTTTCGAAAATTCCCCTGAACAAACTAGAATAGATAGAGAGCTGAAATTTTCAGAATTAATTACCCAATATATCAGTGACCAAAGCGTGTATGAGAATAATTTATATCTCAACTACTTTGCTCGTAATCGCACATGAAGCGAAATCATAACATTCTTCCACCTAAAAGCAAGATAAACTTTAAGTTTCGAAAATTCCCCTGAACAAACTAGAATAGATAGAGAGCTGAAATTTTCAGAATTAATTATCCAATATATCAGTGACCAAAGCGTGGATAAGAATAATTTGTTTCGCAACTACTTTGCTCGTAATCGCACATGAAGCGAAATCATAACATTCTTCCACCTAAAAACAAGATATTCTTTAAGTTTCAAAAATTCCCCTGAACAAACTAGAATAGGTAGGGAGCTGAAATTTTTAGAATTAATTACCCAATATATCAGTGATCAAAGCGTGTATAAGAATAATTTGTATCGCAACTACTTTGCTCGTAATCGCACATGAAGCGAAATCATAACATTCTTTCCTAAAAACAAGATAAATTTTAAGTTTCAAAATTCCCCTGAACAAACTAGAATAGGTAGAGAGCTGAAATTTTCAGAATTAATTACCCGGTATATCAGTGACCAAGCCGTGTATGAGAATAAATTGTATCGCAACTACTTTACTCGTAATCGCATATGAAGCGAAATCATAACATTTTTCCAGCTAAAAACAAAATAATCCTTAAGTTTTAAAAATTCCCCTGAACAAACTAGAATAGGTAGAGGGCTGAAATTTTCAGAATTAATTACCCAATATATCAGTGACCAAAGCGTGTATGAGAATAATTTGTATCGCAACTACTTTGCTCGTAATCGCACATGAAGAGAAATCATAACATTCTTCCATCTAAAAACAAGATATTCTTTAAGTTTAAAAAATTCCCCTGAACAAACTAGAATAGGTAGGGAGCTGAAATTTCCAGAGTTAATTACCCGATATATCAGTGACCAAAGCGCGTATGAGAATAATTTGTATCGCAACTACTTTGCTCGTAATCGCACATGAAGCGAAATCATAACATTCTTCCACCTAAAAAGAAAATAAACTTTAAGTTTCTAAAATTCCCCTGGACAAACTAGAATAGGTGGAGAGCTGAAATTTTCAGAATTAATTACCCGATATATGAGTGACCAAAGCGTGTATGAGAATAATTTGTATCGCAACTACTTTGCTCGTAATCGCACATGAAGCGAAATCATAACATTCTTCCACCTAAAACCAAGATATTCTTTAAGTTTCAAAAATTCCCCTGAACAAACTAGAATAGGTAGGGAGCTGAAATTTCCAGAGTTAATTACCCGATATATCAGTGACCAAAGCGCGTATGAGAATAATTTCTATCGCAACTACTTTGCTCGTAATCGCACATGAAGCGAAATCATAACATTCTTCCACCTAAAACCAAGATATTCTTTAAGTTTCAAAAATTCCCCTGAACAAACTAGAATAGGTAGGGAGCTGAAATTTTTAGAATTAATTACCCAATATATCAGTGATCAAAGCGTGTATAAGAATAATTTGTATCGCAACTACTTTGCTCGTAATCGCACATGAAGCGAAATCATAACATTCTTTCCTAAAAACAAGATAAATTTTAAGTTTCAAAATTCCCCTGAACAAACTAGAATAGGTAGAGAGCTGAAATTTTCAGAATTAATTACCCGGTATATCAGTGACCAACCCGTGTATGAGAATAAATTGTATCGCAACTACTTTACTCGTAATCGCATATGAAGCGAAATCATAACATTCTTCCAGCTAAAAACAAAATAATCCTTAAGTTTTAAAAATTCCCCTGAACAAACTAGAATAGGTAGAGGGCTGAAATTTTCAGAATTAATTACCCAATATATCAGTGACCAAAGCGTGTATGAGAATAATTTGTATCGCAACTACTTTGCTCGTGATCGCACATGAAGAGAAATCATAACATTCTTCCATCTAAAAACAAGATATTCTTTAAGTTTAAAAAATTCCCCTGAACAAACTAGAATAGGTAGGGAGCTGAAATTTCCAGAGTTAATTACCCGATATATCAGTGACCAAAGCGCGTATGAGAATAATTTGTATCGCAACTACTTTGCTCGTAATCGCACATGAAGCGAAATCATAACATTCTTCCACCTAAAAAGAAAATAAACTTTAAGTTTCTAAAATTCCCCTGGACAAACTAGAATAGGTGGAGAGCTGAAATTTTCAGAATTAATTACCCGATATATGAGTGACCAAAGCGTGTATGAGAATAATTTGTATCGCAACTACTTTGCTCGTAATCGCACATGAAGCGAAATTATAACATTCTTCCATCTAAAAACAAGATATTCTTTAAGTTTAAAAAATTCCCCTGAACAAATTAGAATAGGTAGGGAGCTGAAATTTCCAGAGTTAATTACCCGATATATCAGTGACCAAAGCGCGTATGAGAATAATTTGTATCGCAACTACTTTGCTCGTAATCGCACATGAAGCGAAATCATAACATTCTTCCACCTAAAAACAAAATAAACTTTAAGTTCCTAAAATTCCCCTGGACAAACTAGAATAGGTGGAGAGCTGAAATTTTCAGAATTAATTACCCGATATATGAGTGACCAAAGCGTGTATGAGAATAATTTGTATCGCAACTACTTTGCTCGTAATCGCACATGAAGCGAAATCATAACATTCTTCCATCTAAAAACAAGATATTCTTTAAGTTTAAAAAATTCCCCTGAACAAACTAGAATAGGTAGGGAGCTGAAATTTCCAGAGTTAATTACCCGATGTATCAGTGACCAAAGCGCGTATGAGAATAAATTGTATCGCAACTACTTTGCTCGTAATCGCACATGAAACGAAATCATAACATTCTTCCACCTAAAAACAAGATAAACTTTAAGTTTCTAAAATTCCCCTGAACAAACTAGAATAGGTGGAGAGCTGAAATTTTCAGAATTAATTACCCAATATATCAATGCCCAAAGCGTGTATGAGAATAATTTCTATCGCAACTACTTTGCTCGTAATCGCACATGAAGCGAAATCATAACATTCTTCCACCTAAAAGCAAGATAAACTTTAAGTTTCGAAAATTCCCCTGAACAAACTAGAATAGATAGAGAGCTGAAATTTTCAGAATTAATTATCCAATATATCAGTGACCAAAGCGTGGATAAGAATAATTTGTTTCGCAACTACTTTGCTCGTAATCGCACATGAAGCGAAATTATAACATTCTTCCATCTAAAAACAAGATATTCTTTAAGTTTAAAAAATTCCCCTGAACAAATTAGAATAGGTAGGGAGCTGAAATTTCCAGAGTTAATTACCCGATATATCAGTGACCAAAGCGCGTATGAGAATAATTTGTATCGCAACTACTTTGCTCGTAATCGCACATGAAGCGAAATCATAACATTCTTCCACCTAAAACCAAGATATTCTTTAAGTTTCAAAAATTCCCCTGAACAAACTAGAATAGGTAGGGAGCTGAAATTTCCAGAGTTAATTACCCGATATATCAGTGACCAAAGCGCGTATGAGAATAATTTCTATCGCAACTACTTTGCTCGTAATCGCACATGAAGCGAAATCATAACATTCTTCCACCTAAAACCAAGATATTCTTTAAGTTTCAAAAATTCCCCTGAACAAACTAGAATAGGTAGGGAGCTGAAATTTTTAGAATTAATTACCCAATATATCAGTGATCAAAGCGTGTATAAGAATAATTTGTATCGCAACTACTTTGCTCGTAATCGCACATGAAGCGAAATCATAACATTCTTTCCTAAAAACAAGATAAATTTTAAGTTTCAAAATTCCCCTGAACAAACTAGAATAGGTAGAGAGCTGAAATTTTCAGAATTAATTACCCGGTATATCAGTGACCAACCCGTGTATGAGAATAAATTGTATCGCAACTACTTTACTCGTAATCGCATATGAAGCGAAATCATAACATTCTTCCAGCTAAAAACAAAATAATCCTTAAGTTTTAAAAATTCCCCTGAACAAACTAGAATAGGTAGAGGGCTGAAATTTTCAGAATTAATTACCCAATATATCAGTGACCAAAGCGTGTATGAGAATAATTTGTATCGCAACTACTTTGCTCGTGATCGCACATGAAGAGAAATCATAACATTCTTCCATCTAAAAACAAGATATTCTTTAAGTTTAAAAAATTCCCCTGAACAAACTAGAATAGGTAGGGAGCTGAAATTTCCAGAGTTAATTACCCGATATATCAGTGACCAAAGCGCGTATGAGAATAATTTGTATCGCAACTACTTTGCTCGTAATCGCACATGAAGCGAAATCATAACATTCTTCCACCTAAAAAGAAAATAAACTTTAAGTTTCTAAAATTCCCCTGGACAAACTAGAATAGGTGGAGAGCTGAAATTTTCAGAATTAATTACCCGATATATGAGTGACCAAAGCGTGTATGAGAATAATTTGTATCGCAACTACTTTGCTCGTAATCGCACATGAAGCGAAATTATAACATTCTTCCATCTAAAAACAAGATATTCTTTAAGTTTAAAAAATTCCCCTGAACAAATTAGAATAGGTAGGGAGCTGAAATTTCCAGAGTTAATTACCCGATATATCAGTGACCAAAGCGCGTATGAGAATAATTTGTATCGCAACTACTTTGCTCGTAATCGCACATGAAGCGAAATCATAACATTCTTCCACCTAAAAACAAAATAAACTTTAAGTTCCTAAAATTCCCCTGGACAAACTAGAATAGGTGGAGAGCTGAAATTTTCAGAATTAATTACCCGATATATGAGTGACCAAAGCGTGTATGAGAATAATTTGTATCGCAACTACTTTGCTCGTAATCGCACATGAAGCGAAATCATAACATTCTTCCATCTAAAAACAAGATATTCTTTAAGTTTAAAAAATTCCCCTGAACAAACTAGAATAGGTAGGGAGCTGAAATTTCCAGAGTTAATTACCCGATGTATCAGTGACCAAAGCGCGTATGAGAATAAATTGTATCGCAACTACTTTGCTCGTAATCGCACATGAAACGAAATCATAACATTCTTCCACCTAAAAACAAGATAAACTTTAAGTTTCTAAAATTCCCCTGAACAAACTAGAATAGGTGGAGAGCTGAAATTTTCAGAATTAATTACCCAATATATCAATGCCCAAAGCGTGTATGAGAATAATTTCTATCGCAACTACTTTGCTCGTAATCGCACATGAAGCGAAATCATAACATTCTTCCACCTAAAAGCAAGATAAACTTTAAGTTTCGAAAATTCCCCTGAACAAACTAGAATAGATAGAGAGCTGAAATTTTCAGAATTAATTATCCAATATATCAGTGACCAAAGCGTGGATAAGAATAATTTGTTTCGCAACTACTTTGCTCGTAATCGCACATGAAGCGAAATTATAACATTCTTCCATCTAAAAACAAGATATTCTTTAAGTTTAAAAAATTCCCCTGAACAAATTAGAATAGGTAGGGAGCTGAAATTTCCAGAGTTAATTACCCGATATATCAGTGACCAAAGCGCGTATGAGAATAATTTGTATCGCAACTACTTTGCTCGTAATCGCACATGAAGCGAAATCATAACATTCTTCCACCTAAAACCAAGATATTCTTTAAGTTTCAAAAATTCCCCTGAACAAACTAGAATAGGTAGGGAGCTGAAATTTCCAGAGTTAATTACCCGATATATCAGTGACCAAAGCGCGTATGAGAATAATTTCTATCGCAACTACTTTGCTCGTAATCGCACATGAAGCGAAATCATAACATTCTTCCACCTAAAACCAAGATATTCTTTAAGTTTCAAAAATTCCCCTGAACAAACTAGAATAGGTAGGGAGCTGAAATTTTTAGAATTAATTACCCAATATATCAGTGATCAAAGCGTGTATAAGAATAATTTGTATCGCAACTACTTTGCTCGTAATCGCACATGAAGCGAAATCATAACATTCTTTCCTAAAAACAAGATAAATTTTAAGTTTCAAAATTCCCCTGAACAAACTAGAATAGGTAGAGAGCTGAAATTTTCAGAATTAATTACCCGGTATATCAGTGACCAACCCGTGTATGAGAATAAATTGTATCGCAACTACTTTACTCGTAATCGCATATGAAGCGAAATCATAACATTCTTCCAGCTAAAAACAAAATAATCCTTAAGTTTTAAAAATTCCCCTGAACAAACTAGAATAGGTAGAGGGCTGAAATTTTCAGAATTAATTACCCAATATATCAGTGACCAAAGCGTGTATGAGAATAATTTGTATCGCAACTACTTTGCTCGTGATCGCACATGAAGAGAAATCATAACATTCTTCCATCTAAAAACAAGATATTCTTTAAGTTTAAAAAATTCCCCTGAACAAACTAGAATAGGTAGGGAGCTGAAATTTCCAGAGTTAATTACCCGATATATCAGTGACCAAAGCGCGTATGAGAATAATTTGTATCGCAACTACTTTGCTCGTAATCGCACATGAAGCGAAATCATAACATTCTTCCACCTAAAAAGAAAATAAACTTTAAGTTTCTAAAATTCCCCTGGACAAACTAGAATAGGTGGAGAGCTGAAATTTTCAGAATTAATTACCCGATATATGAGTGACCAAAGCGTGTATGAGAATAATTTGTATCGCAACTACTTTGCTCGTAATCGCACATGAAGCGAAATTATAACATTCTTCCATCTAAAAACAAGATATTCTTTAAGTTTAAAAAATTCCCCTGAACAAATTAGAATAGGTAGGGAGCTGAAATTTCCAGAGTTAATTACCCGATATATCAGTGACCAAAGCGCGTATGAGAATAATTTGTATCGCAACTACTTTGCTCGTAATCGCACATGAAGCGAAATCATAACATTCTTCCACCTAAAAACAAAATAAACTTTAAGTTCCTAAAATTCCCCTGGACAAACTAGAATAGGTGGAGAGCTGAAATTTTCAGAATTAATTACCCGATATATGAGTGACCAAAGCGTGTATGAGAATAATTTGTATCGCAACTACTTTGCTCGTAATCGCACATGAAGCGAAATCATAACATTCTTCCATCTAAAAACAAGATATTCTTTAAGTTTAAAAAATTCCCCTGAACAAACTAGAATAGGTAGGGAGCTGAAATTTCCAGAGTTAATTACCCGATGTATCAGTGACCAAAGCGCGTATGAGAATAAATTGTATCGCAACTACTTTGCTCGTAATCGCACATGAAACGAAATCATAACATTCTTCCACCTAAAAACAAGATAAACTTTAAGTTTCTAAAATTCCCCTGAACAAACTAGAATAGGTGGAGAGCTGAAATTTTCAGAATTAATTACCCAATATATCAATGCCCAAAGCGTGTATGAGAATAATTTCTATCGCAACTACTTTGCTCGTAATCGCACATGAAGCGAAATCATAACATTCTTCCACCTAAAAGCAAGATAAACTTTAAGTTTCGAAAATTCCCCTGAACAAACTAGAATAGATAGAGAGCTGAAATTTTCAGAATTAATTATCCAATATATCAGTGACCAAAGCGTGGATAAGAATAATTTGTTTCGCAACTACTTTGCTCGTAATCGCACATGAAGCGAAATTATAACATTCTTCCATCTAAAAACAAGATATTCTTTAAGTTTAAAAAATTCCCCTGAACAAATTAGAATAGGTAGGGAGCTGAAATTTCCAGAGTTAATTACCCGATATATCAGTGACCAAAGCGCGTATGAGAATAATTTGTATCGCAACTACTTTGCTCGTAATCGCACATGAAGCGAAATTATAACATTCTTCCATCTAAAAACAAGATATTCTTTAAGTTTAAAAAATTCCCCTGAACAAATTAGAATAGGTAGGGAGCTGAAATTTCCAGAGTTAATTACCCGATATATCAGTGACCAAAGCGCGTATGAGAATAATTTGTATCGCAACTACTTTGCTCGTAATCGCACATGAAGCGAAATCATAACATTCTTCCACCTAAAAACAAAATAAACTTTAAGTTCCTAAAATTCCCCTGGACAAACTAGAATAGGTGGAGAGCTGAAATTTTCAGAATTAATTACCCGATATATGAGTGACCAAAGCGTGTATGAGAATAATTTGTATCGCAACTACTTTGCTCGTAATCGCACATGAAGCGAAATCATAACATTCTTCCACCTAAAACCAAGATAAACTTTAAGTTTCAAAAATTCCCCTGGACAAACTAGAATAGGTAGAGAGCTGAAATTTTCATAATTAGTTACCCAATATATCAGTGACCAAAGCGTGTATGAGAATAATTTATATCTCAACTACTTTGCTCGTAATCGCACATGAAGCGAAATCATAACATTCTTCCACCTAAAAGCAAGATAAACTTTAAGTTTCGAAAATTCCCCTGAACAAACTAGAATAGATAGAGAGCTGAAATTTTCAGAATTAATTATCCAATATATCAGTGACCAAAGCGTGGATAAGAATAATTTGTTTCGCAACTACTTTGCTCGTAATCGCACATGAAGCGAAATCATAACATTCTTCCACCTAAAAACAAGATGTTCTTTAAGTTTCAAAAATTCCCCTGAACAAACTAGAATAGGTAGGGAGCTGAAATTTTTAGAATTAATTACCCAATATATCAGTGATCAAAGCGTGTATAAGAATAATTTGTATCGCAACTACTTTGCTCGTAATCGCACATGAAGCGAAATCATAACATTCTTTCCTAAAACAAGATAAATTTTAAGTTTCAAAATTCCCCTGAACAAACTAGAATAGGTAGAGAGCTGAAATTTTCAGAATTAATTACCCGGTATATCAGTGACCAAGCCGTGTATGAGAATAAATTATATCGCAACTACTTTACTCGTAATCGCACATGAAGCGAAATCATAACATTCTTCCAGCTAAAAACAAAATAATCCTCAAGTTTTAAAAATTCCCCTGAACAAACTAGAATAGGTAGAGGGCTGAAATTTTCAGAATTAATTACCCAATATATCAGTGACTAAAGCGTGTATGAGAATAATTTGTATCGCAACTACTTTGCTCGTAATCGCACATGAAGCGAAAGCATAACATTCTTCCACCTAAAAACAAGATAAACTTTAAGTTTAAAAAATTCCCCTGGACAAACTAGAATAGGTAGAGGAGCTGAAATTTTCCAAGCATACCAGCACTCTGGCTGGGCTGAGAGCATAAATTCACCGACTAGATTTGCCGAAAAGGCGTCTAAAATTCACGACGTCTACAATAATTAGAGTAGGCTGTAAATCAGTGTACGCCCCCTGGCGGCGTAATATTGCGGTAGGACGCAGAGTCGCGGGATCTGTTCGCCGTTCTCCCCCGTAGTAGCGTCGCGACGCCTCGGCTCTCTAGATTTATGTACTGGGCAAAATTGAATTTCTCGAAAAACGGTGTTTTAATTTTCAATTGAACATTTGTCACGGAGGAATTAGGACGGCATCTAATTGAAAATTAACGCCCTACGCCCCGGAAAGAGTTTAGAGGCGCCTGAAGGATAAAAATTGGGATTGGAAAAGGATCCGGTATCCTTAAGGCGGTTTTCTTGGGATTTTGCTATACTGTTCGAAGTTTTCCCGCTTGAAAGTGATGGCGGTAATTTTTTCTTAGGACGTATCTTTCCTATCCCGAGTTAATGCAGTTTATCACGGAGTCGCTTCATTATCTTTTTTGTTGTTCTTGTTATTCTTAAAATTAAGGGAGACTTCGGAGTAGATGTTAGTAAATTTATTCTAAATTCTGAACAACATCAAATCACTGCTTAAGAGTGGGCTTCAACAGCTGATCGACTGCAGATTGACTGTTTTATGATAAGTTTGGAAAATCAGTCGAGAATTGGTCTTTACGTGGGGATGCCGACGTTTTCGCTAAAGCTACTTTAGAACAAGATAGATTTCGCCGACGTGCGGTCAACATTATACGGTCTAACGTCTTTTAACGCAATTTCAATTTATTTTTACACACAAGTATACATATTACATACCTATGTAAAGTTCTATTTAAAAAGAAAGCATACATCTTTTAATTGTTGTTACTTAGTAACCTGTAACTACAAACACGATGAGAACTGAATATTGTCGATATTTTTTCGAGGATTTTATTATTTTTTACCTCATTTCTTAGCCAATCGTTACGAATTACTACAACTACAACTCACATAATTTTATTCTTGAATTAAAAGGAAAATCCATTAACAGTTTAAGAACATTATTTAAATACAACAAAATATTTTAATATTTGGTCACCGCGCCGTTTCTTGCAATCACTTCACTTAGTCTACGGGGCATTGAGTGAACAAGTGCCTGGGCAAATGTTTCATCATCGCTTAAACTTTCCCATGTGTTTTCCACAACTTGCAATAGTTCATCCGCAGTACGAGGCCTGATGGTCAACTTGGACATTTCTTTTGCCATGCTGCCCCAAACGTTTTCTATGCAGTTGAGGTCGGGGCTTCTGGCAGGTGATGGTAGCGTCTCTACATTATGATTCCTCAGCCACTGTGTAACCACGTTGGCTGTATGCATAGTACATTATTGTCCTGCTGGAAGATAAAATTATTATCGGGATACACTTGACATTTTTTTCGCCCCTAGAAAAGAGCGGAAGTAATATATGGCCACGATAGTACACCATCTATCATGATAAGAGATTTACATCGACTCTGGTATGACACAAACAACACTTTGCAGCAAAATAAACAATTTAACACCCAGAAACACGAACACATCTTCTCAAGTATGACGAACTCCACCCACCCTTCAGGTCACTATCTGCTCGTTTCATCTTTAACCCTTGTTTCACAAGCGACATTTAGCAGTTTATCCGACTGTATTATACATGTATACGCTAAACGGGTATAAACCGCGTTGCTTAGTGCTTCTATTTAACTGCCGACGGCTGGAAACTACAGAGAAGATCCCCGGGGCAGCGCCCTCTAGATTAATTATGCGCTAAATGAAACATGTACACCACCTGGGTCAAGGACTTTCGTATTTGCTCCAGGGTAAATTGATTTGGGCTGTAGAATCAGAAGGAGATCGAGACGTACGTGGGGCTTATTCCGTTGATAGTTGCGATTAAGGAGGAAGCGGTACTTAGTGGAAATCCGACGGCCACGCTAAGTACGGCGCTTTAAAGTTTCCAGTCTCTCGCCTCCTTTCCACTTATTGCAGTTGGAGATAGCAAGGAATATATCTGTGGCGATTATCTGCTGTGGAAATCCGATATTTTTAAATGCTTTCATCTGTTTAGTTGTTATGGACCAAGTGATTAATAGGGCAATATGAAAAATGCCCGGGCAATATGAACAATGCCCAAAACAATCGGGCAAGATGATTAAAAGAATTGAAATTATTACATTGCCCGGGCATTATTCATAATGCCCTATATCTATTGGGCAGGATGATTAAAATATGTTTCTTTTTATTAATTTTTTATTTCAGTATTTTTACAATCATAAAATCAAGGTGTACTGCAGTAATATATTCAACAGATGTTACAAATTAACAAAACTCATATTTTGTCTGAATAAACTGAATAAACAAAAATCAAACTCTATACTCAAGCAATATGCGTAATAGGTTAAAATAAAACAAAAGTCATATCCTAAATAAATAAATATTCAGAAATAAAATGGAAGTCAACTTTATACTCTCAAGTAACTTAATAAAACATTGAAAATTAACAAAACTCATACAAAAACTAAATAAGCAATCAAAAATATATTAAAACAATATTTTTTATTTATTGGGATAGTTTAGACCTCGGTGGCACTTCGAATTACAGAGTTTTTCTTTACAACACTTACACCTGTCCGATTTGCAACACGCACATCGATTGTAGCCTTTGCCTCCACAGTTACATGATATTCTTGCGCATTCTCTCAATGAAACCTCTGACCCCGGAACTTGTTCGCCAGAAATGAACTTTTCTTTGCATATTGTAAATTGGTTTCTTGAATACAATTAGTTTAATATGCCTTGTTTCATGCCAAATTTATAAAGGTTGGTATCTGTTAGCTCAACTCCAGTAACTAGAATATTCCTTCTATCACTACGAGCTCGGTGAACCGGCACCCGAACTATTACTGTATCACCTACTTTAGCAGCGGGAAATTTGGTACTTGAAGTACTAAGCATTTTCTCGGCGTGTTTTTTAGATTATATGAAGCCATTGCTCTAGTATTTTTTACATATGTTTGCCTTTTTTCCAAAATCGGATCTACGGAATTGTTGTTATGTACCAGCTGTCCTGTTGTTATGCTTTTCTTAACTTGATGACTAGGTCGAGGATCTGTATTAATATTATCATCTGAAATGGTACCCAACTCTTCAGACTGCATACTGTCAGTTACATCCACGCAAAGTGAGACATCCATATCCACTTCTTCAGACTGCACATCACTCGAATTGTTAAAACTGATTCTAAATCTTCTTCAGACGTGATAGTGACACATATTACTTTGCATGTACATAAACAAGAGTCACTAGCAATTTTCTATCAGAAGTACTATAATGGCGTCTACTACCACTGACATTACCACTAATCCGAACGTACCTTTAAGCTGGCCGCGAACGTTCTTCTAAGTTTTATGTTTCTGAATTTGTTTTCGGAAGCGGATGCACAAAACCTACAAAACTAAAGTTATAGATGACAGAGGAGTTTGTTTCATTTCCGAACAGAATAGCAATTCCCACTTTGGATAAAGAATTTAAAAATCGAATTCGGAAAACGATTGTTTGTGGCCACCTTTACAGCGATCGTGGTCGGTTTAAATTAGTCGCTCTGACGATATTGGTAGGCCGTCTACTACTTACTCACCACAAGTCACACCACTGCTTGTGATATTTATCAAAGTGCCCAACACGATTTAGCAGTATTCATAGTGCCCGGGCAATGTGATTATATATCATGCATCAATACAAATTTATTAAATTGCCCAATCTTTCGGGGCAATATTCATAATGCCCGGGCATTATGAATATTGCCCGGATTAATCACTTGGTCCATAACATATATATCCATACTAGTGCAATAGTTACTAGCCGTTTTTGACAAAGAATTCAGTACGTATGTGAAAGAAGTCACCTACTATTTGCCACACAGTTGGTAGTGATCTATTATAAGAAATGTAAGATATAATTTGCAACTAATAGTCACTGATATTGCTGCTTGAGACCTATTTAAGAATTATTCAAACTGTCTTCTTGGTCGGACTCGGTCGATATTTATTATACCCATGCCCAATTTTAAACAATTGCTGCTCAAAATAGACGTATAGCATAATTGGATGTCGTGATTTCAGAAATTTAAAAAATTCTTATGCTGTCCTTTATTAATATGTAACTAAGTAATCATATGCTGTTGGGGGATATTCCTTTAATTTATTAATATGTTACAACTCATAAAAATTAGAAAGCTATATATGTTGGCGTTTACCCGGTTTTTCCAAACTAAGGGGGGTATGATGTGGCCAGGCACATGACTTTATCATACTATATATAAAATTAATGGTTTAGCTGCATGCGATTCCATTAACCATTAACACAAATATATTAATTAAAGAAAGTACACATTATGAATTAACATAATTTCAAATGATATAAAACAAACGGTGCCTTGCGCCGTGGGCGCTTATCCGAAATTGTATTTACAAATTTGAAATCTTTACAATTTACCCGCCAGTGAGTGAATAGCTTGGCGGGTATATTTTTAAAAACAAACAACGATAAAATAATAAAAATGCTTTACTAAAATATTTAAAATAACGTAAACCGTTTTGATATAAATATTATTGAATAAAACATGGACACACACAGCACGCACACGCAGCTACCCCCACCGCGTTCGCCTTCTCCTTCGTTGATCGGGCTCAACGTCATCTTCATCGCTGACGTCCCGCTCAGCATCTATTTGCAGAGGTCCTGCATCCGCTTTGCCTTCGTGCTTGTCCCCAGGTTGGTCAGGTGGTTCCGGCGCAGAGCTATTGTCAAAACATCACCGTATGACACTGTCTGTCATTAGTTCTGTCACAGTTCTGTCATTAGAATTAAAATTCTGGCTACCTAGTTTTAACGCCGACACGCTCATTTGGCTCATTTGCAAAATTCTTGAAAAATGATTGGAGGAAACATCCAGGTGCTTTGTACCCATTTGAGCCAAAAGCTTTTCAGCTCTAAGTTTGGTCATGAAACTTCTAAATATGAAGTTTCGTCCCGATACCTTTAGTAGTTTCTCCGGAATCGTCGCCACAAAAATCGAGTACACACACACACACACACACACACATACACACACACACACATACACACACACACACACAGACATTTTTTTGTACCTTGGTCAAATATGTTCAGGGGACCCAAAAGGACATATTTCCGCTAAAAACTCAAAATTTTTTTCGGCATGATTACAATACTTTATAATACTGCGTATGATAAAGTAAAAACATGTTTGTTTTGTTAAAAATAAAAAAAAACGTTTTTTATAACAACCCTGCAAACAACTAAACAACAGTGGATTGCATGTGAAATAAAAATAATGATACAAAACCGTTGAGTTTACTTTATTATAATATGAACAAGTACTTTTGGTTAGGACTGTACTCGGTTCGTATTACCAATTCAATCAGTTTCGCCTTTCCATTACGTTATTTTTCTTAACAACCAATCCACTTATTTGCATTTGAATCTTCTAATCCGTTCCTTGCGTCCATCACCGTTGCACAAGATTGCAATTTACATTTTTAGCGTTGGAGTAAACCCCAGTGGCGGGGCTTCCGAGAGGTAATGAAAGGGAATGTCGCCGCAACATGCCATTTACGGCGAGATTGAAACCGTGCGCTGGTAATTTTTTAACAGTTTTTCCCCCGGAGTCCGGGACGCCGACGAAATTAATCCGGTATTTTTCTTTCGCGTCTCTCTCTCACGACGAAGATTAAAGGATTATAGTGCTGGAAGTGGTAGAGAAGGGAAAAGGAAGAGTAATGTCCAGGGGAATATAATCGTTCTGCAAGTGCCGCAGTCCGAGGCGATCTACTTGTTCTTTGCTGACCGGGAGTTTGCCACGAGGAGCGCCGCTCAACCGGAAATGACTGAGCTTTATGGATTTTCTCACGGTCGACCCAACACGCTACCTACCTTCAAGGGTGACCTCTTGGCATATATACAAACTCCAACCTATGCGAAGGTTAAGAATTTTCCGAACATAAAAAGTAAATTGGTATCAGAAGTGGGATTGGCCTATAAAAGTGCAATTGGTGTGGCAGTGGGATTGCATAAAATTCAATCATTAGTTCAAAACATAAAACAAATACATTTTGTCAAAGTTATTTGAAAACGGTATTTCGATATGTCATAAGGATTTAAATATAAAATAATATTCACTTTTGACGTTGCATATACCGGGTGTTGCTGTTGCCAAAAAGATGAAAATAACTTAACAGTAAATTACCTTTATTTTGAAAGATACGCAAAGTTTGTTTGAAAACGATGTTTAGAAATATTATAAAGACACCATAAATGAGAGTTTGACTTAAGTCAACGCACAATACATTGTTATTGTAATGTTTCTGAATAAATTACGAAAATCTGGCCTTGGTTTCCTTCATTTCCTTCATAAAATTGTAGATGATGGGAGCAAAAATACCCAAAGTTTACAATTCAAAGTCGAGACCAGTATTCCTCTAAAATCAATATTTGTTGCGGAATGTTAGATGACCATATTCCCGTATTATTTTCAGTAATAATATAACAAGAGAGTGAGAATAAATTGAAAATAATTTGACAGATTGTCAATTGTAAGTATGGTTTAATCGAACTTGCAGAATTATGACCAGTGACCTTGATTACACCAGCTTTCTCCTACACCAGCTTTTGAAAGGTTACTTACTGCACTTGATCTGGCAGAATGGTTAGTTATTTTTTTAGTAACTGTGTCTAGACCTACTTTTTCTGCGGATTCTTTCATCCATTTTGAAATGGAATTTATTCCCACAGGAACGTTTTTATACCAAAAACCATGAGTTTGCCAAGCCGGATTTGGAGTAAGAAACAAGCGTTCGGTTTTAATATTTTCTTCACGTTTACTCATTAGTTTTTCAAAAAGACGAACAGGGCAAATATCTGGGTTATTTATGTTTGGAGTCGACCATTTACTATTAGCGCACCTTTGTGCTCCACCATGTGCAGTTTTTGTAAAGATGGGATTGTATTCAATGCGGCCAGTATTTAATCTTTTTATGTCGGTTTCTTTTTTAAAATAATGAACTAAACATTTCGTAGGTTCTCCTCCCCTCCAAGCTAGTTCATACGATGCAACGTAAAAAAACTTTCTTTGCAATCCACAAGGTGTATCTTCGTCCCAATAGTTAAAAATTTGCAACAATTCTGTATTAGAAAGTGCCACAGAACTTTGTTTGTGCTTTTCAGGATGTTTTTGTAAAATTTTTCTTTTTGCATCTCTTGCATTCCGAGCATTTCTGAGTTCTATATCATGGAAAGGATCAAAGGACTTGTTATACTTATTAAAGTTCTTGAAATAATTTTGCCGTTTTATTCCACATTGTCTTTATTACTGCTTCTTTATAATCATTTCCGTCTTTTCTTTTCATGTTATAAACCCAATCTTTTAAAATCAATGCCAGAGTAGCTGTTGTAGTAGATTGATCCAGAATATAATGTCTTTCTTTGGTGAAGGTCTTAAATTGTCTCCATATAGACTGATTACTTATTAGAGTATTTTTCGAAGTAGTTTCTAAAATCTTTTTTGTAATTTCTGCATTAGAAAAGGTACTAAACCGATGACTTTCACCCATTTCGCGTTGACACAATTAAGTAATTATTTTGACAAGTATCTGACAGTTGCTAGGCAAATAAAAGCTACAGTGATTATTCCCGAGAATAATCACAAGAGATTTATTCCCACTATAATAATGACATAATTGGTTGAAACTTACCCTTGTGACAAATGAAGAAGCATTTCATTGGTTTTAAGAAACGTCAAAAAATAATCACGGAACATTAAACGCTCAAGGTTTTGCAAAATAATTATGTTTATTAGTGGAACATTAATTAAACAATCCCCATAAACGGTCGCGGAAATATGTTTCTCCTCTTCTCTATTTCCGTATTTAATATACCTTCCAGCTCTACTTCAGATAAACACTGCCTATTTTTCAAAATAGAAGTACTTTAATATGAATTCGTTTTCATAATTTTGATTACTCTCGGTATAACGACGAAGGTGATTTATAATTTCGTATTAGTACATTCTTAAATTTCTAATTAGCTTTTTCACATGACATTTTTGCTTATCTTTCAAAATCATGGTAGTTTATTTTTAAGTCATTATCATATTTTTTTGACAACACCCGGTACATGCAATGACAAAGTAGTTTAAGTATCTTTCATAGTTTTGGTAACTCCCTGTACATACAAGCAGATAATTACATTCTAATATTTGTATTTTAAGTTCAAGACAATACAGAAAGTTTTATCAATAATAAACATATCTGAAAAATTGTTAAATACAAGATTTTTCCTGATGTGTCCAACTTTCGACCGGACACAATTTATTAGATTATTTTAGGTAAGGATGTGCCATTATGATGAAAGTGTCTCATTTCACAGTAAACAACATTATTACCGCTACCTAGTACTGTTTTTTAAATACGCATAAACAGAAAACGAAATAATAAATGACCAAGTACGGGCAAGTACGGTCAAATAGATCCAAACGGACAATCCCGTTTGACAAACCTAAAAAGTAAATTAAAAAAGATGGAGTACATTCGGACAGCTAAGTCATACTGCACTGAAAAAAATTTTGATGTGAATTTACAGTAGGAATAGTAGGTTTTTTTTGCCCTGCGATAATCAGTGTAATTTTACATCTCAATTGTATTTTTACATTGTCATTGTATATTTACACTGTGATTTTACAAGAATTTGGCGTTGGAATATTACACCGATTTTAATGTAATTTTAAATGAACTATGAGGTAATGCGTATTTTTTTACATCTATTTCAGTGTAATATTCAATGAAATATGCAGTATTTTTTATTTGTATAATTTTATTCTGATCTTGAGTAGACATTAACATTATCTATCATATAATACAAAACAAAACAATAACATCATGCACACAGTCAAACGTTACAATAGTACAAACGGTCAAACAAAATGGCATAGATAAAATTACTTGTAAAAAAAATAAATATTTAGACGTACATACAAGTATAAACTAGTTTGAGGGACATAAAAATACATTAAAACTACAGAGTCAATTAATAAATACTTAGCGTACGCAAATACTTAAACATAGAAAACACACGGATAAATATATAAATGCACTTCGGTCAAGCATGAACACACCTACTCGTTCACTCTTTTTCTGACAAACACACTTGGTGCAAGATGTTCCGCATCTGTATCTGTAAGAACAAGGAAACATATTAGACAGACACAAAAAAGTTAAAAAGAAGATTGCACATTATCTTTCTGTTGGTATAAAACCCTTCAATTTTAAAGCAAATTTTCCCAAAGAAACGTAGAAGACTGTACTTACAGCTTTCATCCAGGTATGGCGTTAACGTTAAGACATCAATTTCTAATGGCTAATTGTCGTCGTTGGTGATCTACAAAGGCAATACAATTGTTCTGCAGTGTGACATGGTATTTTAACCTACACCCACATGGTATCTAGATAAGTTTTAGTTCACTGTATCATTGTTACTTACCGGAGACAGAAATACAACGCGCCCAACTACATATTGCACTCGATGGTATGCGTGCCGGCGTTCGTTTGCAAAACTGATCAAACGATCAAGCTGATTTCAATTGTAATTTTTACAATGATTTATGTGTAATTTTACAGCCATTTTTCTCAGTGTGTGCTTGATAAAATATACTATTGGCTACAAAAATAAGTAAACAGTGATAAACTTTTGAGTTTGTCTCCAAAACATTAGGTAATGCTGTATAATCTACGCAATTGATTGACCATAAATAATTATGTGATATCAAAATGCATAGTTTTGAGCGTCTAGATTGAGTATATCAACCACTGTGCAACGTACATAATTTACTTGGGCTATATTCTGCAAATCAAAACTGTTAAATACATCACATAAGCTTCTGTCATGTAACCAAGAAAAAGGCGTTTATGTTCATCCGAAATGCATCCTAGTTGTTTTCATTTGTCTTTTCTCGAACAAATGCTCTCCCCTCTGTTAGCAAATAAAGTCGTTCGACCTAAAATCCCCTTCTTGAATGTTTTCCAACAGTTATTGTTATGATTGCTACAGCTTCCTTTCTCGTAACTTCCCCCTATTTTAATGATTTAATGGACAGAATTCCTTCCCAGCAATAAGCGATATGGACGACGTATTTCGAAGGGGGAAAATGCTTTCTTCGGGGAAGCAGAAAAATAAATTCCCGACGATTCTCGGATAACAAGCCCGTATATGATCCAATGCTTGCTTCTACAGAGTCCCACACGACGATTTTTCTATTGTACAGGGGATTTTTTCATACTAACCATTCAGCGGTTACCAATTATTGCTGAGTATGTTGAAAACTTTGATGATGCTGCCGTGGAGGGTAAAAATACCCTTCGAATATTGATTTGAACTGTCGTGTACGCTTTTGGTCATATCTATGTCACCATTTTCCTTTCGAGACGTCATGTCATTCAGTTGTGGACTGAAGCCCTCCTTTTTTTCTCAAAGGAATGGGTATTATCTACCCTTTAACCATTAGTTTGGGATCGAACAGGTCCTATTTTAAATCAAGCGTTGAAATGGTAGCTATTATTCACTGTGGTTCGTATACGTACTAGTTCGAGGGAGCAGCGTTAGGGGGCTTAGGAATTCGTAGCGGAAAACTGACGCAAACGCTGATCTTGACTAATTGTCGACCGCAAATCCCGTCCTATGTCTTATGAGGTAAAGCAGAATCGGTTAGATGGGTGCTATAGGGAGGTATGTATATCCGCGGATTGAAGTATCCATTATAAAGCAGTACCCTATCCCCAAACGTCTATAGCGTCCTTGCTTTCCAATAAATTTCCCTTGAACGATAAAATGTTAATCGAGTCCTTTGTATTGATTCAAGTTCGGGTAACTATATAAACTCAAAAAGCTGTATTAACCTTTGACGTGGTGTCATGTGTAGGTATAGACCTTATACTGTTTTTTGATGCTAATTTAACAATAGTAGCGAGTTTTATCAATATTAAAATTTAATAATTTATTTTTATATTAAAATTCTTCAATAATTTTTGGAGCTATGATTTTGTAACGAATTATAGCGTTAAAAATATGGCTGTTTCGATAAATTCAAAAAGTCAGCACCTTTGAGGGTGTTTCATATTTGAGCATGACCTTTATAGTGTTTACTGATGCATATTAAACAACCGTAGCAAGTTTCATAAAAATTCTTTAATTATTTTTGGAGTTATGATTTTTTAACGATTTATAATAAAAATATGGCTGTTTCGATAAATTCAAAAAATCAGCATGCACCTTTGAGAGTGTTTCATATATGGGCATTACCTTTATAGTGTCTATTGATGCATATTCAACAACCGTAGCAAGTTTCATAAAAATTCTTTAATTATTTTTGGAGTTAAGATTTTTTTTAACGATTTATAATAAAAATATGGTTGTTTCGATAAATTCAAGAAATCAGCATGCATCTTTGAGGGTGTTTCATATATGGGCATTACCTTTATAGTGTTTATTGATGCATATTGAACAACCGTAGCAAGTTTTATAAACATTCTTTAATTATTTTTGGAGTTATGATTTTTTAACGATTTATAATACAAATATGGCATGCGTTATTACTATAATACGGTATATAAATACATTAAATAAATACCGGTATATGTGAGGCATTCGCACTTTAATTTGTATCATTTTGTTTATGACTTCTACAATAAAATAATTATAAGAATCTCTATGAAAACGAGAGATAACTAAACAAAAATATACTTGAAAATATGCTACTTAGCGTCCAAGTTTTGTTTGGAATAAGCAGTAATAAAGAACCAAGCGAAAGTGTGCGTTATCTCTCAGAGAGCAACACTGCAAATAAACGTTAAAAGCCCCACTTTCACTTCCATAAACTCAATTAAAAACTTCACCGCATCCGCGGACATTACCGCCCTCCCGGAAAATATTCTTTCCGTTTCCCGGACGCCCTTTGGCACATTATCTAGATTACCAGCATTGAAGGGCACACAAAAAAAAATCTCAATAATTAAATGAAACGGACCGTGGAAGCTACACGTGTACGCAATAAGGCCGGGCGCGTACAAAAGGAAATAATATCGTGTCTCTCGGAAGCAAAAAGAAGAAGAAGAAGTTTTTATCTCCATCGCGGAGGATTTCCACCCCGGTTTCCCCCCTTACTCCCTGGAGCTCTCCCGAGCAAAATCGTTTGTACAATCGTCTTTAATTACGACGACGTTGTTTTGATCCTGCGACCTCTGTCATGGGTCCTGCTCCAGGTGGGATTCCGTGAGTCCTGGCGGTTACATAAAAAGTAATAAGGAAGGCGAGGGTGCGTGTTCAAGTCGTAGACGTAACGAGAACCTCCGGGGTATGCTGGAATGAAGGAACGTCTCAAAATAAACTGGAGATATAATATGTACAGTCATGGAAATAAGTAAGTTCGTATCGCTATCGCAGGATTTGAAAATAGTATGTCGGTTATATATTCGTGTACTGTTCTACCTCGACCCGGCCGCTACGGAAAAAGTTGTCCGTCACGAGGTGGTTTTTCGATGGATGTAATGTAACGGGATTTAGTTTATTTTTAGCGTGTCCGACATTTTCCTTAATGTGATATCTTCATTGCAATGTAATAAATGAAATATGATCACTACAGTTAAGTTTACGAGTAGGTAATGCTATTAATTAAATATAGAATTACTTTTATAATAATATTAATAAACATGTTTGATAATATGATACGAAAAGCTCATTTTAAGATATTGCGTAATATCATGACACATTATATAAATTTATGTTAACTAATACACATATTAATTACGCAAGTAAATGCCTTTGCCCAGCAGTAGGATGACGGGCTTAAGTAAGTAAGTAAGTAAATGCGCAAATCAACTTGATGCCAAGGATTATCACTAAATATAGACTATTTCAGAATTGTAATATTAAAATATATTCACTAAATGTAAATAAATTCTCTAAATTTAATTTAAATTTACATTTAGGACGAGCATGTATTTTGTATGAAGGACTATGGAAATTTTATATCTGTATTTACTTTACAGCAATTAATGTTCAATCTTTCATGACATCTAATACATGCTTGACAACCAAAATAATTAAAATTATAGCAATATATACAGGCTGCCCCACGTTTCTTCCGCAAAAAAAATTTTTTAGAAAGCAAATTACATTTTCAATTCATTAAAAGGTTACAGCCGTTTGAATTATTAACAATATCTTATTTTAAACGGCTCCAACTTCAGAAGGAACAGAGAAAACCAATAAGACCATATGAAACATATTACTTTCCACTTTCTAGAAAAAAAAACAAAACATTTTGGTATTTTCTTTTGTTCATTTGTTAAGACAAATTATTAAAATTTTACTTATAATTAATAATTTTTTATTGTTGTAATATGTATTTCATTTATGTTTCATAATATGTGTTTCATTTTTGGTTTTGCATTGTTTGATAACTAATTAATTTTGTATTTTTCTTTTTTTGTTAATATTTCAAAGAGCTCTACAGAAGTTTTATTGTAATATAGTTCCAGTTCAATAAGCACACATTTTTCATTTACTATATATTAGCTGGAACATTATTGGAAATTTTATTTCCAATATGGCGTCTTTTGTAAAAAATTCAAGTATTCTTCACCATTAAGACGGGCTGGCATTAAGACGGAACTGCCGCCCCGGCAGTTCCACTGGCCCTACTAAACAATTGCCAATAATCCCGGCCCAGATATTAATGGCAAATCGATTCAGTGGCACATGTTCCGGCTGTTAAAAATTTCGTTTCGGATAAATGTCGCTTCATCAGTGGAAAGTACCAAAGTAGGAAAGTTTTCATTGGTTTGACATTGACCACGAAACCATTCACAAAAGATGACCTTCTGTAAATAATCCTGTGGGAGCAAATCTTGTACACGCGTTTCCCGATATACCCGAAGTAAGTTTTCACGTAGTGTTCTGTGCACTATCCCGTGGGATACTCCTACTTGTCGAGCAATTGTTCTAGTGCTTCGTCGATCATCTTCGTGGACCATGTGCAAGATTCGTTCTTCGGTATTTACCAAATTACGATCGCGTGGACGGCCTCTTCCTCAATGGTTAGGCAAAAATACCCGAGCAGGACTATCCCTTAACCGTTGAACCACGGAAACACAAAACCACAAAACACAAAATAACTACCAAGAAACCCGATAAACAGAAACAACTGTAGAACGTAAACTAAAGCACGCACGGGACTCAACTGTCAGCTGTTTCGCCACAGGCTCTAGGTCAAGTCGCTACTACCCTTTCTAAAAACGTGCGGTGTCAAATTCTGCATTTTCAATAATTAATTACTCAATACTGGTGTCACTTAGAGAAAAAACGTATTTTCAATTTTTTACTCCAATTATGAAGATCTATAACCCCTAGAAACTATTGCACTCATTTAATATACACACTGGTTTAAAATAGCGATAGGAACATACATCTTTCCGTGACGTACAGTCGTGGAATTATGCTCTTTTTGCCTGCTTGAATTATTGCTCAAAATATAATTGAAGAATTTATATAATACTTGCTACGGTTGTTTAGTATGCATCAATAATCACTATAAAGATACTGCTTATCAGTATCACAAACAGAACCTGGACGCTAAGTAGCATATTTTCAAGTATATTTTTGTTTAATTGTCTCTCGTTTTCATAGAGATTCTTATAATTGTTTTATTTTAGAAGTTACAAACAAAATGATACAAATTTCAAAGCTAATGCCTCACATATACCGGTATTTATTTATTGTATTTATATACCGTATTATAGTAATAGCGCAACTCAAATTTGGAGGTTAAGTAGGTAAGCAAGCAACAGAACGAATTCGTCTGGAATTGGCCTCCCCAGTTAACCGGGGAAAGAAATAATTTCCTTCCTGTTTTACTTTAATTATATTTACTTTTCTGATTCGAATTTGTGCCAGTAACGAGTTTCGCCCCTTTTATTCCGGTGGCGCAATTTTTTGTTTGCCTTTGCGATAAAGGTGAACTGAAATCTTTCAGGAACTTCGCCAGACCGGCGCGGCGCGGCGCTGGCAGCTTCAGCGACGAGAAATATTTTCAATTTAATTAAATTTACCCGACTCTTAACGTCCGGCCACTCTTGAACGTACCCCACCGGGATAAAATCATACCCTGGTGATTGTATTTCGAATTTTAATGATCCTACGGATTTTGTACCATTTTATTAGATATTTTTTTTAGGTGTTACTTTTTCATAATATTGTATGTTTCTGTGTCGGTACCTATGTTGTATTTAAAAAATTTATTTTTCTACTTTGCATTCACAATGCACACATTGTAACACCGTTTTCGATGTTACAATTAACTGTAATACAATTAACTGTAATACCGAAAAAAATTACATTTTTGTCTAAGATTGGTACACATTGATATCAAATGCCATATGTCAAATGTACAATACATAACCCAACATAACCACACACTGCATCTTCTTAATCGCTTGCAACCGCATAAACTGCGAAATATCAATATTCTATACATATCTAAACATAGGTGTAGCCTGCTATAGTATGGCCAAAGGATTGGGGCTTTCTTAGTTTTGCTGTGTTCATCAAAATACGCCAGCATGACGTTTTCGGTGATGTTTTACGAGTCTGGTAAGTGATCGTTATCTTTCTTTTCAACTAAACATCAAATCCCCTTTTCAGATATAATTCAAGGCCACATTTACTTTAATAAAGTATTACGCGAAGATCAAACCTGCATCGTAGATATGAACGATTTTAATTACTGCTGCGAGATTGTATATGCGCAATAAATGGTTTATCAGCATACACGTACGAAGCTATAGTACATTTAAAGTGTAGAGGATTTCTTAGTTTATGTAACGTATAAGTTTTCGGTAATATTTTGGACGCTTGGATGCTCGGTTCAATTCGCGTTCGTTTTTGTCCGTCGCTTTCGACTTCGTCTTACTGGTTGTGTGCAACGTATTTGTATTACCTCCATCACATGTAATTTTACTAAGTATAATTTATTCTAATAAACTACTTTGCAGAAATTAGAATTGGGTTTCAATTATAAGTGCTTGTAAATATATAAGCCGCAACGGCTACGTAGCGGAATTAGACACCGCTATTAAACGTTAGGCGTTATAACAATTCTTTAGTAAGTTCTTGTTCTTCGAAGTAACTAATCAGTCACCGCCAAACACTTCTATTCTGATTATTATACTTATGAAACCACTATTTTAAGGTGGTTAACTTTTTAGGTTAAGTTTCATGTATTTATCACAGTAGGGTTAAAAGTGTTGCCCCAAGCTCCATTATGATCATCGTTGCGACCTCGCTGAATATTTATTCAAACTTGTAGGCTAAAGTAGAGTAAAATTATTCACAATTAGATTTTGTCATGATTTTATCTCATCGATCTCATCCTTAACGAAGTTGACAGTTACTACAGTGCTGCCACGTGGTACCCGCAAAATACCCTAGATTCTAATTTAGCGCGATATAGTAACCACAATTTCTAAATTTATTTAAAATTAATGACGCAAAGTATAAAAAATAGTATATTACACTCGTTTTATAAGACGTATTGGCGCACTCGTTCCATTTGGACACTCCTCGCTACGCTCGTCGTGCCTAAAACAACGTAAAGTAGAAAAACTAGGATTTCCTTACATAAGGCAGTAATAAAAAAAGTAAATTAAGGTGCGAATTAGCTCAACATGCTTTTCAGGAAAACCATAGACTTGATCGTGATAATTTTTTGGAAATTTTGTTTATTAATGAGTTAAATACATACCTCTAATTTTAAAACTGATGTACAAAATATGAAATATCGCGAATAACCGAAAATAAAAAAAAAACTAAAAAGATTTAATAAGTTTTATTGTTGCCGTTTTCCCAAAAAAGTGATTAAAACTATTTGATTCCATTAGATACCTGAATTGCGTCATGTGATATCATAAATAAGGCACCCCTCGGTCTCATAAAAACCTACTTTATGGACCACCTGCAGCGCGTATGGCATCCAGATTTCCTCTTCACCACACAGGCGCTCCCCTTCAGCAAAATTTGCCCACTTAAACTTCAAACCCGCTAAATTCTTTCGTGCGATTTACCGGAAAACACTTTAAAAATGACTGAGTTTCTTGCAGTTCTCCCATCTCTGTCAGGCAGCTGAAGTACAACAATTAGCTTTCAATGGAGTTTTCAGCTATATCGTTGGAAGGGGTAAGTGGGTGGTTTGGGTGCAGGAAGTAGTGAGCTTGAAGTTTATAGGTTAGGCGTTTACACATCGTTGACTCGTGACCCTGATTCGGTGGAAATATGATGGGAAGGGGGTGGGGGGAAGATCAAAGGAACACACACTCAGATAGGCTTCATCCTTAATTACACTAATATTGCAGGTTACTGGCTGCTGGAGGCTGTATGCTATTAATTAGTTTGTGTCGAGTTTCGAAAGTGAATCTTGTCGGCTTCGGATGGTGGTTGATGCTCTTAAGCCGGGGCTACATATTCGTATACTTGCCAAATATCAAATGTTTGCCACATGTTAAATATTTGGCAAATATATTTACCACGCAAATCGAAAATTTTCGTTATTGATTGGTCTAAACGATGCCATTAGTCATTTATTTTTCCTTTTACGTTCGTTCACCGAATATTTTTCATCCATCCTTGATTACCGGCTGATTTTCATAAAACTCAAAAAATCTATGACATGCCAACAAATTTGTACAATATTCGTTTGTGATTTCGAACCATCAGAGTTGCACTGCAACAGTAAATGCATCGGACATTGATGCATCGCCATATAGCATTTTCTAATACGTGAAAATCTTCTTTGAGGACTTGCTACATGTGTTATTTGCACATTAGCTTTTTCAAATCAAACTGATAACTTGATTACGAACAAGCATTATAATGCAGATATTTTTAATTACAAGTGCAGAATTCACTACGTATTACCAAGGGCATCTTGTGGAAATTTACAAAACAAACCTTGACAAAATTGTTTGTTTCATTTTAATGATTTTTTGTTTAATTCGTCAGCTTTCTGTATTATTAATTCGCAGCATCTAATTTTAACAGACTGTAAAACAATGCAATTGGTCATTTGGTGTGAACTAGTTAAAATAAATTATTATTTTAATGAGAAATAATATATATTTTTTTATTTAAATTAGAAAGATATTGCCCATAAAAGAAATGTTGGATATGGTTTCTTCGTCATCTTTAAAGATCTACTAAATCCAATTGTACTAGTAAGGTCGTGGTATAAATATGTCCTAATATTGTCTGAAATACAGATCAATTAGCTTCTGATACAAAAATTTAAACAAATGCGCCTTCAAACTATAACCTTTTAGTTGAATAAAAAAGTTACACAAAATTAATTGTCTCTACTATTAAAATATTTATAACCGCTTTCGTTTCTCTTCAAACAATAAACATCACAACAATCGAAATATATAAAAATACAAGCAAATAAAGTATAATTTTCCAAATAAATTATTTTATAGACATGCAGTCTATAAGATTTCTATGATGTTTATTACTTGAAGAGAAACGAAAATGATTAAAATTATTTTAATAGGAGCGACAATTTTGTGTAGCTTTTTTATTTAACAAAAAGATTATATTTTGAGAACTCATAAATGAGTATCATCTATATTGTTCATAGAAAAGCATCAACTTAGGATACACTCTGTATATGGTGTACGTTTTTCTTGGAAAGAAATAACATTGCGTTTATGTGGACAGGTAAAATCAACATTTTTTCTTTCTGTCTGACGGTTTTCGGAAAACTGTCTGTCTGACATGCTCTTTCAGTTTCCGAAGTCCCCATGTACAGTCATGGAAATAAGTAAGTTCGTATAGCTATCGCAGGATTTGAAAATAGTATGTCGGTTATATATTCGTGTACTGTTCTACCTCGACCCGGCCGCTTCGCAAAAAGTTGTCCGTCACGAGGTGGTTTTTCGATGGATGTAATGTAACGGGATTTAGTTTATTTTTAGCGTGTCCGACCTTTTCCTTAATGTGATATCTTCATCGCAATGTAATAAATGAAATATGGTCACTACAGTTAAGTTTACGAGTAGGTAATGGTATTAATTAAATATAGAATTACTTTTATAATAATATTAATAAACATGTTTGATAATATGATACGAAAAGCTCATTTTAAGATATTGCGTAATATCATGACACATTATATAAATTTATGTTAACTAATACACATATTAATTACGCAAGTAAATGCCTTTGCCCAGCAGTAGGATGACGGGCTTAAGTAAGTAAATGCGCAAATCAACTTGATGCCAAGGATTATCACTAAATATAGACTATTTCAGAATTGTAATATTAAAATATATTCACTAAAAGTAAATAAATTCTCTAAACATAATTTAAATTTACATTTAGGACGAGCGTTATTTTGTATGAAGGACAATGGAAATTTTATATCTGTATTTACTTTACAGCAGTTAATGTTCAATTATCTTTCATGACATCTAATACATGCTTGACAACCAAAATAATTTAAATTATAGCAATATATACAGGTGTCCCACGTTTCTTCCGCAAAACAATTTTTTTCAGAAAGTAAATTACTTTTTCAATTCATTAAAAAGTTACAGCCGTTTGAATTATTAACAATATCTTATTTTAAACGGCTCCAACTTCAGAAGGAACAGAGAAAACCAATAAGACCATATGAAACATATTACTTTCTACTTTCTAGAAAAAAAAAACAAAACATTTTGCTATTTTCTTTTGTTCATTTGTTAAGACAAATTATTAAAATTTTACTTGTAATTAATAATTTTTTTTTGTTGTAATATGTATTTATTGTGTTTCATTTTTGGTTTTGCATTGTTTGATAACTAATTAATTTTTTATTTTTCTTTTTTTGTTAATATTTCAAAGAGCTCTACAGAAGTTTTATTGTAATATAGTTCCAGTTCAATAAGCACACATTTTTCATTTACTATATATTAGCTGGAACATTATTGGAAATTTTATTTCTTAATTTGTTTTCTAAATAAATTAAGAGGCGTGCATTAACAACGATAATAAGTTAAAAGTAACATTTTGACTTATGAATTGTTTACTGTAAGGTTAGCTAAAATGCATATACATTAAAAATGAAGGTCTTTTTAATTTCCAAACAATATAAACTATAACTGAAAATGTTTAACGACATACTTTGTCAAAGTAATATTATAAGTTAATAATATGGCAACATACAGGCGGGATGTTAATTTTAAATATATCAAAAATTACAGCCACAACCTGGATTTGAACCAAGGCCCTTTGCGTCGCTAGCACAATGTCAATAGCTCAGATGGGAGAGCATTGTGCTAGCGACGCAAAGGTCCCTGGTTCAAATCGTCAAGTTGTTGGTTTCTCTTACGTATACCTTTTATTGCATATGATTGTGAGTAATTAATATGCAATAAAAGCTATACGTAAGAGAAACCAACAACTTTTCTTTCTGAAGCGTCTCCTTTTGGGAAATTATATACCCGTTACCAACACAATATTTTATACTCATCCCAGGTCAAATTTGATGAAATAATTTTAATGTTGTATAAATGTTCTTTTAGATGGTCGTATATTTTAGTTTATTTTTTTTAAATAATAATTATAACATATTTACATTCCATCAAAATTCGTCGAAAATTTAGAGCTTGCTTGCAAACATTTTTGTAAATTAGTGATACACATAATTGTCATTATTTTCAGTTGTCAGATATTTGAAACATATTGCTGTAAAGTATATACAAAATAATAATATAATATAATGGTAATGATACATTCATGCTATACAAAATACATACTCCTTTCTGTTTATTAAGTTAAACACTGCAAAATATCGTTGAAACTAAACATCTCGAAAGCACCAGTAAATCACAATTAACAAATTACCATAAAGACAAATTTAAAGCAATTTAATTTTAATTTATTTCTATTTTGTGAATAAATGTTAATACATATGTCAGTTCTGTAATAACCTGAAAAGTAAAAATATTGACAACAAATTGATTTTTGTATTTATTAACACAAAAAAAAAGCTATTAGATGCAATAAGGTTGTAAGTATAATTTGTTGTGTTGTATGCAATATCTTGAAATGAGATTTTCATTTCATGTAAACGAAAACTTTTATGTTTATTAATATAAAATTAACGTCATATTTAATAAAAACACAATTACATTGCAATGTATGAATTTCACTAATTAATTACATATTAAGCTAATAAATAGAAACATATAAATCATTATAAACCAATTCAAAGCATTCGAACAAGGTTTCGCAAATAATAAATTTCCGATATACGAGTTGAAGCGTAAACGGACAATTTTATGCACTTAGCGACCGAGCGGTCGACCAGACTAACAAAAGACTTGTACTTGGATGTATCATCGACACACTGCTAAAATATTTATAGAACTTACTTAATTCCATGAGTATACATAATGTTCCGTGAGACAGCCTGTATTCCAGTGAATCATTCAAGAGGTCGTCTAAGCTTACCTTTGGGTCGTGTATATTGAAATCATATTCACTGCTAGATCAAGAGAAATTTTCAAAGTTGAATGCTCAGAATTAACCAACTAAAATTTCCTAAGCCAATTTCGCTTTCGCCAAGGCCGTCCCTTCATTATTAATTTCGAATTAAAATCCGTCTAGTTTCCCATAGTGGCGCTCAGTTAGCTTTAGTAAAATGCATCTCAACGGACCGGTTTTGTGCAGTATTCAGTAAGTCATGTCGGTCGCTCTGTACAGCTTATTCCGTATGCATTAACTCCCAGAATTACGTTGGGGTTTAATCGTTCACCACGGCTATATTCAATCCTATGCAGGACAAAATCGCATTCATAGGAACATTTGTACCGCTCTACAAGCTCTTACAGAGAATCGAAAAAAAAAAACAGAAAACAAGATGAGGAACTCATTTTTATTATTTTATTATTTTTAATATCACATAAATAATTTAGTTTTGACGAGAAACGTATATTTCATTTGAATATTGAAGAATCATTTATTTTGTTTTAGTATATCTTTTGAGTTTCTGTGTATTATATTGTGTGCAAATAAACAACCGAACGACCCCACCCCATCACAATATATACAGGGTGTCCCACAGCGTGAGTGCCATAGCTTGGGAGTGTGTTGCTGTGGTGATTTCAAGTCAAAAGTGTCTTATTGAACATACACACAAAACGCTATCGTGACCGAGCTACAAGCATTTAAAGTTTTAGATAAGCCCACTAATGCAGATATTAGGTTCGGCTGTTCCTTGGCCAGCAAGGTCATCAGACTTTAATCCCTTAGATTACTTTTTATGGGGAAGACTGAAAAGTTTAGTTTATGCAGGGAATATTGAAAACAGACAACAACTAGTAGCTAGAATTATGGATGCCGCAGAAACTATTCGTGCTGATCCTGAGACTGTTAGTAGAGCTATCACTTCAATTCTAAGAAGAGCAAGACTATGTATACAGCAACTGGGTGGACATTTTGAGCCACTACTTAGATAAATCTGTGTCCTTTTAAATGGTCTTTAAATTAGTATGGAATTCTACTACTACTTAGTTAAAAATTTCAAATGCTTGTAGCTCGGTTACGATAGCGTTTTGGGTGTATGTTCATTAGACATTTTTGACTTGAAATCACCCCAGCAACACACTCCCAAGCTATGGCAGTCACGTCGCGGGACACCCTGTATTTACAGATTGACAAACAAAAAGGAAAAATAACTAACTATATGCTATTCTTTGCCTTTTTCGAAATTTTTCTTGGTGTTCATCGTCATCTGATGTTAGATTTGAATATGTTTCTTCGTCTTGAAACGTTTCTTCATCACGGAATCTTCAGCTGGCACATTTCCTCTAAAAAAAAAAAAATTATTAGATTACTTTTCAGCGTAATAGTTTGTACGTCATTGTAATAAGTAAATAATAAAACGCCTTTATAAGAAAATACATATATCACTATATTGTGAGATCGCATAAGGTAAAATAATTAAGTCTATAATGCACCGTCATTTACAGATATATTACCCCATAGGATTAACATAGACTAGGTAAATTACCGCGGTAAGACACAAAGTCTAAGACACAAACTGATTATTTTGCTTACTTACTTTTCTGAAGCTTTATTATTCTAATATAATGGTTTTAGCATTTAGTTTTTAAATTTTTGAGCATGTTCTTAAATAGGGACTATTGTTTTTATTACTGTGTCAATAAGTATTTGTGAAAGCAGCAAAAATGAGCACCAGAGAAACTCGGTACGATGATTTTTCACCACAGAATTTCTTTTTGAAATAAAACTGATTTTGACCGGAAAAACTAAATATTCTTCTAAACTAAAACTCTTTGTTTTTTGCAGATAAAAAAATTTATTCTTAGAAGCATCAGTTAATTCGCCGGCACTATTTCTTTCTTCATCTATATGCAACTTATAGTATGTAGGCGCCTCCACCATTTGTGATTTGCTCGTTATAAAACTGATTTCCACGACTGAGATACACCAATCCAAATTAATAATTGTATAATGGAGGAATAAGTATTCACCCGTGTACTAATCTCTTAAGCATTTGCTTCTGCGTAGCTGAAAATTCCCCGAATTGTTCAAGCAACTATATATAATCACAATTCAAACTATTACGCAACATTCGAAGTTAATTAAAATTAAATTCCTGCTAGCTTATCCGTTGAGAGTTCAATATCCCGTGTTGATTAACAGCGTTACAACTCGAGGTAAATTGCACTTCTTGTTTAAACAAACTTTCAGGCCGTGGTATCACGGCATGCTCCGTGAATAATAATGGTCTCAATGCACTAGTTTTGCACGAGGATTAACTGGCGCGGTGGAGGGTGCAGGGTGAGTTAGATAGATGTCTGAGTGGCGCCATCTGACTGATAGGTTAACACTGGTCTAAGAGTTCGCGTGTACCGGTCCGCATTACTGTATACAATACGTTGTCAGCATCTGTTGCGCCGTGATAAAATAAGGTCGGCAGGTACAAGTGAGGTTCCCTTTTATTATGCTAAATCGATTTCGTCGGTGTTGCGTGACTCCACTCGGTCACTCTTCCGATTTTATTTTGTTTATTGTTGAACGCTACGAGGAGGCATTTTTCATTCGGAGTATGTACGTCACGCCATGAACTGGATAGAGGGCGTTGATGATAGTTTACAATTGCATATGTCGTCGCAGCAACGATGAAAAAAAAAACACGTCAAATGAGTTTACTTAATATAGACTAGTGGACCTGTAGGCCGCCTATTTAGGTAGATCATTGAATTCGGTAGATCGCAGGAATTCACGCAACGTAGAATGGTCCATTAAGGGTGACGGTCGCGGTTCGCGCGCCCGGAAAGGGTTCCCCATATTTTCCATAAGCAATTAAGAATGGACTTTTTGGCTTGTGAAATGGTGATTTAATATCGTTCAATCGCGTTTACTATAATATAGACTAGTGGACCTGTAGACCGCATATTTAGGTAGATCAGTGAATTGGGTAGATCGCAGGAATCAATTGAGAGCATATGTAGAACGATGTCTCAAAAAAATACGGTTGCCACTGCCAATAAAATTAGGCTTAATAAATGTCGAAGATTGTCTTTAGAGACTGTTCCACTGTTGCCAGATTGGGGATTGTAGTACCTTTAGTTTACCCCCCAAACTAGATACTACTTTTGGAGGGAAACCCCCCAAAAGTGAGAGAATATCCCCCAATCTGGCAATAGTGAACTACTTTTTTTTATATATTTGGCATTTGGTTGATCAAGCAACTATAGTATACTTATATATCGATAGCATTATTGAAAAAATTAAAAAAAGATTTGTCATTTGTTTTTCTTTCATTTCATATGTAAGATGTTTGTCAATTTTATGCGAAGTGCGGAAGACCTAAACGTCGCATAATATTTTTGATCTAATTCTGATTTTTGTTTTGATATATTGGACGAAAACTATTCATCCAAACGCTCACTTTTTAAATAAAAATAAAATATGTTAAAGTACTTTCAAGCAAGAAGACATAATGAAATAATGTCAAAACATTTAATTTAAAATTTATTTATGTCTACTATAAACCAAAAACGCAAGAATAACTGTCAACATTAAAAAAAAAAATCATTGAAAAATCCTAATTAGATATTTTATAACCAAATAGTATTATTTACAACACAATATTCATATTTGAATTTTAAAACGTAGTTGGATTCAATGCATAATTTTCAATTTAGTTAACAAATGGAATTGATAGAAATCTGAACGATGTTCTAGTAATAATGCAATATGTAATCATACATCATGATGAAGTCATCAATTATGAAGTCACTTTTTCGCACGTGAATTCGTTAGACATAAACGTCGAAATTAGTTTACTTAATACAGACGAGTCATCCGTCGCATACAATTGGCATCTGTACGTCTCTGGTACAATCCAAAAGATTCTTATTTTCTCTAAACATTCTCCTTCAACATTAGAAGTTATTTCTGAAACGCCCTGTATAATAGCATATATAATCTTTCGTGTACGTCGCCTTGCCTGGAGTGATATCGACCGGTGTAGTGAGATCAAGTTGATCAAATTAGTGTCCTTCGCGTGCCACTTCTACGCAGTTTTATCGAGTTACAGCGGATGTAACATTACACTGAAAGTGGAAAGATCTGCCTTAGGCTCTCGCACGTAAGCGATCCGACAAAAGTTCTTCTTCGAACGCACCACCGTCGCCGGAAGTTGTTCCAACAATATCGAATCCATTTACCACAATTGAAGAACTTTGCCGAACTTTAATAATAAGGTATGAGTTACGCCGGCCGGGATGTTCCGTACGACCGCTCCTACCGGATGTGTAACTATAGATATCCGTACACATCTATCTCGAGGATGCGGAAGCGGATCTATATGGTATCGCAAAGGGAATAGTATGCGAGTTTGAAACTGTCCTCGTGTCTAAACTTAGCTATGTAAAGCAACTAGCGCCTACGGTGTCCTCTAGTAAATAGTCCCGGACGTTCACGAGCGCAGGCGGTGGGCCATCGGGTTCAATCGGGACTCTACGCTAGAAACTTCTCGGTATAGGTACATAGAATTAGTGTATACGATAGAAACCAACCGATGTCGACTTTCGAGCGAATTCGATAGTATTACAGACTGGTTCTCCCTATATTTGATTCGACTGAAAATGGCGTGACACCGATGTAACAAACTATAGCGTACGTTGTAAAGTCTCTAATTAAATAATATAGTATCTTGTTTTCTAACAACAGTTCTTTTGTTTCTGTTCTAATAAAATAATTGTGTCCGCGCTTATGCCGTGTAACGCAGAAAGTTGGACACTAATAGGAGAATCCTAAAATGCAAATATGAGAATTATCTCAAGAGTACCTTTATGGTGGAAGCTATGCAAAAATGACTGACAATGTTGAAATACGGTGCGAAGCCGACAAGCCAGCTGCACGATAATTGCAATTCTTACAAAAACGTGCCACTTGATTGACACCTTATGTTTATATGTGATTTAGGGTGATTTATAATTCGATACCTCATTTTTTTTTTGTTCGGCTATAGTTTTCGAGATGTTCTAAACTTTTGTGACAGTGGCTAAATTAATGAACAAGGAGATAAAGCAGATGATGGATAAATAAATATTAACAATGGATGATATTCCGAACATGTGATACAAATAATAATTTTTGGCATTAATAATAATATTAATATTATTCCACGTTCTTTGTTTATTAATTTACTCGCGCTCATAAAACTTTCAAGTTAAATAACTTCAAGACTATTGATCCAAATAGAAGTTATTTAGGATTTTAACATATTAAGTATCATTTGAAGTGCACACGGCGTGAAAATATACTATTACTCACAACTATGATTCTATACTCTATAGTTCTAAAATGTATTAAGTGCACCGCAATCGTTCCTACTTACCCACATGAATATTGTATCGATTAAAACAACTACTAATTGTTATATAATGCATTTATTGAAAACAAAATAACTATACATTTAATAACGAAGAAGGTATGGAAACATGACAAAATCTCAAGAACGGTTTGCTATTTTAAAAAACCCTCGAACACGTCGATTTATAATTATCAAAATACACCTTATGATATCAAATTGTTTTTTTTTACCTTCAATTATTTTTAACAGATGACGTCTTCGACATTTTTTTTAAATGACAACCCTATATCTTTTTTAATGAATTTGACAGATCTTTTAATTGTCTTTATGGTAGCATAATATTTTTATGGCCTTACATCAGAAAATTTTCGAGAAAAAGAGAATTGAAGGTGGTGTGCGTTCTTTGGTGAAAGACAAAATTTCGTTTCTGATTAAAATTTTTACCGTATTCACAAGAAAATTGAAAACTTTTAGTTTTTTTATGTGTTCCAGGTATCAACACATTCATTTGGTCAGGGTGAAATCGTCGGGCATGTTTTCTCAGATTGCATACACTGCTATAAGTCTCGTTACATATGGTACACGTTGTATTTTCAGCCATATCATAAGCTAAAATATTATGTTATTGAATTAGAAAAATATATGTGTCCTGCAATTTCTTGCCGTAAATTCAACTTAAAAAAAAAATATTTTTTATATTTCATTTTACTTTTTATTAAGTTTATTAGTATAATTTATAATGGTAGTCCTATATTTTGACTATTATTATGTATTATGCTGATGTACTTACTAGTTTACTCCCTAAGCTTGTCTTTATTTGCTGGAAATATTAAAAAAACGTTGCGTTATTCTAAACCCCTTAGGTAAAACACGCTCGCCGCCCATGCAGCTTTGTTTACATTCGCTTACCTTAGTTCTCACGGCGCCCATCCGTGTCCCTTTATTTATCTGAGATTTATTCTCACATGTTGCAGGATACCTTGCATAATCGTATTCACTACATAAATACGTAAACAGAACGTTAAATCGGAGTTTCAAACAAATTTAAAGTTTATTGCTGACTAAATTGAAATGATTTTGCGTTCCATCAATTAATTAATTGCTATACAAATTAGTAACTTACATGTGTTTTTCTAAATATTCTTAACAAAACACAAATGTCTATGCACAAACTCTAAACACTGGCAAATTTGACAGGTACTCAGTGCTCCGTACTCACCCAGACGGTTGTCGATTACATTTAAATTACAGTCGCTCAATGTCGCCTGAGTTCGTGAATGTCCGGGACTATTTACTAGAGGACACCGTATGCGCTAGTTGTAAAGCAGTGTCGAATCATTGTTAAGGATCAATACCATTTTTTCAGTGCTATTTGAGGAAATGAAATGCATTTTACACTGAATTAGTGGACCACGTCCATGTATGAATTTTAGAGTTAGTTTGATAATGCCGAAAGGCCAAACGCGTCACTAACAAAAATTAGAACAAATAAAGAACAGTGAAGAACAATAAGTTTTATTTTCTACTATAAGGAACCCTGTTCAAACAGCGTATATTTTTCAAAATATGAAGTTACTAGGTCTTCAGGTTTGCTCGCTGTACGTTTGTAAAAATTGCAAAACGTAGTTATAAAATTGTGTAATAATACCTTGATAACCGTAATACTTTTTATATGAATAAATCTAGTTAAATAGGTTCTAAATGGCTTCTTCTGTAACCCTTATATTTTACATCATGCTACCCAGCACACTGTATACCACAGCAATATGAACATACTAATAGCATGATACTCTTTAAATTCCAAATATCACAAAAATTAGTAAAATTAGATATACGATTAAGTGAATATAAATTACAGAGAACTTAAGGGACATTTCAATTAGCAAATAATAGACAGGGTGTTCCATTTAAAAATCTCAAGAAAAAGCCATTTAAAAATGTTTTAAAGCTAGTACATGCTACGATCAGCCGGTAGCATCAAATTTTTCATGACATCAGCAACTAGCTATGAGTTTAGTTATTATGTGACAAAATTTTTACGACAATATCTGCAAAAAAATTTGCATTAACGTAGTTTTCAAGAAAGGCCTGCAATTGTCAATTTTTTGGCAAAGAATTGAATATCTCAGAAACTATTTACTTTCAATGCAAATATCCTGTATAAATGCAAATAATTTTACTTTATTGAAACTAATGAGTCAAACAACTTTTGTATAAAGCATTTTTTTCTTTCTCAAACGATTTGATGACTATCGACCGCCGGGATACTAATAACTCACCCTGTATATGTAAACATCATGATCAACCAATGTTTTTATGCAGAAATAAATTTTTTTGTTCAGTCGTTGCAAAGTTATGAGCCTTCAAACACAGGGCTCAATACTTCTGCAACCGATAGTACAAGTGTCTGTTCTTATGGAAACAATCATCATTAACTTTATTACCGCTATGCTTACTAAAATTACCGAAAAAAAAACTTTTCGCATTAATTTTAATTTGAGTTTCTGGGCATAATCAGTAGGGTAATTAGAAAAAGCGTGGTACCCCGTGGGTAATTACCCAAGGGTCGCCGGATTGGATTTGGTAATTTTTCAGACGAATCAATCGATCCGTCAAGAGTTCGCGTTCAATTAGAGGGCGGAAAGTTAGTTTAGAATAAATTTAATAACGGGGTGGCTGCGACGGAGGCAAACTCTTCAACATTAATTGCTAGTCGGCCACGCCGATCAAAGTGCCACTTACTTTCGCAGTGCGTTAATTGTTAATTTATTCTTAAGTAATTGGATTGTTGAGACCTTCTAAAGTTCTGGATCGAGGATCGATAGATCCCGGTTTGCAGGAGAAACCCTTTTATGTTTCACAAAGGAGTAATTATTGAATTAATTTTCGAATATAACAATTGTTACGAAAGTTTATTATTAGAAATGCTTGAAAAGTTAATAACGAAAAGCGGAGTCCGATCCTGTTCAGTGCAAAAAAATCTTTAAAAATTTAAAAATTTACTTTTTGACATTCCTATAGTTTAAGAAGAGCTGGATCGATTGGTGTTGTTTTTATTAAGATTGAACGTCTATCCAATACTCGTAGTTTCTAGTATTTAGCTGCAATATTTGAGAATCCGAACAATTTGATAATGCAAATCACCTTCGGTCCCAATTAGTTCGGATTATCGACGCTCTACTGCATATCAACCCAATTTCGCGGCTACACGGTTTGGCCAAAATAAGTGATTAATAGCCCTTTTACACCTATGCAATTTTTACCTGCAATCTCAACCATGCGATTTTTCAAAATCGCATGCAATTTTATCACCGTTTGTCGACCGTTTACACCTGTGCAACTTTAATAAATTGCATGGCTTCAGCATCGGTGATTTTGTTTTTTAACAACTGTAACTTCTTTGATTGGCAACAGTGCTACACGCATCAACACGCATAACCTCGTTGTTTTGTTATTTATACATAAACATAACCTTCTTAGCACCAAAACTATCGTTTATATGTATAAGAACCCTTGCTAGTATCGATTGTTGATGCATGTGTTCATATACATATGTGTTAAAACGCCTAACGTCGTCGATTTAGAGGAAATTGCTCTCCGTACCATCATAATTGGAGCTGCGAGTTTGTTGCTAAGACAAAGAACGGAACGGCGTTGGTAGACTAAACCATGGCTTAGCGAAAAGATCGGGGAAATCTACATTTAGTAAATAATGAACTTTGACTTGTATAGTTTGCATAATTTTCTACGAACAGAATGCCTCAATACGTATGGCATACGAGATGAAACATCGATAGGCGATACGTCATTAAATATGCATTTTGTAGCTGGAAACAGAAGTGCTCGTTCAGCCTTATACAACAGTCAGGAGTTTTTAGAATTTTTCAATAGTGTTGAAGGAGCAGTACCTTGGCAAAATGACTTGGCATAAACTAACATTAATTCTGTTATTATCACTATTATTTATAGTATAGTTATTATAGTATATTAAAATCATTATAAATTATTCATTATATTAAATAAAAATACACTTGCTAAAACAATATTATTTTATTTTTAAGAAAAAAATTAAAAAAAGTTAATATACAAAAATAAAAAAATTCTAGTAAACAAAATACAATAGAGGGTTACTCCATATGCTCCTCTTGGCCATCCAACACAATATTAAAAATCGTTCTCTTCACCATTCTTAAAATGCTCGGGTTTGCAATTTTTCTTAATTCGTGTTCGATGGTTTTGGCAAATGACGTTAAATCATCTTCTTGATTTTGTGACTGCACAGGTTTTGTTAGTGCATTGGTTGCAGCGCTAATTAATTCTGTAACCTCTTGGGGTTTAGGGATAAGTTTTGCTCTTTTTGCCATTGGAGTCGTTCTTGAGCCACTGGGCATCGATGACAAAATTTCCGAAGAATTGAAATCTTCAACCGTGCCATCAAATATGAGCTCCGGCTGGCTATCCTCGCTTTCCATAATATATTCCGGTTGTAGCGTGACTTCTGGTAAGTTCGACTCCGACTCCATTGTTGCCTCTGATTCCTGAAGGAATTTTAAATGTTCATAATACCACAATATTGGTGTGTATCTGTCCGACGTGCCGGCACCACTTTTTTCACTAATTTTAATTCTTCCCAACTCCTTAAAAAACTGCGTCCTTAGATTATGTATTTTGTTCTTAATTGCTTCAACTGTGAGGACTTGTGCAGCAGCTAAGGCATTTTCGCCACCAAGTCTCGTATTACATTTAACGCGTCTAGCCATATATTTTTGTTTTTGTACTCTGGCAGAGAAGAACAGTAGAGTACTGGTTGGTTCAATTAGATCTTCAGTAATTGATTTCGACCACACGAATTTATCAATATTTTCTTTCTTATCTTCTTGATTCTCCTTCGACATCTTAACAAACTCGTCTCAAACTAAGCACGAACAAAAACAATTATCGGAGTAGGTTATGCAAGGTTATGTTTCGCTTGGGCCTACGCTACGCGTCTATCAGCAATGGTACCACTACTACATTTATGTTTGCTGGCTTAAGTTCCTAGAAAGTTACTAAAATCGCATGGATTTAGAACTGATTCTAAACCCATGCGATTTTTTCTTATAACCTATATATACAAAAATTGCATAGTGTAAAACGAAAAATCGCATGCGATTTGTCGCATGATTGAGATTGCAGGTTAAAATTGCACAGGTGTAAAAGGGCTATAAGATGTGCAATTTGTAGGGAAATTAATGTAGTTTTAGCACAATCAGCCTTTTTAACTAACTTAAAAATTGGGTTTTACATAAAGTAGCAGGCACCCACGGAAACGATTTGACTGGACTATTTTTCCATAGTATACAGAGTGTTTTCTTATCCGCTTACTCGAGCTAACCTAGAAAAACGCCTTGGGGGATGTGTTGAGGGGGTAAAATTTCCGGGGAGGAAGAAAGTTGATCAAAATTCGTCGCACCGTGTTATAATCCGTTGCAAATCTCGTTAATCTAAAAGTTTTTGTCATTCGGATGAACCTTTGTGAAACTCTGAAAACTGATATCCATTCGGACAGATATATTTTGATAAGGGTCCAGCTTTTAAGTGCCGCATATTACGAGTTGGACAGAATTTAAATTGTTTAAATCTAAGTTATTTATCAAGTAAGGAATGATAGCAGGACAACAGAGCTTCCACGATTTATTCTGCAAGGTTTTTTGTATGCAAAAATGGTGCTACTACCTCGAAAAAAAAAAGCATTTTCTTAATTAATTCTGCGGGTCGTCATTAAGGACTAAACTAAAGACATACACCAACAAAAGTGCTTCATTGTCTAAGAAAATACGAGTTAAAAGTAGTTTTTCGCAGGACAAAATCTCCCCTGGGCATCTCAGAATGGGCGCGCTAAAACGGGCGTATCAAGCTAAGTTATATACGGTTATTGCGCCACCACTTAGGGGTTTATTTAACTTTCTTCCCGGCTTGTATATTTTCTTTTAATTAAAACCTGTAATTGAATCTTCTACCTCCGAAGGAGAAACTCGATGTATATATTGGAACTTTCCTCGTCGCCAAATAATCCTGCTAAAAAGTAATTTCGCCCGGCCCAAAGTGGATTAAACTGGCATGGCATATCGTTTTCATTAGAGTGGATATTGTGTGCAGACACTCACGCTGTAACACAAATTCAATAACATCGAAATGCATAATAGACCAGGGTCGATAATTTTTGAAAAAAAAAATAGTAGTAGGATGTAACCCATTGGAAGAGGAAGAGAATATAACTAAAATGAAAGGAAAAATAATTTACGGGCGATCTGAGGTCGGGAAGTGACAAGTAGTAGTAGGTAGGGAAGTACACATGTTGTATTGCAACCAGAAAAACAATGCAGAAATGCAACGATGTTTTTGAAGGATTCAAGTTTTTTTTCCGATTTGAGTTTTTATCGTTTCTTTGCATTTTTTGAGAACATTTACCATAGTAATGTATATTTTTTTACACCATCAGAAAGTAGAGATTTCAACGAACAAAAAGCCCACCGACTTTTTTTTAAAAAAGCAGATATTTTGACGTGAGAATTTTCGATTGAAAATTAGGGTGCTTTTGCTATATTAAGTCAAAATAAGGTGAAAAAATAAATATTTTGTTTGGGACATAAAAAGGTTTTAAAGTTTTCACCAAATTTCGTGAAAAAATTATTTTTTTGTAAAAAGAAAATAAAAAACCAAAAACTAGGTTATTTGAATTTTTCACATAAATTTTGAGGTTATGTGGAAAAAGTGTAAATACAAAAGTTGTAGATCTTTTTAGAACCTACAACTTTGCCATTTAACTTTTTTCCATAGGACTTGTAGTTTTGCCGGAAATCGAGATAAACCGTTTTTTTACCCTTAAATACTCACCCTCTTCCACTTCCCGACCTCAGATCGCCCGTAAATTATTTTTCCTCTCATTTTTGTTATATTCTCTTCCTTTTCCAATGGGTTTCATTCTACTATTATTTTTTTTCACTTTTTACCATTTTCAAAGGCTTCAGCACTAGTCTATAATCTGCTTTACAGAAAATATTGTGATTTATGTTCATGGGCACCGTTGGAAGATTTTTTGTATGCAATGGAGGACTAGTATGCGAAATAACTTTAATCGACACAGTCATCACATCACATCACATTTTTCTATTACTAATACTAATAACTATATTTTAAATATTCAAATATTTTTAAAACCCCTCTGGTCCGTATGTATCAGCGCCCATGTATATATACTAATTAAAATGCGTGTCCAAAATATCAGCTTTACATTGAATACATTTGATATCGTTTGGGAATAAATATGCGATGTACAAAAAAAATAAACCATGTGGAGATTCAATTAATCTGTTGTTTGAAGTTGGGCTTTGCAAGCTTTACAGTTACAAAACGGATTAATTAGGGTAATATGTACCTAACTAAGTGCTTAACAAATTAACTACTGGCCCCACCAAATTTGCTGTTACTACGCAATAATTATTTGTTTAACTTTGCATTTGAAACTAGCGTATAATATTTCAATTTCAGCGTGCTTATTACAGCGGTAATATTTCCACTGTATACTTGGAAAGTACTCTATTTAGCACGAAATGCATTCAAACATTCCCGCGCAGTTTTATAACATAAATATAGGTACTCGAAACCATATGTAATGATAACAGTAAACTGCACACTACACGTACACGGTATTAAATTTTTTATATATGTATTCAGAATTCAGTATATACGAAGTTCATGCACATTATACCATATAACATCCCTGCAATAATAGCTGCTATTAACCGGTTTTGAGTGTGATTGGTTATAACAATTATTGTTACTAGAATTACATTTGAGTTTTCTTAATTCTCTAACTAAACTTCGAATTATTGTGATTATCTTTTGACGTTTCTTAAAACCCATGAAATGCTTCTTTATTTGTCACAAGGGTGTTTCAACCAATTATCTCATTATTATAGTGGGAATAAATCTCTTGTGATTATTCTCGGGAATAATCACTGTAGCTTTTATTTGCCTAGCAACTGTCAGATACTTGTCAAAATAATTACTTAATTGTGTCAACGCGAAATGGGTGAAAGTCATCGGTTTAGTACCTTTTCTAATGCAGAAATTACAAAAAAGATTTTAGAAACTTTTTCGAAAAATACTCTAATAAGTAATCAGTCTATATGGAGACAATTTAAGACCTTCACCAAAGAAAGAAATTATATTCTGAATCAATCTACTACAACAGCTACTCTGGCATTGATTTTAGAAGATTGGACGGAAATGATTATAAAGAAGCAGTAATAAAGACAATGTGGAATAAAACGGCAAAATTAGTTCAAGAACTTTACTTTAATAAGTATAACAGGTCCTTTGATCCTTTCCATGATATAGAATTCAGAAATGTTCGGAAGGCAAGAGATGCAAAAAGAAAAATTTTACAAAAACATCCTGAAAAGCACAAACAAAGTTCTGTGGCACTTTCTAATACAGAATTATTGCAAATTTTTAACTATTGGGACGAAGATACACCTTGTGGATTGCAAAGAAAGTTTTTTCACGTTGCATCGTATGAAGTAGCTTGGAGGGGAGGAGAAGCTACGAAATGTTTAGTTCATTATTTTAAAAAAGAAACTGTCATAAAAAGATTACTGGCCGCATTGAATACAATCCCATCTTTACAAAAGCTGCACAGGGTAGAGCACAAAGGTGCGCTAATAGTAAATGGTTGACTCCAAACATAAATAACCCAGATATTTGCCTTGTTCGTCTTTTTGAAAAACTAATGAGTGAATGTGAAGAAAATATTAAAACCGAACGCTTGTTTCTTACTCCAAATCCGGCTTGGCAAACTCATGGTTTTTGGTATAAAAACGTTCCTGTGGGAATAAATTCCATTTCAAAATGGATGAAAGAATCCGCAGAAAAAGTAGGTCTAGACACAGTTACTAAAAGAATAACTAACCATTCTGCTAGATCAAGTGCAGTAAGTAACCTTTCAAAAGCTGATGTAGGAGAACAAGAACTAATCAAGGTAACTGGTCATAATTCTGCAAGTTCGATTAAACCATACTTACAATTGAACCAAGAACATCATTCAAATATAATAAATAATCTTAGAGAAAATACGCAGGAGGAAACACTTAATATAACAAGCAATTCCAAATCCTCAATAAATAATGTGTCTCGAAATATTTTTAATAATTGCGTTTTTCATTGTACTAATTTAAATTGTTAATTCTTTTAATATATTCACAATGTGTCAACGATATTTTCATATATTGTAAGTAATAATTAATTAAATTAAATTTTTCAATAATTTTATGATAGTTTTATTGATCTTTTTTATTGTAAAAATTTGTGAATCAAAAAATAATCTAGTCAAATATAACTCGAGAGTTTTTGTTCAAACTTGTTGCCATTTGGCAATAGCCACTCTAGCCCTGCGGGCTCTCGTGACTATTGCCTGGCAACAAGTTTTCAAACAATCTGTCAAATTATTTTCAATTTATTCTCACTCTCTTGTTATATTATTACTGAAAATTTCACTTAATTTTTTAACCACAATAATGTTTTAAAACAAACATTAGTTAATAAACAAAATTTGAACCATAGTCACGAGTTTTATGACCAAGAATACTAACATATTTAGATATTTCTTTTAGCTATCTCGATGTTCATTTATGGTCTATTTCCCGTGCCTTGCAAAAGAATGTTGCAAAGCATTCATTCCAAAAGTCAGAAATGAACAAAACGCTTTTTTTTGACATTTTGTTGTCTCAAAAACAATTCACATTTTCTGACTAAAAGTTCTCATTCTGATTCTACATAAAAAAAAGAAGCTTAAAACACTCGGTTCTCATTTGTTCTATAATTTTTTGTTATTGGACAGATTTTTTAATTTACGATTATGAAATAAAATCCTATACTTGTGAAGCAAGTCATACATTTTGAAAAGGTGCCTAGCAATTTTTAAATTAAAAATTGAACTGTGGAAGAGCTTTCAAGTTTTTAAATTATGTTGTAGAATTTTTACCTTATTATAATTTTTTTAAATAAAAATAAGATGCTTAACATATTGAAACTACTCTAAAAGATTAACCATCAATTTAAATCTGAGTTCTTAAAACTAGGTACTTGTCTCTAATAGGCTATCCACTGATGTCCTATATTTACTTTGTCCTAAACATGAAGCACTAACACTTCACTCACAGTGCTCTGCTTTTTACACATTTCACTAATTCACTACTTCGAAGGATTTAGTTCTTTTTAGTCTTCTCACTAGATTCTGGTTGTCCAGTAGCTGCAGGGCCTCTACGTTGACGTGATGGCTTAGGCGAGATTCATGCTCAGTGGCGAATCTTTTTATTTCTTGGATGACTGGTGGGACACCAAGATCACGGTGCAAGTCATTGTTCCGTATGTACCAAGGAGCGTTAACCATATTCCTTAGTACTTTATTTTGGAAACTCTGGATTCCTTGTATATTAGAGTTTTTCGCGCAACCTCAAAGCTGGATGTCGTATAACCCAATCGGTTTTAGTACTTGGTTGTAAACTTGTAGTTTGTTCTGTACTGACAACTGAGAGTTTCTTCCCAGAAGCCAGTACAGTTCTCTGTATTTGAGGCCAAGGTCTTTTCTTCTTAACGTGTCTCTTCCGCCTTAGTTTTGTATCCAGAGTCATACGCAGTGTTTGCATATGGAACTATGGCGTCGTTAATCTTGACATGAGATTCTTTTGTTTGTAAAGTTAATGTGGACAGATTTCAGTTTGTTGAGGTTGATCTTCCATTTTTTGGTCCATTTATATATTTTATTACTGGCTTGTTGAAGATTCCTAGTAGATTCTCCAATAGTTGTACCCACTGCCATTTTAGCCGTGTCATCTGAGAATGTGACGACTGTTACATTTTCCAGCTGTGTTATGTCAGTTGTATATAGTAGATAGAGAATTGGTCCCAATACACTACCCTGGGGTACCCCAGCTTTTACGTCTTTTAGTTCCGGGTATTCATCGATCTGTTTTATTCTGAATAGTCTATCGGATATATATGATGTTAGCAGCTCGACGTATCGTAAAGGTAGCATACTCTTTAGTTTGTGTATCAATCCGTCGTGCCAAACCTTATCGAAAGCTTGTGTCATATCAAGAAAGTTTGTTGAGTGAATAAGCTTTTCTTCTATATATATTGGTCTATAGTGGAATGCCTTTCTCTAGAACCAATTTGGTGATCAGGAATTAGTTCCTTTCTCTCAATGATAAGTTTCATTCTCTTTAGAAGCAGCTTTTCAAAGAGCTTCGATATCATTGGCAACAGTGATATTGGGCGATATGATTTGGCCTAGGGAATCCAATCCCGCACCAAAACCTCAATCCCGCAAATCCGCGAAATTGCGGGAGGGCAACCAATAAAAATATTCTTTGTGCTCAACCTACTAAATATGCTAATAAAAGTTTTTATGCAATTAAAAACAGAGTATAGTAGCAGGAAGATATTTATCGCATATAGATATAATGCAAAATACAACAGTCGGAATAGTTTAAAAGTTACATTTTACAGTGATTTTTGAAGTATTTTCGGAGAAAAGATAACATATCTAATGTCGAATTTACATAGTGGTTTATTGACTTTTTGTTAGTTTTAAGTGTTTGTAGAGTAATATATTAAGGTCTAGTTTAATGTTAGTATTAGTGTTAGTATTCGTCGTATGTTTAGTATGCCTGGACAAGGGTGTAAAGTTGCAAAAGCCACAGTGGCAAACATAAAATGAGTTTTTAATTTTTTCTCGTTCCCAAAGAATATTGATAGGTAAGAGACAAAACTAAATGTTCACAAAGCTTGTGATTCATCCTTGTCAAGATTTCCCTTATGACTTTGTTAAATTTATGTTTTCGAATGCTGTTATTTTTTACGTTAAAATTTATAAACAGAAATTTAAAAACCAACAAAAGTAGAAGGCAGTTAATTATTTGGCAACACCAATAAAAAAATAAATAAAGTAGCTTCTTTTCCTAAAACATTTGTTTTAAAAGTACTATCAATAAGTATACTACATAAAAATATTGGTTTAAGTATTGTAATCTCTATTTGATGAAAAAAGAAATGTTTCTTCAGTTTGCTGATGTTTGCCGACGTCGGTGGTAAAGTAGGGTAATAATTTCCAATAGGCAACTTTAAACTGGAGGTTTTCTAAATTCGTTATCAATATGATCTGTTACCTTTGTAGTATATATAAGAAATATATAGGTACCTATTTCGGTCTTGATAGTTCCAAACACAAGATGGCGGGAGGTCATAGACTCTGGCAGATGAGTGATTTATTGCTTTCTGGGGCACTATGAAAGACATTTGCGCTTTGATTGCCGAATTCGGAAATATGATATCGAGTCCCGCAAATCCCGCACAGCTAATCCTGCAACGTTGTTCCCGCGAAATCCTTGCGGGATCCAGCATTTGCCGGATTGGATTCCCTAATTTGGCCTCATTCGGTGGTTTGCCTAGTTTTGGTATCATGCTAAGGTTCTGCTGAAATTTCTACGAAAGAAGTTATGTTATAGAATTTTTGCATTGTTATAGTTTGATATAAGAAATGTTTAATTTACGAGTAGACTTATATTATAAATAAGATATAAACTACATGTTTGGGCTATAGTTCTACCACCATTATACTTTTCAATTAATCACATCAATTAAACTAAACACCTTTCGAGCGAAAGCTCAATCTAGCTTTTAATTCAGGTCGTGACCGTTCGGCCATTAAAGGCGATTTCGCTCCCGGATAACTAGGACTATCTTCGTCGGGAATAGGGACTTTTTATACTCCCCATAACGAGAATCACCACTGGGAGTATACGTAGTTAGTGGCAGGCTGCAATAAAAATTAAACGGGCGTGTAGTAAAACCGTGACCGAATTAAGAGAGTCGGGGTGGCCACCGGTGTAGATCGATTCCGGTGAAAATGGTAATAAAGTCGCTGACGATCGGAGTCGACTGGTAATCGGTCACGTTCCGCCCAAACGGACCGAGTGTTTTCAAATACCGAACGGACCGCTGACGGTAGTTCGGTCAATATTTGAACTGCGATACGAGACACACTGACGTCGTGCCATTCGTGGACTGAGTAGGCTCGTTGTTTATCTATCAGCCCCCTAAAACTACTGAAATAACATTACTTTCGTCGGGAGAAAATTCAATTAGTTGGTGTTCGTGTCCGTTAAAGAAAATTGTTTTAGATTAAGACGTTGTTACAGCTAGGCCTACGCTGAAACAATACTGTCTTAAGAAGTTTTTGCAAAGACTCTTTTGAATTGGGTGGCTGATTGTGTTAAATTAAATTCCCTCTGTATTATGGGATTGATATTAACGATTAATAAATGAATTGTAGGCAGTATACGTGAGAAAACTCGTGGGTTTACCGAGCGGCCCATGCAAGAAGTGGGTGCAAAACATGCTTGAAAATATCCGTAAGTGATTTTCCAGTGGGAGGAACGCTTTCGAAGGCATTGTGTTGAAGGGAATGCCGGACCACTTAAAATAATAAGGACGTTTTATATTATATAAATACCATGAAAGAAGAATTTTTGAAAATTTGAGCAAAATTAGGATCTAAATCGGTCTGATTTTGCATTATATGTGACAATAACCAAAGTTGATGGGATAAAAATATTTTTATACACGCCTCGGTCACAAATGAATTGGGTAATAAATTCTGTAAATTGCAACTTTCTACCGATGCTAGTTTACCACACAGAATTTTTGAAACTTGGAATTTGAGCGAATTTAGACTCTCAAACGGTCTGATCTTGCATTATATGTGACAATAACCAAAGTTGATGGGATAAAAATTGTTTTTATACACGCCTCGGTCACAGATGAATTGGGTAATAGATTCGGTAAATTGCAGCTTTCTACTAACGCTAGTTTACCATAAAGAATTTTTGTAACTTGGAATTTGAGCGAAATTATACTCTCAAACGGTCTGATCTTGCATTATATGTGACAATATCCAAAGTTGATGGGATAAAAATTGTTTTTATACACGCCTCGGTCACAGATGAATTGGTTAATAAATTCTGTAAATTTCGGCTTTCTACCAATGCTAGTTTACCATACAGAATTTTTGTAACTTGGAATTTGAGCGAAATTAGACTCTCAAACGGTCTGATTTTGCATTATATGTAACAATATCCAAAGTTGATGGGATAAAAATTGTTTTTATACTCACCTCGGTCACAAATGAATTGGGTAATAAATTCTATAAATTACAGCTTTCTACCAATGCTAGTTTACCATACAGAATTTTTGAAACTTGGAATTTGAGCGAAATTAGACTCTCAAACGGTCTGATCTTGCATTATATGTGACAATATCCAAAGTTGATGGGATAAAAATTGTTTTTATACACGCCTCTGTCACAGATGAATTGGGTAATAGATTCGGTAAATTGCAGCTTTCTACTAACGCTAGTTTACCATACAGAATTTTTGAAACTTGGAATTTGAGCGAAATTAGACTCACAAACGGTCTGATTTTGCATTATATGTAACAATATCCAAAGTTGATGGGATAAAAATTATTTTTATACACGCCTCGGTCACAGATGAATTAGGTAATAAATTCTGTAAATTACGTCTTTCTACCAATGCTAGTTTACCATACAGAATTTTTTAAACTTGGAATTTGAGCGAAATTAGACTCTCAAACGGTCTGATTTTGCATTATATGTAACAATATCCAAAGTTGATGGGATAAAAATTATTTTTATACACGCCTCGGTCACAGATGAATTAGGTAATAAATTCTGTAAATTACGTCTTTCTACCAATGCTAGTTTACCATACAGAATTTTTTAAACTTGGAATTTGAGCGAAATTAGACTCTCAAACGGTCTGATTTTGCATTATATGTGTCAATATCCAAAGTTGATGGGATAAAAATAGTTTTTATACACGCCTCGGTCACAGATGAATTGGGTAATAAATTCTGTACATTACAGCTTTCTACCAATGCTAGTTTACCATACAAAATTTTTTAAACTTGGAATTTGAGCAAAATTAGGCTCTCAAACGGTCTGATTTTGCATTATATGTGACAATATTCAAAGTTGATGGGGTACAAATTATTTTTATACACGCCTCGGTTACAGATGAATTGCATAATAAATTCTGCAAATTACAGCTTTCTACTAATGCTAGTTTACCGTACAGAATTTTTGAAACCTAGGATTTGAGCAAAATTAGGCTCTTAATCGGTCTGATTTTGCATTATATGTGACAATATCCAAAGTTGATGGGATAAAAATTGTTTTTATACACGCCTCGGTCACAGATGAATTGGGTAATAGATTCGGTAAATTGCAGCTTTCTACTAACGCTAGTTTACCATACAGAATTTTTGAAACTTGGAATTTGAGCGAAATTAGACTCACAAACGGTCTGATTTTGCATTATATGTAACAATATCCAAAGTTGATGGGATAAAAATTATTTTTATACACGCCTCGGTCACAGATGAATTAGGTAATAAATTCTGTAAATTACGTCTTTCTACCAATGCTAGTTTACCATACAGAATTTTTTAAACTTGGAATTTGAGCGAAATTAGACTCTCAAACGGTCTGATTTTGCATTATATGTGTCAATATCCAAAGTTGATGGGATAAAAATAGTTTTTATACACGCCTCGGTCACAGATGAATTGGGTAATAAATTCTGTACATTACAGCTTTCTACCAATGCTAGTTTACCATACAAAATTTTTTAAACTTGGAATTTGAGCAAAATTAGGCTCTCAAACGGTCTGATTTTGCATTATATGTGACAATATTCAAAGTTGATGGGGTACAAATTATTTTTATACACGCCTCGGTTACAGATGAATTGCATAATAAATTCTGCAAATTACAGCTTTCTACTAATGCTAGTTTACCGTACAGAATTTTTGAAACCTAGGATTTGAGCAAAATTAGGCTCTTAATCGGTCTGATTTTGCATTATATGTGACAATATCCAAAGTTGATGGGATAAAAATTGTTTTTATACACGCCTCGGTCACAGATGAATTGGGTAATAGATTCGGTAAATTGCAGCTTTCTACTAACGCTAGTTTACCATACAGAATTTTTGAAACTTGGAATTTGAGCGAAATTAGACTCACAAACGGTCTGATTTTGCATTATATGTAACAATATCCAAAGTTGATGGGATAAAAATTATTTTTATACACGCCTCGGTCACAGATGAATTAGGTAATAAATTCTGTAAATTACGTCTTTCTACCAATGCTAGTTTACCATACAGAATTTTTTAAACTTGGAATTTGAGCGAAATTAGACTCTCAAACGGTCTGATTTTGCATTATATGTGTCAATATCCAAAGTTGATGGGATAAAAATAGTTTTTATACACGCCTCGGTCACAGATGAATTGGGTAATAAATTCTGTACATTACAGCTTTCTACCAATGCTAGTTTACCATACAAAATTTTTTAAACTTGGAATTTGAGCAAAATTAGGCTCTCAAACGGTCTGATTTTGCATTATATGTGACAATATTCAAAGTTGATGGGGTACAAATTATTTTTATACACGCCTCGGTTACAGATGAATTGCATAATAAATTCTGCAAATTACAGCTTTCTACTAATGCTAGTTTACCGTACAGAATTTTTGAAACCTAGGATTTGAGCAAAATTAGGCTCTTAATCGGTCTGATTTTGCATTATATGTGACAATATCCAAAGTTGATGGGATAAAAATTGTTTTTATACACGCCTCGGTCACAGATGAATTGGGTAATAGATTCGGTAAATTGCAGCTTTCTACTAACGCTAGTTTACCATACAGAATTTTTGAAACTTGGAATTTGAGCGAAATTAGACTCACAAACGGTCTGATTTTGCATTATATGTAACAATATCCAAAGTTGATGGGATAAAAATTATTTTTATACACGCCTCGGTCACAGATGAATTAGGTAATAAATTCTGTAAATTACGTCTTTCTACCAATGCTAGTTTACCATACAGAATTTTTTAAACTTGGAATTTGAGCGAAATTAGACTCTCAAACGGTCTGATTTTGCATTATATGTGTCAATATCCAAAGTTGATGGGATAAAAATAGTTTTTATACACGCCTCGGTCACAGATGAATTGGGTAATAAATTCTGTACATTACAGCTTTCTACCAATGCTAGTTTACCATACAAAATTTTTTAAACTTGGAATTTGAGCAAAATTAGGCTCTCAAACGGTCTGATTTTGCATTATATGTGACAATATTCAAAGTTGATGGGGTACAAATTATTTTTATACACGCCTCGGTTACAGATGAATTGCATAATAAATTACGTCTTTCTACCAATGCTAGTTTACCATACAGAATTTTTTAAACTTGGAATTTGAGCGAAATTAGACTCTCAAACGGTCTGATTTTGCATTATATGTGTCAATATCCAAAGTTGATGGGATAAAAATAGTTTTTATACACGCCTCGGTCACAGATGAATTGGGTAATAAATTCTGTACATTACAGCTTTCTACCAATGCTAGTTTACCATACAAAATTTTTTAAACTTGGAATTTGAGCAAAATTAGGCTCTCAAACGGTCTGATTTTGCATTATATGTGACAATATTCAAAGTTGATGGGGTACAAATTATTTTTATACACGCCTCGGTTACAGATGAATTGCATAATAAATTCTGCAAATTACAGCTTTCTACTAATGCTAGTTTACCGTACAGAATTTTTGAAACCTAGGATTTGAGCAAAATTAGGCTCTTAATCGGTCTGATTTTGCATTATATGTGACAATATCCAAAGTTGATGGGATAAAAATTGTTTTTATACACGCCTCGGTCACAGATGAATTGTGTAATAAATTCTGTAAATTACAGCTTTCTACCAATGCTAGTTTACCATACAGAATTTTTGTAACTTGGAATTTGAGCGAAATTAGACTCTCAAACGGTCTGATCTTGCATTATATGTGACAATATTCAAAGTTGATGGGGTAAAAATTATTTTTATACACGCCTCGGTTACAGATGAATTGCATAATAAATTCTGCAAATTACAGCTTTCTACTAATGCTAGTTTACCGTACAGAATTTTTGAAACCTAGGATTTGAGCAAAATTAGGCTCTTAATCGGTCTGATTTTGCATTATATCTGACAATATCCAAAGTTGATGGGATAAAAATTGTTTTTATACACGCCTCGGTCACAGATGAATTGTTTAATAAATTCTGTAAATTACAGCTTTCTACCAATGCTAGTTTACCATACAGAATTTTTGTAACTTGGAATTTGAGCAAAATTAGACTCTCAAACGGTCTGATCTTGCATTATATGTGACAATATTCAAAGTTGATGGGGTAAAAATTATTTTTATACACGCCTCGGTTACAGATGAATTGCATAATAAATTCTGCAAATTACAGCTTTCTACTAATGCTAGTTTACCATACAGAATTTTTGAAACCTAGGATTTGAGCAAAATTAGGCTCTTAATCGGTCTGATTTTGCATTATATGTGACAATATCCAAAGTTGATGGGATAAAAATTGTTTTTATACACGCCTCGGTCACAGATGAATTGGGTAATAAATTCTGTAAATTACAGCTTTCTACCAATGCTAGTTTACCATACAGAATTTTTTAAACTTGGAATTTGAGCGAAATTAGACTCACAAACGGTTTGATTTTACATTATATGTGACAATATCCAAAGTTGATGGGATAAAAATTGTTTTTATACACGCCTCGGTCGCAGATGAATTGGGTAATAAATTCTGTAAATTGCAGCTTTCTACTAATGCTAGGTTATCGTACAGAATTTTTGAAACTTTGAATTTGAGCGAAATTTGACTGATTCCGAACAGCAGTTACGAAAAAAAAGTTTTTTGATTTTCCCAACCCATTACATCAGAACCTGTAAGCTTCCTGTAAGCTTCGTGTAAATCCGGCATAACTGTTTGGTCACTTCTTAAGAAAAAAATCCCAAAAAATAAAGATAAAATTAGTTTTCAGTTGGAACAAAATTACGTACCAAACATTATTTAACACTCGACGTAGTTAGCGTTATCTTGTAACGGTCGCTGGCGTAATTAAAGATAACAATCCTTTGTACGGGCGTCCACTATAGAAACGACGAAAAACAAATGCGCCGCGAAGTCCCATAAACCGTATTAAGCCTCAAACTGCCCCCGGTAATTTATGAAACTAGAGACGGATGCGTTTTTTATGCAAAAAAGCGAACGGGCCCGCTTAACAATCATGCAAATCGGTCCCCGATTATATGCAAATCGCACGGGCGTGCCTCTACTCCTTATATAGACCTCCTCCTTTAAGCGGAGGGCACTCCGGCGCTAAAATTACCCTCTACTGTTATGTGTGTGTCATTAATTTAAAAGGGGGGTTGATGGGGGTTCGTGGGGGGTTGGTAAGGGGTGCCGTCTGGTGTCTTTAGGTGCACGCGGCGTCACCAACCATATTTTACATATTTCACCTCTTTTTTAGTCGGAGCGGCTAGCCGGCTTCCCGTTGTCTGCTCTCTTCCGGGCCTATCCCACTTCTGAAATGCATATGCACATATTTTAAAGTGGAACTAGGCAGACCTTCGCGTTCTATATTGCAGAACCCATGTTTACTATGTATATTGTGTACGGTGTGTGCGGATGCAACGTGACGGTCACCGTGAAATACTGATTTCAATAGGATGCCTGTCTACCGCTTTAATCGCACGGTAAATCTCAAACGCGAGGATATTGGGCATGTACAATGTTTCAAGGCGGACTGTGTCCGTTTTAGTGACCCAATGTTGACAATTCAAATGGTTACCAGTGGCCGGACAAAAATGTATGTCTCGCAGTGTTAGAAGTCGCCCAGTTATGAGTGTGCGTAGCGGGCAGGCATGAGTCAATGACGACTTATGTGGTCGATTGAATTGATATCCATAGGCGCGAAGCGGCTGGCGGTCGGTAGTAAACCGAGTGAATTCAATGTTAAATGTTTGTCGTAACTATATGCAACACGTGCCCACTGAAATATTTTACTCATTTCTTGGATATGCATTGAACGATTGTATTACTACATATTTTTCTAAATTATCTTCAGTAAAATTATTTCGCTTAGATGTTAAAATGTCTTTAAACCTTGAAAATGATCTTTCTACATCGCAGCTAGTCACAGGCGCAAAAGAATAAACCAACACCAAATTGGAATATTTTTGAGAAATTCCTTCATCCGTAAATGAATTCGTAGAGATTTGTTTTAAAATATTAAAATCCGGATTTCTATGTACTACCGCATCATTTTTTTTGTAATTCTTTACTGATTGGTGCTTCAATGCTTCGTAACCTTCGTACAGAGATTCAGTCCTTTGAAAACCGCTTGCAAGTTCAACATTTTGTTGTTCTAGAAACTTTATGGTTGGCAATACTTGCCCAAAATTTGTATCAATAAATTTTAATTGTTCATGCAAATCTTGTACTGATAGTACTTTTTGCAGTCTTTAATATTAACTGCTTCATCAGGCAAATTGAAGACGAAGGGTTTGATGATATCAAAGTTTCTTGCATAAAAGATTGCCGCTTCTAACCATGTACCCCATCTCGTAATAACTGGTTGTGGTGGCAAAGGTAGATTAGGGCCCTTTTCCTTGTAAAGAGACAATCTGGAAGGAGCTTTCAATAATTTTTTTTTGCATGTGCTTATTAGCGTATTCACGTCTGGAAATTCTTCCCGAATAAATTCACAAATTCTATGAATAGCGTGTGCAAAACATGTCAAATGAAGAATATTTGAAAAATGTTGTTTAAGTAATTTTCCAACCTTTAACATAATCGCAGCAGCGTCAGAAACAAACAGTAATACTTTGGTAGCGTCTGTGATTCCTACTTTTTTATGACGTCATTTACTATTGTACATATCTCTTCAGCTTTGACGGTACAGCGAACCTGAGTAGATATTAAATAGGGTTTATATAAGTCTTGCGGGTCCAACAATCCGACGACGACGTTGACCACACATCTACCCTTCATATCCGTAGTTTCATCTGCAGAAACTATGGATAGTTTTGACTTTATTGTAGAAATTGTTTTGTCATATTGCCCTTGTACGTAATATTTTCTAATTGTGGATTCATCGGGTCAGTATACTTCTTGATAATTTTTTTAAAAACGGGATTATTAATTTTTGTGAAAGGTATGTTAGCAGAAATAAATGTTTCACATAAATCATCAAAAAAGTTTTTAGTTGACGCTCCTGATACATTTTCCATGTGTTTTTATGTTTTTACATGAGCCCAAAGACATAGTTTATTACGAATAATTAAATTTCGTGAGCAGAAATTGCAAACCACTTCCCCTTTCTTAACGAACGTGAAAGTATTGCCAAACTCAGCTAGCAAACGATTCATTGCAGGATTTTCAAACTAAGTACAACTATAAAATAAAAAAATAATTCAACTCTAAGTATAAAACAGAAGAACAAATTCGAAATGGAAAATAAAAACTGATATTCACACAAAATTTCAAGAAACAACACAATTGAAAGAAACTGCTCAAATTATCTATCGACGAAGCGGAAATTTAAACAAGGCAAGCGACTGTACTCGATCAACGCCAAAGCAGGTGTACTGGTATGTACACCATGAGCCGAAGCGAGACCGGCTAGCCGCTCGCGTGCCCACCAGCACGTGTCCCATGCACGACACTGGAAAATATACATTTTTGTCCGGCCACTGGTTATTACAAGTTTCCTGATGGTATAAGCTGAAGTTCATAAACGATAGATGGTATAGCTTTCAGTGATGAGATTATAAAGTTGGAGGCACAGTTGATATAACTCAATGTGTATTAATTTACCGGTTGTAATTCGGTTTAGTACGGTATGAACGTCCAGTGCCCACAGGGTCTGATTATGACGCACCAACACTTGTGCAGGCCGTTTGCTTTAGAACGTAAATTCTCGTGAATATTACACAACGTCGGGGGAGATTTGTTGCAATGCTCCACTATTAATAGGATTCGGTCAGTTAGACTTGAATGGCGTAAGCCCTAAACAGCTGTATCTAATGATGCTTGAATTTATTATACACAAGAGGGATAGTTGCTTACTAATCTGACTGTTTTGGCTTCATTTAACTACTTTGAAATGTCATTACCTCCAAATCATTCCGACTAAAAAAAGTTCAATTATATCAGCGTAATCAGCGTCAACGAAAACCAATTTTTACAAGTTGGGTTTAGTGGCGTTTACATTATTGACATGATAATGTGCGTGAATTACACTGGGGAATATTTTGAAACGTTTTGTATGTGACGTTTCTTTGAAGTAAAGTGTACGCTCCCGCGCAAAGATGCGAATTAGTATTTTGTTATAATATTCAACTGAAGTGTTTATAATGTTAAGCGATTAAATTTTGTATATATTTAAAATATTCTCGCTTTAGTTTTTATACATATAAAGGGTTTTTATGTAGGTTATATTCATCATTGCTGAATTAATGTTCAAGAGCTGAAAGTTTTCAAATAATTTACTGCTTTTCCGGCTTTTGTGATTATGATATTTTTATTTTTATGTCATTGACGCGTGATTAGCCGTAAGTCTTTTGCATGAAATACAAAACTTTTATGTTATTGCTTTTAGAGTATTTTAGAACTAAAATAAACATCTTTTTTTATTGAATGGAAATTATGACGGGTTGGTTTCACTTGTCTGACGGTCAGGTCGAAAAAAGCGGGAGCACACAATGTATTCCGGGTTTAGGCTGATATTAGAAATGCTCTTCATTTAGAAATTCCATAAAAAATAAAATGGAACACTTGGTTTGAAATGATGTGACATACTCAAAAAAACGTTGATTTCAGCTCCGATTCAATCGTTGCAATAACAAACAAAAGATGTAAGTAACATTCGTAACAACATAAGAACAAGTGTGATATATCATAATTTAATCTGACGAAAAGACCACATAAAATGTTACAATCAAAGATGCTGCCGTTAACAAAACCGAAAGTTGGCAATGGTTTCTCCGTAATCTTTAAACTCAAGTACTGGCCCAATTAGATTTCTCGTGCCGGTTACAAACGTCCAATTTATATTATTTTTATATTAGCTATTTTTTAGTAAAAACTAAAACAAATAACTAAAATTTATAATAAAAACATACAAAATTTTACCCTGTAGACGATAAAAAATCACCCTGTATACAATGTTATAAAATCTCTACTGTCCATTTTTATCAAAACACACAAATGTAATTGCCTATTGATTTTAACACACCTATAATTTCTCATTAAATTGACCCGATATTATCAGAAATCAGGGTAGTTTAAAACACTTTGTTTTAAAACTGTGTTTTAGAGAGCTGTATGCTGGTCTTTAAGATTTGTATGCATAGATCAATTAAAAAAAAACAATCAAAAATTATATAAATTTTGTATTTATTGGTCAAATAAAAAGTTTTTCATAAAATATAGTAATACAAGAGCAGTGGTAGCAAGTAAAGTAAGGAATGAAAAGTTGTCGATCAAAATACTTTTAACATATTTACAACAAATTGTATTCCTTGTTTAAAACATGGTTTTTTTGCGTGTGATTTAAACGTTTTTATAATAACCCTGTCAGAAATGCTGCCCAGCCGAACATAAAGCAACATAACATCGGATTGAAACGTTCTGTTCTTGCAAATTTATGGTTTTAATCTTCGTAATACAAGCACTCCTTTTTATTTAAAGAGATAATTGAATTGACTAAATAATATTAGAAAAACGAGTAATTAAAAATGTGTACCGCTTTTTATGGCCCACAATAATGACCAAACTGTACGGAAACTTACGTATTTACAATGCAAAATCATCTTACTTGAGTAATGTGCTTACGCCTCATGTCTTTAAGAGCTACTGCAGCGCTCTTCTGCCAAGGGGCCTCCACAGCTTTTCTGCCCAGGGGCCCCCACAGTCCTAAATCCGACGCTGACTGGTTCAAAAATTTTTCATGTTATCACCGCGCGCCATCGTGCACACCATTAACAAGAAATGCTGCCGAGAGTTATGTGTACATGATGCAGACATTATGACTAGTGACTTGAAAGAGCGAGGCTTAAGCTTTATTTTGATGTACTTTTTAAGATTCTAGCACATCGCGTCCGTAAGTTATATATTCTCAAATTTGGCTAAAAACACTATTTCTTTATACTTTGACTTCATTTTTTTCGAAAACCTGACGTGCTGGCCAACTTCTGACCTCGGATTTGCATTCAGCGTAAAAAACTGTAACAAAACTGTGTAGCCACATCCCCGCCACAAAATTGATGTTCCCCAGTGTTATAGGCAGTACTCATGAGAAAATCGCTATTTTTTCGAGTGTATTATGCAAGGAGTGGGGAATAAAACATGCTTGAAAACATCCGTGAGTGGTTTTCCAGTAGGAGGGACCTTTTCGGAGGTATTATTTTGAAGGGAATATCGGGCCACTTTCGTTTTGTCGAATCAGTCGGGAGAAATTGGAAAAATCATTATATTTTAGAGAGGAGAAAATGTATTGTCGACGAATTCCACATCGACAGACGATGGGAAGAAAATAAATAATAAGGACGTTCTATATTATGTGAATAACATGAAAGGAGAACGTTCTGAAAAGGTATTTTTCAGGAATGCCAATTACTCCTAACAAAGATGAAGCTGAAAGAATATTAGATACCTAACTAGAATGTTATGAATGCACATTTTTTATTTGTTAAGAGTAAATGTTAGTCACCGGCCTCAAAAGTTCGACGAAACTGAGGCGCGAGAGTAGGGAAAAAGCCGCGCCCACTGTACACTCCGCAGAAAATGCAAGCAACGCACTGATTAGATGAGGGGAACTGCGGTATCGTTCTTTGGCGGGGAAGATCAAAGGGGCCGTGCGGTGTCGACTGGCGCCGAACCGTTTCCTAATAATTTTGTGTATGTGACTATCGCATGTTCTGAAATGCTTTTCTTGTATATTTTAAATACAAATACAATTCCACAAAACAATACAGTGATACAAATTAATTAATTGCTTAATTATAACATTCCTATTTTACTACTAACTATGGTTGAACATTTTACCTTTTGGATGTTGAAAAAAATTGTAGTTTTGGTAAAACGGACAGCTTTTCTTACATAAATCATGTATTGCTTTACATTTATTATTAGAATTAGTAACTAATTATCAGCTAGCTCCGAAGAAGCGAACAGCATGGTTCGCGAAGACAGTAATTATGAATTTTTACTCACGGCATAAACCGGTAACTATTTATCATCTAAATTTAAATGACTCTCGCCGTGAAAGCATTCGTGCTCAGATACTTATTTAAATCCATTTAACGTTTTCTTTGTGCATCAATAATCTCGAATGTCTCGTTCGTACTTAGCAGAGATCGATACTTTCAGGTAAAACACACCTCATATAAAAATTCAAATTTTTATCGGGTGACGCAAGTAGGTGTTAGTAAATATAATATTCCTATTTTAATTCTAGATACAGTTGGATACTGCATTTTGAAATTTTACTCAAAATTATTATTGCTATGTATAGACTTGGTATACGTACTTCAATTTCATATGTAGGTATGAGAAAAAATAGCGATTTCGATAAAACAGGCAGCTTTGTGTATAAGTCATTTATTATATATTATATAGATACATGTTCAAATATTTTACACCTTTATAAAAGTTTTTTGCCATGTATGGTAATCCGGCACGCTTACACCTATAAGAGAGTATTGCCCAAATTAACTAGCGAAGTTATTTAGCGAAGAATTACACTACACGTATAATATCTGCATATACACTTACCGCAGGTACTCTCGCAAGTTATTAGTTTTCGAACTAAAGCCAACCATCCTACATAAATTGCGATTGCCCTGAATGCATTGCCAAGCGACAAGTGTTTGGTATTAATATTATTTGCTAAATCTAAATACCAATATATTTGAAATTCTATGACGAAAAATAAATGACTGATTAAAAATTAAATTACTTGCATTTCCTTAGTAATAATTTATTTAACTCCTATTAATTATTTAGTAGTTGTAACATTGTAAGTAGGTATTGCGGTTGTTGATTATTCTTCGTTCCGTGTGTCGTACGAGGACTGCACTATAAACCCTCGCGGGAACATGCGCTTCTAATTTATAACTCGCTCTTTGCTGTCTGCGTAGAGGCCATCAGGACGGCAAAAAATTATTTCTCATATTCGGTTTCTAGCCTATTTTGGTCGAAGTTCAACAATTCATGTTAATCACATACACTTACGCAAGAACATGCTGTCCTAATTTATAAGCGAGTCGTTGCTATCTACGTAGCACCAGCACGGTAAAATTTATTTTTCGTATGGCTTTCGTTTGCCGGGCGCGGCGCCGCTACACCTCCCGTGTCAACATGCGATCAATATTTTTGTTAGGCCGAAATTGCTCAATATTTGTGATTCCCCTGGCTACGTATTCATGCTGCTGCTTCAGACTGTACCATTTGAATTTGATTGGTCGAAGAAAATGATGTGGTGTTTATCCAACAGATGGCTGCACCGTACGACTATAAAATATGTTATTCTCGTCTCATTCACATGTTCAAAAAAGCAACGGTTAAATCATTACAACATTCATATTTTGTTGTAATTCTTTTTACACAAGTTCATGAAGGCTCAATACAAAATGTTATAATATTGCTTTTTTGATGTTTGGTTCGGATTTGGAAAAAAAAATAACCAAACAAAAATACTTTGTATGGCTTATAATACCAACAATAAGGGATAATTGGGTTTGTTGTGGTTTGATTGTGAGCGTTCGTTTGAGTAGAATATTTACAATTCGCCCTTTTTGAGCGTTTGATTGCGTAATGTACATACTGATCCCTTTTTGGTAGCCGCAGGGTTTTCAGATATTGCTAAGGTCCGCGGTACGTATATAAGCTGGACAACTAAACGCCCGAAGCGCTGAATTTAGGATGCCATACACGGTAGGGGACCTTTTCAGTATTTTAGCATTTATTATACAAGAGAAGTTAATTAAATATTTTACCTTTAGTTGACCGGTAAAATAAGCCAATGTATGTAGATAAAAGCTGTAATTAATTATGTTTATTACTTTAATAATATTAATGACAACACTGTGTTACAGTGAAGATATACTTCACGAGACATAGTGTAAGTTGTTGAGCTGGTATAACTCTGTTTTTTTGGTACTTGCATGTGTATAAGAATGCAGAACTCCGTCAGTTTGCAATCGATTTCCAAAATAAAAGAATGCAATTGAAAGAGGGAACACAGACCATTATAAGGATGTACTATTCGGTCAGATCCAAAAAGTCGAAAAGTTATGGATACTTAAATTCAGAAGTTTCTGAACTTTAACAACAGTTTGGTGACCTGTTTCAATCCATATTATGTTATTTCTATTTTTTTATTAAAAGCCCATTTGAATTTGCGTGTAATACGAGTTTGCTTATTTGAATCGGTTGAAATTTGACTGAGTTATCGAAGTTTAATCACCGTCTTAACATTCACACCAGGCAGAAAGTCTATACCTACGGCCCGACCGTAATAAATCCGTACTCTTACAACCACTAAATAATTAATAGGAGTTAAATAAATTATTACTAAGGAAATACAAGTAATTTAATTTTTAATCAGTCATTTATTTTTCGTCATAGAATTTCAAATATATTGGTATTTAGATTTAGAAAATAATATTAATACCAAACACTTGTCGCTTGGCAATGCATTCAGGGCAATCGCAACCTATGTAGGATAGTTGGCTTTAGTTCTACTTGTTGTACAACAGACGTAGAACAGACGCTAGAAATATGGGCAAATTAAAAAATCAGCTGCCTTTATGTGGCCCGCTTTCTAAGAAAACTAATAACTTGCGAGAGTACCTGCGGTAAGTGTATATGTAGATATTATACGTGTAGTGTAATTCTTCGCTAATTAACTTCGCTCGTTAATTTGGGCAATACTTTCTTATAGGCGTAAGCGTGCCGGATTACCATATATGGCAAGAAACTTTTATAAAGGTGTAAAATATTTGAACATGTATCTATATAATATATAATAAATGACTTGTACATATACATAAAGCTGCCTGGTTTATCGAAATCGCTATTTTTTCTCATACCTACAATTGAAATTGAAGTACGTATACTACCAAGTCTATACATAGCAATAATAATTTTGAGTAAAATTTCAAAATGCAGTATCCAACTGTATCTAGAATTAAAATAGGAATATTATATTTACTAACACCTACTTGCGTCAGCCGATAAAAATTTGAATTTTTATATGAGGTATGTTTGTTTTGTAGTGTGATGAAATTTCAGCCTATTCTAATAAACAAACGCGTATTAGACGCAAATCTAAATGGTCTTTCATTAAAAAAAATAGCAAAAAATATTATGGATTCAAACTGGTCATAAAATTGTTGTTAAAGTTGAAAAGCAAAACTGAAAATAATTGGAAAGTTCTGAACTAGAGCGTCCATAACTTTTCGATTTGTTATTGGATCTGACCGAACAGAGCATTTTTATAATGGTCTATGCTTCCTCTTTCATTTGCATTTTGGAAATCGAATAGAAAATGGCGGACTTATGAATTTTTATACAAGTACCCATCAGCAACTACCGCTATGTCTCCGGAAAAGTATAGTTCATGCTTGAAAATGTCAAACTTACTAACGTCAAAACTTGACATCTTCCCGACATGTCTGACTATGGTTAACCCTACCTCCTGTAATCTGAATACGCTGAAGACTAATGACCATCCAATACTATGATGGTAAATCAACTCTACTTCCTGCTGGGCTTCTCGTTTATTGCAAATGGAGATATTCATATACGACAACTCATGGTGGGTGGGCGCGATTGTGACATCATGTACCATCCATACTACGTCACCCTGTACAAACTAGATGGCTACACACAGATCTGCGGAGGCTCCCTTCTAAACCTTAGTTATGTCTTAACAGCAGCCCATTGTTGCATGGGAAATAACAGCTTATTAATCAGAACTGGCCAAAGCAACAGGGAACCAGAATATGAGCAGGTCGGTTTGAGTAAAGAATTCCACATTCATTCAAAATTTAACCAGACAACGCTGAAATTTGATGTATGTGTCCTGAAAACAAAGCACCCTTTTATGAGGACATCTCGCACTGCGCCAGTTAAGCTAGCCAGTGAGGAACAAGTCTCCGACATAGTTGCTAGAGGTATGATCATTAACTATAGTCTTTTTAATAACTAGGAGGAATAAAACCAGACACCAGATTCACACTAGGAAAAAGTTGAGAGAACATTACCAGAAGTGTCACCAGATATTTTTGCGGTTAAATTTGAACAAGAACGGTGAAAATTTTAACGAATTTTTCGCTAGAAAGTCTTAATACGTGTCTAAATAGTTCAAAATAAAATCTGTAAAAAATATACATTATAAAAAGATTGCTGGTGGGCATATCAGTATAAAGCCACGTTCATTCGTGTTTGTAGCACGACTCACGCTCCTTCGTGTCTGTACTCACTTGAAATTAATTTTCTTGATATTGGTATAAAGTGACGAACGAGACATTGTCGGAAGTTCTGACTTCTGGATGACTTTTAATTTCGTTCAAAATTTTGTTCATCGTCGGAATTTTAATTTTATATAAAAAAAACCATGTATTATTCGCCGTATAGCATGTTTATCAATGTCGTCAACATTTGTTGCCGTTGACGGTCTGCCTCCCCCACTTCTGGGGCTGCGTATCTCTCCGGTCTCCTTGTACTCTTTTATTGCGCGGTACACAGTGGATCCTGCTACCCCTATAAATAAAGCAAAATAAAACTGTGTAATTTAGATTGATATTTTAAAGACAATACAAATCAAATTAAAATTTAATGAAACCTGTGATTTTAAATTTGCCCGGTGTAAAACCGTCTGGGATCCAGCCAATCACAGGCGAGGTCGTCGTAGTAACACGTTTGAAAAGTTCTTCCTAGTTATTAAATGGACTATAATGATAAAACCAGTCAAAATTAATACAATTTTTAGGTTGTCCTAAGGGGAAGGTTATGGGATTTGGTATACATAATGAGAATGTACCTGAGGATACTGTCGTTATCTATCAGGCTGGTAGTGAGAAACTTCATTGTGCTAACTTTGAAGTTATGCCTTCTTGTACTTGCAATTCTCTGTTTGATAACTACAATCTATGTAATGTGTTATGCGCGAGGACCATTGGTGATAGAAATTTTAGGTTTGGAGATACAGGTGGTCCTTTGATGTGCGGTGTGCTACAGATTGGTGTTGCTTCTTTTCTGCCAAAGCCTGTATACACCGAGCAGTACTCTATGTTTGCAATACTCGACCAAGAGTTTAGAGAAGATGTAATCGGTGGTACCCAAAGGATAAGTTGTTATTCTTTTATGGGATATATTATCCTGTGGGGTCTCTTATTGGTGATTGATGTTATTGTAAATTATACAGAATGAATTACAGCTATATTTTAATCATATGTTTCACTTATATTAAGATTTTATGTTTATATATAATTTATTTATTTTTTTTAATTTTCAATAATTTATAAATAAGTGGATGATGACATTATTTATGCTTTGCCTTTTTTAACACCGCTTTTAGTAACTTCTTTCTAAGATTCGTCACATTGGTATCAAATGCCACATGACAAATGTAAATACACAACCACAAACTGCCTTTTTAGAATCACTTGCAATCGCATAAATTGAAAAATATCTATGTTCTATACATATTTAAATATACGTGTAGCATGCTATAGTATTGCCAAAGGGTTGGGGCTTCTTAGTCTGTAAAAACATTTAGGACCATATTTAAGAATTCAGACTTCAAAATTTCCAGATTCTTGCAGTTCATGGGTACCGTTTTGGAGTTTTTCGTTTAACAATAGCGTTCATTCAGAAACAAAATACACACCTTATGAATTAGTATTTGGAAAAAGTTGCGTATTACCAAGTAATATTATTAGCAAACATCAACCTATCTACAACTTTGATAATTATTCTAACGAGTTAAATAATAAAATATTATTCGTTTTCAATTAAATATACGTGAAAAAAATGGAAATGAGTTGAAATCCTATTTTTTGGGAAATTGGGGAGATACATTTCTTTTTAAAAAATTAAATTTCCTAAAGTCAACAAATTTTATTAATCACATTTATTTCTCCATTTCTTATTCTGATTTCCTACCACTGTGTGTCACAAGATAATGTTGATTTGTTGCTGTCTGGAAACCCTGTTCTCTAATTTGATGAAATGTTGAAAAAAAAATGTTTACAGAAATGGCATTAGTTTAAACAAATGTGGGTTTATTAGATAATACAGACTAGAAATCGCGAACATGAAATTCAATTTTACATATAAACTTACTTTTCTACCATACATCATTAGAAAAATAGGTGAAAATGAATTATAGATTATAGAAGACCATTTTGACCATTTTGAACTCAAAAAACAGAATTCAGACGGATTTTTGAGAAAAACGTATCATTTAAACAAATAGAATTTGTTTAAACAAATGGAAATTAACTGACAAATGTCTATAAACATTCCACAAGACTTATAGTAATGATTTCTATGAGAAAAAAGATAATGAAATGATTAGAACGGTCAATTCTCAGTAATAATATAACAAGAGAGTGAGAATAAATTGAAAATAATTTGACAGATTGTTTGAAAACTTGTTGCCAGAACTTGTTTGGCTATTGCCAAATGGCAACAAGTTTGAACCAAATCTGTCAAATTATTTTCTAATTTATGGAACTCTCGAGTTATATTTGACTAGATTATTTTTTGATTCACAAATTTTTACAATAAAAAAGATCAATAAAACTATCATAAAATTATTGAAAAATTTAATTTAATTAATTATTACTTACAATATATGAAAATATCGTTGACACATTGTGAATATATTAAAAGAATTAACAATTTAAATTAGTACAATGAAAAACGCAATTATTAAAAATATTTCGAGACTCATTATTTATTGAGGATTTGGAATTGCTTGTTATATTAAGTGTTTCCTCCTGCGTATTTTCTCTAAGATTATTTATTATATTTGAATGATGTTCTTGGTTCAATTGTAAGTATGGTTTAATCGAACTTGCAGAATTATGACCAGTGACCTTGATTAGTTCTTGTTCTCCTACACCAGCTTTTGAAAGGTTACTTACTGCACTTGATCTGGCAGAATGGTTAGTTATTTTTTAGTAACTGTGTCTAGACCTACTTTTTTCTGCGGATTCTTTCATCCATTTTGAAATGGAATTTATTCCCACAGGAACGTTTTTATACCAAAAACCATGAGTTTGCCAAGCCGGATTTGGAGTAAGAAACAAGCGTTCGGTTTTAATATTTTCTTCACGTTTACTCATTAGTTTTTCAAAAAGACGAACAGGGCAAATATCTGGGTTATTTATGTTTGGAGTCAACCATTTACTATTAGCGCACCTTTGTGCTCCACCCTGTGCAGTTTTTGTAAAGATGGGATTGTATTCAATGCGGCCAGTATTTTATCTTTTTATGTCGGTTTCTTTTTTAAAATAATGAACTAAACATTTCGTAGCTTCTCCTCCCCTCCAAGCTAGTTCATACGATGCAACGTGAAAAAACTTTCTTTGCAATCCACAAGATGTATCTTCGTCCCAATAGTTAAAAATTTGCAACCATTCTGTATTAGAAAGTGCCACAGAACTTTGTTTGTGGTTTTCAGGATGTTTTTGTAAAATTTTTCTTTTTGCATCTCTTGCATTCCGAGCATTTCTGAATTCTATATCATGGAAAGGATCAAAGGACCTGTTATACTTATTAAAGTAAAGTTCTTGAACTAATTTTGCCGTTTTATTCCACATTGTCTTTATTACTGCTTCTTTATAATCATTTCCGGCTTTTCTTTTCATGTTATAAGCCCAATTTTTTAAAATCAATGCCAGAGTAGCTGTTGTAGTAGATTGATCCAGAATATAATTTCTTTCTTTGGTGAAGGTCTTAAATTGTCTCCATATAGACTGATTACTTATTAGAGTATTTTTCGAAGTAGTTTCTAAAATCTTTTTTGTAATTTCTGCATTAGAAAAGGTACTAAACCGATGACTTTCACCCATTTCGCGTTGACACAATTAAGTAATTATTTTGACAAGTATCTGACAGTTGCTAGGCAAATAAAAGCTACAGTGATTATTCCCGAGAATAACCACAAGAGATTTATTCCCACTATAATAATGACATAATTGGTTGAAACTTACCCTTGTGACAAATAAAGAAGCATTTCATTGGTTTTAAGAAACGTCAAAAAATAATCTGAAAAATGTAATTTTTTTCATTTGGGTAGTTTTCAGGGCACTGTGGGGTAGATTGGGGGCGTCAAATACATATGTATATAAATGGTCAAATTCTTCCTTAGAAAGTCCTCTACAAGTCCTATAACTTTAACATAAGTTTTCCCAAACCCTGAACAATTATTCGAAAAATACCAAAAAAATGTCTTCTTCTCATGTAAATTTGAGGTCTCGAAAGGCAAAGTGAATTGAAACCTGTGGTATTAGTCAAAATGTAAACAAACTACAATACAAATCAAGCTCAATCTCAATCAACGCTATTTTATAATCCCAACTGAACAAATCACAATTCACAGCCTCCGCGATAGAAGAAGAGGCAATCGATATTCAGTTTGAGAACTTTCCAAATTTAAAGTATCCGACGGAACGTCCGCGTCGTGCACAGTTTTATGAATTCCCAAATGCGGAAAGTTATTATTACCGAAGTTGAGCAGTGCTCAACGCGCTATGCTTCCGTCGTACCAGTGAGCCAGGCTACTAATGCATCCCCAAGCTGCAAATTCAGTTTTGTTTCGCGAGACGAACAAAAGATGTCGCCCTCCACCTACATTACATCCCAGCAACTACCTCTCGCCGAACCGTTACTGTTTTACAGCAGGAAATGAATATTCATAATAATATGTAGTATTGTTTGGCGCTTCGTATTGCTAGATAGTGTTGTAGAACGGTTGGCTATTTATTTCCCTGGTCGTAACGTAAGTTTTAAGCTTAGAGCGGATGTAATTTCATATTTATGCGTTTCGGTTTCATAGGCGACACAGCGGCGAATAAAGTCAACTTAATTTTATATTTATTATGGTTTCATTGCGACGTAATCAAGTTTTCTGAATGTGAATATTTTATGTCTATGTCTAGGTTAAGAAATGATATAATGCGAGACATCGTTCCCTCTGCGATGTTAGATTCCGTAGGTATAAAAAATTACAAAATTTATTTAAAACCTAATACACAAATTTGTGATCTGTCAAAAAATTTTATACTTCCCTTTCAACAAAAAATCTGGATACAAACTTACATATCAATATATACAGGGTCCTGCAGCTCAGCTCCCGTCTTCTGTAGCTCAGTTATTAATTAAGCTAAGAGTTTGACATTTTGCAAGCTTACCCTGTACTTCAAGGTACATTTCAAGTAATTAGTTTCGTTTATACAGGCTGTCCCAAAAATGTGCAATGCCAACGTGATATATTTTTTTAAATTGCATGCTATATATTTTTTTACACATTTGGAAGCCTGTTATGGTTGCCTACATACCACCAAAATTTTATTGAAATCGGTTGAGTGACTGCAGCCCAAAAAAATATAAACAAAAAAAAATTGATTTTGCATCGTTGGCCTTAAAAATCAATAAAACCCACAAATTGCACCTCGTTAATAAAATTTTGCGACGTCCTTATTAAGTTAGATCTAGTAGTCTCGTTAACCAAGTGTCATAGATCCAAATTATACAGGATGACCAAAATCTAGTGTCAAACTTGTCAAACTTCAAAGCGTGTTATTGTTCTTATTTTAAATTGGAACCCGTACATTTTTTTAGGTGAAACGATGCACAATTAAAAAATAAACATTGTTTCTAAATACAACCCCATCACAATTCCCAATATTTTAAAAGTTATTCGCCGAAAACTCATTTTTCAACGTTTCCAACGGCAATTGTAGGTAATAAATATCGTACATGGCGTTGAAAAACAATTTATTTCATAAAATATAACGCTGAGAGATATTTTAGATTTGAGTGTACTTAATTAAGTAGTTCCCGCCCATGCTTTCAATCATTACATTCATCCAGTGCGATTTTTTCACTATAAGTTGCACTTATTTTTAAGATAAGATAACGAGAAATTTTTAGAACTGTTTGTCCTTTGTTTTCTTTTGTATCTAGATTTGGGTGATGATGTGACTGTCTCGCGAAACGCGTACCAAGTAATATTACTAAAAGCTGCGTACAAACTAAAGAGGCTTTTATTTATTTAATTTAGTTGAAAATAATGTTTAAAATATGTTATTACCAGCGCTACAACAACAAATAATTTCGCACCGAAACTCGTGTAACATGGAGACCGCGGACAAGCCAGTATTAATCCCATGCCAGTTTATTGTTCTCGATAGTTGGCAACAGTTCGTAACGACGTTTCTCAATTATACAAACACGAGGTTTGCCACGGACCACGTTCACGTACGTAGGAGCACACACACACATCAATACATGCACGCTGAAGCTCGATCGAGACTATCCACTAATCATGAACAACATCGAATTGAAATTTGAAGCCTCGAAACTTTGCAATTTCAACGGCAACTTTGTATTGGATAGCAACGTAGAACAGTCGCGGAGAACCACGCTTGTTACCGCGTTGTGGCGGTTTCTTCGCAACGGGTATTTTGGTCTGTGGTTTTCGGTTTAGTTTGTGTAGTAAACTTTGTAATAATTGGCACAATTAATGCCCCCTCAATGATGATGTGCACCGCGTATTGTAGGTTAGTGTATGTGGAACGGTGCTCAGCTATCCTTGGTAGTTAGTAGTTACTACCCGGTACTAAAGTTATCATAAAAAGAGGATGTTTTCTTAAAACTTTAACACCCTGTAGAGTTAACACCCTAATAGTTAATTAACATTTTATTAAGAAACACCCTGTATATAACCCCTTAAAAACATAACCTTCTATGTCAAAGCCGATTTAAGACAAATTGTACCACTTTTTTCAAAGCTAAGTGTATTATTAGGACAGAAACTGAATGCAGTGATTGTAAATATCAAAAAATTTCTACTTACGAATAATTGTTTTACAAAAATTAAAATTGAAAACGCACTGTAATTGGTTCAGTCTCCAGTGACGTCATTCGTTAGTACGCATAGAGCGCGTTTGTGAGGATAGGGTATGGGGAGAGCAATGCTCAGATAACCTGGGTTGGCTGTCTCTCTCTTATATGCAGATAAGCGCCGTATGACGTTAGTCCGCCTATTATGCAGCGCGTCACTCTCACCGTACAATGTAAGCATAACTTTGTAGGTTAGGATAGCCCTAACCTTAACCTGTCAGATCAGATAATACCTGGTTCGAAAATACGATAGATAACTTATTCGAGTCAGTTTTACTTATGTCGAAGTAATCTTCACAACAAAAAACACTTGTATTGGCCGCTATTTATTTCATTTGGATTTCTACGAGCCAACCACTTTCTTCGCAGTTTCAAATCTTGCGGAACAGCTACAAATAGTTTATCCGGAGTTTTTCTTGACGTATTTCTGCATTGTGGATTTATAACACCATTTATAACCCATTTTTATGTAGAAATTGTGAAAACAACACTTCATACAACACAATTACCAAACGGCGACGATGCCGATGCTGACAGACCATATGGGCCGATTTGACATCTACTATCGGGTGACATCACACAACAGAAAGTATCGTTTTGGCGGGAATTTTTGTGATTCAAGTTTTAACGCTGATTTTTATGAAATATTGAGGAAACAATTACAATGCATTTAGAATGTAGAGTGAAGGAATAAACACACTAAGGTGGTTTTCCAATAATAGTCAAATACCCTATTGTAATAATAATTACTGATAGTATATGGAAAATACCATATGAAAATTATCAGCTATTCTACTCTAAGACGGCATATTTGTGCCTATTTTTTGGTGTTTTGTAACAAAGAAACTACAGTTTTTATTTATTTTATATTTTTACTTCATCTTTATTCATGTTTTGAATTGACAAAAATGTATACTAAAACTAAAAAAATACAATAGTTATGAAGCTATATGATAATGTGTATCTACCGTTGCAGGAGGATTGTGGGAAGAGTCGCCACGCTGGAAGCTATACTGTTAATCTGAAACAAACGAAACTAGATAAAATGAGATCGGTATGAATGTCGCTATAGCAGAATTTTATCAAAAAATATTGAAATTTAAAGAAATGGCATGAATCTAAAAAGTCTGATGTGGCCAGGCACATGACTTTATCATACTATATAAAATTAATAGCGTTGATTGTCAACGAATATAGATAGTCAGCCATGGGTTAGTTGGGGCCTTGACATCCAGAGAGCAGGGTTTTCTGCAAGATTCATTCACAAATTATAGCGTTTTCGACTTATACACTTTTATGCACGCACTCGGTGCGAACTGGCTGAGTCCGAGCATAAATAAATAATAATAATAATAATAAACTTTATTTAAATAGGATAATATTTATATTTATTAAAATACAATAAAACTCAAAATACAAACAATACCATAATAATTGCACAGAACGTATTTAACACAGATACATCATCACATATACAGTAAGTTAAGATAACCTACAACAACTCTACAATAAACTTTTTGAGTTCTTTTTTAAACAAATTTAAGCTATTCAATTCTTTGAGAGCGGATGGCAAATAATTATATTGAACAATTCCTGTATGAACCAAGGAATTCATTCCTCTCCGGGTTCTGCTTGGTAACACGTGTATATCATTTCGGCACCTAGTCATATACGAATGTATTTCACTGTTATAACTTATCAAGCTAGTAAGATAGTTTGGTGCCAGGCCCTTAACAATTTTAAAAACAAACACCAACGTCAGTTACTCCACCCGACTTGAAACTGACTGCCAATTGAGTGTACCCAGCATACGAGCCACAGGAGTGTATCGATTGCACCGCAATATTGTACGCATGGCTTTATTCTGCATTCTCTGGAGGGATTGTTTTTGATTGCTATTAAACAGAAACAATATACTCGAACAATGGTCAAAGTGAGGCTGAATTATAGCATTATAGATTTTAATTCTAGTCTGCCTTGATATGGACATTGAAATTCTATAAAAAAAGAACAGTTTTTTTGATATTTTGCGTGTAACGTAGTCAAAATGATGTTTAAATGTTAAACTTCTATCTACAACAAATCCGAAATACTTTATTTTATCAACAAGCTCCAGTCCTTCGGAGTTCATACTAATATTAATGTTTGAAATGTCAAGATGGTTATACCGATAATTAGTTGTGACAATCATAGCATTGGACTTCTTCACATTCACTTTAAGCTTATTATCATAAAAGTATGTGGATAACTTTGACAATTCGCAATTCATTCTATGCAATGCAACATTTAGGTCTTTGTGTTGTATAGCGAATAAAGTGTCATCCGCAAACAAGCTAATGAGGTCAAAATCAGCCGCATATTGGAGATCATTGATGTATGCAATGAATAATAGCGGACCCAGCACACTACCCTGTGGGACTCCAGTGTCTACACTCCTCTCTTGTGACCGTACATTTCCAATTTGAGTAACTTGTCTACGATTGACCAAATAATTCGCAAACCACCTGAGCGCCAGACCATTTATGCCAAGATATTTAAGTTTCTTTAGTAATATATTTCGCTCTATTGTTTCAAATGCTCGCTGTAAGTCAAGTACAACAACTACGGTGTACAAATTATTATCAACATTGTTGTTTAATTTCGTCAATACAAACTGTAAAGCAGTCTCACAAGAAAATGTTTTACGAAAACCCGATTGGTTTTCCATATAAAGTAAAAAGATTATCCTGAAAATAATCAGCGATCTGATGATTGTACTTAGCTTCAATTCTTCTGGAAAATCTCCCTGTTGCAGACAACTGTTGACCATATGCAACACCACATGCCCAGCCACTTCAAAAACATTTTTTAACATTTTGCTGTTCAATACCACATTAACTTGAATTTTATTGTCCAACGACTTTATGATGTGTCTCAACGTAGACATATTTAATATTGCAAATTCTTCAAAGACACTTGTAATGTTTTTGAAGTGTACTTGTGGCTTCCAATCACTAGTGCCACTGAAAGAGCTGTTAATGTCGGCCACGCTATCAACAAAGTAATTATTAAAAAACTCAACAATCTCTATTGGTTCCTTATACGCCCTACCGTGCACCATAATCGAATTTACAATAGTTTCTGTATGTTTTAGTATTGACTTTACAGTTTTCCACATTAGAGGTGGATTTCTACTATGTTTATCAATTTGTTTTTCCTTAATGCACTTATGAAACCATGGTAGCTGCGGACGCTTAAATGGCATTCACATAAGCTGACGCTACGCTGCGGTGCGCTGCGGTGCGCTGCGCTCGCCTGCGCTCGACTACGCTCCAAACGCTGGCCTACGCTGGCCATGCGCTGGCTCACGCTATGAACGCAAGATGCCAACGTATGTATTTTTGCGCCTGGCCGCTACTGTCAACAAAATTTATACATAACCCCTAAACATACTGCAACGGGCGATCATCTCGCGGCTTTTCGTAAAGAGTTTTGGTGTATATTATGGAATATTTTATAAATACATATTGGAACGTGTCTGAAGAATGCAATTAGGTATGCGTACATGTTATTATTATTTATAACACATTTTAAATCAATGTTTTTATTGTATTTTAGGATTGAAGATATGCGACGTGGTTAAGTGGTTTCGAGAAAGCAGTACATATGATATCTACAAAGAATGAGTGCAACCACAGTGCAACTAACTAGAAAACTAACGGAGGATATACTTTTGTTTACCAAGAACATAACAAGATTTAGGTTGAAATAGGTACGGGGTAATTACTTTTGTATCATATTGAACACGTTTTATTGGAATGAATTACTAATTTTACAGTTGTGTGTTACCTCATTTGAGAAGAGCTCAATCAGTTGAGACAAAGATAGAATGGAACACAGTCTATATAAGAAGAAACATATGGAAAACCCTATACCCATCTACTACAAAGGTCCATCCATAACTTATGGATCATAAGGTATGCTTCGAGAAATATCCAAAACACCTGTAGTGTAGGACAGGAATTTCAAGAGTGTCTCTTACAATTGGACATCGAAAGGTGATAGTATAGAACACAGTGTACTATAAGAAGGCATACACAGAAGATCCCATCACTACACTTAATAAAAGACGATAAGGTTTGCTGCAACGAAGAACCACACCTGTAGTGTACCACAGGAATCGCGAGAGTGCCTTTTATAATTCATCAAAAAAGGTTTTACCAAACGTTTTGTATGTGATTGTGCAATTTGTGTTAATTTAAAATGCATATTTGGTTGCCTATCAATATACAGTAGTATCTATACAGTAGCATTGTATTGATGAACACATTTTTTTTTTAATTCTTATCTTTTAAGTTAAGTAAAAATTTCAAATCCCGATTGCTCATAACTTCTTTGGAGGCAAGCTAAGCTGAACATATGTAAGTTTCACTATTTTGGGCAAGTGCTTTGTTTCTCCTAGATATTAATATGTGACCCCCAATCGCCATATTATATATTTTTGTTATTTTATGTAAGCTTCTTTCTATAAGAAAAATTCAGTTATCATTAATTACTTTACTCAGGTTTTGATCTTGAGGATCACAATATGCATCGTCTAATTATTTGATATTTCCTATAAACAAATGTAGGTAATTCAGGACTTTGTATTTTTTTTTCTGTTTTCGGCTAATAAATAACTTTACCACGATACTATTCTATACTTACTTATTTACAGCACTTCTTTTCCTCCGGTTCACATAATTTATAAGTATTCCTTTTTTTAATTTATTTTCATTGTATTCTTTGTATTTATTTAAAATTGTAGCACTAAAACTCATTACAATACTATGTTAGCTTTTTTAAATAAATAATATCACAGTAAATGTTAGTTAACTGAAGCAGATAGGAAAGTAACTAATAGTAAGGCTATTTAGAAAAAAAATAAAAAAAATCATATTTGCTGACGTTTGCAAACTGTGTTGTCCGCTTCTTCAGTTTACCGTTTGTATTTATTATTGGTATCACTAATGAATATTATTTTAGTAATTATACTAATAATTCTTGTATTAATTATTCATGAATATAAGTAGGTATTTTAGTAATTATAATTTTCAATACATTGGATTATAACCTACGTATATAAACCAATAAGTAAACATAGTTTGTAGTTCAGTAATTTATTTTTACAATTCCAATAAAGTAATAACCACCAGAAACTAGCAAAATGTTTGTTATCCTATGGTGCAATAAGTAAAATAATAAATATTATTAGATGCATTAACAGCATAAGTTGCAAATGGTCTAACACCACCTTGTGAAAAAGATTGTTTTTTAATTCAAAAGGAGCATTGAAAAAAAAACAATTGGCTTTTAATCCAACTGCTTGTTTAAAAAAGGGAACTGTTTCAAACAGTGCAAAGTAAGCAGTGTTTTTTAGTTACACCATTTCTATCTTAAATATAAAATACTTAAAAAAAGACAATAATCAGGAATTTCGATGAGACATGCATCTTTGTTGTTTGGCGTAAACTCCTCGGATTTATCGTCCTTCTTCGTGGTCCACTATCATGTATCAGGAATTTCGACGAGACATGCATTTGTGTTGTTTGAAGTAAACTCTTCGTATTTATCGTATTTCTGCGTGGTCTACTATCAACCGCAAGCCACAGCAAGATGAAACAGCATTGTAGAATGTCCACACAATTTTACTATTTGGTCACCCAATCTGGAAATATATAATTTTACAGTCTTAAATATACAATCTTATAATGCATATTATAGGGAGTATAAAGGACCTTTGTGAGTCAGGTCAATTATTTGAAATTCAATGATGTTTTAGCTTAATCTAAAAACTAATAATCTATTAACGTTCAAGTCTATATATCAGAGCATTTCACATATTTCCATGTACGTAGTTTGTCAAAAATATAATAATAATCTAAGCTAAATGACTATCCTGACCAACAAAGCACAAAATGGGACAAGTGAAAACGGTTTCTGGTATGCTTTTTTCCGTACAACCTGAAACTGAAAGTAGGAATTTCCCAATTCTATCTAGTTTTTCAGGGAAAAATGCATGTTTGGTTTTTTACAGCTTTTTAGCACTGCTTTTCTGGAAATATAGACTAAAGTCAAAATTAGACCTCCCATTCTTCACAGCAGATCACATAAAAATTCCACCTACCATTCTGAACATAAGATTATCCACATATTCTATGCTACCAACAAGCAAGGTTCTGTTGGAATATTGGTTTCGTGGTTGTAGATTATCTCAACATAAGGCCCCAATGAGTTTATGCTTTTCCTGCTATAAATAAACATATATGTACTTAGTAAAAACAACAAACTCACCAGATATTCTACTTACATCTCTATATCCATTATAGTTTCTTCGCAAACAGACGTAGAACAATCAAGGTTCTTTCTTGAACATGTTGCTATAAAGAATTCAATAAAACGTGGTTTCTATTGCACTGATATGGACTATAATTTATACGATAACCTCAAAAGCATCTCAAAACTGACGTAAACCGAACACGTGACATTAGACGGAGATCCTACCGTGGCAAGCGCTACGAGCGCTCCAGCGTTTAGGTGAGCGTGGGAGAAACTATGCGAGCGTGGACGAGCGTAGACATAACGGCGACGCTAGCGTCAACGTAGCGCCAGCGCAGCGTACAGTTGCGTAACTTGCGCGTATCTGAACGTACCATTAGTATGATTAGTTTCGATAGGTGCTATTTTATCTAAGACTAGTTTACAGTTTGTAAAAATATCGTCATAAATGATATTAAGCTTAAGTTTATTCCAGTTGTCAGAATTTAGTTTGCGGTATGTTTTCACAGATTCAGTCTTTGGTTTGTAACTTCTAGTTACAGTTTCTATTTAAAACCTCACCATTTAAAATAACGAAGTTGATATCAATTATAATGATATCAGAAATCAGCAATATCGAGAATTTCAACATCCCAAACTTGAAATAATCAGTTCTTTTACTGCTTGTATACTCGCGTAAGTTCAGGCAGCAGTTTCTAGGAGAACATTATGGGATGAAATTCTTTTAGTTGGAGGGTGAGTAAAACTTGCCGGATTGTTGCATCCCTTATTTCGGGTACATTAGCCACAGGTTGTATAGCCGCATATAGGAGGCGGTCGCTTACTGAAAATTCCTGCTTTGCCTTACGTAAGTTTGTGGACATTGTGCGAGGGGCAAGTGCAGCTAAGGTTGACGCCGATGTGGTACATTTAGCTGCAATAAGCTTCGGGCGCGTTTATATTCAGATTAGTGCTCCGCACCGGAACTGGCTGCACCCTTTGCACACATCTATGTATGTATATATGCGCGCTGCAACATTATAAAACGGTTATTTCCCGTTGAATTTTAAATTGCCCAATTGCATATGTAAACTAGGTACTTACTTCGGAATCCGAGGTTGGCTTAAGCGGAAATCTGCACAGCGCCCTCTGGGGAATTTTGTAAATACCAAAGGGAATTATTATTATTAGTTAGTTAGTTCTCTTAGTTCTCTACCGACTCTCAAAACTGACTAATTAACTTTACTTAATTCATCGCTGAAGTTTTATTTTTAAAAGGATGGTAGAAATTTATTTTATATTCTGATGAAAAATTGACATACTTGATTAATTGGATCTCTGATACCCAACCGTCATTAAATTTTTTTAATGCGCTGCGATTTCTTTAACAAAAAACGCAGGCAAATAACAACATTTATGCAACCCGAAATAGAAAATAATTATTCCAAAAAATGCCTAACATGGCAAAATTTCAAAAACCAAATCAATCAAGTAATCCACATCAAAACTAAAAGCAAATCTCAACTAAATCTCTCAACATTTTGACTGAATTCAACATATACCCTGCAAGCGAACAGCATGGTTCGCGAAAACAGTAATTATGAATTTTTACTCACGGCATAAACCGGTAACTATTTATCATCTAAATTTAAATGACTCTGGCCGTGAAAGCATTCGTACTCAGATACTTATTTAAATCCATTTAACGTTTTCTTTGTGCATCAATGATCTCGAATGTCTCGTTCGTACTTAACAGAGATCGATACTTTCAGGTAAAACACACCTCATATAATTTTGAAATTTTACTCACAATTATTATTGCTATGTATAGACTTGGTAGTATACGTACTTCAATTTCAATTGTGGGTATGAGAAAAAATAGCGATTTCGATAAAACAGGCAGGTTTATGTATATGTATAAGTCATTTATTATATATTATATAGATACATGTTCAAATATTTTACACCTTTATAAAAGTTTTTTGCCATATATGGTAATCGGGCACGCTTACACCTATAAGAGAGTATTGCCCAAATTAACTAGCGAAGTTAATTAGCGAAGAATTACACTACACGTATAATATCTACATATACACTTACCGCAAGTACTCTCGCAAGTTATTAGTTTTCTTAGAACGCGGGCCACATAAAGGCAGCTGATTTTTTAATTTGCCCATATTTCTAGCGTCTGTTCTACGTCTGTTGTACAACAAGTAGAACTAAAGCCAACCATCCTACATAGATTGCGATTGCCCTGAATGCATTGCCAAGCGACAAGTGTTTGGTATTAATATTATTTTCTAAATCTAAATGCCAATATATTTGAAATTCTATGACGAAAAATAAATGCCTGATTAAAAATTAAATTACTTGTATTTCCTTAGTAATAATTTATTTAACTCCTATTAATTATTTAGTAGTTGTAACATTGTCGTACGGGGACCGCACTATAAACCCTCGCGGGAACATGCGCTCCTAATTTATAACTCGCTCTTTGCTGTCTGAATATTTGTATAAAGGGTGGTGGTACGAAGAAATTTGGATATTTTTTAGGTGGTACACGGAACCTAAAAGGTTGAGAACCCCTGATTTAGGGCACTCTTCGCGCCAAATTTTACGTCGTATAAAACTTGTATAATAATATGCTATTATAATATTCTCTCAAATTTCAAAACCCCTAAATCGATTATGGAAGAGTGTAGAATTTACTCAGTCAAAATTTCAGAATGTAGTTCTACATATAGGTCAACCGAAAGGAAGTTATCAAAACCGATGGCGGAACATAAAAACAGAGATACATCTAAGTTATTTCATCATAAATTAAACAATTAATTAAAATACACCCATGATACAACCATGCAACAATGAAACAGTGAAAACAAACTGTCAGAATTATTGTTCCATACAAAAAATGTTTATAGTTCCGAAACACTTAAGACACACTAAAATAGTAAAATTTTTCTAAAATCAACAACTAAGCAAGTGTGGTTTAAAGGAATTTAAAAAAAAATAACATGAACAAAGTAAAACTAGATAATAATTCCGTAAGCCGTTTAATATACCGAACAATAAGATTTGACATCAATATCGTTCCAGAACATAACCTCAATATGAACAGATCGTAAAAATGTCCCGTTTTTAATGTCCGCAATAAATTTCGGTCATTATTTTAATAGGTTTTCGCGTTCAGCTCGAAATTCTCTGCGTTTGCGCACAAAATTTACCCCCAACATCGACTAATTATCTCGTAAATTATGGTCCCTATTAATTACCGGTTCGAAATCACATATTTACAACGCAGATATCAGAAGGAACATTTGTAATGCTAATGACAAATTCCACCACTAACTGTGTGCAAATTTATATATATTACACGATAAATACACGACGAATAGCTAATAAACATTTGAATTAATAATATGAAACACGCCAACTCTACCTAAATTAGATTTTAGAAAAATTTGACTATTAGTGTGTATTTTTTTATTGAACAACAATATATTTGGTTTCACTATGTTTTTCTATTTCCAATTGTTCTAATAAATCCATATTGAATCACAGAAAGATAATTATGTTTGTGTTTATGTTATAAAAGTGTAAAGTTGGCTTCGTGGTGTGGTTAACAAGTCCCTGCTTATTTATTATTAAACCGTGGATTAGCGTAATTAAGCACAGTACACGAAAAATGACTCGGTATAATTATTTTAATGTAATTATCAACCGGTGCCGACTGAGTTTCAACCCCGTATTATAGTTGTTGATTTCATATCACGCGAGCCATTTTACAGCCTGATAACAACGTCAATAATAACCGACGCGAGGCTTGAAATTATTTATAGACGCGGTAATTGCGTACCTTTAAGTAATTATTATACCCTGGAGGGGAAAAGGCATTTATTATTTGCCAGTTGACTCGGTCTAAACGAGCAATTTTATTCTTTAATTATAATAGAGTGCTATAATTTATATCCTTCTGTATTGTAACGAAAACAATCGTACACCATTACTCATTTCAAAATTACATATGATTTTAATAATTACGCTTAAGTTAGTGTCTAAATAAAAATAATCGATATTTTAAATATTTTAAATATTGCAGTAGTACCTCCTGAATCATTTCTGCATAAGTTGTATGACTGTCAAAATTGTTAGCCTCTCGGTGTAAACATGAGCGCTTGAGAAGTGAAAAAAGTACCCGATTTTTGCAGCTATAAATTAACGCTCGTCTTTCCGATTTATTTTCTTTTAAACCACTTACCATAAAAATTTTAGTTTTTGTTCAAGTTGCATCTAGAGTCTTTATTTTTTCTTTTTATTTATTTTTATTTTTTACAGCCACGCCAGGCGTGGCTGTAGTTTTTTAACTTAAAAAATTACCGCCATCTTGTATTAACTATTTCAAATTTTCATATCAATATATGCAGGTTTCTGCGAGAATTAACATCCATTATATATATATATATATATATATATATATATATATATATATATTATATATATATATATATATATATATATATAAAACAAAAGCAACACGACCCATGAAACAAAGACTAGTAACTACATTTAGTTTGTTAGTTACGATAGTCTTCGTTGCATGGGTCGCTATGTATTTGTTTTTCAGTAGCTAGGCATAAGTGTATTATCGGCTGAGAAATGATTGCATAATCTATCGTACCAAGAGTAAGTAATCTGTGACCAAAGTTATTGGTACGGGGTTTGTTTTTTAGGAGGTATAAATGTATATGGGCGCATAATCTCAATACACTTTCAAATGTTCCACATATTCATAGTACGTGTGCGTGTATTCATAGTACGTGTGTTTTTGCATATATCACTTCATAAACCGTAGACAAATGTTGAAGTTATTTATCATATGATAAATATCTCACATTCTCCACATAGGTTATGTCACGGTTATGTCAACAATTTCTCGCAGTAATTTTTAGAGCTACCATGTTATGTTGGTAACCGTTGTAAAATCACTAGACAGCCTGCTTACGTGTGCAAAAATAAATTAAAACAGCGTTAAACATGTTAGACCATATAATGTTGACCGCACGTCGGCAAAGTCTATCTTGTTCCAAAGTAGCTTTAGCGAAAACGACGACATCCCCACGCAAAGACCAATTCTCGACTGATTTTTCTAAACTTCTCAAAAACAGCCAAGCCTCTGTCGATCAGCTGTTGGACAACGCTCTTAACCAAATGAATATACAAGAATCCAGCTGGGTTAGAATATTTTTATTTGCCAATATTAGGTTATCTTTCATTCTTCTTGGAGACGATAAACACAGCAAGGTTCAATATTGCTGGGAAGACATATAAAAATAGACTTGTTGCTCATAAATCAATTTCGTCAAATCGCAGAAACCTCTTTATAAATGTCACTCGAGTTAAAATTTATTTTTGTTTCTTTTCAGGTTATTTCTGGCACATAACGGATTTTCACTACGACGCCCACTTCACGGCGCACGGCGACGTCCGGAAAGGTAAGTGGCGCCCTCTCGCATATTCCTTTCGTATTGCTTCATTTCGCTGTCGCTAAACATCAATAAAGATGGCGCGGTTAATACGGCCTTCCAGCGCAAACTATCCATCATTCTTCTTGGCTGGTGGAACTCGTGAATTTTGTTACTCGCTTTAATTCAACCGAAGAAGCTGAAACGGGCTGAGTGGGGCATTTTCTCACGACTCGCCGGGGCATTTGAATGGATATTAAAGTTTCATTCGCACCTATAAAGTTGCTCTGAAACTGGTTCCGAGAATTCAAGGTGGTTGATTGATCGCAGAATCAAGTGCTCTGGGTATGTTTTATTCAGTGGCTATTACAGAAGTCTGGCACATTATTTTATATACCAGAGTGTCACACACATAACCAAACAGAAAAGGCTACAACCTAACTTGATGAGCAACGTTTGAGAACGGATTTGTATTCAGTACCAAAGACAACCAACAATATACAGTGTGTCCACGAAAGTCCGCACCATATGGAAAAATATTTTATTGTGTATTTCTCAGAAAATTTTAATTTGATTTTATTTGACTAGATTATTTTTTGATTCACAAATTTTTACAATAAAAAAGATCAATAAAACTATCATAAAATTATTGAAAAATTTAATTTAATTAATTATTACTTACAATATATGAAAATATCGTTGACACTTTGTGAATATATTAAAAGAATTAACAATTTAAATTAGTACAATGAAAAACGCAATTATTAAAAATATTTCGAGACTCATTATTTATTGAGGATTTGGAATTGCTTGTTATATTAAGTGTTTCCTCCTGCGTATTTTCTCTAAGATTATTTATTATATTTGAATGATGTTCTTGGTTCAATTGTAAGTATGGTTTAATCGAACTTGCAGAATTATGACCAGTGACCTTGATTAGTTCTTGTTCTCCTACACCAGCTTTTGAAAGGTTACTTACTGCACTTGATCTGGCAGAATGGTTAGTTATTTTTTTTAGCAACTGTGTCTAGACCTACTTTTTCTGCGGATTCTTTCATCCATTTTGAAATGGAATTTATTCCCACAGGAACGTTTTTATACCAAAAACCATGAGTCGGATTTGGAGTAAGAAACAAGCGTTCGGTTTTAATATTTTCTTCACGCTTACTCATTAGTTTTTCAAAAAGACGAACAGGGCAAATATCTGGGTTATTTATGTTTGGAGTCAACCATTTACTATTAGCGCACCTTTGTGCTCCACCCTGTGCAGTTTTTGTAAAGATGGGATTGTATTCAATGCGGCCAGTATTTAATCTTTTTATGTCGGTTTCTTTTTTAAAATAATGAACTAAACATTTCGTAGCTTCTCCTCTCCTCCAAGCTAGTTTATACGATGCAACGTGAAAAGACTTTCTTTGCAATCCACAAGGTGTATCTTCGTCCCAATAGTTAAAAATTTGCAACAATTCTGTATTAGAAAGTGCCACAGAACTTTGTTTGTGCTTTTCAGGATGTTTTTGTAAAATTTTTCTTTTGCATCTCTTGCATTCCGAGCATTTCTGAATTCTATATCATGGAAAGGATCAAAGGACCTGTTATACTTATTAAAGTAAAGTTCTTGAACTAATTTTGCCGGTTTATTCCACATTGTCTTTATTACTGCTTCTTTATAATCATTTCCGTCTTTTCTTTTCATGTTATAAGCCCAATCTTTTAAAATCAATGCCAGAGAGCTGTTGTAGTAGATTGATCCAGAATATAATTTCTTTCTTTGGTGAAGGTCTTAAATTGTCTCCATATAGACTGATTACTTATTAGAGTATTTTTCGAAGTAGTTTCTAAAATCTTTTTTGTAATTTCTGCATTAGAAAAGGTACTAAACCGATGACTTTCACCCATTTCGCGTTGACACAATTAAGTAATTATTTTGACAAGTATCTGACAGTTGCTAGGCAAATAAAAGCTACAGTGATTATTCCCGAGAATAATCACAAGAGATTTATTCCCACTATAATAATGACATAATTGGTTGAAACTTACCCTTGTGACAAATAAAGAAGCATTTCATTGGTTTTAAGAAACGTCAAAAAATAATCTGAGAAATACACAATAAAAAATTTTTCCATATGGTGCGGACTTTCGTGGACACACTGTATACTTACTGTCAATGTTAATTGATTAAAAATGGGTTATTTTTCAGGAGAGGCAATTCAAAGTTGGGATAATATGAACGTCCTTGGTTTTGCACGTTGACGGTACGGTGAGGATTGACATCAGACCTATAGTGCTCATTGTGCATAGTAATTTCATGTTATTCAATAAAACGTTACTTTTTGAATATTTTGGACCAGCATGTTATATATCGTTGAAAAGAGGAAAAAGGGCTCTATTTATTTCAGTCATAGCCAGCTATGGTTTCCATTTAAAAGAACACAACTTTATGTTATATCTACAAAACTATTAGAGATATATAAAATCTGTGAATTCCACTGAATTCTAATCGAAAAAGTGACTCAAGAACGTGCAAATATCATTCGTCTGATTTAACAAACAACAAAGATATCGACAAGTATCAAAATAGCGAAAAATCGTGTTTTGTGTTATAACTCGAAAACAAAAGACGATAGCTAATTTTGGTTTTCACCAGTGGGTTTCTCTCAAAAAAAGCATCAACATATTCAAAACTTATTTCTACCCCTGTTTTGAAAGTTCACAATTATGGTAAACATACTCATAAGTAGACAGATACCACATGCTACATATTAAGTATTCTCTTCAGAAATTCATTACCTACCAATATTTTAGTGCTCACTTCGTGAAAAAGCTCACTTATACCTCCGCCATCTTATCTATATACCCATCGAAAATCTTACCTCAGCTGCTTTCAGCAAATTTATCCGTCAAGTGTCGCTTATAGTGCCCTCGATAGTGCATTTCATTACCGATCTAGACCATCGCTGCTAATGGAGAATAATAGTCGACGCATTCAATAATTCAGAAACGCTATCAGGCAACGACAGGACGAGCTTTTATCGTCACCGGCGCTAGATGGCGCTTGCCGACGCTACGAGAGAGAGATTCGCTCTCGTTTATTTTTTGAAAGCGGGATTATTTTCGAAGCGCGCTGCTTAGTGCGGTTAAGTACCGGCAAGCACACGTCATGAAATATTCATAAGCAATTCATCTAGTTACCGCACGATTGGATCTGCATTAAGCGAACTTAAACGATCGCCTCGAGACGGCTACTACGATCGCTTCGACTAGTTTAATCGGGAAAACTTCTTCTCAGTAGTTTTACCCGTTTAATATATAAGGGAGAATTAATTTATCTATGGTCGGTTGTCTAACTTTACAGCCAGTACTGTAAGGGAACTTTTTCTGTTGTTATAATACTGAGCGGTTTGCAGTGGCGGATACAGAAAAATCACAAGGGGGCAGGGCTAAAAGACATCTTGAGCTATGGGTAAGGTGACCAGAATTTTGTTGTATACCCTATTCACGATAAGAACATAGTAGTGGGGGGTGCAAACTGAGCCCGATTTACACTGGAGCAATATGCTGTCAATAGCGGCAAATTGAAAGGTTATGTCACGACAATGGTGTGCCATAGCTCGCACCGCTGATATGTCAATTAGCCATCGTTATGTAATGTAGTGCGTTATATTAAAACGTTGTATTAAGTCTGCTATCTTTTATTAAATATTAGTACACAATAAACACTTAATGATATCAATAAAGAATAACAAACACAGAAATAAGACACAAAAAAAAGGAATAAAATATCCCTGTTTATTCTCGTATATCTCTACGAGCAGCAATTTGCTCCGACAGCAGTTCTCACAGCGTCCTCACACTTCTTCCGTTATATTGCTGTTTAAAAAAGTAAAAGAAAACACGAAAAGTTTGTCATTTGATATATAGGAATGCCGTATTTCATTCGCTTGTAGATGGTTCAGTATCAGACCACTAATCTGATGATGATCCTGTATTGGTTGTTATAATAAACTCTTCTATAATATCTTCAACAATATTGTCCAGTTGATATAATTTGTTTTGTTCGCTGACTACATGTTTGATGCAAGCTTTCCAACGTTCCGCATTTGCAACTTCCAAACCCTCAAGAAGCTGAGTTTTCACCTCCGTCAACTTAAATGTTTTATTGTTTGCGGCGACATGATGTTTAACTTGGGCCCAAATTAATTCAATTGGGTTTAAATCGCAGTGATATGGAGGTAATCGTAAGATATTGCGACCACTTTCCTCCACTAATTGATCGATTAACATAGTTGACTGGGTTATCACTTGTATACTTTTTTGCCATATCTAGAAGTTCTACTTCCAGCATACTGTTATCTACGGTTACGCCTTTTGACATAAGCCATTCTATTAATGTCCCTTTTCGCCAAGAGTTGTTTGGTACTTTATCCATCTTCACGGAATGGTAAGGAGTATTATCCATTACAATACACATCCAGGCTCAAGTCGTGGCAACATATTTCTCATCCATTCCGTGAAGACGTCGCTGTTCATGTCTTCGTGGTAGTCGCCAGTCTTTTTTGATTCAAGTAACAGAAGGCCGTTATCTACAAAACCTGCTTGCGAGCCGATGAGTAGAACAATAAGACGTTTTTCTTTTCCACAAGGATCTGTTATACCTCGTGATAACCCACGAACAAATGCTTGTCGAGCGCTTGTTATAGTAGTATCTTTCCAGACCTTTGGTTTTGTGTGACCAGCATTAACCCATGTCTCATCTAAGTAATAGATTTTTCCCCATTGAGCGATACTGTCTAATACTGGTCAAATATCTTCGTCTCCATAAAACAATATCCTGTCTTTCAATTAAAATACTTTTCCTGCTTCGGTTGTCCCATTTAAATCCCAACATACGCAATATTTTCCACAAAGTTGTTCGCTTCACCGTAGGTATGAAATCATCTGCTTCAATAGCCTATACAAATTTCCACTTAATTTCAATATTACATAAATAATCATATCATTACCGTTAATACTTTGGAAATAGTTGGTAATTCATTGTTAAAATAGAAAGAATGAACATGTCGCCTAATTGCATTTTTCTGTAATTCATCCAATTTGTCGTAAGTGTTTTCCCGTTTACATTTTTTGGTTGGAGAACGTAATGCTCCAGAAGCGCCCTTTTCCTTTACAATGGCCCACATTGTTGATTCTCCAATACCTACAAGCTTCGAAGCTAATTTTAAAGAATCTGACTTCGAATTTCCAGGTTCACGACTGTACTCGAGATATGCATTGTAGGCCATCAGCCGTTGTCCACTGCGAATGGGTTTTCCTTGCGGATTTTTTGATGAACCAGCCTGCATTCTCTCATCCATATTAGCACTATTAAATATCATCGTAAAACATTAACAACAAATATTATTGGCAATATTAAGATTACCTGTTACAATGTTAATATTGTGTGGCGTTCTAAAAAGAACTGAGTTTTATTTGAATCGATTGTTGAAAATAAATTCGAAAGACTGCAAAATATTCCGAACACAACAACTAGAACACAACGAAAATCTTGAATCTGACGCAAATGACATGACGTTTCAAAATTCAAGTGACATACGCGCGTTGGCTGGTGTAAATTTGGTTCAACTTTCAGCCAATCACAAGCCGCAAATTATAGCCCTATCTTATCCAACGCTTTCGTCGAAATTCAACAATTCATGTTGATCACATACACTTCCGCAAGAACATGCTGTCCTAATTTATAAGCGAGTCGTTGCTATCTACGTAGCACCAGCACGGTAAAATTTATTTTTCGTATGGCTTTCGTTTGCCGGGCGCGGCGCCGCTACACCTCCCGTGTCAACATGCGATCAATATTTTTGTTAGGCCGAAATTGCTCAATATTTGTGGTTCCCCTGGCTACGTATTCATGCTGCTGCTTCAGACTGTACCATTTGAATTTGATTGGTCGAAGAAAATGATGTGGTGTTTATCCAACAGATGGCTGCACCGTACGACTATAAAATATGTTATTCTCGTCTCATTCACATGTTCAAAAAACCAAAGTTCATGAAGGCTCAATACAAAATGTTGTGATATTGCTTTTTTGATGTTTGGTTCGGATTTGGAAAAAGAAATAACAAAAATTACCAGTTATTGCATTCTTTAACAAGGGTAAAAAACAAAACAACAACGCAAATGAAAAAAAGTGGCATTCGTACCCGGTGTAATACACCTTTATCTATAATTTAATGTATTACACGTACCTCTAGTGATTCCTCTTAATTTTGTATTCATTGGAATGAATTTTAGTTGGAATGAGTTACTTTGTACTATCAGTGGATTGTCATTACTTTTGTTATTACTAAATATAGAAAATTGGTTAAATTGACAAACTAGTTCAGAATTATGTGCTCTCTAATAAGGAAACAGTTGGATTTCTAATGATTTCAGATATTTTGAAAAAAATAAAGCGAAATTTTTAAATATGGTCATAACTGTGTGTGGTCCGATCAACAGGTCTTTATCATGTTATTTACAATTAGTTTGTCAATTTAATTTTTTTCGCCAACAAATTTGCTGGAAACAAATAAAATTTTGTCGGAGTCGGAGTCGGTGTTGAAGTCGGACTACGAAAATTATCTGGAGTCGGAGTCGAAAGTTTTTTACCGACTCCACAGCCTGTCTAGACCAATTATGCAACCAATTTAACAAATTGTGTATATAACAGCGATATTTATGTTTACGAAGCGGCAAACACAAATTTTTACTTTTAATTTCACCGCCTATTTCGACTACAATCATTTATAATGAATGACCCCGCAGAATTGTTAATAACCACACGCATCCCAAAACCATTCCTACGCGATCTCCTAAACACGGCGGACGAGTTTTCCATTATTAATCCGACGAAACTAATTCCATTTCCTTTCGGTCCCGGTCGGTGCCAAAGGGGTGGAGGCGCCGGTATTAATACAAATAAATTTGTACACGGCACACGCTAATAAATACAGATATGTATCGGGTTGGTATATGTGTGTCCGTGGCGGACCGACGGCTTCCAAATTAACAAAGCCAACTGGGAAATGAATCCATAACTTCGAGCGTCGGCGTCCACGCAGTAATTTTCGCCCGGGCGTCCTGACGTCCGCGACGCATCCCTATTTATTACAATACGGGGGATCCATCCTCCCTATTTATTGTGGCATAACTCCGAGATGGATATCGCGTTGTAAAACCGCCTAATGGATGTCGCTCGTGTATGTCCGATGGAATCCGTAATGGTGGTGTTTTTTGACCGGGCATTTTGTTTATATGTGTAATGGAAATATTTCGTTTCACACTACACTGAAAAAAAATTTGATGTGAATTTACATTAGGAATAGTAGGTTATTTTGCCCTGCGACAATCAGTGTAATTTTACATCTCAATTGTATTTTTACAGTGTCATTGTATATTTACACTATGATTTTACAAGAATTTGGCTGAAATATTACACCAATTTTAATGTAATTTTAAGTGATATATGGGGCAATGCGTAATATTTGAACATCAATTTAAATATAATTTTAAATGAAATATGTGCTAATGCCTAATAATTTTACATCTATTTCAGTGTAATATTCAATGATATATGCAGTATTTTTAATTTGCATTATTTTATTCTGATTTTGAGTAGATATTAACATTATCTATCATATAATAAAAAAAGAACAATAACATCATGCACACAGTCAAACGTTACAATAGTACAAACGGTCAAACAAAATGGTATAGATAAAATTACTTGTAAAAATCTGATGCGGCCAGGCACATGACTTTATCATACTATATATACAATTAATAGTTTAGCTGCATGAGATTCTATTTGATCGAGATCGGCTATGTCTGCATTAAAATAAAACTAGTAGAACTAGACAGATATCTCAATTAAAGCTGCGTTCGGATATTGTACTCCGCTGACACCGGGTACACCGTCCAAATGACACTTACGTGTTAGTGGGTGTAAAAAGTGTAACGGTGTTCAATATCCGAACGCAGCCTATATTGACAGTAGTATTTTCAAAACATTAGCGTTTGACACTAGCTACTGTCATTAGAATCAAAACATCTGACATATCCTGGCTACTAGTTTTAAAGCAGTACGACCGATCTCGATGAAATAGAATTTGCTCATGCAGCTAAACTATAAATTCTACCAAAAAATGTCATCTACATAAATTATAGAAAATTTCCTCTCCTTTAATTTATTATTTAACTATTTTGACGACATTACACAAATAGCGGCTCATTTGCGAAATCTTCGAAAAATGCTAAGAGTAAACCACCAGTTCCTTTGGACCCTTTTCAACAGAAAGCTTTTCAGCTCTAAGTTTGGCATTGAAACTTCTAAATATGAAGTTTTGTCCCGATACCTTTAGTAGTTTCTCCGGAATCGTCGCCACAAAAACGGGTATACACACATACACACACACACACACACATACACACACAGACATTTTTTTGTACCTTGGTCAAAAATGTTCAGGGGACCCAAAAAGACATATTTCCGCTAAAATCTCAAAAAATTTTTTTGGCATGATTACAATACTTTACATACTGCGTATGATAAAGAAAAGAACTAATTTTATGATAATATATTATCCCATTTTGGAATTATGGGTGCTGAAAATTTTAAAAGTCGTTCGGACATGATTTATTTAAAGCCCGATTGTCGTTCACCGGTTTCAATTAAATTGATAACCTTATAAAATTAATATTTTCAAATCAGGATTAAACCAAAAAAAATCTGATGTGGCCAGGCACATGACTTTATCATACTATATATAAAATTAATGGTTTAGCTGCATGCGATTCTATTAACCATTAACACAAATATATTAATTAAAGAAAATACACCTTATGAATTAACATAATTTCAAATGATATAAAACAAACGGTGCCTTGCGCCGTGGGCGCTTATCCGAAATTATATTTACAAATTTGAAATCTTTACGATTTACTCGCCAGTGAGCTTGGCGGGTATATTTTTAAAAGCAAACAACGATAAAACAATAAAAATGCTTTACTGAAATATTTAAAATAACGTAAAACATTTTGATCTAAATATTATTGAATAAAACATGGACACACACAGCACGCACACGCAGCTACCGCCACCGCCTTCGCCGTCTCCTTCGTTGATCGGGCTCAACGTCATCTTCATCGCTGACGTTCCGCTCAGCATCTATTTGCAGAGGTCCTGCATCCGCTTTGCCTTCGTGCTTGTCCCCAGGCTGGTCAGGTGGTTCCGGCGCAGAGTTATTGTCAAAACATCACCGTATGACACTGTCTGTCATTAGTTCTATCACAGTTCTGTCATTAGAATTAAAATCCTGGCTACTTAGTTTTAAGGCCGACACGACCGATCTCAATTTGAATCTTGACGAAATTACAGAAATTGCGGCTTTATAATACTGCGTATGATAAAGTAAAAAAGTATATATGAACCAAACTGATACAGAATACGGTATTAATTTGTTTTATTAAACAATTTGACCGCGGTATTACTTTCAATAGGTGTCATTGAAAACGCGGATCGCTAGTTTTAAATTGTCGCCGCTATGCAAGCCGCGTGTAACAGTAAATAAGTGTCCATTTGATTAATTATGCGCTTTCAATTTACATTAATGGTCACCACGCGCTGTCCTTTCCGTCGAGAGCTTGCAATGCCCTGCGGTCGAACAGTGCGGCTTTCCAGTGCCGTTCGTTGATACGACGAAATTGTCTGAAAATACACGAACATGCGTGTAACCGATTGTTTATTTTACACTAATTAACGTACGGCTCAGCGTTTGCACATTACCGGTCCCCACTAACACCTACAGGTACACCAAATAAGTCTATAGATAAAACAAAGCTCTGAGCTTAATTAAATCCCCATCCAGATGAATCTGGGGTAGCCATGCTACCCCTATGACGGCACAGGTTTCGTATAGTCTTCGTAGAATCTTTAATTAAAGAAATAAAACAAATAATTTTAGTACAAAGTAAAAACCATTGTTCTAGTTAGAAGAAATTGTTATCGGGTCAGTACGAGATTTGTTTTCATTTAATTAGTTAGATCATTTCCAGTTGGATTGTTATTAAATAAAAAATCTGATGTGGCCAGGCACATGACTTTATCATACTATATATAAAATTAATAGTTTAGCTGCATGAGATTCGGCCATGTCTGCAGTAAAATAAAATTAGTAGAACTTGACAGATATGTCGATTAAAGCTACGTTCGGATATTGTAGTCCGTTGACACCGGGTACACCGTCCAAATGACACTTACGTGTTATTGGGTGTAAAAAGTGTAATACAATATCCGAACGCAGCTTATATTGACAGAAGTTATTGTCAAAACATTGGCGTTTGACACTACCTACTGTCATTAGAATCAAAAAATCTGACAAATCCTGGCTACTAGTTTTGATGCAGTACGACCGATCTCGATGAAATAGAATTTGCTCATGCAGCTAAACTATTGATTGTACCAAAAAATATCATAGTCATAAATTATTCAGAATTTCCTCATCTTTAATTTATTATTTAACCATTTCGACGAAATTCCAGAAATGGCGGCTTATTGCAAAATCTTTCAAAAATGCTAAGACTAAACCTCCAGTTCCTTTGACCGCTTTTCAGCTCTAAGTTTGGTTATGAAACTTCTAAATATGAAGTTTCGTCCCGATACCTTTAGTAGTTTCTCCGGAATCGTCGCCACAAAAAAACTGGTACACACACACACACACACATACACACACACACACACACAGACATTTTTTTGAACCTTGGTCAAAAATGTTACCCAAAAAGACATATTTCCGCTAAAATCTCAAATTATTTTTTGGCACGATTACAATACTTTACATACTGCGTATGATAAAGTAAAAAGAGCGCGTACAGGTAATAAAAATGATTTGCTGATTTTCAGCATTAGATGCTCATTAAAACTCTTCTAAAAACGTCAATAATCTCCGTTTGAAAATATCTCCAACAAAAAAAAACTCCCCTATTAGCATCTGTTAATTATTCTACTCTAATAAACAAAAGCTCTGAGCAGCAGCTCTGTCGATTTAATCATCTTTACGATTGTATGCGTTGCCGGTGAGGTCGCTTCGATCGCTTTCTAAGCTAGCCGCAATTATAGTCTGCAACGCCCGCCAGAGGGCAACACCGGCTTCGACTCGCTCGACAGCTCGTTTTGCTGTTCCCAATTCTCCTCCAGCAATAATTACGGCTGAATCAATTGACCCACTGCTTCGGGCCAAACAGCATTCCCAAGTTACAATAAACCAGATGTAATTCGCAAATTTGTGTTTGCTGCTCATCGAAATACGTGTTGCCTGTGAAGGTTATGTAGCGTGTATTGTATAAGCAAATAGAACACGAGTGGACACGTGCACACAGAAAAGTAATCTCTCGAACGAAGAGAGAATTACTTGGCTGAAGTAGTTGGTAGGTTCGTATATACGCGAGAGATTATTGACTTCAACCAAGAAATTTTATTTCTTGGAATAATTACTAGATTTAAGAAAGTGGTTACTCTGGTGAAGTGAGTAAGCAGTCTTCTATGAAGTGTATATTTTTATTCCCGGTAAATATTTTTAGCTACTTAATGTAAGAATTTTAAAGATTTGGCACAAATACGTTTTCTATTGCTAATTAACAAGATAGGTATGTTATATTTACTTACTCGTTCTAAACTGTTGCGTGCGTTACATCAAACTATTCCGTGTTGAAACGTTTATTGTACACTATAAATCACAATACACATCCCCAATAAATCACAAGGCACATCCACTACGGGTACTTCGTTATTGTTTTGCGTACTAGGTTAGGCTCCTTTGCCTCCTTTACGGCACCAACACCACGCGCGGGCGCGCGAGTCTTGACAGAATCACGGTGCGCATATTTATTCCAGAGAAAGGGATTACTTGAAAGAAGTGAGAATCACTTCAGTTAAATAATTGGTGGGTTTTCATTCAGTAAACAATACTTACTTATATTAAATGTCTTATATTTTCTTGGATCAAGTAACTACGCACTTGGATGGATTTACTATTACTTCGTTTGAGAAATTAACATTTTTGGGACGAAAAATTCAATTACTTCTTTCAATACAATATTGGTTCTTATAAAGAAAGAATTTATTTGTTGACAGCATTTATCTGAGAAATTATTTTACATATATTGAGTATGTGGCATTTCTTGTATATACCTAACTTTCTACATCCAAGTAAATATGCATTTGAATCTAGTAAATAAATTCAAGTAATTATGTTTTCTCGTTCCAAATAATCACTTTTCTGTGTGTATGTGGATATTATGGTATTGTGAAGGGGTTAATATAACAACTGATGTTTTAAATAGATGCCATCAGTTTGGGAACATCAGCGATGGATCATTCTAACGATTCTCTTCTTCGAGCGAGGATATTAGGACAAAGCCCGGCCCTGGAAAACAAATGCGAGTCGCCCGAAGCCATCTGGCGGCTCTAATTGAAAGGATTATCGGGGTTGACGTGTTTTTGTGATTTTCTTTTGTTCTGCGCCCGAGGCGGATCGGTTCAGCTATTATTGGAACAATTTGGACCTTTGTCTCGCTAACATGGTGGACCCCTTTTCTCGGCTTGTAACAGATAACCTCCATTTCTGCGCCGTGATTGCTGGATTCCTTAGCAAGTGAACCGCAGTAGTTGAAACATTATTGATGTTTAGATGATTGGATTTCTTTTCTTCATACGCTCCTTAGTACACTACAGAACAGACACATACTTATGCAAGCCAAATTCCCCCGCATTCGTCCACATTCGCTTACATTCGTGTTGCCAGGAGTCTCTACTGATGCAAGTAGTCGGATAACAATAATAATAATAATAATTCTTCCCGAACGTATCATTTACGAGTCTATAAGCAGGGGCGCCGTACATATGGGCACGGGGGGGGGGCGCTAGAACCCTAGAATTATATTTGAAATAAAGCAGCAAATCGCTGTAATAGTACACAGACTTGTAAAAATAATTGGCATTTCGTGCAATTCTTATAGTTACCACATTTCTATAGTAATCTTCACAATGATTTATGTGTAATTATATAGCCATTTCTCTCAGTCTGGTTGTGTTAGGGGTTAATAGGTTATCCTGAAAATTACATCTTTCTATCTGTAGTACTTCAGTTGTGAGGAAACATCGGGAAAAACACCACTTTACCCTTTCCAAACTTTGTTTAACTTTACAAATCTATTCGTTTAAACTCAGCAAACGGATTATCCCAATTTCTGGCTATCCAAATGTGGGCCACTGGTTGCCCGCGATCGATCTGCGGGCCAAAGGGTTTGGATGCCGCACGTCTGCCTATATGGAATGCAAATAGATACAGACGGAAGCTGTTGGTCCTAGCTAATGGCGGCGGTCCGGAGTTTCACCTTTTTTCTTCCGGGCGCGGCCAGTAACTGGCCCAACGCCCCCTAGTGGCAATTTAAATGATAAATACGACATGTACTCGGGCCGGGCTTTATTAGTAATTCAGATTTCACTTTAAAATTTTGTATAATTTATGTATTTATCACTGAGATCGCATGAATAATGTATTCTCGATTCGGCGTTAGAAAAATTCAGGAGGATTCAGCCAGAATTGCGCTTGAAATAAGAATTAGTACCTATTATTGGAAATGAAATAATTTTATGTTATGTTTGATTATGTTTTGGTGCTCTGTGAGTCGCTTAGCTTTCTGTAGGTAGTGTCTGAATATTACTTTCTGGACACCCTATATATAGCTTATTTCATTATCACTTCACTGGTAATTTTTGCTTTTGTTTGTACAAAAATGTAAATCCAGTATTTATCTGTAAATACTCGAAGGAAGTACCCTTAAACGTCAGTTTCATGCTACGATTATCAGTAATAATATAACAAGAGAGTGAGAAGAAATTGAAAATATTTTGACAGATTGTTTGAAAACTTGTTGCCAGTCTCGAGCCCTGCGGGCTCTCGTGACTATTGCCAAATGGCAACAAGTTTGAACAAAATCTGTCGAATTATTTTCTAATTTATGAAACTCTCGAGTTATATTTGACTAGATTATTTTTTGATTCACAAATTTTTACAATAAAAAAGATAAATAAAACTAACATAAAATTATTGAAAAATTTAATTTAATTAATTATTACTTACAATATATGAAAATATCGTTGACACATTGTGAATATATTAAAAGAATTAACAATTTAAATTAGTACAATGAAAAACGCAATTATTAAAAATATTTCGAGACTCATTATTTATTGAGGATTTGGAATTGCTTGTTATATTAAGTGTTTCCTCCTGCGTATTTTCCCTAAGATTATTTATTATATTTGAATGATGTTCTTGGTTCAATTGTAAGTATGGTTTAATCGAACTTGCAGAATTATGACCAGTGACCTTGATTAGTTCTTGTTCTCCTACACCAGCTTTTGAAAGGTTACTTACTGCACTTGATCTGGCAGAATGGTTAGTTATTTTTTTAGTAACTGTGTCTAGACCTACATTTTCTGCGGATTCTTTCATCCATTTTGAAATGGAATTTATTCCCACAGGAACATTTTTATACCAAAAACCATGAGTTTGCCAAGCCGGATTTGGAGTAAGAAACAAGCGTTCGGTTTTAATATTTTCTTCACGTTTACTCATTAGTTTTTCAAAAAGACGAACAGGGCAAATATCTGGGTTATTTATGTTTGGAGTCAACCATTTACTATTAGCGCACCTTTGTGCTCCACCCTGTGCAGTTTTTGTAAAGATGGGATTGTATTCAATGCGGCCAGTATTTAATCTTTTTATGTCGGTTTCTTTTTTAAAATAATGCACTAAACATTTCGTAGCTTCTCCTCCCCTCCAAGCTAGTTCATACGATGCAACGTGAAAAAACTTTCTTTGCAATCCACAAGGTGTATCTTCGTCCCAATAGTTAAAAATTTGCAACAATTCTGTATTAGAAAGTGCCACAGAACATTGTTTGTGCTTTTCAGGATGTTTTTGTAAAATTTTTCTTTTTGCATCTCTTGCATTCCGAGCATTTCTGAATTCTATATCATGGAAAGGATCAAAGGACCTGTTATACTTATTAAAGTAATGTTCTTGAACTAATTTTGCCGTTTTATTCCACATTGTCTTTATTACTGCTTCTTTATAATCATTTCCGTCTTTTCTTTTCATGTTATAAGCCCAATCTTTTAAAATCAATGCCAGAGTAGCTGTTGTAGTAGATTGATCCAGAATATAATTTTCTTTCTTTGGTGAAGGTCTTAAATTGTCTCCATATAGACTGATTACTTATTAGAGTATTTTTCGAATTAGTTTCTAAAATCTTTTTTGTAATTTCTGCATTAGAAAAGGTACTAAACCGATGACTTTCACCCATTTCGTGTTGACACAATTAAGTAATTATTTTGACAAGTATCTGACAGTTGCTAGGCAAATAAAAGCTACAGTGATTATTCCCGAGAATAATCACAAGAGATTTATTCCCACTATAATAATGACATAATTGGTTGAAACTTACCCTTGTGACAAATAAAGAAGCATTTCATTGGTTTTAAGAAACGTCAAAAAATAATCAGCAAAATATCAAGCATTTGGTATCATTGTGTCGGGAAAATGTTTTTCCTCGAATAATCAGAGTACTTCCATTGAGTGACTTTGACTTGTACGCTGACTTCGATCATTAGGTCAATTTTTTCAGCTTCTTTGCTTCTAACAACAATTGTACGCTACGAATTTCAACAAAATATCAAGTATTTGGTATCATTGTAATCCGAAAGATGTTATTTATCGAATAATCACTTTGTGAAGGGGGGCGCCAGTAATGCAATGTCGGCCAAAGTCGATTTAGTTGGTGTTTATTTAGTCGATTTAGTTGGTGTAGGTGTTTATTTGACAATTTGCGACTATTTTCACCAATTCATAGCCACCTAGATTAATACACAAAAAAGTTATTTTTGCGTTGCCTTGGTGATAAAAATTGACGATCCATATGTTTTTGTGTTCAGAATATCATCCTGATGAAAAATACCACACAAAGAATATAGGGTGCTATTTAAAATTTCAATGATGACGTCATTTCCGGAAAAACCGGAAGTCATATTAGCCACAAGAGTATTCCAAAGAATTGCATTTTTTGTCTATTAACACATTCCCAAATTTCATTCGTCCAGCTTTATAAACAAAAAAAAAACCAGTATATTGTTGAAAATATCAAAAAGAACTTTACAATTTAAAGAAGTATTAGCACATTTTGGTACGCATTTCGGTGAACTATAATTTGGGGGGTCGATATGTCGATGCCAGAACGGCAGTGGAGAGATATTGCCCCAATTTGGACACACACTTAAGGGTAATCTCTCCCAAGGCGCGTCGTGCCAGCAATATATATTACAATTTAAAATGGCTCGAGCGGTGTTTATGTAACGGTATAGCGTACTGTGTATCCATTCAGTGGATCGAGCTATGGTTTACTGTTTAGCATTACCTTCCGTAGCTGTTTGTACTTCAGTACGTACTGCAGTAAGTGCTTATATTGGTTACCCGTAATATCCTGATATTATTACATGAGAAAACTAAGTCCAAAACAAGATTGTTGCATGGATTATGCTGTTATGTTTTTCATGGACTCCCAACATTTTCAAACCATACACAACATACAACAACTTTTAATCACCCGTGATTACTGTGTCATAATCAGTGGCCGGACAAAAATGTATGTCTCGCAGTGCTAGAAGTCGCCCAGCTATGAGTGTGCGTAGCGGGCACGCATGAGTCAATGACGACTTATGCGGTCGATTGGATTGATATCCATAGGCGCGAAGCGCCTGGCGGTCGGTAGTAAACCGAGTGAATTTAATATTAAATGTTTGTCGTAACTATATGCAACACGTGCCCACTGAATAATTTTACTCATTTCTTGGATATGCATTGAACGATTGTATTACTGCATATTTTTCTAAATTATCTTCAGTAAAATTATTTCGCTTAGATGTTAAAATGTCTTTAAACCTTGAAAATGATCTTTCTACAGCGCAGCTAGTCACAGGCGCAAAAGAATAAACCAACACCAAATTGGAATATTTTTGAGAAATTCCTTCATCCGTAAATGAATTCGTAGAGATTTGTTTTAAAAGATTAAAATCCGAATTTCTATGTACTACCGCATCATTTTTTTTTGTATTTTTTACTGATTGGTGCTTCAATGCTTCGTAACCTTTCGTACAGAGATTCAATCATTTGAAAACTGCTTACAAGTTCAACATTTTGTTGTTCTAGAAACTTTATGGTTGGCAATACTTGCGCAAAATTTGTATCAATAAATTTTAATTGTTCATGCAAATCTTGTAATGATAGTAATTTTTTGCAGTATTTAATACTAACTGGTTCATCAGGCAAATTTAAGACGAATGGTTTGATGATATTAAAGTTTCTTGCATAAAAAATTGCCGCTTCTAACCATGTACCCCATCTCGTAATAACTGGTTGTGGTGGCAAAGGTAGATTAGGGCACTTTTCCTTGTAAAGAGAAAATCTGGAAGGAGCTTACAATAAATTTTTTTTGCATGTGCTTATTAGCGTATTCACGTCTGGAAATTCTTCCCGAATAAATTCACAAATTCTATGAATAGCGTGTGCAAAACATATCAACTGAAGAATATTTGAAAAGTGTTGTTTAAGTAATTTTCCAACTTTTAACATAATCGCAGCAGCGTCAGAAACAAACAGTAATACTTTGGTACCGTCTGTGATTCTTACTTTTTTATGGCGTCATTTACTATTGTACATATCTCTTCAGCTTTGACGGTACAGCGAAACTGAGTAGATATTAAATAGGGTTTATATAAGTCTTGCGGGTCCAACAATCCGACAACGACGTTGACCACACATCTACCCTTCATATCCGTAGTTTCATCTGCAGAAACCCAAATATATTTATCGGATAGTTTTGACTTTATTTTAGAAAATTGTTTTGTCATATTGCCCTTGTACGTAATATTTTCTAATTGTGGATTCATCGGGTAAGTCTCGTCCAGTATACTTCTTGATAAATTTTTTAAAAACGGGATTATTAATTTTTGTGAAAGGTATATTAGCAGAAATAAATGTTTCACATAAATCATCGAAAAGTTTTTAGTTGACGTTCCTGATACATTTTTCATGTGTTTTTTTGTTTTTACATGAGCCCGAAGACATTGTTTACTACGAATAATTAAATTTCGTGAGCAGAAATTGCAAACCACCTCCCCTTTCTTAACGAACGTGAAAGTATTGCCAAATTCAGCTAGCAAACGAGTCATTGCAGGATTTTCAAACTATGTACAACTAGAAAATAAAGAAATAATTCAACTCTAAGTATAAAACAGAAGAACAAATCGTCGGGTTAAAGGTAAAAGTCACTAACTAACATCTAAAATAATTACGAAAATCTGACTTTAAGATGTATTACCAACAAATATAATGATATTTTCTGGATAATTAATGCATTTTCGATTACTTAGAACACTTATTGATCGCCTCCTTGTACAAGATGCGCATTTAGAAGCATTTGACTACAATTAATTCGGGTTGCAAGAAAATGTAACAAAATGTTAGTTAGTGACTTTTACCTTTAAGCCCACGAAATGCGAAATGGAAAATGAAAACAGATATTCACACAAAATATAATCCCAAAGAAATACTATAAAGCGGGTAAGGTATAGAAACATGAGAAAATAGGTTTGTCATTATAGAAACTAAAAAAAAATCGTCGATTGTTACTAAGTTATGACGTCATCGACACTTACTGTATTATTAAATTGAAAATAGTAAAATATTGATAACTTTGAGTAACGTGGATATTGTAAATTAATTATGAAATTGAAAAATTGTAGCTCCAACTGTATCAAGTTAAACTCGAAAAAAAAAATATGAATTATTAAAGATGTTCAATTGTTAATTAATAAGCAAACCTACATCACATACAGGCTGATTCTAGCCCTTAATCGTTTACAAAATTGAAATGAAATATTTGCAAAATGACAATTAATTTTCAAAATATCAATAACTAAATAACGTGATTCAGCGTACATATTTGCTCTACAATTAAAATCGAAAAAAAAAACTAATTCGTTAATGTTCTTTTGTATCCTGAATTGCGTAGTCGTTTTTTCATTCGCAATCATTCGAATATATTTGTTCGGTTTTTTTGACAATGGCCACCAATTCGGCAATCTGCTTTTTTTTAAACGACCACGCAATCCGCCGTTCCGTTAAAATGTTAAACGCTGAAATATACAATGCCCGGTCTGAGCGAATCTTTTATTTTGTTGGGTCGATCCAGTCCGGGCCTCGGCAGTATTTAAATGTCGCCTATAAATTGAAATTTGCAAAATGAAACTGTTGTCGGCGCAAACGACAAGCCGATGACAGTTTGTTTTATTTGATTTCCGTTCGAGCCGCCATCATTTTATTACAACGTAACGCGGACATAGGCGTATAGTTTTTCCTGCTGTCCGCCAACCGTTGCAGTTTTTATTCGAAATGTATTTCCCAATTAAAAATATATTTAACCCAGCAATAATATATACGCGTACCGACCGATCTGACACATCAAATAAATTATTTTAACGTCAATCCCACAAACCTATATCGAAAAATATCATTTAAAGCTGTAATTTTATATTGGATCGTCCCATATTTAATCGAGTAAAACATTCATATTAAGCCGGGGCTACATATTCGTATACTTCCCAAATATCAAATATTTGCCACGTTAAATATTTGGCAAATATATTGCCCCGCAAATCGAAAATTTTTGTTATTGATTGGTCTAAACGGTGCCATGAGTGATTTATTTTTCTTTTTAAGTTCGTTCACCGAATAATTTTCATCCATCCTTGATTACCGGCTGATTTTTATAAAACTAATGACATACCAACAAATTTGTACAATATTCGTTTGTGATTTCGGACTGTCAGAGTTGCACCGCAACAGTAAACGCATCGGACATTGATGCATCGCCAGCATTTTCTAATACGTGAAAATCTTCTTTGAGGACTTGCTACAAGTCGTACCGAATGGGCACTAGCTATTTTTTTGATTAGTTCGCCTTATTTGCACATTAGCTTTTTCAAATCAAACTGATTATTTTTTGACGTTTCTTAAAACCAATGAAATGCTTCTTTATTTGTCACAAGGGTAACTTTCAACCAATTATGTCATTATTATAGTGGGAATAAATCTCTTGTGATTATTCTCGGGAATAATCACTGTAGCTTTTATTTGCCTAGCACCTGTCAGATACTTGTCAAAAGAATTACTTAATTGTGTCAACGCGAAATGGGTGAAAGTCATCGGTTTAGTACCTTTTCTAATGCAGAAATTACAAAAAAGATTTTAGACACTACTGCGAAAAATACTCTAATAAGTAATCAGTCTATATGGAGACAATTTAAGACCTTCACCAAAGAAAGAAATTATATTCTGGATCAATCTACTACAACAGCTACTCTGGCATTGATTTTAAAAGATTGGGCTTATAACATGAAAAGAAAAGACGGAAATGATTATAAAGAAGCAGTAATAAAGACAATGTGGAATAAAACGGCAAAATTAGTTCAAGAACTTTACTTTAATAAGTATAACAGGTCCTTTGATCCTTTCCATGATATAGAATTCAGAAATGCTCGGAATGCAAGTGATGCAAAAAGAAAAATTTTACAAAAACATCCTGAAAAGCACAAACAAAGTTCTGTGGCACTTTCTAATACAGAATTATTGCAAATTTTTAACTATTGGGACAAAGATACACCTTGTGGATTGCAAAGAAAGATTTTTCACGTTGCATGGTATGAACTAGCTTGGAGGGGAGGAGAAGCTACGAAATGTTTAGTTCATTATTTTAAAAAAGAAACCGACATAAAAAGATTAAATACTGGCCGCATTGAATACAATCCCATCTTTACAAAAACTGCACAGGGTGGAGCACAAAGGTGCGCTAATAGTAAATGGTTGACTCCAAACATAAATAACCCAGATATTTGCCCTGTTCGTCTTTTTGAAAAACTAATGAGTAAACGTGAAGAAAATATTAAAACCGAACGCTTGTTTCTTACTCCAAATCCGGCTTGGCAAACTCATGGTTTTTGGTATAAAAACGTTCCTGTGGGAATAAATTCCATTTCAAAATGGATGAAAGAATCCGCAGAAAAAGCAGGTCTAGACACAGTTACTAAAAAAATAAGTAACCATTCTGCCAGATAAAGTGCAGTAAGTAACCTTTCAAAAGCTGGTGTAGGAGAACAAGAACTAATCAAGGTCACTGGTCATAATTCTGCAAGTTCGATTAAACCATACTTACAATTGAACCAAGAACATCATTCAAATATAATAAATAATCCTAGAGAAAATACGCAGGAGGAAACACTTAATATAACAAGCAATTCCAAATCCTCAATAAATAATGAGTCTCGAAATATTTTTAATAATTGCGTTTTTCATTGTACTAATTTAAATTGTTAATTCTTTTAATATATTCACAATGTGTCAACGATATTTTCATATATTGTAAGCAATAATTAATTAAATTAAAATTTTCAATAATTTTATGATAGTTTTATTGATCTTTTTTATTGTAAAAATTTGTGAATCAAAAAATAATCTAGTCAAATATAACTCGAGAGTTCCATAAATTAGAAAATAATTTGACAGATTTGGTTCAAACTTGTTGCCATTTGGCAATAGCCACTCGAGCCCTGCGGGCTCTCGTGACTATTGCCTGACAACAAGTTTTCAAACAATTTGTCAAATTATTTTCAATTTATTCTCACTCTCTTGTTATATTATTACTGATAATTTGATTACGAACAAGCAAGGTTTTATTTTATAATGCCGACATATTTTTAATTACATAAGTACAGAACTCACTGCGTACTAACACGGGCATTCTTGTGGAAATTTCAAAACAAATCTTGACGAAATTGTTTGTTTCATTTTAATGATTTTTTGTTTAATTCATCAGCTTTCTGTATTATTAATTCGCAGCATCTAATTTTAACAGAGTAAAACAATACAAAAATTTAAACAAATGAGCATTCAAAATATAACCTTTTTGTTGAATAAAAAAGCTACACAAAATTGTCTCTACTATTAAAATATTTTTAACCGCTTTCGTTTCTCTTCAAATAATAAAGATCGACAAATATATAAATACAAGCAAATAAAGTATAATTTTCCAAATAAATTATTTTATAGTCATGCTGTCTATAAAATTTTTATGATTTTTATTACTTGAAGAGAAATGGAAAACGATTAAAAACATTTTAATAGTAGAGACAATTTTGGGTAGCTTTTTTATTTAACAAAAAGGTTATATTTTGAAAGCTCATAAATGAGTATCATCTATATTTTTCATAGAAAAGCATCAACTTAGGATACACTCTGTATATGGTGTACGTTTTTCTTGGAAAGAAATAACATTGCGTTTATGTGGACAGGTAAAAACAACAATTTTTTTTTAGTTTCGTCTGACGGTTTCCGGAAAACTGTCTCCCTGACGGTTTCACAAAATTACAATTTTATGCGGTTTTCGCCCTTTAGAAAATTCAAAAATCTTACTAATAATTACAAATCTATTGTCAATCTTCGTATACGATCTACTACACACAAAACGAAATTAAAAATAGAAAAATTAAACAGCGGACTAAAATGTTCACCGAGTACAAATAAATGCACCAATATTTGTCGCCTTTGCATTTGCTATACCCACTTCAACTGGGTATTGCAAATACCAAGTATATGGCGGAAAAAAGCTCGTCCGCACAGCCGAACGTCGAATATAAAAATTTATTTTAGAAGTGGCCTCGCTACGAATTGAATAGAGCAGATTTTTTTTCTTGACAAATATTCATATACTTGGCAAATATTTGATATTTGGCAAGTATACGAATGTGTAGCCCCGGCTTTACGTTATCATAATTTGTTAGCTTTTTACAAAAGTGTGATATAACAATATAGTTCTTCCTCTATTATTTCGTAACAGATCCATTCTTGATTCATCAATTCTCATTGATAGCTTGTTCTTCTTAGGAACAACTCATTCGAGAACTAAACATCATTAATCGCAGAAAACGATCTCAGTGGTTGTTGGAGCAAATAAAGGCCGGCCCTGCTCCTGAAATTAGTCTGTTGCTGACCGCTGAGGAGATATATTGATGGTTTTATCCGGCTAAAACGATTACTCTTTGGTGTCACCGGGAAAAATATAACGTTACACGGGCTATTCCATCACTAATCTTGTAAAACTAACTACAAATACTACTCTTTCGAAGAAAAAAACAGCTTTAAACTGTTGAATAATTATGTTTTCGGAATATCTTTGGAAATAATCCTTCAAGGTCAACAATTATTAATCTCGACTCCTCCTGAATTTATACAGGTGTATATTAATTCAGTGCAATAATTTGGAGGGGTGATGTAACTCAGTACGAGGAACAAAAAATCTTAATAAAATTTTTCCAAATTTTTCAGTTGAAAATTCAATTGCCGCTACCCACATGTTTTCATAATGTGTAGTACTCCGTCGAAAACTAGCCCTCACCTATCTGTAGCACGCGGAGCTCACGAAATGCGTATAAATAACGATGTATTCAATGATTAAACAGTAAACTTACCAAAAATTTGAGAAATTTGAGAAACTGCTCAAAGTGCGCACCGTTTGCATCCAAACACGCTTCTGTCCGGCGCCTCCAATTCGCACATAAAGAGCGGCGTTCAGTGTCATCGCGCACAATTTCAGCACAATTGAAAATTCGCTCACGGAGTTCATTTTCACTGTTTACTTCCGTCTTATACACTAATCCTTTTAAATAACCCAAGAAATAAAAATCCAGAGGATTCAAGTCTGGAGAACGACTTCGCCACAGGCTTGGTCCATTAATCCTTATCCACTTTTCACCAAATGTTACACTTAAATGTTGCACTACAATGCGGCTCTTATGTGCAGGAGCACCGTCGTGCATAAACCACATTTCACGGGGAACATCAAGCGGCACATTTTCTAACAAACCTGGTAGTGTGTTTTGTAAAGTTATTCTTCACCATTAAGACGGGGCTGCAGTTCCACGGCCCTACTAAACAATTGCCAATAATTCCGGCCCAGATATTAATTTTCATAGGTCCAGTGGCACATGTTCCGGCTGATAAAAATTCCGTTTCGGGTAAATGTCGCTTCATCAGTGGAGAGTACCAAATTAAGAAAGTTTTCATTGGTTAGACATTGACCACGAAACCACTCGCAAAAGATGACCATTTGTAAATAGTCCTGTGGGAGCAAATCTTGTACACGCGTTTCCCGATATACCCGAAGTAAGTTTTCACGTAGCGTTCTGTGCACTATCCCGTGGGAAACTCCGACTTGTCGAGCAATTGTTCTAGTACTTCGTCGATCATCTTCGTGGACCATGTGCAAGATTTGTTCTTCGGTATTTACCAGATTTCGATCGCGTGGACGGCCTCTTCCTCCATTGTTAGGCAAGAATATCCGAGCAGGCTATCCCTTAACCGTTGAATATTATTATTAGGGACGCGCCGGTTTCTAAATCGTTGCACCATAAACAAGTAACATGTCCACGTACTCACCACTACTAAAATTGTCCATATTGAAACACAAAACCACAAAATAACTAGCAAGAAACCCGATGAACAGAAACAACTGCAGAGCGTAAACTAAAGCACGCACGGGACTTCCCCTCGCTGAGCTGTCAGCTGTTTCGCCACAGGCTCTAGGTCAAGTCGCTACTACCCTTTCTAAAAACGTGCGGCGTCAAATTCTGCATTTTCAATAATTAATTACTCAATACTGGTGTCAACGAATTTTGTACTCCAATTATGAGGATCTATAACCTCTAGAAATTATTGCACTCATTTAATATACACCTTGTATAAACATTTTCAAACTGTAACCAAAATATCAATGATGTGTACGCACAAGTATATGATTTATTATATTTATTTTGACCAAACGCACAGAGCAGACGTATGCAACAATATTAATAACAAAAACAACTTTTAATCACACGTTATTATTGTGACGGTCGTTGCTGTGGGTAGCCTTTGTCCAATACATCAGTATTCATTTCTGGTTCTATGACGAACAGTGTAGAACTGATTGACAGCTGCATATTCATGTTGCTGTTGTGTCACAAGCAAGCAATATGCCTACATAACACATACCACACTGAAATTCTAACTTTACTAATTCTACTCATGTGGTTTAGAGGCGTTCCTCTACGTTCCTGGTACAACTAGATCGTAATACTGACTTCAAATACAGGCATGGCAAGGATTAGTTTACGTTATGCACATCACATTATAGGTAGAAGATGCCACATGTATGTCATTACTGAAAGCTTACCTACAGCTTTTGCATTACTTACAAACACTTTCTAGTCAGTCTCGGCGTATTGAGGAATCAAGCTGTTCCTATTTGATTAGTACTTTTGAAAAATGCTGTCTTAAACTGTTGAATAATTCCTATTCGGTAAATCTTTAGAAATAACCCAAACTTTTATGGACCCAGCCCTACAACGTTGTGAAAGATGTGTTGAACAAAACGGTGGACATTTTGAAAACCTTATATATTTCTAAATTAAGAATAAGTGAAAATTAAGGTTCATGTGAATGTGCTAATACTCTTATCATGTTTGGCGTCTCCAAAAGCCTAAGGGTACCACTCTTCAGCTTGATCGGCCGTTTCTTTTCTGAAATATATCCAAAACAAGAAATAATTTTTTTTTATCTTTAACACCTTATAACTTCTTAAGGAAGCACTTTTTCTTATGGGATTTTTGGTTTAATCGGTCCTATTTGACATCAACTTGACATCACGCTTAAGCTGACAATTTTATTTGTCCAGTCCCTGCGAAATGTTTAATGCAAATTTCATAAAGTTTGCATTCAAGTCCCAATAGGTCCTTAAGAATTCCAATATATCCGTAGTTACCAACCAGTATCTCTTTTGATCTAAACATTCTGTTTCCTGTATTAACTCCCTTATTTATTTACCGGTTAGGTCTGCGAGGACAAAGCCTCTGAAAGCTCTAAGCTCCCAGCGACGACTGAATACTATTTGTTTAGCGACCGTTTCCTCTCGGCGAAACTTGGACCGTGTTTGGTGGCTATTGGCGCCCTCTACAGGCGGAAACTTAACACGGGGGGCGCATATAACCGCCCTCCGACATTAATTATAAGTTATCAGCGATCGCAAGCAGTTCGCTAGTTGCCCAAAGTGACCCACACCACCGTTTGGCGCTGCCTTCTGATTCGGAAAGGAAGGCGCGAAATCCAGTTCGGAAACTCGAGGGAAAGTCAATGTTTATCGCGCCAAGTTTGCGAGAAGCAAAGGACATGCGCGACCAACAATTGAATTAATGTGTATCGAGGTGGGTCTAATTACGACAACATTCGACACCTAAAGCTTCGAGCGAAGCTTGTATAAGTTGTGTCGGTGTGAGTGTGTGTGTGTGTGTGTGTGTGTGTGTGTGTGTGTGTGTGTGTGTGTGTGTGTGTGTGTGTGTGTGCGTGTGCATAACTTGGGAAAGTTAGACCCAGGCCACAGTTGTAACTGGATTACAATTAGTAATTTGCTAGCTGGTATCAAAGGTGCGAGGTCTTGGGATTAATTAGGAACATTTTGGGTATAAAAGTTCGCGAATGAGGTTTGTAAATGTAATTCGGTTGTTTTAAATCATTTAAACAGAATAAATGTCATACCAAAGCACAAAACCGCCTAAAATGTGTATTGTGATGTTTTCAAGTTATCTTGTTGCTATAAACAGTAAAAAAACTCATAACTCTACAAATAATTGAAGAATTTGTTTAAAACTTTCAAAGAATATTTAATATGCATTAATAAACAATACAAAGGCCATACAAAAACACGAAACCATCTAGAAGGTGTATTGCGATTTTTTGAAATTATCTAAACAGATAATTTTGCACTATAAACAGTAAAAAACTCAACTCTAGAAATAATTGAAACTTTGTATGAAACTTGCAACGAATATTTAATATGCATTCATAAACAAACAAAGGCCATACAAAAACATGAAACCATCTAGAAGGTGTATTGTGATTTTTTGAATTATCTAAACAGGTAATTTTGCACTATATATAAACAGTAAAAAAACTAGTAACTCAAGAAATAATTGAAGAATTTGTAATGAAACTTTGAAAGAATACTAAATATGCATTAATAAACAATACAAAGGTCATACAAAAACACGAAACCTTCTAGAAGGTGTGTTGCGATATTTTTAAATTATCTAAACATATAATTTTGCACTATAAACAATAAAAAACTGATAACTCTAGAAATAATTGAAGACGTTGTATGAAATTTGCAACGAATATTTAATATGCATTCACAAACAATACAAAGGCCATACAAAAACATGAAACCATCTAGAAGGTGCATTGTGATTTTTTGAATTTATCTAAACAGATAATTTTGCATTATAAACAGTAAAAACCTGATAACTCTAGAAATAATTGAAGAATTTGTATAAAACTTTCAAAGAATATTTAATATGCATTAATAAACCATACAAAGGCCATAGAAAAACACGAAGCCATCTAGAAGGTGTATTGCGATTTTTTGAATTTATCTGAACAGATAATTTTGCACTATAACCAGTAAAAAAACGAAGAATTTGTATGAAACTTTCAAAGAATATTTAATATGCATTAATAAGCAATACAAAGTTCATACAAAAACACGAAACCACCTAGAAGGTGTATGTTGATTTTTTGAATTTATCTAAACAGATAATTTTCTACTATAAACAATAAAAAAGCTCATACTCTAGAAATAATTGAAGAATTTGTATGAAACTTTCAAAGAATATTTAATATGCATTAATAAACAATACAAAAGCCCATACAAAAATACAAAACCATCTAAAAGGTGTATTGTGATTTTTTTAATTTATTTAAACAGATAATTTTGCACTATAAACTGTAAAAACTCTCATAACCCTATAAATAATTGAAGAATTTGTATGAAACTTTCAAAGAATATTTAATATGCATTAATAAACAATACAAAGGCCAGACAGAAACACGAAACCATGTAGAAGGTGTATTGCGATTTTTTTAATTTATCTAAACAGATAATTTTGCACTATAACCAGTAAGAAAACTCATAACTCTAGAAATAATGTAAGAATTTGTATGAAACTTTCAAAGAATATTTAATATGCATTAATAAGCAATACAAGGGCCATACAAAAACACGAAACCATCTAGATGGTGTATTGTGATTTTATGAATTTATCTAAACAGATAATTTTGCACTATAAACAGTAAAACACTCGTAACTCTAGAAATATTTAAAGAATTTGTATGAAGCTTTCAAAGAATATTTAATATGCATTAATAAACAATACAAAAGGCTGTACAAAAACACGAAACCATCTAGAAGGTGTATTGCGATTTTTTGAATTTAGCTAAACAGGTAATTTTGCACTATAAACAGTAAAAAAACTCATAACTGTGGAAATAATTGAAGAATTTCTATCAAACTTTCAAAGAATACTTATTATGCATTAATAAACAATACAAAGGCCATACAAAAATACGAAACCATCTAGAAGGTGTATTGTGATTTTTTGAATTTATGTAAACAGATAATGTTGCACTATAAACAGTAAAGAAACTCATAACTCTAGAAATAATTCAAGAATTTTGATGAAACCTTCAAAGAATATTTAATATGCATTAGTAAACAATACAAAGGCCATACACAAATACGAAGCCATCTAGAAGGTGTATTGTGATTTTTTGAATTTATCTAAACAGATAATTTGCACTATAAACAGTAAAAACTCATAACTCTAGAAATAATTGAACAATTTGTATGATACTTTGAAACATTTTTTAATATGCATTAATAAACAATACGAAGGCCATACAAAAAAACGAAACCACCTAGAAGGTGTATTGCGATTTTTTTGAATTTATCTAAACAGATAATTTTGCACGTAAACATATGATAACTCAAAAAATAATTGATGAATTGGTATGAATCTTTTAGAGCTTATTTAATATTCATTAATAAATAGTGTAAAGGACATATCAACACAATTTGCATTTAGTCCAATCAACCGTATAAAAGTTACTTCCATTAGGTTGATTCAAAACTTTTGATCGTGCATCGTGTTCTCTTTAAAAACCAGATTAGGTCACCCTTTCCCCTGTTCTGTCCTTTCACCGTATCCCATGAGTTTTTATATCCGTCAATATTTCCACTAATTTTGTCACTCCTGGACGTATTTTTTATCCTGTTAGTGTTCTAATTCAAAAACTATTGTCAATAAACAACCAATTTTCAGCGTTTCTTGGTGTAAAATATTTACCCGAGAGGTAGTATATAGAGCAATACCTACAATTTAATAAACGGGAACAATTCAGCGTTTTCATAAATGAATTTCCACGGAATACATTAAAATTAATTAAATATTTTCATTTAACGAACGCGCGGAAAAAGGCCAACTCCGATATAAAAAATAATAAAAAAGTGGGTTGTGTTGAGAACAGAAACAATAGTACAATGAAAACGTCGGAGCTTTAGACCAGGGCTTTATATTCCATAACAAACTTGGAGTGTATAGCACGCTACGAATATGAATTTTTAATATTTATAACCACTTGAAACCCGCGTGCTCCGAATGGCAAAGCAACTCCGTCTACCTTGGCTAACTCTCACAGTAAATGCATGCGTTTTACAACGCCACCTTTCAGATGTTTCCACGTGATAAGGAAGCGAATATATTACCTTTCAGACTGGTGTATATATAGTGTACGAGCTGGAGGCGTTAAAGAAAAATTCCCTCTTTAAATGAGTTCTGAAACTGTTTTAATCCCGACAAATTGGCACTTAACCGCTGTTGGACGGTTTATCAAATTCAACGACCCACTGGTGTGCTTCATATTATGCATTACGTTACACTTTATGACCCAGTTTTGTATTCGTTTTGTTGGTGCGCTAAACAATTTTTAAAACCCTACTACAACGGTTTTTACAACAGACGATTTTGCACTTTATATTTGTATTGTTTATTAATGCATATTAAATATTCGTTGAAAGTTTCATACAAATTCTTCAATTATTTCTAGAGTTATGGAATTTTACTGTTTATAGTGCAAAATTATCTGTTTAGACGAATTCAAAAAATCACAAAATACCTTTTAGATGGTTTCGTGTTTTTGTATGGCTTTTGTATTGTTTATTAATGCATATTAAATATTCGTTGAAAGTTTCATACAAATTCTTCAATTATTTCTAGAGTTATGGAATTTTACTGTTTATAGTGCAAAATTATCTGTTTAGACGAATTCAAAAAATCACAAAACACCTTTTAGATGGTTTCGTGTTTTTGTATGGCTTTTGTATTGTTTATTAATGCATATTAAATATTCGTTGAAAGTTTCATACAAATTCTTCAATTATTTCTAGAGTTATGGAATTTTACTGTTTATAGTGCAAAATTATCTGTTTAGGCGAATTCAAAAAATCACAAAACACCTTTTAGATGGTTTCGTGTTTTTGTATGGCTTTTGTATTGTTTATTAATGCTTATTAAATATTCGTTGAAAGTTTCATACAAATTCTTAAATTATTTCTAGAGTTATGCAATTTTACTGTTTATAGTGCAAAATTATCTGTTTAGACGAATTCAAAAAATCACAAAACACCTTTTAGATGGTTTCGTGTTTTTGTATGGCTTTTGTATTGTTTATTAATGCATATTAAATATTCGTTGAAAGTTTCATACAAATTCTTCAATTATTTCTAGAGTTATGGAATTTTACTGTTTATAGTGCAAAATTATCTGTTTAGACGAATTCAAAAAATCACAAAATACCTTTTAGATGGTTTCGTGTTTTTGTATGGCTTTTGTATTGTTTATTAATGCATATTAAATATTCGTTGAAAGTTTCATACAAATTCTTCAATTATTTCTAGAGTTATGGAATTTTACTGTTTATAGTGCAAAATTATCTGTTTAGGCGAATTCAAAAAATCACAAAACACCTTTTAGATGGTTTCGTGTTTTTGTATTGTTTATTAATGCTTATTAAATATTCGTTGAAAGTTTCATACAAATTCTTAAATTATTTCTAGAGTTATGGAATTTTACTGTTTATAGTGCAAAATTATCTGTTTAGACGAATTCAAAAAATCACAAAACACCTTTTAGATGGTTTCGTGTTTTTGTATGGCTTTTGTATTGTTTATTAATGCATATTAAATATTCGTTGAAAGTTTCATACAAATTCTTCAATTATTTCTAGAGTTATGAAATTTTACTGTTTATAGTGCAAAATTATCTGTTTAGACGAATTCAAAAAATCACAAAATACCTTTTAGATGGTTTCGTGTTTTTGTATTGTTTATTAATGCATATTAAATATTCGTTGAAAGTTTCATACAAATTCTTCAATTATTTCTAGAGTTATGGAATTTTACTGTTTATAGTGCAAAATTATCTGTTTAGGCGAATTCAAAAAATCACAAAACACCTTTTAGATGGTTTTGTGTTTTTGTATGGCCTTTGCATTGTTTATTAATACATATTAAATATTCTTTGAAAGTTTCATACAAATTCTTCAATTATTTCTAGAGTTATGAGTTTTTTACTGTTTACAGTGCAAAATTATTTGTTTTGATAAATTCAAAAAATCATAATACACCTTCTAGATGGTTTCGTGTTTTTGTATGGCATTTGTATTGTTTATTAATACATATTAAATATTCGGTGAAAGTTTCATACAAGTTCTTCAATTATTTCTAGAGTTATGAGTTTTTTACTGTTTACAGTGCAAAATTATCTGTTTAGATAAATTCAAAAAGTCACAATACACCTTCTAGATGATTTGGTGTTTTTGTATGGACTTTGTATTATTTATTGATGCATATTAAATATTCTTTGAAAGTTTCATACAAATTCTTCTTCAAGAACACTAACAGGAAAAAAATACGTCCTGGAATAACTAAATTAAATATTTACGGACATAAAAACTTGGGCTACAAAGAAAGAACGGAACAAGGGAAAGAGTAACCTTTTTTTTTTTTTAATTATTAGTGTAACTAGATCAACCTAATATGGCTTTGAGAGGGAAACACTGCCCTGCAGGATTAAAAGTTTTCGCTCAAGCTAATGGAAGTAACTTTTAGACGGTTGATAGCAGTAAATGCAAATTAATAGTCACGTGTGAACAAGAATGAGACGACTTTACACGGGACCGTGTACTTTACCGTCGCCGGGCACAACGCCTACATACCGATATAATTGCCAAGGTAATTGACGGCTCTGGACGATCGGTTTTGCATGTTGCCTCTCTCGCTATCCGGTTGCACTCCAAAAGCCGAAAGCTGACACCGTACGGTTTTGGGATGCAAATCGCGTCATTTGCATCGCTACGCTAACAGTTTCCTACCAACGACCGTGTGGCGGAGCCACCATATCTACTTACAGACTTGACAATGAAGCCAAAGAATCATCAGAACTTTTAACAGTTCACTTCATAGTAAAAATACCATACTTTTCGATAGTTGTTGTTGATTGGCCATACCTAGTGTTCTATTTTAAAAAAATCTGATGTGGCCAGGTGCATGACTTTATCATACTATACAGGGTCCTGCAGTTCAGGTCCCGTCTTCTGTAGCTCAGTTACTAATTAAGATAAGAGTTTGACATTTTGCAAGCTTACCCTGTACTTCAAGGTACATTTCAAGAAATTATTTTTAATTATACAGGCTGTCCCAAAAATGTGCAACGCCAATGTGATATATTTTTTTAAATTGCATGCTATATATTTTTTTACACATTTGGAAGCCTGTAATGCTGACCTACATACCACCAAAATTTTATTGAAATCGGTTGAGTGACTGCAGCGCAAAAAAATAAAAACCAAAAAAAAGTGATTTTGCATCGTTGGCTTTAAAAATCAATAAAAACCACAAATTGCACCTCGTTAATAAAATTTTGCGACGTCCTTATTAAGTTAGATCTAGTAGTCTCGTTAACCAAGTGTCATTGATCTAAATTATACAGGATGACCAAAATCTAGTGTCAAACTTCAAAGCGTGTTATTGTTCTTATTTTAAATTGGAACCCATACATTTTTTTAGGTGAAACGATGCAGAATTAAAAAATAAACATTGTTTCTAAATACAACCCCATCACAATTCCCAATATTTTAAATGTTATTCGCCAAAAACTCATTTTTCAACGTTTCCAACGGCAATTGTAGGTAATAAATATCGTACGTGGCGTTGAAAAACAATTTATTTCATAAAATATAACGCAGAGAAATATTTTAGATTTGACTGTACTTAATTAAGTAGTTGTTCAGTTGCCAAATTTACTTAAAAATTTACCTATAGCGGTAAGGGTGGAAATGTGGCTGCAACATGATGGAGCTCCAGCACATTACTCGTTACATGTCAGGCACCAGCTCAACGAAATCTTCCCAAATCGATGGATTGGAAGAGGAGGACCAGTTGCGTGGCCTCCTCGATCACCGGACTTAACGAAACTGGATTTCTTCCTGTGGGGCTACGTTAAGGACATCGTTTATGCTGAACCTCCAACAACACCAGAAAACATGCAAGAAAGATGCATTTCTAACTATTACGCCCACCTATTAAGAGCAGTGGCGAGGTCATTTCATACTCGTCTTCGTTTGTGCCTCGAAGAGTACGGAAGACAGTTCAAACAACTACTTAATTAAGTACACTCAAATCTAAAATACTTCTGTGTTATATTTTATGAAATAAATTTATTTTCAACGCCACGTACGATATTTATTACCTACAATTGCCGTTGGAAACGTTGAAAAGTGAGTTTTTGAATAACTTTTAAAATATTAGGTATTGTGATGGGGTTTAAAAAAATATATCACGTTGGCGTTGCACATTTTTGGGACACCTGTATAATCAAAAATAATGTCTTGAAATGTACCTTGAAGTACAGGGTAAGCTTGCAAAATGTCAAACTCTTAGCTTAATTAGTAACTGAGCTACAGAAGACGGGAGCTGAGCTGCAGGACCCTGTATATAAAATTAATAGTTTAGAACTAGAGAACTAGTTTAGACTATTAGAACTAGACAGATATGTCGATTAAAGGTGCGTTCGGATATTGTCCTCCGTCGACACCGGGTACACCATCCAAATGACACTTACGTGTTATTGGGTGTAAAAAGTGTAACGGTGTACAATATCCGAACGCAGCTTATATTGATAGTAGGTATTGTCAAAATATTAGCATTTGACACTACCTACTGTCATTAGAATCAAAATATCTGACATATCCTGACTACTCGTTTTAATGCAGTACGACCGATCTCGATGAAATAGAATTTGCTCACGCAGCTAAACTATTGATTGTACCAAAAAATTTCATAGTCATAAATTATTCAGAATTTCCTCTACTTTAATTTATTATTTCACTATTTCGACGAAATTCCAGGACCGTTTTCAACAGAAAGCTTTTCAGCTCTAAGTTTGGTCATGAAACTTCTAAATATGAAGTTTCGTCCCGATACCTTTAGTAGTTCCTCCGGAATTGTCGCCACAAAAAAGGGTACACACATCCATACACACACACACACACATATACACACACAATACTTTGCATAACTTTGTGTTGGTAAATTGTTACCCTCTGCCCATAGAGCGAATGACTACTACTTTTATATATATGGAAAAGTTGCTAGAATAGTCGTAAAAAGTCGTTTGATTAAAATCAGAGCAGCATTCCTACGAAAAGCCGGTCCTCGTCTCCACTATTAAGGCCCCCATCATCTGAACATCCAACACTAGCTCGGATTAACTCTTGCCAAACCTGCCAAACGGCGTTGAATGGGGTCGGTGCGGAAACAGCCCTCTTACGGGCCTTCGTTCCAAGAAAATATTATTGTTCTTTGGGGCTTCGATGAAAGGACCGCACCGGCACGAGATCGGAATTTATAACCCCGAATTTCGGGGTGGAAGGAAGCGGCCCGTTAATGTTGCGAGGGTCCATAGGCTGCCAGTTTCACGGCTGCGCCATTTGGTGTGAATTAAGATTAAGTAATTCTGTCGCAATTCATATCCGGTAGTCGAAAGATTGCTACTTTATTCGGTTGGGATTCCAAGCAACCTTTTTTGACATGTATTTTAGGGTGGAACGAAAACGGGTCAATTTTTATTTTTTTTTTAAATTCAATACGTAATAGTGCGGAGTGACTATAAAGCTGTGAAAATTTTGGGCAGATCAAAAAATTCTTTGAGGTGCCGCAAGTTACTTAAAATTATATTTTTCCAGTTATTTTCCGCTATATTGCTGGATCAAGAAAAAACCCGAATAAATCGGCGAAAAGTTCGGCGAGGCTGGCTGAGACATATAGCGGTCAAAGAAGGCCATTCACATTCTCGGCGCTCGGCTCGTGCATTCTCTGTTCATCTGCTGGTGACTTAGAATGGACGTCGCTGAAGTAGCCCCTGCATCAGCGTATACTGTGTGTGCATACTTTCATTGAAATTGTGGTTATTATTAATTAATAATTAATTGAATAACGTAAATAAAAATTTAATATAAAATAAAATAAATATTTGAAAAATTTCTTAAATACATTTGAACTCTTATTCTGATCATTTATATTAGATACCATATACTAATAAAATACATAGTAATACGATTGTCCATAAAACAAAATTAAATAATTGCATAATTATTATTTTGTATAATGTATTGCGTTATAAATCAAATATTATAGTTCATATCTATACAGAGTTAGTTAAAATTGCAACTAAATAATTCTCCAAGCGTAAAAAAATAAAGAAAAAACACTTTTTGTTTGTTTTAAACTAGCTGTCGCAATTTAGTAACATTTCCTTTTTCAAATAGAACAATACTGTATGTTTTTAAATTTTATAATTCTAAGATTATTTCTAAGAATCTTTTGTAGGAACCATTTTTCATAAAATGCATCATTTTTAGCTATCAGTAATTAATTAAAACTGCTGAACTTTGAAACTGATTTTTTTCCCACATACATATACACATTTATTTTAATTTGCTGTTTGAACATTTAATTAACATTTAATTTTATTTTTCCATTTTGTTGTTCTGCTATTTTGTATCCGTTTAGTTAAAACAAAAGTTTATGAGTTTTGATTAAGTGCTTATAACTAAAAAATGACGCATTGTATAAAAAATGTCAAAAAATTCATGGAATTAATCTTAATTATAAAATGTAAATGTATATGTTCTATTAAAAAACGGAAAGGTTGCCAGTTTCCATAATAAAATAAGCACTGTGTATATTAAAAATATATTTAGACGATAGCTTCTTTAAAATCAAACAACTTATGTTTGATTTTTCGAAGATGGTTACGGTTGGTCAATTATTTAGGTGTTCCGGATATTTTGACCAACCCTGTATACTGGTATGTAACAACGATATTATCAATCAATAACTTAGTAATTGCCCTATGTAGATCGCAGTCGTAATTTGCATCAAAGAACTGTACCAAAACGATACAATAGATTCAGACATCATAGAAAAATAAGACTGGAACTGATAAGATTTATTTGAAAGAGCTAAATAATATATTCTTTAGTTTTAATTAATTATTGATTTAATATTGCTATTAATATTAATTTTCATTAGTAGTCTTTATAATACGGATGGTTAATTTATTGATATGCATTTGCATTTCTTCAATAATACAGAAATAAATATCATTATCTGGTATATTTTCTATTTTAAATGACAAATTATAGTAATGGGACGTCACAAATAGAGAAAAAAATACTATCGGATATTTAATTTAATATCAATGTAAACTATTTGTATTTTGCATATAAATTTATCGTGTTCAATATTTTGAAATCTTTTTATTTCAATACTAAATAATATATACCATTCGTTACCTACATTTCGGGTTGCATTGATGCTCGAAGAGCCCCTTCACCGCACGTGTTTGATGTCACAAATCATACCCCTGTCGTAAATAATACCTTCGGGTACACAGAAAAACTGCTATGCGCCTCGTCAACAATCCAGTTTAAATGGATCGATACGTGAGCGCACAACTGAGGCGAGTCGTTCGGCGAACGCGTTATTTTTATCCGACTATCTGCATCCGTAGAGACTTCTGGCATTCGAATGTTAACTATTTAAAACAAGAAACACAAATCTTAAAACTATTAAATAAATTGATAAAATATTATTCTGGAAGGAAGAAACATGTTTTATTTGAAGTGATCGAAACCTCTTGGTGGAATCATACACGTATATTCCAATTGAATATATATTTCTGAATAAATATATGCTTTGAATTGAGCATTTGTTTTTTTAGTGTGTACCACAGCGATTTGAGCAATGCCTCTACTCTAAACAATTGATCCTCAAGCACAATGCAATTAACTATGATCGCTAGTAATGCAAATCAAATATCTGTTTGCAGGTTGCTGGAAGCCGGAGGGTCCTAGAGCGTCTCACAGGCGTCCACTCAGTCGGTATGGCGACTACGCCTGCGATGCCCCTTGGGAGCTCATTGAGTCCGCCACAAGGGCGATGATGTCGCGTCAGGGCGATAATGTGGAATTTGTACTGTGGACAGGGTAAGTAATCAACTATGATTGACTGTCAATTTAGATTAAGTGCATCGATATTACCGCGTCAATGAACTATCAGCTTTAATTTAGTCTAGGCGCTGAAACTGAACGACCTGAAAACTAAATAACCATCGACCTTTATACGATGATCGATTGCGTCTAATTTTAAAATAAATCATCATTTTCATGGGTAAAAAATAATTTTCAACATACGTAGCTGAGATTTCAGATTTGATTATGGTTTTTACTTCTAAACAACTTTCCCAAGAGACATTTTTCGGAAATATTTAAAATAAAGGTACTTTACTCTTGAGTTAAATTCCTTTATTCCGAGCTACCCGGTATGCGGTGGACAAACTGTATGATTAAATTTTTGGTGTTAGATCTGCACACAACTTTAACAAAGAATAAAATTTTCTGAGAAATGGATAATAAAAACAAAATTCATATAAAACTGTCCTGAACACACTATATAGTATCACTGATATCTCGTGAACTATCCAACATCGCATATAGATAAATTGGGTTCAAACGGCTTAGAATTGATCGGTTAATCGAACCAATCATAAGAATTTTGAAAATTTTGAAAAAAATTGTCAGCCCGGCGCCGCCACCAAACGTGAAAACGCCTTAAAAAATCATTTTAGTGCCAAAATCCGCAAATTTTAAGTAATAAAATTTAAAGAGCGTCTCATAGGCTATCATATAATAATTTATTTTATACCAAAAAAGTATATACATGGCCAAAAAAAAAAAAACGAAACTTCGTTAAAAGACAAGATGGACTGTCGTTGCAATTAGCGAGATGAAAGAGGAAATATCAGAGAGGAAATATGATGATATAAATTCGGTGAGATATTACCGAAAATAATCGCGGGAGGCTGGCTGTCCTCATTTGTTTCGGCGGAAGTTTCGAGCGGTGATGAACAGGTGCTTTTACGTTGATTACAGCTTTCGGTGTATCCACTTTTTGTGCGTTTTAACGAGCTAATGGGCGCTATTGTGCTTCTTAGGTAATTACCGACGAACTCTGAAGGTTTTAATTAAGGAAAAGTGTCTTCTCTCCTCGAGTTTTTATGACACCCTCTTTTGGATTTATTAACATCGCCCCGGCCGTGGGAGATAATTGAGTAAAAGTACTAGAAATAGCTTCCATAATTTTATTGTGCAGGCTTTTCTTACATTGTCATTTGTTTTTTATGTTATGTCTTTGGATCAGTGCGAAACAAAGTTTCAACATAAACGTGCATAATTCTTAGTTTTGAAATGGAAATCTAAATGAAATAATGTAGTTTTTGCTGACTTTGTTTCTGAATTATAGGGGCAGGTCAGAAGAAACATAATAGAATTTTAGTTGTGTTCATTTTCAAACATTATTAATTTAATATGAAATTAATAATTATTTTGAATGGAATAATTTTTTATTTGTGAAAATCAGAGCAAATTTATAAACACTATAAAGGCGACAATATTATGAAGTTTAGGTTATTGGTTAAATTATTCAGAAAGGCATATTTAATGCCCAAAATCCAAGTGAATCAATTAAACAAAAATTATGGCGGATTAAATGAAGAGAAGCACGGTAATATTTGTTGAAACTCCTAAATTATCGAGAGGGAATGTTTAAAACTAAAACATAGGGAAAAAAGGACAAAATCGAAACTTCGAATTTAATAATGTCCATTGAGCAAGTAACACCAATTCTTAAGTAATCAAAAATTAATCAGCAACAGATATGCGACAATACTAGTTGCAATTAACTTAATTATAGAGAGAACAAGTTAGTGAAATATAATATTAATACAATATTCTTGAAATGAATCCTTCACAAAACGATTGCTCATACGTTTGCAAAAAATCTTTACAACATAATAAATAAAATAAAAAATCTATAGAGAAATGTATAGATAAGAAACATAAAAAGAAACAATGATATTTTGACGAGATTTTATATCCCATCCAAATCACATAATTTTGATGGCACTAATATTAGGTGTATGATTCTTCAGCACATTATTTCTTCAGCATTGTTTTACAACAAAATTTCTTTCAATTTAATAATACGTAGTCTTTATAACATAATGATGGCATAGCTATGGGTAGTTCTATAAGAGGCTTACCTGCATACTTATTTGTTAAAATAAAATATTTAGTTTACCGAACAATGAACATATCACATTCTGGTGTCGATATGTCGATGTTATTTTCTGTGTTTGGAATACAGATCCTTAATTAATTGACTTGTTTCTTAAACAAATTAATAATATCTATCATTAAAATTTACATGTGAATAAGAAATTATTAATAAAAAAACTTTATAGACTTGAAAATTAAGTGAAATTCAGATAACTTTTACTACTATATTTGTAGAAAACCTACAAGATAGATTAATTCCAAATTACTCACAACACTCATCCAATATTAAATATTCCTCATTTCATTACACTGCAACAAAAAATTTCCTCCCGGGAAATTTTAGCTATAATGATTCTCTATGACCCCCCGAACATTTCCACAAAGGCGTTTTTCTAGGTTAGTTCGAATAAGCGAGATATTTGCAAATTTACTTTTAATTTTATTCATAATTTTAGTCCATTCACATGGTGTTTTGGCCAGGAAAAAAAATAGAAGTTTTGTTTTTCTATCATTCTATATGTTTTTTGGGGAGCTGAAGCCGAATTTCAAGCTTGCTACTTCCCACGGATATGGCTTCACAACGAAAATCGCAAATAACTCAAAATGTTCTTCTTTTCTGCAGTTTATTGCCAAAAAGTCATTAAACTATGCACTTTTCGACGTAGACCACTATATACAAAAATAAAGTATACTAAATTTGCTATAAAAGGTACCCTCAAGTGTAGTTTTTGGTTGAATGGTTTGGCCGCTCGTGCGCGCTGAAAGAAGGCCAAATTTTCCTACTTGAAGTGATGTGCGTGTAATTACAAAAAAGCTTAGATTCTGATAAAACTACATTAAATCCTCTACAAATTGCATAACTTAATCAGTTATTTTGGCCAAACTGTGTAGCCGCTAAAGCGCGTTGCAATTTTATGTCACATTACGCGATACCGCGATAACAAGAGCCCTTCACCAAAAATTCAGTAGAGACCTATTTTATTACTATTTATGTATTAACTATATATTTGCTCTTTTTAATAATGAATACTTAATGTATTATGAAATTTTTTATTTTTTTTATAAACATTCGGGCTCTTGACTTCGCGGCTTCGCTTGGATTAATATGACATAATACAGTAGAGCGTCGATAATCCGAACCTCGGTAATCCGAACGTTCGCCAATCCGTTCAAAAATATAATAATAAAATAAATCACTGAGTAACCTAGGGAAAAGCCATTTTTGTCGGTTAGGTACTGTTTACAGAAAAATGTTGCTTTTGTTTTAGTAATCCGAATTACTTTCGGTCACAATTAGTTACATGCATAATAAATAAATAATAAATAAATTATAAATATGTCATAAATAAATAATAAATAAATCCCGTCGATATCTCTTCGATATCCCTTCGATATTTCTTCGATATCCCTTCGATATCTCTCCGATATCTCTTCGATATCCCTTCGATTTTTACTTTTTGACATTCCTATAGTTTATGGAGAGCGGGATCGAATGGTGTTGGTTTTATTAAGATTGAACTTCTATCCAATACTCGTAGTTTCTAGTATTTAGCTGCAATATTTGATAATCCGAACAATTTGATAATCCGAATCACCTTCGGTCCCAATTAGTTCGGATTATCGACGCTATACTGTATATCAACTCAATTTCGCGGCTACACGGTTTGGACAAAATAAATGATTAAGATGTGCTATTTGTAGGGAAATTAATGTAGTTTTAGCACAATCAGCCTTTTTAACTAATTTAAATACTGGGTTTTCCATGAAGTAGGAAAATTTTCCCTTCTTTCAGCGCGCTCTAGCGATCAAATCGTTCAACCAAAAATGCATTTCAAGAATGCTCTTATAGGAAATTTAATGTAGGTACTTTATTTTTGTATGGAATGGTTTACCTCGAAAAGTGCACATTTTTATCACTTTTTTGCAAGAACTGGAAAACGGTCGAAAATTTTTAGTTTTTTTTTTTCGCTGTGTTATTTATATTAAGGGACTTATTTCATTACCATTATCAAACGAAAAATATAACAATGAATACAATAGTATCACACAAATTGCAAAAAATAATTGGTACAAAATAGAAACTATCAATGAAATATATAATTCCATGAAACATAAATAATTATTAAAACAAATTTTTCCACATGTGGTAGCCAAATCAAAATATGTTTAAATTTTATTCCACGCGACAATACACAAACACATTATAACCATAAATTCAACATTATGACTTTTACGGCCACATAAAATAGATCAGTTTACTAATTTAGGACAAAGTTTTTTTTTTTAGAAAAAAGTGACAATTACAAATGTTGCAACCGGAATATATTGGCCCGACAGGGCAAACTTTAATAATGAGATTAAAACAAAAATTGATCACATTACATTTTGATATTATTTAAGAAAACGAATTATTACGAAATTTTTTAAATTAAAAACATAATAGTTGATACTTTTAGCTTTGCCCACCTATTTTTACCAATATCTCTAAACTATTGACCAAACTATGGCAGATGTAGAGGCCTGGTTTGCTTCGAACAGAATGGTTCTTAATCAGGACAAAACCAACCTCGTTCTTTTCAAATCCCGTACATGCTGCGATCTTCCGGATGAGGTGGGTGGTCGTAAACTTAATACTCATGCTTCCTTTTTGGGAGTTCATCTCGACGACACCTTTTCTTGGAGTGACCACATTGATCACATACAGCCAAGACTATGCAAAGCTATTTATGCCATCAGAGTTGCTAAACAGAAACTTAACATTAGTACGCTCAAGACAGTATACTACTCCTACTTCTACGCAATCCTGCAATACGGAGTTATATTCTGGGGATCCTCACCTGAAATGCAGCGCTTGTTTGTCCTCCAGAAACAGGCCCTCAGATTAATGTTTGGCATGGGATACAGAGACACCTGTAGAGGAGTTTTCAAAAGAGAAAAAATGCTGACTTTGTATGGTTTATATATCTACAAATGTCTCATTTTCATACGACGAAATGCGGATAAGTTTGAGGAACACTATCCGCCGACAAGACCATATGCAATACGAGACTGTTCGACTTATCAATTGCCTCGTCATAATACCGCAAAATATGCAAATGCCACTCACTACTCCTGCATGAAGTTCTACAACCTACTCCCATCCTCCATTAGGAACATAAAGACTTATAATATGTACAGATTCAGAGTTTTCCAACTGTTAGTTGAGATGGAGCCATACCAGCTGCAAGATTATATTAAATAATTTTGAGACTTTTTCTGACTTTTTCAAGCACTTTTTTATAATGTACTTTATATTAAGTTTTGTCTTGAAATAAAGATTATTATTATTATTATTATTATTATTTCCTCCAATCTTAGCAGCTCAATTCGTTAGAAATCCGGTAAGAACTAGCGATCGTGGAGGTTTCTACATTTTTGATGTAGATACGATAAACACACCACTACAAAGAAACGCTGACCCGGCAAAATTCTCCCGACAAAACTACCATAAACACAAAAACTGATAGAACCCCTTGTAAAATCGAAACAAACTCCCCTCATTGGTAGCCTTCAAAACTTTCCGACACAGCAAATTTGCTACACCGTCGTTTTTCGTTTGTTTTTCCTTTATTTACCGAGTTGCAGCGTCGCCGAGAATATATTTCGGGTCTTCTGCATGGCCCATATCCTCGCAGGAAGTGGCCAGTAATAATTTAGCCGGTTTACGATCTACGGATAAACGTAATAAAGAGCGAAATGAACGGCGGCCGCGCGACTCGCTGTAAAGAGTCTAAAGCGACGGTAAATCGGCACGATGCTGTCGCCCTCTGGCGGCTCAAACCTTCCACCTACACACATATGTGCATCATTATTCCGAGAGTGTACGTAGCGCTCCGGGGCGGGAAGTGTAATGAAATCAGACGTCGTCGGAGACGTCGCGACGTCGCCATGGTCATCACGTATTATCGCCATCTCCGGAGAAAAGGTGATGTGGAGCGCCCTCTTTCGCATATTCAATTTCTCGACACTTTATGCTAACCGAAACGCGTCAGGATCTTATCTTGACTCGGTAACATTACAACGGAATCCTCTTACTCCTGTGGATTATCCGCAGGGTTGGTACGGTTGGTATGTACTATCGTGGCCATATATTATGTCCCCTCTTTTGACGTCGATTCTCTCGCAAACCTATGTTGGCGTTTTCCCGATCTCTCCAAATTAAGAAGAATTGGCGCTGTTTTTGGCCCGTAAATTTCTTTCGTTTAACTTTAGCAATTAATTACTCCGGAAATAATCCATAGATTTCAACGAATTAAAAAGTAAAGTCAACCGCGGAATGTTAGCTTTCAATATGCATTTTTGTAAAATGACTGGGTGAGTGGTTGACCCACAAAGAGCTATATTATGCAATGCCAGCAATTCCGTTATTAGAAGAGCTAGAATAATGAAATATAGACTATAGGCTACCCAATAATTCATAGGTTTAAAGTTTATTACATAATCATTGTTTATCTTGCATTTTCCATACAAAAGATCGTGCTGAAGCGCCGCGTGAATTCCGACGCTCTACGGCCTTGGTGTGATGAGGGGAAGGGAGTCGTTGGCGGTGCTGTCAACAGTGAGAGAACGGCGGACAGCTGATTACCAATACACAAAAAGAACGATAAGTTTGCAAGGTAGTAATTTTAACTAACAATTAAATTCTTAATTTTTAAATTCAGAATTTTGATTATAATATGCGACCCCGCTACTAGAGAAATGCCCTAACTCTCTCGTCTCGATAGTATTAACTTCTGTGTTTGATGTCTCATAACTCTAAAACTACTGATCAGAAAAAATTGAAATAAAGTGTGTCATACTCCTCAATCATTTCTACATATGTTGTATGACTATCAAAATTTGTTGCCTTTCGGTGTAAACATGAGCGGGAGAGAAGTGAAAAAATGTACCCGATTTTTGCATTTGTAAATCAACTGTCGTCTTTCCGATTTTTTTTCTCCTAAACCGCTTAGCACAAAAATTTCAATGTTTGTTCAGGTTGCATTCAGAGTCTCTTCTATCGATTAGCGTTTTTGTTTTCTTCAGTTTTTATACAATAAGGTTGTAAACAAGATTTTGATGGAAGCGGATAGATCAGTAAGGAATGTTAACAGCACAACGCAGTTAGCATGCATATAATCCTTATTTACTGCGTCACATATCGCTTAAATTTAATAGCATTCCGACCATTTGTTAATTTTTAAGACCGAAATAAATATGAACAAAGTTTTGCGCGTGACTCCGCCTGAGTCTGTTTTTGTGTTTATTTATTAGTAATATTTAAATACAGGCAAAAACAATATAACATAAATACAACTCTTGATATATTACATATATTACAAATGGCAGCTCTGAGCGTATAAAACTGATAGGTCGTTATATTGTGTCCGTAAACACTGTTCTTGGAGTAACTATTTACCGTGCGATCCCCCACTACCGACAGCGTCGCTGTCGATCCCTTCCCCCGCATCACCCCGAAGACCGAAGAGCGCCGCGTCAATTGCGGCGATCATGAGATGCTTCAACACGATCTTTTGTAGGGAAAATGCAAGATAAACAATGATTCTGTAATAAACTTTAAATATATGAGTTATTAGGTAGCCTATGATCGACACTTCATCATCCTAGCTCTTCTAATAACGGAATTGCTGGCATTGCATAATATAGCTTTTTGTAGGATAACCACTACTCCGATCATTTTACAAAAATGCACATTGAAAGCTACCATTCCGCAAGTGACTTTACTTTTTAGTTTGTTGAAATCCATGGATTATTTCCGGAGTAATTAATTGCTAAAGTTTAACGAATGAAATTTATGGGACAAAAACAGCGCCAATTCTTCTTAATTTGGAAAAATCTGGCAAACGCCAACATATACAGCTTTCTAATTTTTATGCGTTGTAGCATATAAATCAAGGACAACACCAGAATTTTTTTTAATTTTTTCGCTCCTAGATTGGCGAGAAAATCGACATCAAAAGAGGGGGGGACATAATATATGGCCACGATGTACGTCACGATTGGAGGCTTTTTAAACTGTTGAAAATGTGTGAGGGTGTTTTTTTTGTCTAGAGATTTGAATTCGTTATTACTTCACCTTTCATAAAATAGAAAGAAAGTGATGGTAACTCTTCTAGATCATTTTATATCGATGTTTTTGTTACATGCTGTAGGATCACAATAAGTAAAAATGCCCGAAAGGATGTGAATATTTCTTAAATTGATTTAAATAAGCAAATGGTTCATTGTATAAAATCTTATGCTACTGATAATTAAATGATTACTTCTATTTAAGTAACATGTAGGGATAAGGCATTTAATTGAAAATATATTATTTATTAATGCAAATTCAGTTAACAAAAACTGTTCAAAACTTAATACCAATTACAAGTAACTCGATCACATGCGACGAAATGAATAATAGTATATTACATTACAAGAGCTGTAACTAGCATATTACGTACGAGTGGAAATTTAACATACGAGCCGCGAAGCGGCGAGTTTTGTTATTTTCCACGAGTATGTAATATGCGTGACAGCTCGAGTATTGTACATAATTTTACCTACGACGGACAATTTCAATAAATTGTATCAAAAATGACAAACAAATACAGGTAAGAATATTTGACGGTTAACCAATCAATGTATTCGCGCGACATCTATTGCAACTACGGAGAACTTTGTCTGAGTGTCGATCAAAAATTCCAGTACAAATTCAACATAAATTATCACGTGCTAGTAATAATATGTTACAGCTCGAGTATTGCACTTACTTACGACCGAAAATTTCAATAAATATAAATTGTATCAGAAATGACAAATAAATAATCAAAATATTCGCGCGACATCTGTCATTATGACATTAGGTCGTGCGTTAAAAACACAAACGCACACCCAAAGGCACACGTATGTTATAAGCGATATACGAGCTATGTAGTCCGTGACGTAAGGGACATTTACACATACGGTCGTAGGTAAAATTAATAATGATCCAATACGACTGACTTAAAATCTCAACTTACAAGTTTCAAAAATTCTGTATGGTAAACTAGCATTGGTACAAAGCTGTAATTTACAGAATTTATTACCGGATTAATCTGTGACCGAGGCGTGTATAAAAATAATTTTTATCCCATCAACTTTGGATATTGTCACATAATGCAAAATTAGACAGTTTGAGAGTCTAATTTCGCTCTAATTCCAAGTTTAAAAAAATCTGATGTGGCCAGGCACATGACTTTATCATACTATATATAATCTATTTGATCGAGATCGGCTATGTCTGCATTAAAATAAAACTAGTAGAACTAGACAGATATCTCGATTAAAGCTGCGTTCGGATATTGTACTCCGTTGACACCGGGTACACCGTCCAAATGACACTTACGTGTTAGTGGGTGTAAAAACTGTAACGGTGTTCAATATCCGAACGCAGCCTATATTGACAGTAGTATTTTCAAAACATTAGCGTTTGACACTAGCTACTGTCATTAGAATCAAAAAATCTGACATATCCTGGCTACTAGTTTTAAAGCAGTACGACCGATCTCGATGAAATAGAATTTGCTCATGCAGCTAAACTATAAATTCTACCAAAAAGTGTCATATACATAAATTATAGAAAATTTCCTCTCCTTTAATTTATTATTTAACTATTTTGACGACATTACACAAATAGCGGCTCATTTACAAAATCTTCGAAAAATGCTAAGAGTAAACCACCAGTTCCTTTGGACCCTTTTCAACAGAAAGCTTTTCAGCTCTAAGTTTGGTTATGAAACTTCTAAATATGAAGTTTTGTCCCGATACCTTTAGTAGTTTCTCCGGAATCGTCTCCACAAAAACGGGTACACACACACACACATACACACACACACACACACACACACACACACACACACACACACACACACACACACACACACACACACACACAGACATTTTTTTGTACCTTGGTCAAAAATGTTCAGGGGACCCAAAAAGACATATTTCCGCTAAAATCTCAAAAAATTCTTTTGGCATGATTACAATACTTTACATACTGCGTATGATAAAGTAAAAATCTGTATGGTAAACTAGCATTGGTAGAAAGCTGTCATTTACAGAATTTATTACCGGATTCATCTGTGACCGAGGCGTGTATAAAAAGAATTTTTATCCCATCAACTTTGGATATTGTCACATATAATGCAAAATCAGACCGTTTGAGAGTCTAATTTCGCTCTAATTCCAAGTTTAAACAAATCAACAAATCACAAATGGTCATTCTGAGCCATTCTCTTTACCTCTTTTACTTATATCAATTAGTAGATCATCTTATTATTCTCTAGTTTTCTCTAAGTAACTAAGAAACTACCCGAATATGTAAATAATGTTATTAGAAAAACCCCAAGGCGCAAAACGTAAGGGTAGCGTTCGGAATCGATAAAAAAACCGTAACCAAAATGTAGCTCTGTCCATCTATTAGAAATTGGGGTGGAGCGTTGGTCCACAGGGTCGCTTTCTCTGGATATTAGAAATACATTTTTAAAATGTGACCGCAGGAGCTGTGCGCTCGAAAATCACGTCCGAATCGGACCCTGTAGCGTCGGGGTGACTTTACGACGCCTCAATTCGTGGATTTATTCTTTCGAACACCTATTTCGGGACCTGGTTCGGTCCGGTTAGCGAGACCCGACATTTCTCATCGAGGAACGGATGGAACTATAAAATAGCACTATTGGTTCTGTATTTTCCCGGTTTTCCTTTTGTCTACGGTATGCGGATATCGGTCCCGGTGCACGCCCGGAAAATGTCCGTCGCAGTTATGGTATTTCGCGAAAAATATGTATACTTTTATTACTGCTTAACTCCGCGAGAGTTATTGGAGAAAAATTTCGATACGGAACAGTTCTATAAGCGGTTATAGAAGTTTAAATCGAACTGCTTTGTTGAACTCTATCGATTCTGGATTTACTTTATATACAGTGTGGACAAAAATGGAACGAGTGCACCAATACGTCTTATAAAACGAGTGTAATATACTATTTTTTCTACTTTGCGTCATTAATTTTATATAAGTTTAGAAATTGTGGTTACTATATCGCGCTAAATTAGAATCTAGGGTATTTTGAGGGTACCACGTGGTAGCACTGTAGTAACTGTCAACTTCGTTAAGGATGACATCGATGAGATAAAATCATGACAAAATCTAATTGTCAATAATTTTACTCTACTTTAGCCTACAAGTTTGAATAAATATTCAGCGAGGTCGCAACGACGATCATAATGGAGCTTGGGGCAACACTTTTAACCCTACTGTGATAAATACATGAAACTTAACCTAAAAAGTTAACAATTTTAAAATAGTGGTTTCATAAGTATAATAATCAGAATAGAAGTGTTTGGCGGTGACTGATTAGTTACTTCGAAGAAAAAGAACTTACTAAAGAATTGTTATAACGCTTAACGTTTAATAGCGGTGTCTACCTAATTCCGCTACGTAGCCCTTGAGGCTTATATATTTACATGCACTTGTAATTGAAACCCAATTCTAATTTCGGCAAAGTAGTTTATTAGAATAAATTATACTTAGTAAAATTACATGTGATGGAGGTAATACAAATACGTTGCACACAACCAGAACTAAGACGAAGTCGAAAGCGACGGACAAAAACGAATATAAATTGAACCGAGCATCCAAGCGTCCAAAATATTACCGAAAACTTATATGTTACATAAACTAAGAAATCCTCTACACTTTAAATGTACTATAGCATCGTACGTGTATGCTGATAAACCATTTATTGCGCATATACAATCTCGCAGAAGTAATTAAAATCGTTCGTATCTACGATGTAGGTTTGATCTTCGCATAATACCTTATTAAAGTAAATGTGGTCCTTGAATTATATCTGAAAGGGGGATTTGATGTTTAGTTGAAAAGAATGATAACGATCACTTACTAGAGTCGTAAAACATCACCATAAACGTCATGCTGGCGTATTTTGATGAACACAGCAAAACTAAGAAAGCCCCAATCCTTTGGCCATACTATAGCAGGCTACACCCATGTTTAAATATGTATAGAATATTGATATTTCGCAGTTTATGCGATTGCAAGCGGTTAAGAAGATGCAGTGTGTGGTTATGTTGGGTTATGTATTGTACGTTTGACATGTGGCATTTGATATCACTGTGTACCAATCAGACAAAAATGTTACTGTTTTCGGTATTACAATGTGTTAATTGTAACACCGAAAACAGTGTTACAATGTGTGCATTGTGAATGCAAAGTAGAAAAAAGATATATATGTCGCTCAATGGATATTGGGACTTTTGGTAGGATGTCGCAACTTGGCATCTCATGACTACCTGGACTACTGCGATCGCAAAAGATTAGGATGACACTCAATGGATATCGGCTATACTTGTCACACTGATGACTAACTATAGCTATCTCTTTCTACCTGGACCGGAAGTGAACTAAATTTATACCCCCCTTTAAATTTACACGTAAAATTGCGCTAGAACTCTCATAGCATATCTAGTTGTACCATAATTTGAACCACTTTCAAGAGCACAATTAAGCTAAACTCTTAACTAAAACACTGAAATTCTGCATAAAACTGTTTTTTTTATAACAGCGAATGTTCTCGGCCCTGAAATAAACAAAATTGTGGGTAAATTTTATGAAAAGCAATGTCGAATGACACTTGGTTCTAAAGAAGGTATAACAAAAAAGCCACATTTTTCCTTAAAACTCAAAATTGCAAACGTCTTCTAGAGCGTCAACTTATGTGCATCTATGTTCAGCCATAGTAAAATCTAACTTTTTGCTGACAAGGACACGTGGCGCAGGACTGCATTTAAAAACATTTGAACATTTAAAATAATAAATACTCAATTATTAAGATTTTCTAATGATAGTTGATATAAGTATGGGAATAAAAATAAATGCATGTTACTCTTTTTGAAAATACTTCGTATGAAAAAGTTGAAAGGGTTACATACTACAAAAGAATGAGTCAAGTTTAAAAATTCTAGTTACTCATGCAAAAGAAATAACCAACAAAAGAAAGAAATATAGAAACAACAAAAAATACAGTACCTACACAATTCCTCTGCTATCCAATTATCCGCGAGCGCTAAAAATGACGCTCTACAGGACCGGAAGCTGTTTTTGCTTGCCAGAAAAACTACATATTACTTAACATGCGCGTGTGAGTGGAGAGGTATTAATATGCATTTCAACTTTTCGCGGTCCCATTTCTCATGGGGATACTGCATTTGGACGGGCATTTGGAAAATTGCATTCTCCCATGGAAACGAACAAACACAGAGGTCGTTTGCGCTCTCGCCCCGCTTTTCTAGATTTAATCCGTTCTCTCTCACAGCAAAGTGGGTAAATTTAATCATATAGAAATTCCTGCTAGCACTCATGCGCTTATACACTGTTATTAGTGTGATTAGGAGTACGTTATATATATATATATATATATATATATATACACTTCGTTATATGCATTTCGAGTACGAATTTCCAGGAATTCAAATCGAGGATATGTTTGTAATCTCACAATTAACAAGGATTAAGTAACGAACTCGCTGCGCCTATGTATAAACTTCATGTTCTTTGGAAATATTAAACCCGATATTTTGATACTTACTTTTTCTATAATAAGTTTAATACGTTTATTTTCTGTAACTTTAAGACATTTTTCTCTGTGAATCATCTTATTTGTTTCATTAATTCCATCGTCAGTTACACCAATTTAAAATATTAACAAAAGGAAGGAAAAGGACAATACATATCACGCAGTGGCCGGACAAAAATGTATATTTTCCAGTGTCGTGCATGGGACACGTGCTGGTGGGGCCGCGAGCGGCTAGCCGGTCTGGCTTTGGCTCATGGTGTACATACCACTACACCTGCTTTGGCGTTGATCGAGTACAGTCGCTTGCCTTGTTTAAATTTCCGCTTCGTCGATAGATAATTTGAGCAGTTTCTTTCAATTGTGTTGTTTCTTGAAATTTTGTGTGAATATCTATTTTTATTTTATAGTTGTACTTAGTTTGGAAATCCTGCAATGAATCGGTTGCTAGCTGAGTTTGGCAATACTTTCACGTTCGTTAAGAAAGGGGTAGTGGTTTGCAATTTCCGCTCACGAAATTTAATTATTCGTAATAAACAATGTCTTCGGGCTCATGTAAAAACAAAAAAAACACATGGAAAATGTATCAACTAAAAACTTTTTTGATGATTTATGTGAAACATTTATTTCTGCTAATATACCTCTCACAAAAGTTAATAATCCCGTTTTTAAAAAATTTATCAAGAAGTATACTGGACGAGACTTACCCGATGAATCCACAATTAGAAAATATTACGTACAAGGGCAATACGACAAAACAATTTCTACAATGAAGTCAAAACTATCCGATAAATATATTTGGGTTTCTGCAGATGAAACTACGGGTATGAAGGGTAGATGTGTGGTCAACGTCGTTGTCGGATTGTTGGACCCGCAAGACTTATATAAACCCTATTTAATATCTCTTCAGTTTCGCTGTACCGTCAAAGCTGAAGAGATATGTACAATAGTAAATAACGCCATAAAAAAGTAGGAATCAAAGACGCTACCAAAGTATTACTGTTTGTTTCTGACACTGCTGCTATTATGTTAAAAGTTGGAAAATTACTTAAACAACATTTTTCAGATATTCTTCATTTGACATGTTTTGCACACGCTATTCATAGAATTTGTGAATTTATTCGGGAAGAATTTCCAGACGTGAATACGCTAATAAGCACATGCAAAAAAATTTATTGAAAGCTCCTTCCAGATGGTCTCTTTACAAGGAAAAGTGCCCTAATCTACCTTTGCCACCACAACCACTTATTACGAGATGGGGTACATGGTTAGAAGCGGCAATCTTTTATGTAAGAAACTTTGATATCATCAAACCCTTCGTCTTAAATTTGCCTGATGAAGCAGTTTGTATTAAAGACATCAAAAAAGTACTATCATTACAAGATTTGCATGAACAATTAAAATTTATTGATACAAGCAGTTTTCAAAGGACTGAATCACTGTACGAAAGGTTAGGAAGCATTGAAGCACCAATCAGTAAAAAATTACAAAAAAATAATTGATGCGGTAGTATATAGAAATCCGGATTTTAATAATTTATAACAAATCTCTACGAATTCATTTACGGATGAAGGAATTTCTCAAAAAGATTCCAATTTGGTGTTGGTTTATTCTTTTGCGCCTGTGACTAGCTGCGATGTACAAAGATCATTTTGAAGGTTTAAAGACATTTTAACATCTAAGCGAAATAATTTTACTGAAGATAATTTTGGAAAATATGCTAGTAATACAATCGTTTAATGCATATCCAAGAAATGAGTAAAATATTTCAGTGGGCACGTGTTGCATATAGTTACGACAAACATTTAATATTAAATTCACTCGGTTTACTACCGACCGCCAGGCGCTTCGCGCCTATGGATATCAATCCAATCGACCGCATAAGTCGTCATTGACTCATGCATGCCCGCTACGCACACTCATAGCTGGGCGACTTCTAGCACTGCGAGACATACATTTTTGTCCGGCCACTGGATATCAGACAAAGCAAAAACGATGAACACAAACAATATCATTTACAAAGAAAAAGGTATTTGGTTTTTTTTCTTTTAATAGCATTTACGTTAATAAAATGCAATTAAATTAATCAAAGAGTTAAAATTTATCAATAATAATAATAAAATTATAACTTCTAATTCAAACTAAAAATATTGATTGTTGTCTCACCTATATAATTTTCACATCGACGTATTATTGGACATCAGGTAGTCCGTACAAAACAATTTCGGTAGGGCAATTTCGCCGATCAACAGTCACTATTTGCGAACGATTATCGCACACAAATTGATCCCGAATACCGGGCCGCAAAACCGCCGATGGCTTAAATTGGCTTAGCCAGGTGGTACGGGGTGCAATCTCCGTCTGGATTAAGCAAATCGAAGATACTATGTCCCGCATCAACCCGCATCGTCGGGGTTGATCCCTCAGGCTCTCACCCTACAGATATATACCCACCGTTAACCGCGCTACCACTCTACCGCTACGAATCCGTATTTCGTTTTACCGGTAACGACCGGTAGAGCGCGTTACCATCGCGCATCGGTCGATCAGATCGTGATTATATTCAAAGTAAACATGTCCGGCATGCCGTGGGCACGTCACAAGCAGACGAATGCGCGCACGCGACCCGCAAATGGCTTACTGTACAATCTACCGAAAGAAACGACGCGGAATTGCGTGAAAAACAGCGGAATTTGCGATAAAATTCCCGAACGTTTTAACTAAATATGACGGTATGCAGTTTTAGTTATGCAGGTCTGTAAACGTCGGAAATATCAGTATTTGAACATGGTCTTTAAAATTTATTGCATCTCGATTCTCGGTGATAATAATAATAATATTAATAAATAATAAGAGATTTATTGCAAACAAACTGCAGTAATAATTAATTAATATACAGAATTGGCCAAAATTACCGGAGCACCTAAATAATTCTCCAACCGTGGAAATATCAAAAAATTGTTCAAACAAAAATTTTTTGGCTTTAAACAAGCTATCGTCTAAATATATTTTCAATATATACAGTGCTCATTTTATTATAGAAATTCGGTAACCTATCCTTTTTTTTGTAAATAGAACACTTTATATATTATTAGTTATTACATTTTTTAATTCTAAGATTAATTCTCAGAATTTTTTATAGGAATCATATTTTTATAAAATGCATTATTTTTTATTTATATGCTGTTAACCAAAAATAGTCAAAACCAAAAACACCAACCAGAACACCTTAATAATTCTCTTGTAAAAAATTATTTCAAATAAATGTTTTTTATATAAAAAAAAATAAAAAAAAATCAAGAAAAAATAACAACACAATTAAATAGAATTATATTAAATGTTCAAGCTGTCACATTAAAATAGATGTGTATGTATGTGCGAAAATATTCTTAATTTGAAGTTTGAAGAAAAAACTTCAACAACTATAAAATGTTCTCAGAAGAGGGCATTTGCCTGTATTAAAAATATGGCTTGTATTATAGTCATCCTAATAGATTATAGTTTCAGAAAACTATTTGTTATTACCTTTAAAAAAAATTCTTTATTTCTATTAAAAACCAAAATTAAAATTGAATTTTATTCACGTCATTCGTTGAAAACGCTCTGTAATTGGCTCAGTCTCCAGTGATGTCATTCGTTAGTCCGCCTTAGAGCGCGTTCGGTTTGTCAGGGTAGGGTATGGGGAAAGCAATGTTCAGATAACCTGGGACGGCTATCTCTCTCTTATATGCAGATAAACGCCGTATGACGTTAGTCCGCCTATTATGCAGCGCGTCACTCTCACCGTACAATACCGGGTTATCCGAACGCGCTCCTATGCTTCACCCGTTTGAATTTAATAGCACGAAAGCGTCATGTAAGCATAACTTTGTAGGTTAGGATAGCCCTAACCTTAAGCTGTCAGATCAGGTAATACCTGGTTCGAAAATACGATAGATAACTCATTCTAGTCAGTTTTACTTATGTCGAAGTAATCTTCACAACAAAAAACACTTGTATTGGCCGCTATTTATTTCATTTGGATTTCTACGAGCCAACCACTTTGTTCGCAGTTTCAAATCTTGCGGAACAGCTACAAATAGTTTATCCGGAGTTTTTCTTGACGTATCTCTGCATATCTCTGTGGATTTATACACCATTTATAACCCATTTTTATGTAGAAATTAATTGTGAAAACAACACATCATACAACACAATTACCAAACGGCGACGATGCCGATGCTGACAGACCATATGGGCCGATTTGACATCTACTAACCGGTGACGTCACACAACAGAAAGTATCGTTTTGGCAAGACTTTTTGTGATTCCATTTTTAACGCTGATTTTTATGAAATATTGAGGAAATAATTACAAAAAATAATGCATTTACAATGTAGAGTGAAGGAATAAACACACTAAGATGGTTTTCCAAAAATAGTCAAATACCCTATTGTGGACATTTTCATGGAAGCGGATATCTCAGTAACGAATATTAGCAATATTTCGGGATATACGCGTAATCAATTTTATTTAATGCGACTGTAGAAACAGAACTGCGTAATAATTTTTTAAGTAATTTTTAAAGCGATTTAATATGAACGATATAAATTTCGTGCAGTGCTCACTACGTCAATTGTAGCGGTAAATGGAAACGTAGCTGGGATAGTGGAGATTATTTACTATTAGTACGATACGATCAGAACAATTTAATTTCGGAATTTTGAATAGTAAGTAGTGCGAGTTAAATATAAATAATGAATTTAGATGTACAATTAATTATACACAACAATATTTTAGAAACACGGATTCAAACGGATTTACTTATCGTGTTAGAACTTCGCATCCCGTTCGACTGCCTTGCACCAAAACCCACAAACGAGGGAAGTCGAACTGCGCAAAATATTGTTCATGTTTATTTCGGTCTTGAAAATTAATAAATAGTCGCAAATTCAAGGGATATGTATCGCATTAAATAAGGATTATTTGCATGCTAACTGCGTTGTCCTGCTAACATTAGTTCCTGAGATAGCGACTCATGTCATTTGCCTCACACCGAGAGGCAAAGAGTTTTAATAATACTATCGAAACGAGAGATGGCATTAGGGCGATTCTCTCGTGCGGAGTCACATATATAGTATTCACTAGATATGAAACATGTCTTTTTAGTCTCTCAAAAATTACTATGTCTACCAATATACTGGGCTGTGCAATATACTCGCACAAATCATTTGAAATGCATAGTGAACTATTTGAGGTCGAGTCCAGGGAGAGCCATTTTGAATATTGCTGTGTCAGTTTTAAATATAAATGTAAAAAATGTCTCTGTGTGTGTGTTTACAGAGCTCCTACAGGTGACATTGAAGAATTTTTAATAGTATGACCAATCTTTTGGAGATTGTGTGTGGAAAGTTTGATTATCTGATTGTTTGTGGGGACTTTAATGTGCATTTTGGTCACGTGCCCCGTGCGAGTGGAGATGTCGCGGCAATGTTCATGTCCTTTAATTTTTATAGTTGTTTTAGTGAACCTACAAGAATGAACAGTTGCTTAGGCAACGTTTTCACAAACCTCGAAATAGACGAAACGCGGTCTTGGACTGAGGACCCGGGTCTTTCTGACCACGTGGCTCTGATATGCGGTTTCGACCTGATACAGCCGACGGTCGGGGCCACAAAATTTGGTAGGCGTTATGGGTCTAATGCGATTGAGTCTTTTAAGAATGATTTGTCAGGCGAGAGTTGGATGGACATATTTAGCGTCAATGGAACTACTGATGTAAATGAAAAATACGAAATATTTTTGAACACTTTTTCTTATCACTTTCATAATAATTTTCCGCTGGTTAAGTAACATCATCGTGATGCGTCTGGCTATCCGTGGTACGATCAGGAAATCCGCAAACTCAGTCCGCCAATGTTAGCGATCTTTTTGCTGTTTGCATAAACCGCGGCTCTGGAACGAGTACAAAGTAAGAAATAACAGATTAAAATACACGGTTAGAAATGCAAAACGGCGCTATAACGAGTCAAAGATGATCGAGTCTAGGAACAGAAGTCGTACCGTGTGGGGTATAATACGGGGCGAAACATTAGCTGCAGGTCGTGGGGACTCCATACGACTGACAAATGACGGTGACGGGGTTAGTGTCGTTGATCCGCGAGATGTGGCGGAAATTTTTCATGACAAATTTTTTAAATCGCGGACCGCATGCTTTACCGCAGAGCGTTTGTGTCGCTTCGACCGTTTTTCTTTACCCGGCCACTCCCGAGGAAGTATTCACCGTGTTGAACTCTATCCAGCCTAAGTTCTCGTGTGGAGTTGACGGTATCCCTCCTTATATTGTCAAAATATCTGCAAAATTTGTATCGCCTGTGCTCACTCACCTGATTAATTTGATGTTTGAACAGGGTATTTTTCCCGATTTGCTGAAGCCAGCGATTCTGATACCGGTACATAAACGCGGGACCCGTGAGAGTGTCGATAACTACCGCCCAATATCTGTTTTACCGGCTTTCTCAAAGGTGTTCGAAAGAGTTTTGTATGACAGATTGTCAGGGGTAATGCTCACAAGCTTCTGCAATCCTATTTGGAGGGTCGCAGGAAAGCACTGATGGAGGTGGGTGTCCCTCAGGGTTCAGTGCTGGGACCGCTGCTGTTCTTAATGTTCATGAACGACCTATCAGCACAATTATCTTTTGGGGATCTCTATCAGTATGCCGACGACACCACATTTGTCATTAAGCACAAAAATGCATCAGATCTGGCAGCATTAGCGAGAGAAGCAATGGACAGAATGAAATTGTGGTGTCAGACAAATGAAATGCTTCTCAACGAGAATAAGACTGCTCTGGTCCAGTTTGCTCTGAGTGCCCCCAGCCACTCCATTCTTGTACGATCGGCTGGACTGTCGATGCCTTTGAGCGAGCATGTTAAATTTCTCGGGGTGCATTTGCACTGCAATGTGAAGTGGAATGTTCACGTAAATAGCGTCAGGGACAAGGTGGCTAAGCTGTATTACTCTATATACAAATTGAGACATGTTGTAGATTTTCAAGTACTAAGAATGTAGTATCTGAATTGTGTTGAGTCAGTACTAAATTATGGAATAATACTATGGGGTTCCTCATCTCGTAATGGTGTTGACCCAATTACGCATTTAGGGCACATATAATATGATACCGACCATTATTGATGTCTATTGTTGACCAATAGACAATAGAATCTCACTCCATCTAAATTAATTAATATTGATTTATTTTAATGAATTGCTTGAATTCATTTTAATCCATTACTTGATTAGGTGAGTCCTACACCTCACACTTAGTTTTTTTTTTTTTAACTGTTATGTAAAGAAAAAAAATTCCGCATTTAACATCATTTTGCGATCCCACTTCTGAAATTCTCGTGAAATAATCCAACATCACCGATGCAAATTGCGAAATTCGCCTCTCTTATCACATAAAGCGGTCCTCTTTTTTTTATCAGGCCCTTCCGGTTGACCGTCGTTTGTTTTTTAGGGGCGCCGACTCGCTGTTTAAACTTATACAGGGGGGCAATTCGATACGTAAACTGGTGTTTTTATTGGACGGCATCGCAAAAGGTCGGGACGGGGTATAACGAGGAAAATTGGGGTTGGGCTTTTCGACTACGGTGGCGCTACCGTCGGCCGCCTCCCGCCGCGGCGCATATCAGCCAAGATATCCCCGACGATAAGTAATCGCGAGACAGGGTTTGCGAGATCCATCAATATGCGCCCGTAAAAGGTTACGACGTTGATTTTACAGGGACTCTTTAAGGGCTGAAGAGCCCGTAGGACGGAATACGGATACCCGGTAGGTCGCCTGTTAAAAGGGTTTGTCCTAGTTTATCGGAAATAACGTATGGGTCTCTTGTCTTACGCACACCTTGGCCAGGAAATTTTATATCATAATCGTGAACGGTTCTGAAGAAAGGGGTCATATGTCTTCGCCTAATAAAGACCGTTTATTATTATTTTTATTATTATTATTATAGAACGTTGAACTCACCTACCTTTTCGCGAGAGAACTTTTTTGTTATTTTTTCTGACAATTTCAGTTCAATAAACTATTGAATAATAGAAGTTCAATAAACTGCTCCTGATATCGAACCCTTATTTGAGTTGTACATTTTTCTTAAAATAAAGTAATATGCAGAATAGATTTATTTTTCCGAGAAAACAATCTTAATAAATTCAAACTCCAAACAATTCCAGATTTCTAAAGATAAGTATCCCATGGTTTATCACGTTGTCTTCCTGATTCATTGAAATCTCTTGCGTATTACCTTCATCTTAAGTGACACCATTTTTGTCGATTAGTCTCGGCTATCTCAGCAATAATTTAGACCGTTTACTTTATCCAAAATTATGATATCAACAACTAAAACACAACTTTATCATAAAAAAACTTTATCTAAATACTGCGCCATTGTGGGACATACTACATTTTAAGTATCCAGAAAAGTGAGTCACCGCCAAGACAATTTTTCCAACTCGAATTATTCCATAACTCGAATATTTGTTTGCGAGCAAAATGTTTAACTAATTTTTATACAGATTTTTATCTTTTTGATCTTACATTCCAGATAAGATAACTAACCTATCAGAACAAGTTCTGAACTTCTATGACGAAAATTATGTCAGCCCCATTCATTATTTGCAATTATAGACGAAAATGTATGCGGACAGGAAACTCAAGTGTAATTTCAAATTTCGTGACAGCATTTAATTAAACAATAGATAATGAAATTAAATTAAAGTAAGTACTAATTTTGACAACGAAACAAATTTAAAAGTGCTTCACATATTTTTATTTATAATTTGGTATGTTTTTGCATTTAATTTTCACCTCGAGTTATAAATTACCTTGTATCAGTTCAATTTTCAACATTGTGTATGTGTGAGCAAGCTTCTGCTTATTTAAGACACTTGAAGAGAAAATATAGAGACCAACTGTTATAGATAAAATTAGTGTGTACAAATATCTTTTTTCTACTTTGCATTCACAATGCACACATTGTAACACTGTTTTCGGTGTTACAATTAACACATTGTAATACCGAAAACAGTAACATTTTTGTCTGATTGGTACACAGTGATATCAAATGCCATATGTCAAACGTACAATACATAACCCAACATAACCACACACTGCATCTTCTTAATCGCTTGCAATCACATAAACTGCGAAATATCAATATTCTATACATATTTAAACATGGGTGTAGCCTGCTATAGTACGGCCAAAGGATTGGGGCTTTCTTAGTTTTGCTGTGTTCATCAAAATACGCCAGCATGACGTTTACGGTGATGTTTTACGACTCTAGTAAGTGATCGTTATCATTCTTTTCAACTAAACATCAAATCCCCTTTTCAGATATAATTCAAGGACCACATTTACTTTAATAAGGTATTATGCGAAGATCAAACCTACATCGTAGATACGAACGATTTTAATTACTGCTGCGAGATTGTATATGCGCAATAAATGGTTTATCAGCATACACGTACGAAGCTATAGTACATTTAAAGTGTAGAGGATTTCTTAGTTTATGTAACATATAAGTTTTCGGTAATATTTTGGACGCTTGGATGCTCGGTTCAATTCATATTCGTTTTTGTCCGTCGCTTTCGACTTCGGCTTAGTTCTGGTTGTGTGCAACGTATTTGTATTACCTCCATCACATGTAATTTTACTAAGTATAATTTATTCTAATAAACTACTTTGCCGAAATTAGAATTGGGTTTCAATTATAAGTGCTTGTAAATATATAAGCCGCAACGGCTACATAGCGGAATTAGGTAGACACCGCTATTAAACGTTAAGCGTTATAACAATTCTTTAGTAAGTTCTTGTTCTTCGAAGTAACTAATTAGTCACCGCCAAACTCTTCTATTCTGATTATTATACTTATAAAACCACTATTTTAAAATTGTTCACTTTTTAGGTTGTTTCATGTATTTATCACAGTAGGGTTAAAAGTGTTGCCCCAAGCTCCATTATGATCGTCGTTGCGACCTCGCTGAATATTTATTCAAACTTGTAGGCTAAAGTAGAGTAAAATTATTCACAATTAGATTTTGTCATGATTTTATCTCATCGATATCATCCTTAACGAAGTTGACAGTTACAACAGTGCTACCACGTGGTACCCGCAAAATACCCTAGATTCTAATTTAGCGCGATATAGTAACCACAATTTCTAAACTTATCTAAAATTAATGACACAAAGTAGAAAAAATAGTATATTACACTCGTTTTATAAGACGTATTGGTGCACTCGTTCCATTTGGCGTCTATATAAAACTTATATAATAATATACTATATATAGAACTAAATTTTAGATGCCAAAAGGCTGTTTTATTTCCCGAAACAAATCCCAAGAAATATCCTAGTAGAACCCTTAATGAAGACCACCTCTCAAGCTATTAACATACCAAGCCTCCAATGTCTTCGTTCCAATTTTGAAAATCGCCCGAGCGGGTTTTATTCGCGGCAATAACGCCCGTCGGGTTGACGTTGGCGATAGAGCTCGCTGACTTAGACGTAATGCTCGGGGAGTTGGCACATTGCAGCGACCGGGAACAAGGCGGTGGCGGCGTTATCCTTCCAAGGACTATGGCAGTAAATTTCCGCCGGCCATTCAATTATGCCTCAGGTCGGGCAATAAATTGACGCCCGGCGTCCCACCCTTCCCTATAAATTCGTTGTAAGGACTTCATTAACATGCGCGGCAATGGCGGATTTCATTAGAAGTGTCCGTTGCAACCGGGAAAGCTTCTGTACGCCAGTCAGGTATACCTGACGGTACACTATCGTTGCTACGTGGGGAAATATTTATTAGGGATGTGGCACTGATGCGTCCCGAGTCCTTACAGCGTTCAGGATTATCGTTCGCCTGTTAAACTGGCTGAGAAATTCCTGATGAGGCTTGAGTTTATTGGGAGAAACCGTTATAATTAATCGCGTTTGCTTGGTGATTTGGGTTGTGTTGTTGTATAATTTCGTTCTAGTGTCGGTTTTGCAGGTTTTTTTCATAGAGTCTTAAAAGCAATATACCCACGTAAAAGCGAAAAATTTATAAATTTCAGCCTATAAGGTAGATTTTTAAAGTTTAGGTTTGTTTTTGAAACATTGGCAAAGCTATGTGATAAAAGAATTTGCGGATATTACTAGTTTTTGCTGAAAGCACAGGTTAAGTGCTATATTATTATTTTTATTTGGACCTATTTGTTTTTTCCACTCCTTAAGAAGTACCACCGTTTATCTCTCTGGATATTCGAATAATTAGCATTTTTGTCGCATAACACGCCGACCTTTGTCTACGCCTGCTATTTCAAGGCTGTATAATAAGAATTTGTGGATTTTGCCACTTTTTTTACTGAAAACACAGTTAAATATTATATTATTATTTTGGTATGGACATATTTGTTTTTTTCAACTCAAAAAAGTACCACTGTTTAAAATACTAACAAAATAAAGAAAACATTTAAATAAACAATAAAAAATAAATCAATTTGTTTTTTAATTGAATCAACAAATCAAGAAATAAATTACTGAATATGAAAATGTTTTTTTGATTTTTTTCTAATATAAATGTCACACATCTGATCTGATAAAGTAAATGTAACTCTGAGTTTGGCTAATATTTCAAACTGCTGTAAATTTCTAAATAGTAGAAAAAACAAATAAGTCCATATGAATGCATTTACTCAGTATGACATTTACTATCACACAAGACAGTTCTGCGGGGAAAAAAGTGGAACATCCTGTATATGGAGGTATATAACATCCACAAATAAAATCCGATAATGAGATGAATTTGAAAACACAATGTTGAGAATTGATATGACCTTATAAGAGAGTATACAATTAGACCAGAAACATATTTTTGGTTCTTCAAATAATCAGATGTAATATTTTCCATTTTTTTAAGTAAACGATAATACTGATGAATTTCTTTACATGATCCTGAAAATATAACAAAATTTAGTAGAATTTTCAGCAGCGGTTAGAAAAAAGCTAGATAAATGTCTAAATTATGCATTCTAAAAGTCAAACTCAATTATTAAAAACAAAAAAGGAAGTTGATTTCTTTTTTGTCATCTTATTATACTGATGTTTTAAACAATTTATACAGATTTTTCAGCTTTTTCTTCTTTAAAATGGTGTGACGTGAATGTTCTATATTACCATCATATACAGGTGTCCCATCATATACAGGTGTTCCCCGCAAAAAAAAAATATTTTTAGATAGAAGTGTCATTCCGAATAAAAGTTTTTATATAGACCTACTTGTTTTTTCAAATCCTTAAAAAGTTACAACCGCTTGAAATATTAACAAAATAGTGAAAAATAAACAATAAAATACATATCAAACTATTTGAAAACCAACACAATCCATACCCACAAAACAATAAAAGTAAATAAATTTAAGTAAAAAATTCAAAATATTAAAAATAAATTACGTAAACAAATGGCGGAAGAAATAAAATTCACATGAATCTTTTTTTAATTATTTGTTAATCTACAAGTAAATGTCGTTCTGAGTAAAATATTTCATGTTGATTTATTGAGTTTTTCAACTCGTCAAAAGTACTTATGTACTTAAAAACTTGCTTAAAATGCTGTAACTTTCTAAGGAATATAGAAAACAAGTAAGTCCATATGAAACTTTTTGCTATCTTGTTCTTTGTGAAGAGTATGATAAATAATAGGGTATTCCGGTCATGTCAAAATTTAAGCAGATATTCGGTTTAACTTATTGTACAATTTATGAGGATTCATAAAGTTAAGCTATGAGCTTTTTGATTTAGTTTTTCTATGAGATAATTGCAATTAAAAGTGCATTTCGTTTGAATTCACCAACCACCCTCGGAAATACACGATGATTACCGATCCCTAGTAGCGTTGGCAACAGCGGACAGCTCTCGAACAGCTGATCGGCCAAGTTGACGGTTGGCGACCCTGTTGTTTGACAACAAATAAAGGTAACTTATTTAGAGATGATTTGATCATTGAAACTTGAAGCCAAACATCTCTCATCTCGCTAGTCGACAATGTAAGGAAAATCTTATCAGGACTTACTGTTCTACTGCTGTTACAGCCCGGCACAGAACAATGTCGGCGTTGGAATTTATACATTTTGAACAAGTGTTTGATATAACCTCAATAACCACAGCAGGTGTCAACAAACGAGCGATTCTAAACGTTGACACAACAGAAGACAAAAATTTACTACGTGCACCCTAGATATAGCAACGTTGTCAAGTCGCTCACTTTGAGCGGTCTTTGTGGCGTCACAAAGACCAATCCTAATTCAAACTTCAATCAACGATTTCTCTTAATTTAAAACAATGTTTGATATTTTACTTGTGAAGTAGCAAACAGTAGCACCCATACTTTGTAAAAAATGACAATTTCAAAAACACCGGAATACCCTATTGTCTATTGCCAAGCGATGTCGTCAGAGGATACACTATTAAAAATCGTAAAACCTTTCATTATTTGATATGAATCAATAACCCCGATTAAATGACTGCAGAATATCTTATTCATCAAAGAAATTAAACACGGTGCGTCAAAATTAACGAACCACAAAAAAATTGTCACAATTTCAAAGCATATTTCCTGCCGAACCACTTTAACACCACGCTTTTGATGATTCTTTCGGTAATTTGTAAACTATTTCATCAGTAACTTAACTATACTGTGGTATATATAACTGAGGTACAACAACTCATTTCTTGGACACAGAATCATAAACAGCATCAAGAGAATCATAAAACAGCATAAACAGAATCATCAAACTTGGATGGGCGTCTAGCTATTCAAGTTGTGAGAAATTTTTAATAGTGAATTCATTTTGATACGAATTGTATCATCCAGAACTGAATGAGACACCCTGCTGGTTATATTTAATGCATAACTAAACCCTCTAATTCAAAATACACTAAAAGCACAGTAGACACAACAATGACAAGCCTATGGTGTGGCGAGCGACAGGATCATTATTCACTTCAATTAGCAACTATAAATAATAACGTGTACATACTGGTCGTGTCCTCGTCCCAACGTTGGGGCCGCAGAACAAAATTGTTGCATTTCAACTACGAACGAACTATCCGGAAAATGTTCGAGTCCGAAAACACCAAAATGTTTGTTTAATTCTGACAGGCTTGGTCGTCGCTCAAGCTTTTTTTTTGCAGTGCATAATCCACCACTGGCAATTTGATAATGCCCACGGCGTTTTTCCAACGCCCGTAATGTAGGCGCATTTACAACTCGAAATTCCAATCGATTTCGGCGTTTTGCGTCCGTGGTTTTGTATTGACTCTGCAAAAATGCAGTTTTTTCGTGTGGTTTAATTTTCGAGTGCTGTTCGGGATTTGTTTTAATGTAGTGGCTAAGTGGCGACCGCGTTGATTAGGAAATTGAGTGACTGGTTGCGCTTTTAGCGCTTTTAAAATATTATTTCCGCTGGTTTTGATCCTATAACGTAAATGTAACTCTGAGTTTTGCTAATATTTCAAACGGCTGTAAATTTCTAAAAAGTAAAAAAAACAGTAAAAAGTCCATATGAATGCTTTTACTCAGTATGCCATTTACTATCATACAAGACAGTTCTGCGGGAAAAAAAGTGGAACACCCTGTATATGGAGGTGTATAACATCCATAAATAAAATCCGATAATGAGACGAATTTGAAACAATGTTGAGAATTGGTATGACCATATAACAGAGTATGCACTTAGACCAAAAACATTTTTTTGAGGTATACGATAATATTGATAAATTTCTTTACATTATCCTGAAAATATAACAAAATTTAGTAGAATTTGCAGCAGGGGTTAGAAAAAAGCAAGACAAATGTCCAAATTATGTATTCTAAAAGTGAAAAGTCAAACTCAAAATTACAAACAAAAAAGTTGATTTCTTTTTTGTCATCTTATTATATTGATGTTTTAAACAACTTCTTCAGTTTTTCAGATTTTTTCTTCTTTAAAATGGTGTGACGTGAATGTTCTGTATTACCAAAACAGTAGTTGTTTATTGGATTAGCAGGGCTCCAAATCAAAAATTGTCGATGGTTTGACCTTTTTATTAATCCAATATTTCGCCAATAATTTTTGGCTTCATCAGGGACTAAAATAATACACAATAAACAAACAAAACAAAAACAAAACAATTACAAATCAAACATACCTATTTATGGTCTCAACAATTAATCACATTGAGACGAAGAAAACAGCATCACAAACAATATCAAGCAACAACACATCACGACAGTACAACGATCGATTTCAAACTGAAGACACCGATGATCAACCCAAGCTTATTTTTTTCCGTTTTTCACTATACAGGTACATCTGACATGCCGCAAAAATCACAAATAGCAAACACAAAGAAAACAATATATACAGGGTCCTGCAGCTCAGCTCCCGTCTTCTGTAGCTCATTTACTAATTAAGCTAAGAGTTTGACATGTTGCAAGCTTACCCTGTACTTCAAGGTACATTTCAAGAAATTATTTTCGTTTATACAGGCTGTCCCAAAAATGTGCAACGCCAACGTGATATATTTTTTTAAATTGCATGCTATATATATTTTTTTACACATTTGGCAGTCTGTTATGGTTGCCTACATACCACCAAAATTTTATGGAATCGGTTGAGTGACTGCAGCGCAAAAAAATAAAAACAAAACAAAATTGATTTTGCATCGTTGGCTTTAAAAGTCAATAAAAACCACAAATTGCACCTCGTTAATAAAATTTTGCGACGTCCTTATTGAGTTAGATCTAGTAGTCTCGTTAACCAAGTGTCATTGATCCAAATTATACAGGATAACCAAAATCTAGTGTCAAACTTGTCAAACTTCAAAGCGTGTTATTGTTCTTATTTTAAATTGGAACCCATACATTTTTTTAGGCGAAACGATGCAGAATTAAAAAATAAACATTGTTCCTAAGCACAACCCCATCACAATTCCCGATATTTTAAAAGTAATTCGCCAAAAACTAATTTTTCAACGTTTCCAACGGCAATTGTAGGTAATAAATATCGTACGTGGCGTTGAAAAACAATTTATTTCATAAATTATAACACAGAGAAGTATTTTAGATTTGAGTGTACTTAATTAAGTAGTTGTTCGAAATGTCTTCCGTGCTCTTCGAGGCACAAACGAAGACGAATATGAAATGACCTCGCCACTGCTCTTAATAGGTCGGACGTAATAGTTAGAAACGCATATTTCTTGCATGTTTTCTGGTGTTGTTGGAGGTTCAGCATAAACGATGTCCTTAACGTAGCCCCACAGGAAGAAATCCAGTTTCGTTAAGTCCGGTGATCGAGGAGGCCACGCAACTGGTCCTCCTCTTCCAATCCACCGACTTGGGAAGATTTCGTTAAGCCGGTGCCTGACATGTAACGAGTGCTCAATGTGCTGGAGCTCCATCATGTTGCAGCCACATTTCCACCCTTACCGCTATAGGTAAATTTTTAAGTAAATTTGGCAATTGAACAACTGCTTAATTAAGTACACTCAAATCTAAACTATTTCTCTGCGTTATATTTTATAAAATAACTTGTTTTTCAACGCCACGTACGATATTTATTACCTACAATTGCCGATGGAAACGTTGAAAAGTGAGTTTTTGGCGAATAACTTTTAAAATATTGGGAATTGTGATGGGGTTGTATTTAGAAAAAATGTTTATTTTTTAATTCTGCATCGTTTCGCCTAAAAAATGTATGGGTTCCAATTTAAAATAAGAACAATAACACGCTTTGAATTTTGACAAGTTTGACACTAGATTTTTCAAAAGTTGTTTAAATGCCAAAATCTGTACAATTTATGTAAAAGTAATCAAAAATCATGATGGAGACTTTCCTGGATACACATATACACACATATAGATACAAAAAGTCTTGAATTTAAACACTATGCACAACCATCCACAAGCAAATATTTTTCATTATCATAAAAAAAGCGAAGAAGAAACAGACATTTCGTTTCATTTCGCGTTATATTTTATTACATACTTTGATAAAATCCTGACAACCCTCATATGTTTCCCTTGAAACATTTTTCCCTGGCTATAATTTATATATTCTGCTATATTCTGCTATCACTTCATTCAGATTCGGCGTTATTTTTCGGCCTTGTTTGTCCCTGAAAATTCCTCGTGTATTTTGTCGGGTGTTGCTCTCGTTTCATCCCCTTCGGCACCCTTCGAGTCGCCGCCGTCGGCCTAATGTTGTTTATTAAAAAGCACCCTCCATCTTTTTGCTGAGTGCTTCCTCCGGAGTAATTTTAATTATTCCAATAAGTGCACGGTTTTCCATTTCCGCCCGAGCATCCGCGAGCTTTTATTTCTGTCGGTGGAAAGCGGTCGCCTCGCTCCCCATTTCGACGAATTAAAAAACATTAACGAAACATTATTATCCCCCTGGCGGCGACTACGTCAAACAACTCCTGAATTCCTTTATCCACAATCAACTTTATTAATGTGTTTATCGAATAAAGTCCTCTTTATTTTTGTCTTATACTACTGAAAGTTTGTTGAATAATTGGAAAAGTTACTAAAATTTAGATTGGGTTTTTCTCAATAGTAGATAATAAATTAAAAATCGACCTTTTGTAGACTTAAAAGGAGACTTACGAAATCAGAGGAAATTAATTGAAATGGGTTAAAAACTATTCAACAAACAGGAGACAAATGGTTTGGATTGAGGAAAATGTGAATTAATAAACAGCTTGGGGTACCACAAGGTTCTGCTTTGGGACCAGTTTTATTAAAATTTGTACATTAATGATCATTGATAGAGTCAATGACTACTTATGCGGTCGATTGGATTGATATCCATAGGCGCGAAGCGGCTGGCGGTCGGTAGTAGACCGAGTGGATTTAATATTAAATGTTTGTCGTAACTATATGCAACACGTGTCCACTGAAATATTTTAGTCATTTCTTGGATATGCATTGAACGATTGTATTACTGCATATTTTTCTAAATTATCTTCAGGAAAATTATTTCGCTTAGATGTTAAAATGTCTTTAAGCCTTGAAAATGATCTTTCTACATCGCAGCTAGTCACAGGCGCAAAAGAATAAACCAACACCAAATTGGAATATTTTTGAGAAATTCCTTCATCCGTAAATGAATTCGTAGAGATTTGTTTTAAAATATTAAAATCCGGATTTCTATGTACTACCGCATCAATTTTTTTTTTGTATTTTTTTACTGATTGGTGCTTCAATGCTTCGTAACCTTTCGTACAGAGATTCAATCCTTTGAAAACTGCTTGCTAGTTCAACATTTTGTTGTTCTAGAAACTTTATGGTTGGCAATACTTGCGCAAAATTTGTATCAATAAATTTTAATTGTTCATGCAAATCTTGTAATGATAGTACTTTTTTGCGGTCTTGAATACTAACTGCTTCATCAAGCAAATATAAGACGAAGGGTTTGATGACATCAAGTTTCTTGCATAAAAAATTGCCGCTTCTAAGCATGTACCCCATCTCGTAATAACTGGTTGTGGTGGCAAAGGTAGATTAGGGCACTTTTGCTTGTAAAGAGACAATCTGGAAGGAGCTTTCAATAAAAATCTTTTGCATGTGCTTATTAGCGTATTCATGTCTGGAAATTCTTCCCGAATAAATAGCATGTGCAAAACATGTCAAATGAAGAATATTTGAAAAATGTTGTTTAAGTAATTTTCCAACTTTTAACATAATCGCAGCAGCGTCAGAAACAAACAGTAATACTTTGGTAGCGTCTGTGATTCCTACTTTTTTTATGGCGTCATTTACTATTGTACATATCTCTTCAGCTTTGACGGTACAGCGAAACTGAGTAGATATTAAATAGGGTTTATATAAGTCTTGCGGGTCCAACAATCCGACAACGACGTTGACCACACATCTACCCTTCATATCCGTAGTTTCATCTGCAGAAACCCAAATATGTTTATCGGATAGTTTTGACTTTATTTTAGAAATTGTTTTGTCATATTGCCTTTGTACGTAATATTTTCTAATTGTGGATTCATCGGGTAAGTCTCGTCCAGTATACTCCTTGATAAATTTTTTAAAAACGGGATTATTAATTTTTGTGAAAGGTATATTAGCAGAAATAAATGTTTAACATAAATCATCAAAAAAGGTTTTAGTTGACGTTCCTGATACATTTTCCATGTGTTTCTTTGTTTTTACATGAGCCCGAAGACTTTGTTTACTACGAATAATTAAATTTCGTGAGCAGAAACTGCAAACCACTTCCCCTTTCTTAACGAACGTGAAAGTATTGCCAAACTCAGCTAGCAAACGATTCATTGCAGGATTTTCAAACTAAGTACAACTATAAAATGAAAAAATAATTCAACTCTAAGTATAAAACAGAAGAACAAATTCGAAATGGAAAATAAAAACAGATATTCACACAAAATTTCAAGAAACAACACCATTGAAAGAAACTGCTCAAATTATCTATCGACGAAGCGGAAATTTAAACAAGGCAAGCGACTGTACTCGATCAACGCCAAAGCAGGTGTAGTGGTATGTACACCATGTACAGAATTTCCTAAATTTAACATCTTGGCGATGTAGGTATAGATACATCATTATTATTTATTGGAATTCTCTGATACATCTTATTAAATATATAAAAACCTAGATAAAATAATTTAGATACAACATATAAATACTAAAATTACACTAATAGATTTTGAAAAGTAATGAAGTGCATCAGGGCAAATTGGTAGTACCCAGCTTCGCTGAAGCCTAGGGTACTCCCTTTGCGGCTATCACCACAACTCAACTCATTTTTAAAAAACAACGCCATTTAAGCTTTGCAACACTTGTTTGCAAAGCAAAGGAAAACTGTGGAAACCCCGTGCAGCGTTGTGGATAGGTCAGTAAAAACTCATGAAGTCATTATTTATTAATAGACAATATACAGAGGAAGGTAAAGATGTAATATTATATATAAGCAGTAAATTTAGGATCCTTTATGATAAAATTCTCCTCAAAATACTCGCGCTTCCCAAAACCGCAATTTCTTGAATTTCCCAGGGTGAATACTAGAATATAGTACTCAATTAGCTTTGAAGAAGCGAGCAACATGGTTCGCGAAACTTCAGCATTAACAAATCTTGACAAACAGCATAACCGGGAAGCAGTTTATTTTCTAAATGATAGACAGGTTCCGCAGCCTGACTCCAACACTACATCGAAATATTGGAATAGCATATGCATTTATATAATGTATTCGCCTATAACCTTCGCCTTCATCCCTTCATCTTCTATTATTATTATTGTTATTATTATTATTATAAGAGTAAAAAATACGATTTACCATAAAGAACCAGTACAACCCAAAACACCGCCGTGTATATAAAAAGATAAGGATCCAATTTACCCTAATAACATCATCCAGGGGCGGGCTCGAATTTGCATTCGGTGATTAAGTGGGGCATGGTAGACGGGGCGATGAAGGGAATTTTTGACTCGACCGAAATGGTAAAAAACAATTACGGCCCGTGCAGAGCAGACAGAGGGCGCTGAGGTGTACGGCGAGCTTTTGCCCACGAAAGCGATATCAGCCAATTTGCTAATTGGGGGACGTCGGGCGTCCATCAGGCGAGCTTGGACTTCACCGGGTTTATCCGACGCGGCCGGAAAGCTCGTTGTCAGTCCGTTTAACTTTCGAACTTCAACACTTCCGTTCTAGACCACCCTCGACGCTAGCGGAAAAGAGAGTTTCTAATCGATTTTTTAAACAAAAACGAACTTATTTCATTTCAAAAGTGCCCTCCTATAACACCTTTTTAATTATAATTACTTATATGTTGTAGATTAAGTCATTAAAACACGTTTTTCCGGGTTTTTTACTCTTGGTGGAGGCGCCGGTGTGCTATTTTTTTCAAATTTTTTGCAACTTTTATGACGTTTCTGACTAATTGATCAATTCTAAGTTGATTGACCCTAACTTATCTATATGCGATATTGCCTAGTTCACGAGATATCGGTAATTCTATCCTTCATACTTTAACGAGCATGGAAAATACTTATGTTGTAAAAGTATAACGTAACGTTTTATTCATCGTAAATGATGCCGAGAAACGATAAAAAGCCTGTCGGAAGATGTAATATCAGGTACTTATTTCGTGTAATGTCTATAGCGATAAAGAAAAATAGGTCTCATGAGTTCCAATTTGGTTTACGAGGATATTTTCTCACGCACCAGTAAATTTAATGTCAAGCTCGTTGAGTAATAACGAAAAAAACTTTGCGCCTATTTGTCCCTTATTATCGTCCCTCATTATTGACCCTCATTATTGTCCCTCATTCAAGTCCCTTATTTCGTTTATACAATCGCTAAACATACGGTTGAACTTTTTAAATTGAGTCTGTGTATGAATAAATACAAAACCGGATGGTAGATTTTGGTATGGGACAAATTACGGTAATTATATTTGCTGTTTTCGGCCGGTAGGCGGCAGCACATGAACGCATTGGGGAACGTATTTGTGTTGTTGCAGTGGCTGCAGCCGCAAAAAGCTCGGTGCACACTCTGGTTCTGGTCGGGGTCGTCGCTGAAAAAGATAGAACATACAAGAGCGACAAATATATGGGAATAGTTGTTGGGATATAGGATGAGTTTTAACTGTATTCGGGTGCAGTTTGGAGTATAGAAACAGGACCGAATCTAGGAGTTTATGTGTATGGACGCTGTTTTGATGTTATGGTTAGGGTTTTTGTGATATTACGAGAAAATTAGATGGGATAGGGACGATTATCATACAGGTCTTGGTCACAGATAAATTAGGTAATGAATCCTGGAAAATGCAGGAGAATTAGGATACAACATTTTCGAGGAAAATGAGTTAAATATGTAAATAGAACTTGTACTTTAACTTGATCATCCCTAAACAATAATTGAACGAGATATAATTCTTTCGAAATCGCTAGTTGAAGATCGGATTTCAGCATACCTAAAGAATTCAATGAAAAAATGACGTTTTCAGATTTTTTTGATCTACGAAAATATTGTATTACAAGTCTTCTATTCTCAGTAATAATATAACAAGAGAGTGAGAATAAATTGAAAATAATTTGACAGATTGTTTGAAAACTTGTTGCAAACTCGAGCCCTGCGGGCTCTCGTGACTATTGCCAAATGGCAACAAGTTTGAACAAAATCTATCAAATTATTTTCTAATTTATGGAACTCTCGAGTTATATTTGACTAGATTATTTTTTGATTCACAAATTTTTACAATAAAAAAGACCAATAATACTATCATAAAATTATTGAAAAATTTAATTAAATTAATTATTACTTACAATATATGAAAATATCGTTGACACATTGTGAATATATTAAAAGAATTAACAATTTAAATTAGTACAATGAAAAACGCAATTATTAAAAATATTTCGAGACTCATTATTTATTGAGGATTTGGAATCGCTTGTTATGTTAAGTGTTTCCTCCTGCGTATTTTCTCTAAGATTATTTATTATATGTGAATGATGTTCTTGGTTCAATTGTAAGTATGGTTTAATCGAACTTGCAGAATTATGACCAGTGACCTTGATTAGTTCTTGTTCTCCTACACCAGCTTTTGAAAGGTTACTTACTGCACTTGATCTGGCAGAATGGTTAGTTATTTTTTTAGTAACTGTGTCTAGACCTATTTTTTCTGCGGATTCTTTCATCCATTTTGAAATGGAATTTATTCCCACAGGAACGTTTTTATACCAAAAACCATGAGTTTGCCAAGCCGGATTTGGAGTAAGAAACAAGCGTTCGGTTTTAATATTTTCTTCACGTTTACTCATTAGTTTTTCAAAAAGACGAACAGGGCAAATATCTGGGTTATTTATGTTTGGAGTCAACCATTTACTATTAGCGCACCTTTGTGCTCCAACCTGTGCAGTTTTGGTAAAGATGGGATTGTATTCAATGCGGCCAGTATTTAATCTTTTTATGTCGGTTTCTTTTTTAAAATAATGAACTAAACATTTCGTAGCTTCTCCTCCCCTCCAAGCTAGTTCATACGATGCAACGTGAAAAAACTTTCTTTGCAATCCACAAGGTGTATCTTCGTCCCAATAGTTAAAAATTTGCAACAATTCTGTATTAGAAAGTGCCACAGAACTTTGTTTGTGCTTTTCAGGACGTTTTTGTAAAATTTTTCTTTTTGCATCTATAAGTTCTTGAACTAATTTTGCCGTTTTATTCCACATTGTCTTTATTACTGCTTCTTTATAATCATTTCCGTGTTTTCTTTTCATGTTATAAGCCCAATCTTTTAAAATCAATGCCAGAGTAGCTGTTGTAGTAGATTGAACCAGAATATAATTTCTTTCTTTGGTGAAGGTCTTAAATTGTCTCCATATAGACTGATTACTTATTAGAGTATTTTTCGAAGTAGTTTCTAAAATCTTTTTTGTAATTTCTGCATTAGAAAAGGTACTAAACCGATGACTTTCACCCATTTCGCGTTGACACAATTAAGTAATTATTTTGACAAGTATCTGACAGTTGCTAGGCAAATAAAAGCTACAGTGATTATTCCCGAGAATAATCACAAGAGATTTATTCCCACTATAATAATGACATAATTGGTTGAAACTTACCCTTGTGACAAATAAAGAAGCATTTCATTGGTTTTAAGAAACGTCAAAAAATAATCTCCGAAATTTATTTAGATTTTATTGAACAAGAATACATTATTAACCCAACCCAACCCCTTCAAACGTTTTATTACTAAATGGATTCGCTATGTAGACGATGTGTTTTGTCTGTGGAATAATAACACTGATGAGCTTGACAATTTTTTTATCTTTATACACAATTTACATAATAAATTGAACTTTACTTTAGAACTAGAAAACAACCAAACTTTGAATTTCCTTGATTTAACATTGACTAAAACTAACAATAAATTAAAATTTTACGTTTTTGGAAAACCATCCGCTGTTCCAACACTAATCCCTTTTAATTCAGCACATCCTTTTTTTCCAACGTATATTTCCACTTTATGCTCAACAGATGCCTTACATATCCTTTAGAACTCAATTCAAGAGTTAAAGAACTCAATTTTATACACGAACTTGCTTTACAAAACTCATTCCCGACAAAGCACATCGACTGTCTGTTTTGCGCCAAACCATAATAAAAACTGATCCACTTTACATTAATGAGAAGCCATTAGATAGAATATACAAACCATTCACTTATAATAAAACTGCTGTCAAACTTAACCAATTTCTAACTAAATTTAATATTTTCCCTGCTTTTAAGACTTCAAAATCCCCACCCCTATCATGTATTGTTCTGGTGTTTTTTAGATCAGCTGCTCTAATTGTACTTCGTCTTACATAGGCCAGACTGGAAGGAAAATTTTACAAAGAATCAGCGAATATATAACAAGAAATTCTTCAAATTTATTTTAACACAAATTAGAAACGGGTCACAATTTAAATTATGAAAACGTTAAACTTTTACATAGGTTATAAACTGGATTTACTTGAGCAATACGAAATCTAAAAATTTAAATCTAATAAAGATGTCCATCTACTTAACGATCGAATCAATTTTCCACACCAACCCCTTTTCAAATATATCCTTCAGTCTGGCCCGTGTGAAGCGAGATAGAAACCTGTAATTGTGTGTGACTTGGTTGCATATTTATTGTACTCGTCGTTGTTTTTCCCCTTCATTCCCTTCGCTTTTTATTATTTCCTTTATAAATGGACCATAAGGTATGGTTGTATTATTGTAACTCTATTTCCCAATAGTTATTTTTTTTTTAAATTTAGTATTGTCCTTAACTGTAATTTTCACAAGAAGCTTTATCTAATTATTGTTTCCTTTGCGTTTTAGATTTAGGCTGATGATGATCACTTAGCTGATCGAAACCGGTTCCTATTAAAATAAATAACAATCAAAAGATCCAAGAGGTTTTTATTTCCATGTTACTCACCTTTGAAAATCATGGACTCATTCAACAATGCATTACAAAGTTCAAGATTCCTAGTATTGAGACAATATTGAGCTAAATAATTGTATATGTCATTGTATATTTACACTGTGATTTTACAAAAATTTGGCTGTAATATTACACCGATTTTAATGTAATTTTAAGTGATATATGGGGCAATGCGTAATATTTGATCAATTTAAATGTAACTTTAAATGAAATATGAGGTAATGCGTAATAATTTTACATCTATTTCAGTGTAATATTCAATGAAATATGCAGTATTCTTGATTTGTATAATTTTATTCTGAATTCGAGTAGATATTAACATTATCCATATAATACAAAAAAAAACAGTAACATCATGCACACAGTCAAACGTTACATTAGTACGGTCAAACAAAATGGTATAGATAAAATTACTTGTAAAAAAATAAATATGTAGACGTACATACAAGTATAAAATAGTTTGAGGGCATAAAAATACATTAAAACTACAGAGAAGCAATTAATAAATACTTAGCGTACGCAAATACTTAAACATAGAAAACACACGGATAAATATATAAATGCACTTCGGTCAACCATGAACACACATACTCGTTCACTCTTTTTCTGACAAACACACCTGGTGCAAGATGTTCCGCATCTGTATCTGTAAGAACAAGGAAACATATTAGATGGACACAAAAAAGTTAACCTAAAAAGAATATTTCACATTATCTTCCTGTTGGTATAAAACCCTTCAATCTTAAAGCAAATTTTCACAAAGAAACATAGAAGACTGTACTTACAGCTTTCATCTAGGTATAGCGTTAACGTTAAGACATTAATTTCTAATGGCTAATTGTCGTCGTTGGTAATCTACAAAGGCAATAGAATTGTTCTGCAGTGCGACATGGCATTTTAACCTACACCTACATGGTATCTGGATAAGGTTTAGTTCACTGTATCATTGTTACTTACCGGAGACAGAAATACAACGCGCCCAACTACATACTGCACTCGATGGTATGCGTACCGGCGTTCATTTGCAAAACAGCTTATCAAACGTAGCGCATGCGTCTGGGCGTTACAATATCAACAAACCCGCTATTATAATACTAAAATCACAACATACGTTGTAATTTTACGAATTTAAGGTATATTTCCATTACTCACTACATTTCTATTGTAATTTTCACATTGATTTATGTGTAATTTTATAGCCATTTTTCTCAGTGTACTAGATATTGCGTAAAATGAGTGTAAAATCCCCGGTGTTAAAAATTGTCAAATCGTAGCGTAATCTAAATCTGTTAAGCCAGCCCTGACTAGAAACGTGGGTGTTCGGTAGTCGGAAGCAGTGACATACAAAACATATTATTACGTACATTGTTCGCGCTAGCTATCGCCTCTGGGGACGGTCTCGGTCCGGCGGTTTGGCTGGCAAAACTGGACGAAAAAAAAGTACGTACTACTGGTCGGCGACCGGAGAAGAAAAAGCGCCGAAACGGCGGGACTCCGGGCTATACCGGAGTCCGAGCGCGCCCGGAAACGTACCGGAATTATAACACGTACGCGATAGTTTCATAAATGCGGCCCGCGGGCAATAAATTTACGGTCCTCCGCTGTCGGAAGTCGGTCGCCGGCTTTTCGGAAATTTCACGGGAAATTCAAATGGGACTGAATAAAATTTACACGTAGATGGCCGCTACGTGTGCGCATATATGTTTTGAGGGAGTGTGTGCAATTTGCATTGTCCGAAACCACCAGCAGAGCAACGCTACGCTCATCCAACCCCATACTGTATGCGGCTTAATTTGCTCGTCGAAAAAAAATATGTTGTGTTTCAACTTTTTCGATGTCGTAAGTAGCTGCAAAACTCCGAACGTCGAAAAGAGCTCTCCAATGATACGCTTTTCAATCAGATTTATTTAAATTTTACAGCTTGTGCTGTTAAAACAAGATTTAAGGACATTTTCACTTTTGGTGGAGGCGCCGGGATGCAAATTTTTTTAAGATTTTTCAAAACTTTACTAATGGTTTTGATTAATCGATCAATTCTAAATCGACTGAACCCAACTTATCTATATACAATATCGCATAGTTCACAAGATATACGCGATTCTATCTTCCATTACGGTATATGAGAACTTATGCTGGCGTTGTAAGCCGCACGTTCTGCTTTCTTTCTCTTTTTCCTTTTCCTGCGAATCCTCACCTAATTTTTTCTCACAGTGGGGTGCCGGTATTGTCTGTGAGTAATGTCGTTGGGCCGTGATTGTAGGGCGTAGGCTGTACCTACTCGACTTGCCAACTCGAATCGAATTACGCTTTTAACGACGCCGAGTTTGAAGGAAAATCCGCCAGGTTCGCTATTGTGTCGCCCCTGATTGCCATTCATCATGGAGGCCGCAGAGAACAGCCGAAACTGCTTAATTAAATACAATTCCTTTCGATTCGATTTACGTTGCGTAGAAAGGAAGACTCAGTGGTAATTGAATGTTGCGAGAAAAAATATATTTCCTGAGACGAAATATCTATGTCGGAGTCGGAAAAAATGTACCGACTCCGACTCCGGGTCCATGTTTAAATAATGTAGAAAAAGACATGCGAGATGGCCGTTGCCTCAATAGATAGTAAACGATTAACTAAACATATTATTAGGTCTTCCACAAAATAAATATAATTTAACTACAAAACACACAGGTCGGTAGTGAGTGATGATTAGCAAAATGATTATTGTGGGTCGCTTGCGGCGTCGCATATATACTTTATGTATTTCCAATTTCCAACAACCAACTTCATATGCTAATTATGATAGCTCGATCATCTACAAATAAAAAAATCGGACTTCGATGCATACTTATAGACGAATAGGAACTTTCCAAAGTGAAGCGTCAACGTGTGGTTTTCTTTATTCATTAAAATTACGAGAATTTGCTCCTATTCGTTCGGCCACAAAGAACAGCTGAACAATTCATTAAATATTGCAAAAAGTATTTTAATGATAATCCCTTGCAATTTTAAAAAGAAAAACTACAGCTTTTGTACCAGAAGAAACAACGTGATGGTATCACATTCGTATTATCAACTCTCAAAAATTTTTTTTATTTTTATTTGTCCCAATATCTGAATGCTTGTAGAAGATAATGCTTTACTAGTAAAACTTTGCAATTTTAGCTTTAATGTTTGATAACTTTAAACGTTTAACCGAAATTGTATCTTTTCTTCGGCACATGAACAAATTTATCAAAAGTATCACCCTTGATTATACAATATTATGGTATAATCAAGGGTATCACATCCCTTTGTATTTAACAAAATATCTAGAGATTTTAAATTGCTACTGATTCTGTAGAGTGCAGGTTACGGATTTTAAGATTATTGGTGGCTATGTCGATCTTCTTGCGAACAACTAAAAAGCACCGATATTCGCAGATTTCGTCACCTACACCTGACAGAATTGAGCCAGATATATTTTTTATTATTATCAAAAGTACAAACTTCACTCTAACGTAATTTTTAATGCATAAACTTAAACATGTATAATATATGTATGATAGCCGATCAAAAATTATAACTGCATTTCCGATTTAAACTCTACCTTAAGTTGAATGTCGGAATATCCATGTATGCAAGTCATACTCGTTGCAGCCAGAATTGTGACGTCATTACCACTAACAGAAGTAAGACTTGAGATTATTTTCATTCTATTTTGCACTTAATTTTGTATTCATTGAAATGAATTTTACTTTGTACTATACAGTGGTTTGTCATTACTTTTGTTATTATTAAAGATAGAACATCGGTTCAAGTGACAAACTAGTTCAGAATTATGTGCTCTCTAATGAGAAAACAGTTGAAGTTCTATTAATTCGCTGGAAACAAATAAAATTTTGCCGGAGTTGGAGTCGGAGTCGGAGTCGGACTACCAAAATTATCTGGAGTCGGAGTCGGAGTCGACAGATTTTTTACCGACTCCACAGCCCTGGTTTAAACTACAAACTGAATTTAGATCAAGACCAAAGTACATTAATGATCTTAAGAAATCGATATACATGTTTCTTCCATACAAGAGCACGTTTCTTCCTGTAGAGCGAACTCGGTTTAGTCCAAATCGTGACATCACATATTATTCAACCCTCAAATCCATACTGAACACATCAAATACATCGTCGGAGTGGAAGCGACACAGTTGACATTAGTCTGAACGTAATGTCGCGGAATCCCGAATGAAGCGACGTGTTCGGCTTTCATGAAATATTCATTCGAAATAAATACATGGATCGCGTTAACTGTGAGGAAGTATTGTCCTTGTCCGATGCGCCGCTAGCGACGTACGGCGGCCGAATTTAACACCAGTGATTCGCGCCGTAAACGTCGAACGGCGGTGCGGCGCTAGCTGCTGCAGTAAATATTGACGGGCGTCGCGGCGCGCGCGACGTTGAATGGAATGCATAAATTCGCCGACGACGGGGTTCATAAATATCAAAAACCAGTTCCATTACGGGGCGCCAACTGTACAAAGGGACCGTTGGTCGCGTCTCACCGGTAATGCAAAACTATAAAATCTAATGAAATCCTTTCAGGTCGAGCTCGTCATTCTTCCTGTTCAGCAGCTTCCTGAATTTGACTTTGCACGCGTTTTATCATCTCCTTTATAAAAGTTCGTCAATGCGGTATTAATGATGCGATGAAATATGATGTTGTTTGTTTAACCGAGTGTAAAGCAACTGGTGCACATTGGGGTGTTCAAAATGTAAACCAGTTTCTGGGATAGGTAAAGGACCGATGTATTAAAAGGCGGCAATATTTTTTCACCTGAGCCCTGCGCTACGTGTCCTTGTCAGCCAAAAGTTAGATTTTACTATGGCTAAACATAGATGCACATAAGTTGACGCTTTTGAAGACGGTTGTAATTTTGTGTGTTAAGGAAAAATGTAACTTTTTTTGTTATACCTCTTTAGAACCAGGTATAAACTTTCATTCGACATTGTTTTTATTAAAATTTACCTACAATTTTGTTTATTGCAGGGCCGAGAACATTCGCTATTATAAAAGAAACAGTTTTATGCAGAATTTGAGTGTTTTAGTTTAGTGTTTAGCGGATGCGGTTTTTGTGATTTTATTTCTATCACGTTGTAAAGGAAAATCAAATAATTGATGTACGGGCTTATATGTAATTTGATGCAATTCCTTGAAACCGTGATAGTAGAGGTAATTTAGAACATATTTACCCTAATTTAGCTATACAGGTTGCTTCTAAATATCATGTAAATACGAAAAGGGATAATTCTTTGGCAAACCCTTCGTTGCCGATTTATAGGGTGTTGAAATTTCAAGATTTTTTTAGTTTTTTTCTTTATAGCTCTTGTAGTTTTTGAGATATTTAGCTCTAATTTCTAATTTAGGTTACGCTGTAGGACTTACATCATTGGGCATACCAAATGGTTTTAAGAATCTACAGGGAGATATTTTTTCAGGGGTCATGCCCCCTTTTCTCCCCATGAACTTTTTTTCGGTGCGCCGCTGGTGGATTCTAAAATACAAAATGCATTTTTTGTTTTGTTCTAAAGCATTTTAATCTCTTGTAGTTTTTTCGTTTTTACCACCGTTATCGAGAAAAAGAATAAAAGCTTTTCTGTGTTTCGCTATATGAAATTAAAATTTTTTAAATAATTGTTCTAGTATGCCTTTTTCTTGATTTAGATAACTTTTGTTTCTATTTATTTCGACATTTTATTCGCCACCAACTGTTAAAAATTAAAGCTAGGATACAAGAGCTATAAAGAAAGAACTAAAAAAATCTTGAAATTTCAACACCCTGTAGATCGGCAACGATGCGTTTGCGGACCTATGTTTATATGAATTTTTAGTCATGAAATAAGCCAAAGAATTACCCCTTTTCGTATTTACATGATATTTATGAACACCCTGTATACAAATGATTACGGTTATCAAGATATTGACAGTTTTATGTTCAATGCATCTTGTCTATATTAAGTAAACGCAATTGAACGATTTTAAATCGGTGTTTCACCTGCCAAAAAATCCATTCTTAATTGCTTATGGAAAAAATGGGGAAGGCATTTTAGTCGCGCGGAGCGCGACTGTCCCCCTAAATGGACCATTCTACGTTGCGTGAGTTTTCGAAATCGACGAAAAACGACCTCTCGGGCGTTTTTGCTTCAAAATTTTCCGAAACGCGAGCGATTTTGGTGAAAGGACCTCAACATTTCAGTAGCTGTTTATTCCGCGTCGTCATGGCTGCGAGCTAGAAACGTCAAAAACGCAACCATAACCTATTCACATTGGTATGTACAAAGCTAAGCGATTTCATTATCTGCGGGGGCCTAAAGCACAAACTCCGTAGTCCGTACCCACAAATAATGTTTGAGAAACCTATAACAATGTTGTACGTATAATAATAATTATTAATTCGTGATTATTTGCCTTTGCGTTAATATTTGTTCGAAGAATGTGTATCGATCCAATGAATGTTATTTGTGAAAAGTTCGCGTCTCAAACCCAACGTGAAAGCACCGCTCAGAACCTATTTTAACCGAATACGAATACAACTCTTGAGAGGTTACATATTAGATGGCACCACAAGATATTTCTGCTACTAGCGCCCCTAGCGGGTGTGAAATATCGTTATATAACCTATAATTATACATAAGTTTGGATGAACACATGGAGGAAGGGATGAACACTATACAAAATTTAGCTGCAAGACCAAGAAGTAGTAGAAGATCAATAGGGTGTGGAATTGATAGAGGCGCCTGAAAAAAGCCTCCAATGGCTCGGAATATGGTCCCCAGCAAAATTTTGTTGCAAAGGCTGATCACCCACTTCAAACTACTTTGAACTGCCCGTGGTTCTTTCTAATGGTTTCTCCAGATTAAACTAAAATACAGTAAGAGAATTACATGGAATTCATCAATTTGTTGGCAACATTGAGGTTAGTTTTGAGTTTAGAATGCGTAGCTTTTGTTAATTTAATATTTTTGCAGGTAACGTGGTATGATGAAAAGAGTACACACGCAGTGGAAATGGTTCAAGGTCTTTCCGAATAACAGCAACTTGCTTTGCGTAGACAAGCTACCATAACAAAGTGGCAAACAATTATTTATTTAAGAAAAAACTTGACCCAAAAGATATTGGGCGTACTAAGGGAGTACCGGAGAGACCAAGGGGCCGCAGTCGATAATAATCATTGTTGACAGTAAAGGGATATATTTTGCCTACCTGTACTTTAGATTTGGTTATGACGCAAGGTTACTAAAAATAGATAGGTCTGTCTGGTAACTTATAGCATACGTCACTCAGGTTACCACATGAAGTTAACTGGTATGGAATTTAATGTTTACGTGAGCGTATAAAAAGATACTAATAATTTTAGTTCATTGTTTTCTGAATGATTTATTGGAGATGGGTGATAAAGCCCTCTAAGCTGCAAGCCTTCTAATACCTATGAATTCAAATAAATTTGAATGGGCATATCAAGTGGTATGCAAATTTTGATATCTTTCGGTATGACGTTAAATTTTTGTAAATATGTAATAATTTAGTTCATGTGGTCACGGCAACCAAATGCATTTTTGTCAGTGAGGTGCAGGCGATAAATCTTAAACAATTAAATGGGTTAAATCATCTCAAGATTAGATAATATTAATTTTAGGTATTAGTTTTGGGTATTATATACCTATTGTATTATTACTAGATCTATCATTAAGATTTCTATCAATTTCATTTGTTAACTAAATTGAAAATTATGCATTGAATCCAACTTTGTTCTAAAATTCAAATATGAATATTGTGTTGTAAATAATACTATTTAGTTATAAAATAATTAATTAGGGTTCTTCAATGATTACTTTAAATGTTGATACTTATTCTTGAGTTTTTGGTTTATAGTAGACATAAATAAATTTTAAATTAAATATTTTCACATTATTTTATTATGTGCTCTTGCTTGACGAGGGTACTCTAACATACTTTCCGTTTCTTTTACGAAGGAGGAAAGGTAGACACTGGTATACAAATTTAACATTTTATGTTTTATTTTTATTTAAAAATTGAGCATCTGGCTGTATAGTTTTTGTCCAATATCAAAACAAAAACCAGAACTATAAAGTATCAAAAATTTTATGCTATTGCAACGTTTAGGTCTTCCGCACTTCATAAAATTGAGTAATTTGAACAAATTTAGCTTATTTTTGTAGTTCATTTAAGTCAAGGTTCACGGTATTGGGAAAAATAAATCTAACATTTTTTCTTCAAATGACAAGCATCTTTCATATAAACTGAAAGAAAAAAAATAACAAATCTTTTAATAATTTTTTCAATAATGTTATCTATATACGGTATACTGTAGTTGCTTGGCCAACCACATGCGTTTATATAAAAAAGCAGTGCACTGTTGCCAGATTGTGGGATTTTCTCTCACATTTGGGCGGTTTCCCTCCAAAAATAGTATCTTTACCTTAGGGATAAAGGAAAGTTTTGAGGGTAAACTAAAGATTGTAGTTGTTAGGCTGACACATGGGACAAATGTTTATCACAATTTATTTTGACGACAAACTCGCCAAATAGTGAGAAATTGGTACCTCATGGCAGGTTATGTACCCAATTTTCAACATTTATTAAGCCTAATTTTATTGGCGGTGGCAACTGTGTTTTTTTGAAACATCCTTCTACATATGCTGTCAATTGATTCCTGCGATCTACCCAATTAACTGATCTACCTAAATAGGCGGTCTACAGGTCCACTAGTATGTTGTAAATGCCGTTCTGTACGTATATTTCTCCGTTTTGTATCATGTAGAGCAAACTACCCTGATGACCTAACCTCTTAAAATCATCCGAAAAAAACCTTAAACTTTGTACTTATATGTGAATTTCTCGGAAATTTGTTGCTTGAAGCGAATCGGATTTATAATCAGGGCAAGAAAATACATCGAAAGCACCTACTCGCATACACAGTTCTCTGCATTAAAATGGACTATTATTGAGGAGAGACAATAGTAAGCTTGTGAATAGAAACTGGTTAGGCGTTTTCTATAAATGTGTTTATACGGAATGCGAATCTTGGTTCAAAACATGCGTAGACTAAAAAACGACCGTTTCAGCTTGAAGGATGATCACATTTCGAAAGTTTTCATGGAAACAATAAGTATAAGTATTAGACAATTTTGAAATAATACTTAAAATAATAGTTTTTATAGCGATAATTATGGTTAAATAGGTTCTTAACTGCCTCTTCTATCACGTCTTAAAAGGAATGCATCGAACGGAAAATAGCATGAATAGCGTTATGTATCGTTTCAATACACAATATTGACTGGTGTAAACTTTCATTTTCTTCCTCTACCACTGGTCTTAAAAATAAAACTTTTTTCATGATTCTCTTACAACATAACAGACCCAAAAATATTATCTCTGTCACCACGCAAATATGAAATAGCTTTCTTTAATTTCTGATGGCGCTGCCGAAGAAGCAGCGTTATCTTTTAGAGCTTGTAACTTTGGCGTTAACAACAATAGAAACTTGAACAAAAAACATAAGTGATCAGAACAGACGAGACTACAAGCTCCTTTTGTTTAAAGTTAAATTCTTTTGTCGGTGAACCCAACAGCAAGCTTCAAACTGTAGGAAGAAAACAAGCATTAACGTTATTCACCATTGCTGAAATGGAAGAGCGCAAAAATGGGTAGCACACATACAGAAATATTGGCAAAAAGTGGACCTTTCAAATTAAAAAAACTCATTCAAATCGAGCAATACGTTCAAAAGTTACTGCAGTTTGAAACTGGTCATCATTTTAGGTGTTGCGTTTTTTATGCCGCAGTGTAGATAAAAATATTAGGTATTTTATTTGATCTATTTCGTTCATGGCATAAGTAAAGATTGCGAAATTCGTAAGAAACGTAGACAGTTACACAAATAATGTCCCCCACTTTATAGTTAGTGATTTAAGACACGCCCAGCTATCCTGTTAAAGCTGACGTGTAATATAAGCGTGCTGCACGTCGGCTGTTTAGTTTGTATAGCTCTATCTCATTCTGAACTTTCGTCGCCTCGTCAATGGCTTGCAAAGCGAAAATTGTATAAACTACCTTAATATTAAAGGATATGAAAATTTTTTTGACATTTGACAAGCTTGGGTTGTGCCAAACAACCCCCACGAAGGGGTTTTTGGAACAACTAATCAAAACTTCAAAATTTCTAAACTTCATAAGTTCAAATCTTCAAAACTTTAAATCTTCAAATCTTCATGACTTCAAAACTTAAAAACTTCGAAACTTCAAAACTTCGAAACTTCAAAACTTCGAAACTTCGAAACTTCAAAACTTCAAAACTTTCAAAATTTCCAAAGTTCCAAACTTCAAAACGCCAGAAACTAAAAAATAATCTGTAACATTGTATCTTTCTCATTGCAGGGATAGTCTGTCGTTGAAGAAGGCGATACCGGAGACGAAACAATTGCATTTCCTTCAGAATCTGACCGACCTACTACTGAAGACGTTCAATTCGCAGTTCGTCTTCCCAGCCCTGGGGCATGACGACCCCACGTCCAGACTGGATTTGGGGAAAATGTGGAGCCGTTGGTTGCCACCGGACACAATAGAGACCCTCGAAACAGGTGAGTAAAAACAGAACTATCCAATTTTCCTCTAGGGACACTAGGGATACCGTCTCGCGTTCAATAGGATACAGTTTACCGTTATTCAATCCTTCAGGATTTCCGCAGATTGCTGAAATAACGTATTTTTTCGAGGATTTTAAGAATGAATTGTGCCCGTTCTGAGCATCCGATGTTGGCGATTCAAACGGCAACTGAACGCAGTGGACGGCTTTGAACTTTAGCTGGATAAACGTTTATTTTTAAGAGGATTGTTTTTAAGGAGTATGAAACAAATTAGATTTTAAAATTCTGAACTGATTTTAAACTTTAATCGTTGTAAATACATAGTATGTGTTCCGCATGGTTTTCCGTATGCAAAATAGTTAGGTAATATCATCATCTGCATCGATGCGTCAAATCGCCCAGTCGATAAGAACTCAGAAATTTAATGCTTTTTCATTCCTAACCTAAAAGTCTTGATTTAGTGAATAAAATCCGTATGAAATCGTATCGCTGCACTCATGAGTGTTGACGCTTGTCACAACAAATCAAATACGATATTACTCGGAAGTAATCAACAATTAAATATTAATTATGACGTATTTGACAACAAGCATTCACGGATTCCACATAACCTCACATAATTTTAAAACAAACGCGATTGAAAACAAGATGCTACTTGCCTAACAACAGTCTTGGGAAATAGATTTAAAAATATAAACAAAGGTTTCATGTCTATTTGACCAGGCAGATAGCATTTGCCGAGGCAAAAGCCTTTTGCCTAAAATAACCATTTGCCTACGACATATACACTGACATTCATTACTCTGGCAGTATTTGTAAATAATGAAGGGTATTTTAGGGGTAGTAATTAGATACTTACAAATTTACTTATCAAATAATCTACATTCTACATGAAATATAAATATACCGTTATCTCCCAGGATACAATATCGTTCTCCTAAATTTCTCCAAGGATTTTCGGTTAATTTCAGCGGCTCCTCTAAAACAGCCCCTTGTTTTATGACCGTTGTGGTTTATTTGTCGAATGCCTCCACGCAATGACGGGTCAGCTTTATGTTTAGTGCTATGGGGTTATCGCGTCGGGCGGAAGTGTCTTCTGACGTATCTGCTGAAAAGGCCGGTTTGATGGCGTGGGACCTTGCTATGGACGGGGGGTGGTAGTGGCAATTTTCGACGAGACCGTAGCCCGTACTCCCCGGGGATATTTTGGACACTGGCATTCAACACCGTGACAAGTCGTAAACACGACTGAAGGGTCCGAAATCGAATTTTCTTACATGCATATACACAACCCTAGAGTACCGGATCACGTCCGACGGCGCTACAAGAAGTCTACTTTTATTCCATTCGGTCCAGTTACGAAGTCGGATACGAATGTGACCAAGGGGACAAACTTATTCAATATATTATTTATCATGTGTTTTACGCAGGTCTTTAGGTGTTATGGTAGAAGGACAGAGTATTGCCGATGGTATTTGGATATTTTAAACAATTTTATTGTCTGATGACGCCTGGTTTCATCTTGATGTTTGTTTGTTTGTTTTTTTGTCTTTGTTTCTTTATGACGACAAAAATGTTGTGAAATAATGTAAACAAATATTATGGGTTAATAATATGGTGACATACATACAGTGATGTTAAATACCCGGGTATTTCTTATCAAGGGTAAATACCCCGGGTAAATACCCGGGTATTTAATTACTAAATAAAGGTTTTTCTTTTATCACAAAATCAAAAGGTATTCTCTTATCACAAAATAAAGGTTATTCTTATACAAATAAAAACATTTTTAAAAGAAAAAATAAAAATATCACTCTCATCTGACGATATATCAAGAGCAGACATTTCCTTGTCATCATCGTCCATTCAATCGTGTGAATCTTCCATATTTTCTAATTCTGTTATCGAAGAAGATTTAGCAGAAACTTATGATTATATTTAATTAAATGAATAAAACAACTCTTCTTTGTAAAAAAATTATGATGAAATTAAGACATGTAATTAAGACACAACATCACAAAAAAAAAACAAATTTTGGGCATATCTTAGGATTTCTTAAATTAAAAATGAGATAAAGAGGAGAATGCAACATACACAACGAAAGTTGCCTGAATTTAAAGCAACCTTTTAGAATAATAATTAAAGAAAAAAACGGTTGCTTTATACAGTGCTTCCCAAAGGTAACGGATAAATTCTATAACATCTTAAATAAAAATATTTGAGAAAAATGCTCCGACACGTCGATTTTTACTTTTAACTTACTATCCTAATATACACTTTTCAGCCCCCCACCCCTTCGCCCCTAAGGGGTGGTAACCACAACTTTAAAAATTCAAATAGCAAAGTACCCCTTGCGATACCTCAATTGATAGACTTTTTTAATCTGAATACAAAGAAAAAAAATTATCGAAATCGGTTGATAAATAACGGCGATATTTATCAAAATTTATTTATACACGAAATTGAGGAATAACAAAATTTAATTAACTAATCCTTAATTAATTGTCAAAGTGCTGCGCGTTAACGACGAGACAATGCCCTAATCTATCCCCAAACGCTTGTTGAACATTTTCTAACATTTTATTTCGAGTTTTCGAACATTCCTGGGGTCATTAAGTGAATTACTGCAGGAATTCTTTCCTTTAACGCCTCAATATTTACAGGTCTATTAAAATAAACTTTACTTTTTAAAAAGCCCCAAAGAAAATAATCTAGTGGGGTTAAATCTGGCGATCTTGCTGGCCATTCAATAAACCTTCATCTACCAATCCATTAGGAAATTTGAAAATATTTGGATTAGGAAATACTTGATCGAGGTATTCTCGAACGTGTCGCGCATAATGTGAAGGCGCACCGTCTTGCTGTAACCAAATTCTGTGCTTTTGTCTATCAGGATCTTCTGCGTTGGGAAACAACACCGCTAAAGTAGGTAGTAGTTCATTTCGTAGAAAGTTCAGATAACGTTCACCATTCAGTGTGCCGTCGAAAAATTTGGTCCAATAATTCTAGAACCCACCACACCAACCCACACATTAAAGTTTTGAGGATATTGTGTGTTCGCTTCCACCATCCAATGCAGATTTTGACGAGCCCAGTAACGGCAATTTTGTTTATTGGCGGTGCCATTCAGACAAAATGTTGCCTCAACACAAAAAAACGATGTTTCTAATTAAGCAAGGATTTTCATTAGAGAGTTCCATCATTGTCTCACAAAACTGCACTCGTCGATCAAAGTCACCATCGGACAATTTTTGTACCAAGTGCACTTCATACGGGTGAAATTTGTGTTTTTGAAATAATCTGGACACTGTGCTTTTTGACGCACTAACTTGTGAAGCGACCTCCGCAAGGGTTGAATGATTTTATTGCACCATTAAAATAGCATCCAATTGTCGGTTTTCAATTAAGGCCAATGGACGTCCTGCCTTAGGCTGCCGAGATCGCGAAATTTGTTTTCGATTCGACTTACTGCAGATTCCGATATTGGCGGACGGTCCGGGTGCGTTTCATTGAACAAAACACGAACCTCGCCATGCGTCCTGCTTCTATCTCCAAACCCAATCATTAAAGCTTCGGTTCTTTCGGTTTCTGTAAATCTCATTTTGCTACTATTCCTTCAATGACGAAAAATCTGAATTGTGTTTGAGATAAGTAAAAACAAGTTGCAATTGTTTGAACGATATTGCTATGCCCGCTTCAACAGCGCTTACTCGAATATTGACGTTCTTCTTTGAATACATTTTGGTAAATATCGCGGTTATTTATCAACTGAATTTGATAATCTTTTTACTTTATCATACGCAGTATGTAAAGTATTGTAATCATGCCAAAAAATTTTTTTGAGATTTTAGCGGAAATATGTCTTTTTGGGTCCCCTGAACATTTTTGACCAAGGTACAAAAAAATGTCTGTGTGTGTGTGTGTGTGTGTGTGTGTGTGTGTGTGTGTATGTGTGTGTGTGTGTACCCGTTTTTGTGGAGACGATTCCGGAGAAACTACTAATGGTATCGGGACGAAACTTCAAATTTAGAAGTTTTATAACCAAACTTAGAGCTGAAAAGCTTTCTGTTGAAAAGGGTCCAAAGGAACTGGTGGTTTACTCATAGCATTTTTCGAAGATTTTGCAAATGAGCCGCTATTTGTGTAATGTCGTCAAAATAGTTAAATAATAAATTAAAGGAGAGGAAATTTTTCATAATTTATGTATATGACATTTTTTGGTAGAATTTATAGTTTAGCCGCATGAGCAAATTCTATTTCATCGAGATCGGGCGTACTGCTTTAAAACTAGTAGCCAGGATATGTCAGATTATTTTGATTCTAATGACAGTAGCTAGTGTCAAACGCTAATGTCTTGAAAATGCTACTGTCAATATAGGCTGCGTTCGGATATTGAACACCGTTACACCTTTTACACCCAATAACACGTAAGTGTCATCTGGACGGTGTACCCGCTGTCAACGGAGTACAATATCCGAACGCAGCTTTAATCGAAATATTTGTCTAGTTCTACTAGTTTTATTTTAATGCAGACATAGCCGATTTCGATCAAATAGAATCTCATGCAGCTAAACTATTAATTTTATATATAGTATGATAAAGTCATGTGCCTGGCCACATCAGATTTTTTTCGTTGTATTCAGAATAAAAAAATCTATCAATTGAGGTATCGCAAGGGGTACTTTGCTATTTGAATTTTTAAAGTTTGGGTTGCCACCCCTTAGGGGCGAAGGGGTTGGGGGCTGAAAAGTGTATGTCAGGATAGTAATTTAAAAATAAAAATCGACGTGTCAGAGCATTTTTCTGAAATATTTTTATTTAAGGTTTTATTGAATTTATCCGTTACTTTTGGGAAGCACTGTATATACGCAAGAATATATATCCTTCACTGCAGAAAAGCGTTGTTTTGACCGGTTGTCTTAATTTAAGATTGTATAATTTGAAATGGATATTATACTTATTTGACTTAAGAATTTGTTCTTTTAATCAAAGGTTGGGTAGGTAGATTAATTAGCTCACATACTTGGATTAAACATTCACCTACTTCTTTTAAATATGAACAAGTTATTACGAAAGCAATAATATTTTACATGGCATGCAATTTTAATGGTAGCGGAAACATTGTATGGCCTTGCATCAGAAAATATTCGAGAAAGACCCCATCGAAAATTGCAAAATATTGATCGCATTGGTAGAAAATGTCTAACAGCTGACCCCAATGTTCTAGAAACCACAAAGGGGTTTCACAGTGAACCTTAAACTTTGTATTTTTACCTGTAATCCTGAAGCTTGTTCACATTTATTTTTTAATCATTTACAGCGATTCTTTAAGTCTGTTACAAAATATATGTTATCAAAATTACTTTCAATAATAATTTAACTATTGGGGTTTGGCGTTTAAAAAAAAATTGACGACTGCATTTATATTTATTTAGTTTGGATTTTACATTTCCTTTGTACATTTTTATTGTATGATTAGAATAACTATAACAATTTTACTCTTCTGTCATTAGTCATTACATATTTCGTATTTCCAACATGAAATATGACAGTCTACCCTAATTAAATATTTATCGGAAGACACATTAAATCCTTTACTTCTTGGTTGGCTTCTAAACGATTCTCAAACGCTTTAAAAACGGTTTGTTATCGAAAGGCCTCCAGCGTCTGGACATATATGGCTCTTTTCGCTGGTTTTATTAACTGTAAATAATAAATGACTCAAAGGAGCCGCTCCCAAAACAGTTGCGTTCGAAACCTCTTAAATATTAAATAAATTTAGGGGTCGGCGGAAGAACTTTTAGCCTTTAGCTGGGCAGAAGTACTCCGAAGATGCCGACCATTTTTTTAAATCAAACAGAACCGCTCCGGGGGCGCCCGAAAACCGAGTTCCGTTTTCCATTCTGCGGTCACATATATCAGGATTATTGTTTTTATGACGTTTATCCTTATAAAAAGAGATAGCCGGCTCAGGGGATAAAACAGAGCGCCGTCCGCAACGGATACCAGTTTATATGGGCGTACGTGAAGGAATTTTTCATTTGAATAACTATCTAATCTACAGACGATATCAAGAACTTCCTGGTTTCACCATACGTGTTGACAATAACGCGGTGGAAACCGCGTTGATCACTTTAAAGCAGTCGACGTTTCGCCAGTTTATTAATATTCCGAGATAATATATACAGGGTGTGTATTAATTCAGTGCAATAATTTGGAGGGGTGATGTAACTCAATATGAGGACAAAAAATCTTAATAACATTTTTCAAAATTTTGCAGTTGAAAATTTAATTGCCGCTACCTACATGTTTTCATAATGTGTAGTACTCCGTCGAAAACTAGCCCTCACCTATCTGTAGCACGCGGAGCTCACGAAATGCGTATAAATAACGATGTATTCAATGATTTAACAGTACACTTACCAAACATTTTAAAGAAACTGCTCAAAGTGCGCACCGTTTGCATTCAAACACGCTTCTGCCCGGCGCACACTGTAATATTTTTCAAATCTAGGGGAACTTAAGTCGATACTATTCCCATTACGTGTTTAGTGATGTACTAGGAGAATGTGCAGGCCTAATAGGCCTGCTGGCCGACCTAGGTAGATCGCCGAAGCGTTAAGAGGGAAACAAAAAACCCGGATGCTGCTACACGCGCGACGTGATTATCTCGTACGTTCGAAGCGGTTACGGGGCGCCATCTATTGCTTCGTAGCGTAATGCCAACAGCGACATGATGATGTGCCGCCGTCTGGTGACCGCGTCGCGAAGCGCGCGGCCGTTGCATAGCAACCTCGCTCGGTTGCCATGGCGACGCGCTGACCTGTACACTCCTAAAGCATAATCCATAAATTTAGCCTAATCGAGTTAAAAAATAACGAGAACTGGCCGGAAATTGGACGAAATCAAAAGCCTAAGCGCTGTACAATCCAATCTTAGGCGGAAAATCGGCGCCTGCGGCGCCGATTTGCGCTTCTCCGAGGAGCAGACCCTTCCCCCGATTCGCCGATTTTCGCAAACTTCTTGCGCGGACTGTGTTAGACTTTTAGTATATAGTAGGGATTAAAAATTATTTGTGTATATGTAAGGTGTTTTCTTAAGAATAGATATATTTCTACTGTTTTGTTCATCTTATAATTGTACAGGGTGTTTTTTTTAAATAATTTTTTTTAATTAATGTAGTAGTCAAATATTTTATGAAAAGGTTGAAAAGTGTCGCAGAGATCAAACAACTCTGATATAATCAACTTCCGGTTTGAACCGGAAGTTAGTAACATTGGCATTGATACCAAACATCATAAGGAAAGTGTAGTATTCTGAGTTATAATAGGTAAGCTCTTTGAAAATAAAGTTTTATCAGAAACTTTCTTTCGTCACTGAGGACAGTTAATGTCGACCGGAAGATGCTGATATTGGTATTAACTTGAGAAGCAGCATAGGAGCGTTCATACAAAATGTATTTGTTTTGAAATGAGCTATCGTATGATCACACGCCTACTTCCCGGTTGTTGTTTTAAAGTTGGTATCAACATAATCAATTTCCAATTCAAACCGGAAGTGACCATACCGCCTTTGTTTCTTCCCCTCGAAACCTTTCAGCTTTTATGGAGTTTTTTAATGATTTTTGATCATATTCAAACCAATTGCCAATGCCTTTCATTCTATGTATTTATAATTGTCTGAATTATTTTTAGCGACATAACTCACAAACCGAAAACCGATTTATTTCGGATATTTACGAATCTATATGCAAAGGTCCAATAATTTTTGATTTAGATATATTGAAAGTTCTTCGAGGTTGAGTTTGTATAAATCTGGTTGATCGCCGAAAATTCCTCCGAAGTGTAAGGTGTAAAATAAAGCACTTATTGGTAACCAATAGTGGCCAATAGTAACCAATAAGTACTTTATTTTACACCCTTGCACTTCGGAGGAATTTTCGGCGATCAAACAGATTTATATCTTTGATTTATATCGCCACGAATACAAAATCAGGAATAAGCAAAACTAATTGTGAAAAGCGAAAAAATACGTATATACAAATGTGTCCCAAAAAATACTCACTATTAATAGAAAAAAAAGCTGTTTCCGTTAAATTAGTAATAATAATAATAAATAATAAATATGTTCATTCAAAAAACTAGACTACAGAATTGTTTAGCACACCCTATAAGTACATCTTTTTATTATTGTAATTATAAACAATCTTCACTAACATAAATTATAAACTATGTTTAGTAGCATATTAATCTTCTTCCTCGTCTGAATTACTTGCTCCTGGAATATCTCTTTAAGAGCATGACGCTTTCTCGCAAAAGAGCTTGTTGTTTTCGCGGAAGATAAGTTTGTTTGCTCGAGAGCAGTGGATCAGAAGATAAGATAAGATAAGGCACCTATTTAGCACATCCCTGTTCGTGTATTATTATTTGTTATTAGGCTATAACGCATTACTTAGTATAGTTATTATTTTTAAGGAATCTAACCATAACGTGACTTCTGATATTACCAGAACATTTTTATCAAATATTGAATGTGAAGGATATGCAATTTCATAATAATAAATTTATTTAATGCAGGCAAGGTTTACGTACATATATAAAAAAAACACACAACTTTTAAGTTATGGAAAAGGTGTATAGTGAACTTATAAAACTTTTCTCTTATTTACCTAATAAAGAACCAAAAAATCGAACTATTATCTATGTCGATAACAAACGAGGATACCTAACTGTTGTTCCTCCCAAAAAGAGACATTTTATTCCACTTTTACAATTTTCTTATGCTTGCCAAATTCTCTTTAGTAACTACAAAATTTATACACCCTGTATATGCAGGTGTATTAAATCTTTAAACCATTGGTAAAAAAAACTAAAAACAAGTGTTATAAGAATGCATGTATACTAGGTTAGGTAATGGAAATATTTATTATCACTATAATCTCCAAATTTGCCAAAACAGTTCAGGACGAAAAATAAAAATATTATGATTGGGGCAAATATGGGCAACCAATTTAAACTAAATCTAATAAAGCAATAGTTTAAGAAGATAATTAAGAGATTTTCACGTTACATACATGCTTCTACATTGTTATAATGTCATGCAAAGTGAGATATTTTCCGATATTTATAAATCAGGAATTTCGCTAGTAAAAAAACAAGATATTTACTACCATATTTCCATATAGTATAGCACAAGGAACCAGGAAAGAAAGTAGTATATTTTTTTCGTAGGTTACTCTTGTATTCAAGATAATCTGACAATAACAGTACAAGCCTGTTTAATAGTAATGATGCAATCCATCACCTTTTCCAATTATTACACCTTTTCCAATTATTATTAAACTGAGTTATCAAGTAAGAAATTTCTATTGAAATATGAAAGCCTGGTGTGTTAGGGAACGTGTTGTTAATTCAAAATTTTGTTTTTAAAATTACAAATTTGACTTAAGTACCGCTAGAAATAGAAAATATTACACTGTGCGGCGCCGGCGCCTCCAATTCGCACATAAAGAGCGACGTTCAATGTCATCGCGCACAATTTCAGCACAATTGAAAATTCGCTCACGGAGTTCATTTTCATTGTTTACTTCCGTCTTATACACTAATCCTTTTAAATATCCCCAGAAATAAAAATCCAGAGGATTCAAATCTAGAGAACGACTTGGCCACCGTCTTGGTCCATTAATCCCTATCCACTTTTCACCACATGTTTCACTTAAATGTTGCACTACAATGCGGCTCTTATGGGCAAGAGCACCGTCGTGCATAAACCACATTTCACGCCGAACATCAAGCGGCACATTTTCTTACAAACCTGGTAGTGTGCTTTGTAAAAAATTCAAGTATGCTTCACCATTACCACGGGGCGGCAGTTCCACTGGCCCTACTAAACTGCCAATAATTCCGGCCCAGATATTAATGGCAAATCGGTGCTGAAAATTGGTACGTCGTATAATTCGCGGATTTTTATAGCTCCAGTGGCACATGTTCCGGCTGATAAAAATTCCGTTTCGGGTAAATGTCGCTTCATCAGTGGAAAGTACCAAATTAGGAGCATTTTCATTGGTTTGACATTGACCACGAAACTTCTCACAAATGATGACCCTCTGTAAATAATCTTGTGGGAGCAAATCTTGTACACGCGTTTCCCGATACACCCGAAGTAATTTTTCACGCAGTGTTCTGTGCACTATCCCGTGGGAAACTCCGACTTGTCAAGCAATTGTTCTAGTGCTTCGTCGATCATCTTCGTGGACCATGTGCAAGATTTGTTCTTCGGTATTTACCATATTACGATCGCGTGGACGGCCTCTTCCTCCATGGTTAGGCAAAACCCGAGCAGGACTACCCCTTAACCGTTGAACCACGGAAACAAAAGTTCTATTATTAGGGACGCGCCGGTTTCTAAATCGTTGCGAATAAGGCCTTTCAGCGGCCGCTGCAATTTTTCTGCATTCACCATAAACAAGTAACATGTCCACGTACTCACCACTACTAAAATTGTCCATATTGAAACACAAAACCACAAAATAACTACCAAGAAACCAGATAAACAGAAACAACTACAGAGCAAAAACTAAAGCACGCACGGGACTTACCCTCGCTCAGCTGTTTCGCCACAGACACTAGGTCAAGTCGCTACTACCCTTTCTAAAAACATGCGGGATCAAATTCTGCATTTTCAATAAATAATTACTCAATCTGGTGTCACTTAGAGAAAAAACGTGTTTGAATCTTTTACTCCAATTATGAAGATCTATAACCCCTAGAAATTATTGCACTCATTTAATATACATCCTGTATAATTAGTAGACATTATACATAATTCCTAGAAATTGTATATAATTCCTAGACATTTTTTATAATTCCTAGGAATTGTATGTAATTCCTAGGAATTGTATATAATTCCTAGACATTCTATGAAATTCCTAGACATTATATGTAATTCTAAGGCATTCTATGTATTGCCCAGTCATTCTGTATTTTTCCCCACATTTATAGGTATGGTGAATAATGAGGTATAAGTAGTATACGTCATGTTATGCAGTTAATTAGGTAAATATTCGCCTGTAGCGCGAATGCGTTTAAATCGATTGTTAGAGTTTGGCTGTTTTCTTTTTCGTTTTTGCGTCTGCTCGGAATCCTTTGTTGGAAGGAACTGCAATTAAAGCGGTTTCGGTACGATCGACGTGGACTCGGTTCTCAGATTTACAGCGTTCAGACTTCGGTTCTACAAGTCCAGCGAAATTTCCCAGTTTCAACAACTGCTCAATTAAAGTCCCTACCTAGCGGAGGCGGAAGTTTGCAAACACAACTAATCGGACAACCTGTGTGGATCTACTGCAGGCGTGGTGGGTATATTCGGCCATAGTACAGGTCCGGAAATAGATATTGACGGTGGTATTTTGCAGATGGTAGTCGTTGCCAATTAGTCGTTCAGCGATATGAGACTGGTTCTATTCATACTTTTTTTTTTGGAATGTTTTTCTTTAGCAGCACGAGGTCCTGTCTTGTACTGGTTGCATCATTAAATCTCCCTTTTTCGATTTTGAATGAGGTTTATAGTATTATTTTCGTTTCTGTTATGAGTATGAAAATATTCTGTAAGTTTTTTTACTTTCAGTATGAGATAATTGTGTTTTTTTCCCTATGTTCTTGTTATTATCTTATTATTATTGATTGCAACTCATTACATCACATTAAATATAGTTATTTTTTATTAATTGTACCTAAATTTTAATTTTTAAGAACTCAAACTGTCGCATAACACGCCGTCTTTTGCACACGCATGCTTCTTCAAACCTGCATGACTGCGATCGGACTTTTTGACATTCCTATAGTTAAGTACTTAAGCAGACATTTATACTAAAAATATCTTTATTAGTTATTATAAATGCAATTTTATGCTGAAGAAATGCGAATCATACATAATAATAATAATGGAGATATGTCAACTTAATTTTTTAAAACGATTTCGTAAGTAATTCCTAAAATTGCACAACTTAATCACTTATTTTGGCCAAACCGTGTAGCCGCGAAATTGGGTTGATATACAGTAGAGCGTCGATAATCCGAACTAATTGGGATCGAAGGTGATTCGGATTATCAAATTGTTCGGAGTATCAAATATTGGAGGAAAATCGAAGGTTATCGAAGAGATATCGAAGGGATATCGAAGGGATATCGAAGAGATATCGAAGAGATATCAAAGGGATATCGAAGGGATATCCAAAGGATTTATTTATTATTTATTTATTATTTATTTATTATTCATTTAACTAATTGGTACCGAAAGTAATTCGGATTACTAATATATTATATACAGGGTCCTGCAGCTCAGCTCCCGTCTTCTGTAGCTCAGCTACAGATAAGAGATAAGAGTTTGACATTTTGCATGCTTACCCTGTACTTCAAGGTACATTTCAAGAAATTATTTTTGATTATACAGGGTGTCCCAAAAATGTGCAACGTCAACGTGATATATTTTTTTAAACTGCATGCCTTAAATTTTTTTACACATTTGGAAGCCTGTTATGGTTGCCTACATACCACCAAAATTTTATTGAAATCGGTTGAGTGACTGCAGCGCAAAAAAATAAAAACAAAAGAAAATTGATTTTGCATCGTTGGCTTTAAAAATCAATAAACACCACAAATTGCACCTCGTTAATAAAATTTGCGACGTCCTTATTAAGTTAGATCTAGTAGTCTCGTTAACCAAGTGTCATTGATCCAAATTATACAGGATGACCAAAATCTAGTGTCAAACTTGTCAAACTTCAAAGCGTGTTATTGTTCTTATTTTAAATTGGATCCCATACATTTTTTTAGGTGAAGCGATGCAGAAATGAAAAATAAACATTGTTTCTAAATACAACCCCATCACAATTCCTAATATTTTAAAAGTTATTCGTCAAAAACTAATTTTTCAACGTTTCCAACGGCAATTGTAGGTAATAAATATCGTACGTGGCGTTGAAAAACAATTTATTTCATAAAATATAACACAGAGATTTGAGTGTACTTAATTAAGTAGTTGTTCGAAATGTCTTCCGTGCTCTTCGAACCACAAACAAAGACGAGTATGAAATGACCTCGCCACTGCTCTTAATAGGTCGGGCGTATTAGTTAGAAATGCATCTTTCTTGCATGTTTTCTGGTGTTGTTGGAGGTTCAGCATAAACGATGTCCTTAACGTAGCCCCACAGGAAGAAATCCAGTTTCGTCAAGTCCGGTGATCGAGGAGGCCACGCAACTGGTCCTCCTCTTCCAATCCACCGATTTGGGATGATTTCGTTGAGCTGGTGCCCGACATATAACGAGTAATGTGCTGGAGCTCCATCATGTTGCAGCCACATTTCCACCCTTACTGCTATAGGTAAACTTTTAAGTAAATTTGGCAATTGAACAACTACTTAATTAAGTACACTTAAATCTAAAATATTTCTCTGCGTTATATTTTACGAAATAAATTGTTTTTCAAGGCCACGTACGATATTTATTACCTACAATTGCCGTTGGAAACGTTGAAAAATTAGTTTTTGACGAATAACTTTTAAAATATTAGGAATTGTGATGGGGTTGTATTTAGAAACAATGTTTATTTTTTAATTCTGCATCGCTTCACCTAAAAAAATGTATGGGTTCCAATTTAAAATAAGAACAATAACACGCTTTGAAGTTTGACAAGTTTGACACTAGATTTTGGTCATCCTGTATAATTTGGATCAATGACACTTGGTTAACGAAACTACTAGATCTAACTTAATAAGGACGTCGCAAAATTTTATTAACGAGGTGCAATTTGTGGTGTTTATTGATTTTTAAAGCCAACGATGCAAAATCAATTTTCTTTTGTTGTTATTTTTTTGCGCTGCAGTCACTCAACCGATTTAAATAAAATTTTGGTGGTATGTAGGCAACCATAACAGGCTTCCAAATGTGTAAAAAAATATATAGCAAGCAATTTAAAAAAATATATCACGTTGGCGTTGCACATTTTTGGGACAACCTGTATAATCAAAAATAATTTCTTGAAATGATTACCGAGATTCGAATTATCGCGGTTTCGCGTAATGTGACATAAAATTTCAACGCGCTTTCGCGGCTACACAGTTTGGCCAAAATAACTGATATTATGCAATTTGTAGAGAATTTAATGTAGTTTTATCAGAATCTAAGCTTTTTTGTAATTACACGCACATCACATAAAATAGGAAAATTTGGTCTTCTTTCGGTTTCGCTCGAGTGGCCAAACCATTCAACCAAAAAGCACACTTGATGATTTGATATTATTTGATATTTTATTGTCAGAAACTAAAAAAAAGGTACCGAAAAATTGTTAATATTTGCCAATTGTTTATTCGTCATTTTGTATAAATCTAATCATTTTTTATTACTTTGTGCAGTGAAATTAGCGAAAACCAGAGCACCATAAGTGTTAGTGCTTCTTGTTTAGGACAAAGGACATCATGGGAGTACGCGAGTTCAAAAAATAAAATAAAATAATTAACTCTTATACTGTAGAAAGTAACTTTTAAACCGTTCCTTTTCTCATTTATTTACTCAAAGCAATTCAAACACTTACGTACCGTATCATATTTCATTCCATTCTTATCAGTAACTTAACAATGCGGACATACAACGTCGCCGTATGTTAATAATTACACCTGTCAGATTGCGAATCACAAATTGCTTCCCGCACATTAGCAAACACATACGCAAACCGGCCTCGGCAATCTAAATCAATCTACTTCGCCATCAGATAAGCCAGTCGGAATCTGCGTGCGGCCAACGATAAAGATCTTTATTGGCTGCCATAACAATAACCCGTGAGAAATTTTCATAAAGATCGCCGAGCGTAAATACGCTGACCTAAATTGTACACCCTTTTGTCCCTACTGCCACTTTTTTTATTCTAGCACGCTAGCGCAGTCCGCCACTCAACCTTTGAGGTTAAGTGAGCACTTCAACTGGTTTCTAATTAGGTACAAGCAGTTACGAATCAATTTTTCAATTGTGTATGCCTTTAGAGCAAACTGATTTTCAGGAATGCATTCCTCAAAGTATTTTGCAGCCTGATAGTTAAAGTATCTACAACAAAGAACTACATTTAATATATATGTTACGGTTAAAGTGATAAATATGGTTTGTATTAATAATTACCGGCTATTATTAATAATTTCCGGTAAAAGCACGGTAAAAGTGATAAAAACGTTAATTTTTACAAAATATCTTTTGTATACAGTCTTCAAAGAAGTTAGCTAAGTTATTTTGATTACTATGTAAGCTATTATATTTATTTACTCGACGCAAATCATCAGTACGGCTAGCCCAATGACCAAAATTACGAATAATACAAAACATTGATAATAAAGAATGTTTTCTTTTGTCTCCCTTGTACTTTAGAAACTACTGGATATAATTGGTAATGGTATTTGGTGTACACCCAAGGACCGCTCAATGATGAAAACATAAAAAGAACATTTTATATAGAGTGTTCAAAAATGTTAACCATTTTATTATTGATAGCACCCATTTTTAATGCATGTGGGTAGTATTTTGTAAATGTACAATTACAATTTATTAAGTAAATTCTCAAATCCCATTTATCTTCAAATTTTGCGCATTTAATAATAATTTTTTCAATATTGTATTTTCATGCAAATACATGCAAGAATAGGCGAGACTAGTTTACATAGATGTTTTTACATAATAGGACCGCACAAATGATACCAACATTTTTGTATGGTTCTGTTCCTAACACGGTATTTTTACTTTTGGTGTTTGACAATAAAGTACTATTTTATAAATAATGATTAAACATTGTAACAACTTGCCCCAATCTTCCCTACATTAGGTTGTCCATTACCTATGCCTACCGTAAGCATATCTAATATCTGACGGATATAATCTGTTTTATAAGGCGGTTATTATAAAAGTGTTTATCACCAACAACAAAAAAGACTTTCCAAATACATTTTTTATTTAGATATTATGAAAAAATTTTTAATAAATAAAATTAACAGTAGGTTACTCAAATAAAATCTGTATCACATTTGTGCACTTACAAATCAAAAATAAACAATATTCATAGTAAATAATAAAATAAAAATAAAATACAGGTACAGTTCACATTTGTGAACAAAACAAAAGAAGATGACGTCCTATTGTTACAAACTTTATCTTGCTTTATTTTTACAATATAAATGGTGTAATTGTTGTACTACCACAAAAAAAAAATAAAGGTCTGGAAGGACTTTTGTATTCAAAATTAAATATAAAACATTTTTTTAATACTATTTTATATTTTAGTTATTTTAATTATATTTTAATATTATTTTTTAAATATAAAACAGTTTTGTATTAAAAAAAAATAAATAATAAGTTATAAATAAAAATAATTTCTCTTGCCACGAATTGCAAAATAAAAAAGCACTATGTACGTATGCACTGGCAGAATAATAGAAACCGAGTGTCTAATTTATTACTGTTAAGAATTGCGCAAATAAGCATGCCCCAAAGAGTTATACACTCGTGCATGCAATTTGTATGGATTGGCATTTTCTAGTCTCGATTTGATAATCTTCCTTATTTTAGTCATGAGTAGTAACTAAATAAGTTAGTCAGGACTAACGTCACTAAAGGCCCAACACTGAAAACCCAGTGAATAGATTCGTTGTGTGGCGATTATGTAGATACTAACATAATTCCAAATCTGAGGCTCTATTATATTGTAGCGTCACCTTATAGTGCAGGCAAATTAACTGATTATAAGCCAAAACCGGTATTAATTGTAGACAGGAGTTTTATCATTGGAAATGGTAAAGGGGCTCATAGTGAACGTAAAAAAAATAAATGCAGGTCATGGGGTGGTATAGTGTTTATTTGGGAGGGTTGAAAGCGGGTGCAAAGCATATTATTGCGTTTTACGGCGAAACTTGACGTTTTATTCAAAAACGGCCTATACTAAGTTGTAGATCATGAAAAAATCTACAACATTCATATTGGTCACTTTTTACTATGACCTCAGAATTTCCGAGAAAAATGCGAATGCCAATGTCAAAACGAATTTTCTGTTTTTTATTTTTCGCTGACGCAACAATGATTCAATTTTAATCAAACTTCGTGAAAGCGTGCCCTTTTATACCTTAAATAAGCACACATTTTTTTATTATTCAAAAAACAAGAAGTTTTTGAGATATTTAGTTTTTTCCGTCAAAATCAGACTTTTTTAAAAAGAAATTCTGTGGTGAAAAATCATCGTACAGTTCTTTTGGGTCTCATTTTTGTTGTTTTTACATGTACTTATTGACACAATAATAAAAATAATAGTCCCTATTTAACAACATGCTCAAAAATTTAAAAAACTCAAAAACGACTTTTGCAATAGTGAATTTTTCAGTAATTATTCATTATTTGTTTAAATTTTTAAGAAAATTGCGATACTGGTTACGACATTCGATTGTACGGAAAAATATACAATGGAAACTGTCTCCCATTTCTACACTAATGCTAGGTATAACCATTAAATTAGAATAAGAAATCTTCAGATAAGTAACCAAAATAGTCAGTTTTTGTCTTAGTATCCAATACAAAAGTTGTAGGTCAAGAAAAAATATACAACTTTTGTAGAGGTTACTATATAACATAACCTCAGAACTTCCGAGAGAAATGCGAAAAATTCATTTTTTTTTTAATTTATAATTTTAATTTAGTTTTGACGAAACTTCTGAAAGTAAATTATTTATGTCTTAAAAGATCACAAACTGTTTATGAAAAAATCTTTAGTTAAAAATGTGATAACATTTAATGTGAAACAGTACTTTAATAATTGATAATAATAAATTACAAAAGTTAATATTGTAACACGCCCCTAATACCAGTGCGCTCCATGACCAGCGAGGGCGTAGGAGCCCCCTTCCACTACGTGTCGACACACGACCTGGACCGAGCAGGATAAAAGACGGTACGCAACCCTGGCACATGAGTTCGCTCACCGGACTGGAGGAAACTATTAACTTGGCGCACCTCGTAGGGCCTTGGTGACAACGTGGAATCCAGACGGAGAGACAAACATCGTCAGTATACGGCACGCTGCACCTACCGCGACTTGCATTTTCAAATATCTTTTTCCGAACGACCCCACCCCGTCAATATATATTTACAGATTTACAAATAAAAAATGAAAAGTATTTATTTATCATTTTCTATTTGATTTTTATAGATTGGCATAGTTATTTAACTATGCCAATCATTGCCTTATTCGCAATTTTTCTCGGGAGTTTTGAGGTTATGTTATATAGTAACCTCTACAAAATTTGTGGATTTTTTCTTGACCTACAACTTTTGTATTGGATACTTTTTGATTCTAAGCCAAAAACTGTTATTTTGCTTACTTATCTGAAGATTTCTTATTCTAATTTAATGGTTATAGCATTAGTGTAGAAATTAGAGCCAGTTTCCTTTGTATTTTTTCCGTACAATTTAATGTGCCGTAACAAGTATTGCAATTTTCTTATAAATTTAAGCAAATAATGAACAATTACTGAAAAATTCAGTGTTGCAAAGGTCGTTGTTGAGTTTTTTCAATGTTTGAGCATGTTGTTAAATAGTAACTATTGTTTTTATTATTATATCAATAAGTACATGTAAAAACAACAAAATTGAGTCCCAGAAGAACTCTGTACGACGATTTTTCACCACAGAATTTTGTTTTAAAAAAGGTCTGATTTTGACGGAAAAAACTAAATATCTCAAAAACTTCTTGTTTTTTCTGTAATAAAAAAATGTATACTTATTTAAGGTATAGAAAGGCACGCTTTCACAAAATTTGATTAAAATTGAATTATTGTTGCGACAACAAAAAATTAAAAACAGAAAATTCGTTTTGGCATTGGCATTCGCATTTTTCTCGGAAATTTTGAGGTCATAGTAAAAAGTGACCCATATGAATGTTGTAGATTTCTTTATGATCTACAACTTAGTATAGGACGCTTTTGGATAAAACATCAAGTTTCGCCGGAAAACGCAATAATATACTTTGCACCCGCTTTCAACCCCCCCAAATGAACATTATACCACCCCATGACCTGCATTTATTTTTTCTACGTTCACTATGAGCCCCTTTACCATTTCCAATGATAAAACTCCTGTCTACAATTAATACCCACTCTCAACATAATTTGCCTGCACTATTAATGCAATATCGAATTGAAATATATCACATTGACCACATCACGCTGGAAATTATTAATAATAGCCGGTTCATGTGATAAATTCTTCGTTTTAACCTCGCCACTTGGCTATTATTAATAATAACCGCTAATTATTAATAATTACCTATTTATCACTATGACCGTAACATATATATTCTTTTATATGAAATAAAACATTCACCGGTTGTGAGAAGTGTCAGAGATATAGAATATCCATTTCAATAGGTCGAATGTGGCACTCAGGGGATAAAAAGCTATACGTGTAAGGGGAAAATAAAAAGCAACGCGCGTCACAATTCTTTCTCGAGGTCTGTTCCAAGGGATGTGTACAACAATGGGCCACTTTTCCGGCATACCTCTCTCTCTGCATTTCAATCGTCCGCGTCCATTAATTCTGCCCGCCATTGTGCCGGCGCTCCTGCAGAATGTCAGGACAGCCGTGAATTTCTTCGTTTAATATTTCAAGCGCTCCGGTTGGAATCGCACACTGTTACACGAGGCCGAAAAAAATATTAAAAATGGAGGATTTACGACTCAGCCAGAGGGATGATATTAATATACCAAAGACAAGAGAGATTATTTCTTTAGACTCTGGAAGTACAGTTATGTTATGTTGTAAAAGAAAAAGAACGCCACGACAGCATAATCTCATATACCAGGGGTTCTCAACCGGTGGTACGCGAAGGACTTCCAGGTGGTACGCAAAAGGTACCAAACTTAAAATCATATTTATTCAGATGATATTGTTAAATTCTTTGACCCAAAATAATAAAAAAAAAAATACCCATTACCGTACGCAGACGTATTTCAAATGGCACATTGTGTAAAAGGAAGTGTAGTTAAAAAGATAAATCAAAGTTAATATTTTGCGCTACAGTTAGATGAAATACTGACATAACTAATTTTTATCAATTATTAATCTTTATCCGATTCAAGGTGGAAGAGAAAATTGCAGAGGAATAATTATTTTGTAAACCTCTGCTCGAAAGAACAACTGGTGAATATTCAAATTTCTTAAGAGGAATCACTACAGGTAGTAGCGTACTACAAAACAACACTACATAAAACCAAACATCCTGAGCTTAATTGTGTGTTAATAATCACGTGTAATACATTAAATTATAGATAAAGGGGTATTACACCGGGTACGAATGCCACTTTTTTTCATTTGCGTTGTTGTTTTGTTTTTTACCCTGTTTTTTTGTCGAAATCCGAACCAAACATCAAAAAAGCAATATTACAACATTTTGTATTGAGCCTTCATGAACTTGTGTAAAAAAATGACAACAAAATATGAATGTTGTAATGATCTAACCGTTGGTTTTTTGAATATGTGAATGAGACGAGAATAACATATTTTATAGTCGTACGGTGCAGCCATCTGTTGGATAAATACCACATCATTTTCTTCGACCAATCAATTTCAAATGGTACAGTCTGAAGCAGCAGCATGAATACGTAGCCAGGGGAATCACAAATATTGAGCAATTTCGGCCTAACAAAAATATTGATCGCATGTTGACACGGGAGGTGTAGCGGCGCCGCGTCCGGCAAACGAAAGCCATACGAAAAATAAATTTTACCGTGCTGGTGCTACGTAGATAGCAACGACTCGCTTTTAAATTAGGACAGCATGTTCTTGCGGAAGTGTATGTGATCAACATGAATTGTTGAATTTCGACCAAAATAGGCTAGAAACCGAATACGAGAAATAATTTTTTGCCGTCCTGATGCTACGCAGACAGCAAAGAGCGAGTTATAAATTAGGAGCGTATGTTCCCGCGAGGGTTTATAGGGCAGTCCCCGTACGACACACGGAACGAAGAATAATCAACAACCGCAATACCTACTTACAATGTTACAACTACTAAATAATTATTGGAGTTAAATAAATTATTACTAAGGAAATACAAGTAATTTAATTTTTAATCAGTCATTTATTTTTTGTCATAGAATTTCAAATATATTGGTATTTAGATTTAGAAAATAATATTAATACCAAACACTTGTCGCTTGGCAATGCATTCAGGGCAATCGCAATCTATGCAGGATGGCTGGCTTTGGTTCGACTTGTTGTACAACAGACGTAGAACAGACGCTAGAAATATGGGCAAATTAAAAAATCAGCTGCCTTTATGTGGCCCGCGTTCTAAGAAAACTAATAACTTGCGAGAGTACCTGCGGTAAGTGTATATGTAGATATTATACGTGTAGTGTAATTCTTCGCTAATTAACTTTGCTAGTTAATTTGGGCAATACTCTCTTATAGGTGTAAGCGTGCCGGATTACCATATATGGCAATAAACTTTTATAAAGGTGTAAAATATTTGAACATGTATGTATATAATATATAATAAATGACTTATACATATACATAAAGCTGCCTGTTTTATCGAAATCGCTATTTTTTCTCATACCTACAATTGAAATTGAAGTACGTATACTACCAAGTCTATACAGCAATAATAATTTTGAGTAAAATTTCAAAATGCTGTATCCAACTGTATCTAGAATTAAAATAGGAATATTTACTAACACCTACTTGCGTCACCCGATAAAAATTTGAATTTTTATATGAGGTGTGTTTTACCTGAAAGTATCGATCTCTGCTAAGTACGAACGAGACATTCGAGATAATTGATGCACAAAGAAAACGTTAAATGGATTTAAATAAGTATCTGAGTACGAATGCTTTCACGGCAAAATAATTTAATTTTATTTAAATTTAGATGATAAATAGTTACCGGTTTATGCCGTGAGTAAAAATTCATAATTACTGTCTTCGCTAACTGATAATTAGTTACTAATTCTAATAATAAATGTAAAGCAATAAATGATTTATGTAAGAAAAGCTGTTTTACCAAAACTACAATTTTTTTCAACATACAAAAGGTAAAATGTTCAACCATAGTTAGTAGTCAAATAGGTATGTTATAATAAAGCAATTAATTAATTTGTATCAGTGTATTGTTTTGTGGAATTGTATTTGTATTTAAAATATACAAGAAAAGCATTTCAGACCATGCGATAGTCACATACACAAAATTATTAGGACACGGTTCGGCGCCAGTCGACACCGCACGGCCCCTTTGATCTTCGCCGCCAAAGAACGATACCGCCATTCCCCTCATCTAATCAGTGCGTTGCTTGCATTTTCTGCGGAGTGTACAGTGGGCGCGGCTTGTTCCCTCCTATCGCGCCTCAGTTTCGTCGAACTTTTGAGGCCGGTGACTAACATTTACTCTTAATAATTTTATGTTTAACAATTCCATTCCATGAGCGAAATGCACTGGTGTCTGCACTGATGGAGCTCGAGCTTTAACAAAAAAGAATTGCAGTCAATATTATTAAAAGTCAAGGATTCAGTTCACAAATGTTTTCAAGATTATGTCAGGAGGTGGTAGCAATAGAAGTCACTCTTGTTACATTCCAATGTCAGATGGCTCTCGAGAGATAATGTTATGAATCGTGTCTTCAAACTTAAATCAGAAGTTTTTCTTGAAAACGCTAATTTCGAATTCCAAAACTCTTTCTTTGACGAATTGTGGATGGCCCGGTTAGCATATTTAGCTGATATTTTTTTTTAATCTGTATGAATTGAATTTAGTTTTGCAGGGATCAAAGGTTCATTTAATTATCGTTGAAGATAAAATAAACAATAAATAAATCGAGTTATTTATAAAAGAAGTTAATAAAATTAAATGCAGTTTATTGCCAGCAGTCGAAGGCTCCCTTGAAGAAAGGTGGGAAATATCACTGATGAATTAGTCGACTAATGATGAATTAGTCGGATATAAAAAAATTATTAATTGCAACTCTTTAAAAAACAATAGTTATTTTCCCAAATCTATGACAATGAAAATTGGATCAGAAAACTAAAAGGTATGTAAATACCAAACTTCACAACCTAATAGAAAAAGAACATTTAAGAACATTTGACAGACATTTCCTCACACACAGCGCTGATAGAAGAATTTAAAATTATTACAATCACCGTTTTTGGATCCAGAGGAAGAATTATTTTAAAGAAACTGGAGATTATGATATTAGACTTTCAATGCCTTTTTGCGCCACGATTTATGTGAAATTTATGTTGGTATGGATTTTCATCAAGATTATATTTAAACAATAAACATAAGCCAAAATTAATGATTGAGCCAAATTTGAGCTTGAAACTAATTGACACAGATCATGATATTTTAAAAAAATTGGTTTAGCAAAAGAACCCCAAGGGTTTTCTTATTTTACTTTTGTATATCAAGTGAAGTTTTTACCAAGTGAACTTTTGTTTGAAACGTTATTATTTTATTACAAAATAAATAAGTAGGATTATTTCTTTCACTGTATTAATATGCATTTTTGTATAAAGGGTAGTGGTACGAAGATATTTGGATATTTTTTAGGTGGTACACGGAACCTAAAAGGTTGAGAACCCCAGTCTTATGCCTTAACGGCTGATATTATCGCCTATATCTGGTAAACTGTGCGATATCGTATATAGATAAGTTGGATTCAATCGATTTAGAATTGATCGTTTAATCAAATCCACTATTAAAGTTTTAAAAAGTTTGAAAAAAATTGCGTTCCGGCGCCTCCGCCAAGACTGAAAATGTCCTTTTAAACTTGATTTACCGGCCCAGGTCGTAAAATTTAAGTAGACATAATTCAAAGGGGTAGATTAGCATAGCTTTTATCATGTATATCGCTCTTAATTTCAGCTTTCAAAGTTCAGCTTTCCACCTGCACGTTTTTTTCAGTATTTTATCTAACGGTTATTTTTTTTTTTAATTTAAGCCACTTTTACGTTACGAATAAATCTAACTCCTGAATACTAATACAACGCGAATAGCAGCGGTGCAAGATAATTTCTCGCTTATATCCTAAATTCACTAAATTCCACGGCACCGTTGATATTCGCAAAATCAAATTCGATCACTTTGGGGCGTTGATTCGACGTAACCGTTCGATTTCGTATGCAACGATCGTCTCGGTTTGTCCAATTCGCAAAATTACGGGACAATCTGGCGATACAAAGTCGTCCTGGAATCGCCATGACTTCCAGTTCTTCCCGTCCTAAAAACCGATTTTTATTTAATTCCCTGCGAGGACGCTCTATCGGGAAGCGATCGAAGAGCTCTTCGGCTCGAGTAGTCGCTAAAGTCTCCAGCAATAATAATAAGCCGAGTCCGTTAGCACGCCCTACGAAACCTAAACAACCCCTGAATTCAATCTGCTAACAGCCCGCCTGCGGATATTCCAATACTAACCTAAACTGAGCAGAATTAAACAGTATTTTTGAGAAAATTAATAAAATAAAAAAGCGGAGTCCAACCCTGTTCAGTGCAAGAAACTCGTCAACATCTTACCGCAGGTGTGTTATCTACAATACGAATATTTTGGGTGGAATCTTAATGTGGATGTATTTGTGTAGTGATTTGTGTAGTACCAAAGACGGATGGATAACAATAATTGTTTGCGACGGATGATTGGTATGCGAAATAATTTACAAAATACATAAGGGGAATATATATCGGCCCGACAAACATAGGTATTCTCAACGAGAAATTGTGCACGACAAAATATGTATCCGATAAATATATTTGGGTTTCTGCAGATGAAACTACGGATATGAAGGGTAGATGTGTGGTCAACGTCGTTGTCGGATTGTTGGACCCGCAAGACTTATATAAACCCTATTTAATATCTACTCAGTTTCGCTGTACCGTCAAAGCTGAAGAGATATGTACAATAGCAAAATGACGCCGTAAAAAAAGTAGGAAGCACAGACGCTACCAAAGTATTACTGTTTGTTTCTGACGCTGCTGCGATTATGTTAAAAGTTGGAAAATTACTTAAACAACATTTTTCAAATATTCTTCATTTGACATGTTTTGCACACGCTATTCATAGAATTTGTGAATTTATTCGGGAAGAATTTCCAGACGTGAATACACTAATAAGCTCATGCAAAAAAAAATTATTGAAAGGTCCTTCCAGATTGTCTCTTTACAAGGAATGGTGCCCTAATCTACCTTTGCCACCACAACCAGTTATTACGAGATGGGGTACATGGTTAGAAGCGGCATTTTTTTATGCAAGAAACTTTGATATCATCAAACCCTTCGTCTTAAATTTGCCTGATGAAGCAGTTAGTATTAAAGACTGCAAAAAAGTACTATCATTACAAGATTTGCATGAACAATTAAAATTTATTGATACAAATTTTGCGCAAGTATTGCCAACCATAAAGTTTCTAGAACAACAAAATGTTGAACTTGAAAGCAGTTTTCAAAGGATTGAATCTCTGTACGAAAGGTTACGAAGCATTGAAGCACCAATCAGTAAAAAAATACAAAAAAAAATTGATGCGGTAGTACATAGAAATCCGGATTGTAATATTTTAAAACAAATCTCTACGAATTTATTTACGGATAAAGGAATTTCTCAACAATATTCCAATTTGGTGTTGGTTTATTCTTTTGCGCCTGTGACTAGCTGCGATGTAGAAAGATCATTTTCAAGGTTTAAAGACATATTAACATCTAAGCGAAATAATTTTACTGAAGATAATTTAGAAAAATATGCAGTAATACAATCGTTCAATGCATATCCAAGAAATGAGTAAAATATTTCAGTGGACACGTGTTGCATATAGTTACGACAAACATTTAATATTAAATTCACTCGGTTTACTACCGACCGCCAGCCGCTTCGCGCCTATGGATATCATCCAATCGACCGCATAAGTCGTCATTGACTCATGCCCGCTACGCACACTCATAGCTGGACGACTTCTAGCACTGCGAGACATACATTTTTGTCCGGCCACTGGTGATGACACTTAATGAGGTATTGACAACAAATTAGTGAAAAGCCGGACAAAAGCGATATTACATTTTAGTCTAGCGTACAGAGCAGAATTGCCCACCAATTTCAAATACATCCCCGAGCGAAGCAGGAGCACAGAACAAAAGAATGCCTCCATTAAGGTCACATCTCAGAATTGCCGGTGTTGTACCTCCCCCCCCCCCAGAAACCCGCAAACCCTCGGGTCGGTCGGGGTAGCGTACAGGGGCTTTTAATATTTCAGAGCGACGATCACGATGTAAATATATCAGACGGAATTTGCGCAATACGCCGTCAGAGCTAAAAATTTAAATAATATCCGTGACGTGCCGTTTCATCTTCCCTCGGATTTATTGCGTCTGTCGTAAAGCAGCCTGAAAAACAGGCTGAAAGAGCATCTGAAACTGCCGAGCAACGCTCATCCGTCCACGATGCGGTCGTATTGTGTATGCCGTATCTGTGTACCATAAACAAGAACGAATTAGAGCTTTAAGCAAAAGAAAGGCTTTGCAACGTGTTGAGTGTGACGTAGTTCAGGATATATAAACATTTTTGTTTATGTTTTTTCATCTTCAGCTAGATCAGAAAAAAATCCAGGAATTTTGTAAAATTCCTAGATATTATAAACCTCGAAACGTCGACGTGGATGTATTGCAAAGTTGTATTCTTTGGGAATAAAACGAGCTTCTTCGATACAAACAGAAAACCTAGCAACGTCAAACTGATAATGCGGATTTTCGAACCTAACCCAATATTTTCAATTATCTATAACGAACAGATTACTATCTCCTTACAATATAACCAACAACCACTAAAATAAAAACAAAACATATTTATTTCACATTTAGCTAATAATAAATTTATCACCGGCTCCTCCACCAAAATTGAAAATCACCTTATTCCACAGAATTACCACAAAATCGAGTAAATTCTCCAAATATAAACCAAACTAATCATAAATACAACAATTCAATTAAGTTACATCATACGAATTACTGATAAATTTTAGCTAATAATGATTCTCTATAACCCCTTGAACATTTCCACAAAAGCGTTTTCCTAGGTTAGCTCGAATAAGCGAGATATTTGCAAATTTAGTTTAATTTTATTCATAATTTTAGTAAACACCATTCACATGGTGTTTTGGCCAGGAAAAATATAGAAGTTTTGTTTTTCTATCGTTCTATATATAAGGTTTCACAACGAAAATCGCAAATAACTCAAAATTTTCTACTTTTCTGCAGTTTATTGCCAAAAAGTCATAAGACTATGCACTTTTCGACGTAGACCACTATATACAAAAATAAGGTATACTGAATTTGCTATAAAAAGCACCCTCAAGTGTATTTTTTTGGTTGAATGGTTTGGTCGCTCGAGCGCGCTGAAAGAAGGCCAAATTTTCCTACTTTATGTGATGTGCGTGTAATTACAAAAAAGCTTAGATTCTGATAAAACTACATTAAATTCTCTACGAATTGCATAACTTAATCAGTTATTTTGGCCAAACTGTGTAGCCGCTAAAGTGCGTTTAATTTTTTGTCGCATTACGCGAAACCGCGATAACAAGAGCCCTTCACCAAAAATTCAGGAGAGACCTATATTATTACTACTTATTTATTAATTATAATATATATTTGCTCTTTTTAATAATTAATACTTAATGTATTATGTAACTTTTTAATTTTTTTATAAACATTCGTGCTCTTGACTTCGCGCTTCGCTTAGATTAATATGACATAATACAGTAGAACGTCGATAATCCGAACCTCGGTAATCCGAACGTTCGCTAATCCGAACATTCAAAAAATAATAATAATAAGTAAGTCACTGAGTAATCTATGGAAAAGCCATTTTTGTCAGTCCCTGTTTACAGAAAAATGTTGCTTTTTAAGGAAAGCTGGTTAATCGACGGTGAGATATAACAAAAAAAAATGCCAACAAATGCCTTTCTCCTTTATGTTGGTTTTGTTTTATATACAGCGTGTTTACGGTCTTGTGATTTTATTTTCAAGGGGTGATAAAACATCTTAAAAGAAAGCCACTAACGTAAACATTTCTTAAGAAAAGTTGCATAATAAGAGAGATATTACTGTTATTTTTTGTTTTATTTTTTAGGGTGTGAGTAAACACCTTGACAAAAGTTATTAAAGCTAAAACGATTGATCAACCACTTCAAAATTCAAACGATTAAAAGTTCTCATTGAATTTTTTACTAAGTAGGTAAGTTTTCCCATCTGTCAAGCTGTTTCATCAGTTGTTACTGCTCGGTTGGTTTGACATAAATTCTCCCGAATAAATTCTAATAAGGAAAGTAAAAAATTGTCCTTCGCACCAATAGTGAATACGTTGACATGTTGTTAATTTATGGGGCAGTACGCCAGAATTCCGCTGCTGCCAGTCGATTGTATGCTGTGCCGTTTCCTAACAGATCAACACATATTCCACAAAAATTTACCGCTCTAGTAATCCGTGCACGAGAAACTGGTGTACTACAAACGCGTCAAGGTCGGAGAACAAATCTTAAATCTTGTTGAAGAAGATTCTTCTAGTAGTACTCGACAAATATCTCGCCAAGTAGATGTCTCAAATCGAATTGTCTGGCGAACACTGCGCGAGGATCAATTGTATCCTTACCACCTACAAAAAGTACAGCCTTTGCAACCTGAAGATCATCCTTTACGTTTACAAGTTTGCCGATGGTTTCTACAAAAACATGCTGAAATTCCAGACTTTTCTTCCATTGTATTGGCTACTGATGAAGCAACGTTTACACGTAACGGCATAACCGTCATAATACTCATATCTGGGCTGTCGAAAATCCACATGTTGTTCGTCGTAATCATTTCCAGCACAGATTTTCGATAAACGTTTGGGCCGGACGTCAACGGACAACAACGGACTGGAAATGATTATCTCTTTTCTTTGCAAAATCATTTGATGGAGCTATTGGAGGAAGTTCATTTGAATGTAGGTCGACAAATGTGGTTTCTTCAAGATGGCGCACCGCCGCATTTTAACCCGGACTTTACTTACCCGGAACTTTCTTACCCGGACTTTTCTTACCCGGACTTTACTTACCCGGAACTTTCTTACCCGGACTTTTCTTACCCGGACTTTTCGTACCCGGACTTTTCTTACCCGGACTTTTCTTACCCGGACTTTTCCTACCCGGACTTTTCCTACCCGGACTTTTCTTGCCCGGACTTTTCCTACCCGGACTTTTCTTACCCGGACTTTTCGTACCCGGACTTATCTTACCCGGACTTTTCGTACCCGGACTTATCTTACCCGGACATTTCTTACCCGGAATTTTCTTACCCGGACTTTTCTTACCCGGTCTTTTCTTACCCAGACTTTTCTTACATATCTGGGCTGTCGAAAATCCACATGCTGCTCATCGTAATCATTTCCAGCACAGATTTTCGATAAACTTTTGGGCCGGACTGGTCAACGGACAACTTATTGGCCCATTTGTGTTGCCAAATCGATTGACTGGAAATGATTATCTCTTTTCTTTGCAAAATCATTTGATGGAACTATTGGCGGAAGTTCCTTTGAATGTACGTCGACAAATGTGGTTTCTTCAAGATGGCGCACCGCCGCATTTTAATCGTTTAGTTCGCCAACATTTAGATAATATATTTGAAAATAAGTGGATTGGGCGAGGTGGACCTGTTCCATGACATCCTCGGTCACCCGACCTTAATCCCCTGGATTTCTATTTATGGGGCGTTGTGAAGACCGTGGTATACACCAACGAAATAATTGATCTAAATGATCTTCGTAACCGCGTTCAGGCGCGTTCAGGCGCGTTCAGACAATTCGACGGCAAGACCAAGGCCTAGTGAATTATGGTAATTCATGGATACGTAGAGCGAAACGTTGTGTTCAACAACACGGCGATAATTTTGAACAACTAGTGGATTCCATAAAAGCTTAATCACCACTTCAAAATAAGAACAAACAAAAAATTAGCAGCAATATCTCTCCTATTGTGCAACTTTTGTTGTTTAATCACCCCTTGAAAGTAAAATCACAAGACCGTAAACACCCTGTAATATATATTAGTAATCCGAATTACTTTCGGCCCCAATTAGTTAAATGAATAATAAATAAATCATAAATAAGTCATATGGAATCATTACTAGCTAGAATTTCCCGGGAGTAAGGAAAATTGATCAAAATTTGTCGCACAGTGTAATGCAACAAACTGGTACAAATCGACAGATTCTAATCAAACATCGTCAAAACCCCATAGAGCTCAAGTCGAAACTGACTAACTTAAGCCAGCATATTCCAATCCCAAGCGCCTAGTGACTGTGAAATTGCATCCTGTACGTAAGGTTTCGTTATCTGGTCCTCATTTCCCCTTGCAATAAAGGATAATATACCCTCTCTCTCGCTCACACATACCGTCCGCCGAGATTAACCAATTTATGGTCGGAGTTAAGCGCCTAAAGGTTGTAATTTTAGTCAATTATGCAGTTTTTATTACCCTGTACGCGGACTGGCAATCATTGCAGTGTTTATTGCGGAGGTAATTTGGTCTGTTTCATTGTTGCAGGTGGATATTACATGATCGAGAAGACTGACTTCAAGAGACACGTGATTGTCCTGAATACCAACCTGATGACGGTTAAGGGGAATAATGACGAGGCTGAAAAACAGTGGGAGTGGCTGACTAACAAGCTGGAGAAGGTTTACTTAAAGAAGGAAACTGTGAGTGGATTATTTTGATTTTAATTTTATATCTGATTGTCTTACAAGGTTTTTTTTTGTACCTACATTTTTGTAATTTGCTGAACATTGTCAAATTAGCACTAATCAAAATCAAATTGGCACCAATCAATATCAAAATGACAATTAACTAAATCAAACTGGCAATTAACAAATTCAAGTTGTCATTAAATAATTTTAAATTAGCAGTATCATACGTACCATACATTAAATAGAACTAGGTAAATAATTTTACTTATACTATATTTTAAAGAAATAACATGGACATATTAAATAAACAACATTTGCTAAATTAACTAACTATTAACTAATTAGAAATTAATATTCTCCATATATAATGCTAATGCTTCGCTAGCTGGACAAAAATGAAAAATTAAGTTGCGCATTTGTAATTCAAGCTGCACTAAATATTAAGAGAAATAGTCAAATATCAGTCTCTAAAGAAGTTTGTCGTCAAAATTTTAATTTTTGTATACAATACAATACAATAATCTTTATTTCTCAATAGAACTCCACTGGGGGCATTACAGAAAGTCACAACAACAACAAAACAAGCAACACAACAATCCTAACCTAATGCTAGAACATACTATTCACATTTGAATTGACAAATTCCTCCACGGTATAGAAAGCACTCAGAGTTAAAACTTTTTTCAATCGAGTTTTAAATTTTCCCATAGGTAGATGTTTCATTTCATCACTTAACATATTATAAAATTTTATGCCTTGATAAATTGCCGACTGTTTACATATTTGCAAGCGATGGAACGGTATCGATAGATCATCTTTTTTTCTTGTATTGTAATCGTGCTTACTACTTTGAGAATGAAAAAGCTGGAAGTTTGTTTTAATATATACTAAGCAGTTGAAGATGTAAAGTGAAGGCACAGTGAATATTTGTAAATGTCTAAAAAGATCTCTACAGGGACTTCTGCAACTCACTCCTGACAATATCCTCACAACCTTCTTTTGAATTAAAAACACCCTACATGCATGGCTTGAACTTCCCCACAAAATAGCGCTATAATTAATTATGCTGTGGAAGTTAGCATAGTATAGCGTTACAGCAGTTTCATAGCTAGTTATGTGTGTTAATTTTCTGAGTTGGTATGCGACAACATTAAGCTTCTTGCACAGATTGTCAACGTGGGGTCCCCAATTTAAACCGGAATCGATTTGAACTCCACGCAGTTTAACGTGTTCAAAATTTGCTGCATTCGTGCTGAAAGTAATTTTTTGCGTTTTCGATGTGTTTAAGCATAATTTGTTTGCACAGAACCACTGCTTAGATTCCGCAAGACTGGTGTCTTCCCTACGAACTAGTTCACCCACCGTCTCAGCGCTGTTTATTATTGTGGTGTCATCCGCAAAAAGAATTGGTGTACTCGCACTCAGACTGCTACTCAAGTCATTTACATAAATTAAAAACAAAATTGGCCCCAAAATTCAACCTTGTGGAACTCCATGCTTTATGGTCAGTTCAGAAGATCTTTTATTTTCAGTAATGACCACTTGTTTCCTATTACTGAGATAAGACTCAAACATTTTTAAAGCGTGACCCCTTATCCCGTAATGTTCCAACTTCTGCAAAAGATTGGCATGACTAACACAACCAAAAGCTTTTGATAAATCCATAAGCAATGCCGATGACTTGTTATAACTACAATGGAGGAGACGTGTGGTGGTGCGTATTACTTTATGGAAGCTGTACTGATGTAACAATTTGAGTTTTTTTACCGCTTAATAAAATTAACTTTCGCCATAAGGTTATAAAAAAAAGTACGACGGAGTACGACTGGATTAAGTACTCTATTGCTGAGCTTCGATGTTATAGTTTTAGTACTTGTTGAAGTTAGGTGCCACTTTTTGTTTTTCTTTGTTATATGACGTCATAGAGGTTCAGAGAAAAAAAATGGCATTATATAAGCCTACCTGACGTATTTTATGGCATCAATTATAATTTCCGGACATACCGGAAGTAGCCATAACTGCATTTGGATTTGAAATCTCAAACGAGAACCTAGGTCGTGTGTGGTATCATTGCATAGATATTTTAAATAGAAACAACTTTTATTTGAACAAAAATTTTCTAAACCATACGCTTCACAAAAGAACCCATAATATGTTATGTTGTCTGTATAAGCTGTGATCAGAAGAATCCACGTATTCATGTTTTATTTTGTTAGTAGTGGAGAGACGTGATAGTATATCGATAGCTAAAGATTTAGCGCGTCTGATGACAAAACCTTAAAGCCAACAGGTCACCTTAGGACAGTCACCTGTCCAACAAAGGATAGCCCGAGATCGTATGGTTTATTTCGTAAACCACATGATTTGGAAAGAAGTGTTTCCAGCAGAAGTTGTTTCGTTTGAAAATATCTTTGCAATGATACCATACATGACCCATGATTTAATTTAACGTTCTGAAAGTGAGTGTTATTGCCAGAATTCGGCCGACTGTAGTGTGTGTGGGTTCATTTAATGTATAAATTTTCACGCCACATATTATTCGGTTTGGGTTAAAGTTCAAAATCGACTACAGTGCGGTGTTGCAGCCGCAATCTAAAACAAATAGTTTTTGTTATGGTGAAGTCTTCCATATGCAAACCGCCATAATTCGGCCCGTAAAAAATAAAAAAATAAATAAACAAAATCGTTCCTGCAAGTTTCACAATTTTCAAACATAATTTATTAATCAACCCCCTTCCAAAACCACCCCACAAATACTTGATTTTTTCCCATTTTGCATGTCTTTGTAGGAAAATTTATATCACATCCACAAAGTTTCATAATTTTCAAACTAAATTAATCAACCCCCTTTTAAAACGACCCCACAAGTACTTAGATTTTTTTTTCTTTTTTTTTGCGCATTTGTAGGTTCACAAATATCTATTTTCAACGCACATATTCGGGAGTTATATTGGCTATTAATTTTTACAACTTCATTATAAAATATGTAGGCTTAATATGTTTTTTATATCCACTAATAAAATATAACGAGGTCACATGCGTCCCTGGTGGCATTTTCAACACGCCAAATGCATGAATAACATCCATCACATCGCATATGAATACCGGACCGTTATATTGGCCATTTACACCTAATTTAGTTCAAAATATATTTTAACACGTAAAAATAACGTTCTATAAATTGAAGCAACTATAAACATAGAGTAAAACATCTACTTTAAGAGCATTTCAGTATTCTGGTAAAGTGCAGTGCAGTAAGCACTCGATTTAGATGGATATTTACTAATTCTATTGCGTGTGTGACTTGAGCAAGTATTCAAACATGAGTCACTCGTGGCGAGAATCCGAAACTAATATAAAGTTGAGGGATACGTCTGGTCCCAAATGTTGACCAACTGCGAAACTACTGAAACAAAATCTGAAAGCTGGCTGGATATCAAGACCAGCAGTTGACACATTGCCTTGTTGACAGACCTAGGTCAAATACTCGCTAAGTTTTGGCGTCTTGCAACCTCTATAATATCATGTATTACGTGACATTTCTAAAGTAGAAATTATTGTTTACAACAAATTAGAATTAATGCTTTTGGTTTTGATTCGGATTACTTTTAATTTTGTTTTGGCGAATTCAGGTCATGGAATGGCCGGCGTTAAGTCCTTACCTGAATCCTGAATTGAACACGTGTGGGGTCAGCTTGACCGAGGTCTTGGCAAGTGCCCTAATCCACCACTAACCATACAGGAACTGACACAAGCCCTGATTGAGGAATGGGAAAGCATACCCCAAGAATCTCTTCGCAGACTAGTGCGAAGTATGCCACGCAGGTATGAGGAAGTGTATCGTGCTCGTGGAGGGCATACACTGTATTAAACCTCACCAATCCACAGAAAACCCGACTGCCATCGTTACTATTACAGTAATTTACATTTGATTTGCCTAGAACTACTAACTAAAAAGTTACAGGTTTCGAAAAAAGTATTCCCCTTTTTTTAGCAGTGTAAGTTGCCATTAGAAAAAAATATATTTGACGTCATTTATCCACTGCTTAATTAGCACCGTGTATAATAGCGCAAAAGTTAAGAATAATAGAGCTATTCTCAGTAATAATATAACAAGAGAGTGAGAATAAATTGAAAATAATTTGACAGATTGTTTGAAAACTTGTTGCCAGGCAATAGCCACTCGAGCCCTGTGGGCTCTCGTGACTATTGCCAAATGGCAACAAGTTTGAACAAAATCTGTCAAATTATTTTCTAATTTATGGAACTCTCGAGTTATATTTGACTAGATTATTTTTTGATTCACAAATTTTTACAATAAAAAAGAGCAATAAAACTATCATAAAATTATTGAAAAATTTAATTTAATTAATTATTACTTACAATATATGAAAATATCGTTGACACATTGTGAATATATTAAAAGAATTAACAATTTAAATTAGTACAATGAAAAACGCAATTATTAAAAATATTTCGAGACTCATTATTTATTGAGGATTTGGAATTGCTTGTTATATTAAGTGTTTCCTCCTGCGTATTTTCTCTAAGATTATTTATTATATTTGAATGATGTTCTTGGTTCAATTGTAAGTATGGTTTAATCGAACTTGCAGAATTATGACCAGTGACCTTGATTAGTTCTTGTTCTCCTACACCAGCTTTTGAAATGTTACTTACTGCACTTGATCTGGCAGAATGGTTAGTTATTTTTTTAGTAACTGTGTCTAGAACTACTTTTTCTGCGGATTCTTTCATCCATTTTGAAATGGAATTTATTCCCACAGGAACGTTTTTATACCAAAAACCATGAGTTTGCCAAGCCGGATTTGGAGTAAGAAACGAGCGTTCGGTTTTAATATTTTCTTCACGTTTACTAATTAGTTTTTCAAAAAGACGAACAGGGCAAATATCTGGGTTATTTATGTTTGGAGTCAACCATTTACTATTAGCGCACCTTTGTGCTCCACCCTGTGCAGTTTTTGTAAAGATGGGATTGTATTCAATGCGGCCAGTATTTAATCTTTTTATGTCGGTTTCTTTTTTAAAATAATGAACTAAACACTTCCCCTCCAAGCTAGTTCATACGATGCAACGTGAAAAAACTTTCTTTGCAATCCACAAGGTGTATCTTCGTCCCAATAGTTAAAAATTTGCAACAATTCTGTATTAGAAAGTGCCACAGAACTTTGTTTGTGCTTTTCAGGATGTTTTTGTAAAATTTTTCTTTTTGCATCTCTTGCATTCCGAGCATTTCTGAATTCTATATCATGGAAAGGATCAAAGGACCTGTTATACTTATTAAAGTAAAGTTCTTGAACTAATTTTGCCACATTATTCCACATTGTCTTTATTACTGCTTCTTTATAATCATTTCCGTCTTTTCTTTTCATGTTATAAGCCCAATCTTATAAAATCAATGCCAGAGTAGCTGTTGTAGTAGATTGATCCAGAATATAATGTCTTTCTTTGGCGAAGGTCTTAAATTGTCTGTGTATAGACTGATTACTTATTAGAGTATTTTTCGAAGTAGTTTCTAAAATCTTTTTTGTAATTTCTGCATTAGAAAGGGTACTAAACCGATGACTTTCACCCATTTCGCGTTGACACAATTAAGTAATTATTTTGACAAGTATCTGACAGTTGCTAGGAAAATAAAAGCTACAGTGATTATTCCCGAGAATAATCACAAGAGATTTATTCCCACTATAATAATGACATAATTGGTTGAAACTTACCCTTGTGACAAATAAAGAAGCATTTCATTGGTTTTAAGAAACGTCAAAAAATAATCACACAAATTTGATATGCGAGTAGAAACTCGGACACTCTTTGAACCAGCAATTCCTTTTAGTGCACCCCTTTCATTCAATTCATTACACCTAACAATTTTACAGGCAAAACAAATTAAATTACGGATGCATTTTACCGGAAGAACAATTGAGAAAGGGAACATAAACGTAGGCCATTATTTGAGACGTTATGTCGAGTGCTAGACGACAACAATAAACGTAGAATATTCTTGTCGAATATCAGTGTGAAAAGCGCTATCTGTTCAGAAAGAATCAATATCCCGACATAAATAATTCACCGTGCGCATTTTACAGGCGTTTGAGGAACGGTCGGTAAAAACGGTTCGCCTTATGGAAACTTTATTTAACATGCACTTCACTTCCGCAAGTTATAAACTTTTTCGTACTCTTCTGTACGCCAGCCGGCTTATGCACACTCATATGCAAGGCGAAAGGTTGCAAGTGCAACTGCAACTAGAACTCTATATGTATTCGCATATGCGAGATATCTTGTACGGCATGGTAAATAAGTAAACATATGTAAATTTAGGCGATACCGTCTGCATATGGATGTCTAACACATCCGTTCTAACTTTGTCAGAGAAATTTTGAACGTACCTTCTTTCTTGGCAACTGACTATGATGGGAGCATGCAAGATTAATAGGGGAAGGAAAAATTACTGTGAGGCTTAGTCTCGTGTCATTTCCAGACGTTTTTTGGTTTGATTTAGGTTGTAAACTTGCTAACTGCTTACTGAATCTAGTTGAGCAACTAAATGGAATATTATAACGTGATTAGAAAAAAAAACTAGGTTTAGGTGCTGACCCAAATCTCTTAAAAACTTATTATTTGTATTTATCCATTATATATATATATATATAAATGTATAAAATTTTTGGTTAAAATATGTTATTTTATAAACCTAAAATGTTCCTTTTCTGATTTTGGCTTCAATAAAATAATGTTTTGATGATATCATTATAGTAGAGGGTTTTTATAAAATTCTTTTCAAGTTTTGCAAGTGCGTTGAAGTTTTACTCCGAAAGTGTACTGCGTAAATAATTTTTTACCAGCTCAAGAGTAAATGTTAGTGACCGGCCTCAAAAGTTCGACGAAACTGAGGCACGAGAGGAGGGAACAAGCCGCGCCCACTGTACACTCCGCAGAAAATGCAAGCAACGCACTGATTAGATGAGGGGAACGGCGGTATCGTTCTTTGGCGGCGAAGATCAAAGGGGCCGTGCGGTGTCGACTGGCGCCGAACCATTTCCTAATAACTTTGTGTATGTGACTATCGCATGTTCTGAAATGCTTCTCCTGTATATTTTAAATACAAATACAATTCCACAAAACAATACAGTGATACAAATTAATTAATTGCTTTATTATAAACCGCGGTTTATTATAACATTCCTATTTTACTACTAACTATGGTTGAACATTTTACCTTTTGTATGTTGAAAAAAATTGTAGTTTTGGTAAAACAGACAGCTTTTCTTACATAAATCATTTATTGCTTTACATTTATTATTAGAATTAGTTAACTAATTATCAGTTAGCTCCGAAGAAGCGAACAGCATGGTTCGCGAAGACAGTAATTATGAATTTTTACTCACGGCATAAACCGGTAACTATTTATCATCAAAATTTAAATGATTCTGGCCGTGAAAGCATTCGTACTCAGATACTTATTTAAATCCATTTAACGTTTTCTTTGTGCATCAATAATCTCGAATGTCTCGTTCGTACTTAGCAGAGATCGATACTACAGGTAAAGCACACCTCATATAAAAAATTCAAATTTTTATCGGGTGACGCAAGTATGTGTTAGTAAATATAATATTCCTATTTTAATTCTAGCTACAGTTGGATACTGTATTTTGAAATTTTACCAAAATTATTATTGCTATGTATAGACTTGGTAGTATAGGTACTTCAATTTCAATTGTAGGTATGAGAAAAAATAGCGATTTCGATAAAACAGGCAGCTTTATGTATATGTATGTCATTTATTATATATTATATAGATACATGTTCAAATATTTTACACCTTTATAAAAGTTTTTTGCCATATATGGTAATCCGGCACGCTTACACCTATAAGAGAGTATTGCCCAAATTAACTATCGAAGTTAATTAGCGAAGAATTACACTCACGTATAATAGCTACATATACACTTACCACCGCAGGTACTCTCGCAAGTTATTAGCTTTCTTAGAACGCGGGTCACATAAAGGCAGCTGATTTTTTAATTTGCCCATATTTCTAGCGTCTGTTCTACGTCTGTTGTACAACAAGTCGAACCAAAGCCAGCCATCCTGCATAGATTGCGATTGCCCTGAATGCATTGCCAAGCGACAAGTGTTTGGTATTAATATTATTTTCTAAATCTAAATACCAATATATTTGAAATTCTATGACGAAAAATAAATGACTGATTAAAAATTATATTACTTGTATTTCCTTAGTAATAATTTATTTAACTCCTATTAATTATTTAGTAGTTGTAACATTGTAAGTAGGTATTGCGGTTGTTGATTATTCTTCGTTCCGTGTGTCGTACGGGGACTGCACTATAAACCCTCGCGGGAACATGCGCTCCTAATTTATAACTCGCTCTTTGCTGTCTGCGTAGAGTCATCAGGACGGCAAAAAATTATTTCTCGTATTCGGTTTCTAGCCTATTTTGGTCGAAATTCAACAATTCATGTTGATCACATACACTTCCGCAAGAACATGCTGTCCTAATTGATAAGCGAGTCGTTGCTATCTACGTAGCACCAGCACGGTAAAATTTATTTTTCGTATGGCTTTCGTTTGCTGGGCGCGGCGCCGCTACACCTCCCGTGTCAACCTGCGATCAATATTTTTGTTAGGCCGAAATTGCTCAATATTTGTGATTCTCCTGGCTACGTATTCATGCTGCTGCTTCAGACTGTACCATTTGAATTTGATTGGTCGAAGAAAATGATGTGGTGTTTATCCAACAGATGGCTGCACCGTACGACTATAAAATATGTTATTCTCGTCTCATTCACATGTTCAAAAAACCAACGGTTAAATCATTACAACATTCATATTTTGTTGTCATTATTAATACACAATTAAGCTCAGGATGTTTGGTTTTATGTAGTGTTGTTTTGTAGTACGCTACTACCTCTAGTGATTCCTCTTAAACTAGAAAATAAACTTCGGCATTGCTGACTGATCGTGTTAGAAGTAATCTTAAAATTATTTCGACATTAGGAGAGGTGGATTAAATTTTGTTATCTAAAATAAAATTTAACTTCAGTGAAGCAAATCCTGCAAAAATCTTTATTTTATAAAGCTAAAGGGAACATTTTAGGTTTATAAAATAACATATTTTAACCAAAAATTTAAATAAAGCAAAGAAAATACATGTTAAACAAAGCAAGAACGTAAAACAATTGTCACTAATGAACATAAAAATTATAAACATTTGAAGAAGCAAATAACTCGATACGAATATAAGACTCGTGTCACAAAACAGATATTTTTAGAATGTTTCTCCTGTAATATTACCTAAACTGAAAAAAATAATTAATCAATATGGAAATACTCTAACTTGTATTCCCCTCTGACGTTTCTTAGACATATGTTCAGCTGTTCTTAAAATTGCTTCAAATTTTCTTCCAACATTCTAGCTAAATATTTCCTAAAAACGTTCTTAATTTTCAGGCTTCCTTAACACCAATAAAATCACCTTTACTACTTATTTCTCAATACAAAACAAATTACTTCACGCAACTGACACAAATCTAATTTTCTGCGAACTTCCGTTCAAGCCGCGACGCCAATTGTTTCCGAGAAAACGCGTCCGGAACGCTTCTAGAGCGTTGAAAGGCGGTCTAGAGGGAGCGGCAGTCTACTCTCACCTTATTATCGTTATTATTATTCTGACAGGTGTATTCACCTGAAATTCACGCGTCGGCGTCGGGCCTTTCTCAGCAGAAAATCGCATTGTTATTTATAAATAAGAGGGGGCGCGAGCCGTATATCCGGAGAGACCAAATCTCAATCATTCGTAAACGAGCATTTGACACGCCTGCCACGAGCCGAGGCATTTCTACACTGCCACCTACCATGAAAACTAGGAAACAACGAGTAATTTTTGTTAATTGACTCCTGAAAAACTCCTGAAGAGTGAGAAGACGAAGAAACAATAGTTAAAAATTATTGATCTTAAATCTTTGATCTTTATGATCAAAGATACCCTTGTTACAGTATTATATCAAAAATATCTAGAATTAACTAAAACCTTTATTACTTAGATCAAAATTGATAACAAAAAAATTACAACTAAAACTAATCCGATCAAATTTGTGTTCAACAATGTGTTCTTGTCAATGGTTGAGAATCCTCATAAACCAACTAGAGTAGTTGCAGTAGAAATAGTATAGTATATTATAATACAAGTTTTATAAGACAAAAATTGGCGCACGAGTTGTTTTGAGCGCGACGAGCGTAGCGAGGAGTGCCCAAATGGAACGAGTGCGCCAATACGTCTTATAAAACGAGTGTAATATACTATTTTTTCTACTTTGCGTCATTAATTTTATATAAGTTTAGAAATTGTGGTTACTATATCGCGCTAAATTAGAATCTAGGGTATTTTGCGGGTACCACGTGGTATCACTGTAGTAACTGTCAACTTCGTTAAGGATGATATCGATGAGATAAAATCATGACAAAATCTAATTGTGAATAATTTTACTCTACTTTAGCCTACAAGTTTGAATAAATATTCAGCGAGGTCGCAACGATGATCATAATGGAGCTTGGGGCAACACTTTTAACCCTACTGTGATAAATACATGAAACTTACCCTAAAAAGTTAACTATTTTAAAATAGTGGTTTCATAAGTATAATAACCAGAATAGAAGTGTTTGACTGATTAGTTACTTCGAAGAACAAGAACTTACTAAAGAATTGTTATAACGCTTAACGTTTAATAGCGGTGTCTACCTAATTCCGCTACGTAGCCGTTGCGGCTTATATATTTACAAGCACTTATAATTGAAACCCAATTCTAATTTCGGCAAAGTAGTTTATTAGAATAAATTATACTTAGTAAAATTACATGTGATGGAGGTTGCACACAACCAGAACTAAGACGAAGTCGAAAGCGACGGACAAAAACGAATACGAATTGAACCGAGCATCCAAGCGTCCAAAATATTACCGAAAACTTATACGTTACATAAACTAAGAAATCCTCTACACTTTAAATGTACTATAGCTTCGTACGTGTATGCTGATAAACCATTTATTGCGCATATACAATCTCGCAGCAGTATTTAAAATCGTTCGTATCTACGATGTAGGTTTGATCTTCGCATAATACCTTATTAAAGTAAATGTGGTCCTTGAATTATATCTGAAAAGGGGATTTGATGTTTAGTTGAAAAGAATGATAACGATCACTTACTAGAGTCGTAAAACATCACCGTAAACGTCATGCTGGCGTATTTTGATGAACACTGCAAAACTAAGAAAGCCCCAATCCTTTGGCCATACTATAGCAGGCTCCACCCATGTTTAAATATGTATAGAATATTGATATTTCGCAGTTTATGTGATTGCAAGCGATTAAGAAGATGCAGTGTGTGGTTATGTTGGGTTATGTATTGTACATTTGACATATGGCATTTGATATCACTGTGTACCAATCAGACAAAAATGTTACTGTTTTCGGTATTACAATGTGTTAATTGTAACACCGAAAACAGTGTTACAATGTGTGCATTGTGAATGCAAAGTAGAAAAATTTCATTTAAAAAAAATGTCGATGTCGTCTGCTAAAAACAATATTGAAGGTAAAAAATGAATTTGATATCGTAAGGTGTATTTTGATAATTATAAATCGACGTGTTCGAGGATTTTTTAGAATAGCAAACCGTTCTTGAGATTTTGTCATGTTTCCATGGTTTACGCGCTCGCTTTCAAACTATCAAAACGAACTAAAAATCGTCCCTCACTTCCAACAAAATCAGCATACAAAAACCCAATACCTATTAACTACTTAAAAATTGCTTACGTAAGAAAAGCACTATTTAGAAGGAGAAGAGCTTGAATTTTATTAACATATTACTTCTTGGGAAACATCAAATCATGATGAAGACTAATGACAAGTTTAATAATGTTGTTTTCTTTTGTTAGTTTTAATTTTGTTTCTAATATTAAACTTGTTGTTCTTTTCGTTTTTATGCAATTTTTATTTACTTGTGCTAATAGCATATTTTTTCAACAAATAAGAGATTATTATCGATAAGCAAGTCGTTGACTGGAAGAACAGAACGAACGCAGCCGATGTTTATTATATTTGGCGTAAATAATTTTTAAAAGATTTCCACAATTTTGCATGTAACTGAAAATCTTATTTGTCCCGGTTTCTACTTTGCTGCAGATATGCCCTTTAGAACTGTTGTTCAGCATTTTAGTTTAATTATAAAAATGTTGTTATTTTTTGTTTATTAAAATTATATTTTGACGCTCTATAATAGCCTCCAACTTGTCAATTTGTAATTATCAAAATATACATAAATATACATAGCTATATTAAATTCAATGTCCAACCTTCAATTGTTTTTACTTATGACGTCATCGATAGTTTTTTAATGGCTATTCCTTTTTTTCTTACTGATTTTGATATATGTATCGCTTAATTGTCTCGATATAATACATTTATAATCTTGTGTAATAAAATTTACTCAAAATTATGAGAAATTGATAACATATTTTGTGAGTGGCCTGTGAATATGGTAAGGATTATTTGTATGTTTTATATTTGATTTTCCAAGTATTCAATTTTGATTTTTGTGGAAAAGACGAGCAGTCAATTCATCGCTAATTTGATTTTTGTAATGATAAAAAAATTTATACTGGCTGACTCCAATATTCTAGACACCTCAAAAGGGTCCCTTAGAAACCTTGAAACATGGAACCTTTTATCTGAACATCAGAAAATTGACATAAAAAAATATAAAAAGGTTGTATTCAAAGTTATCCGTTGCTGCATAACAATTGGTAATACAAACTCGGTTAAATTACAAAATTGAAGGCCCGGAATTATATTTTATATAAAAATTTATTTTGCTAATATTTCAAGTTTGCTGTAAGTTTTTAAGGATTTTGGAAAAACAATTAGGTCCATATGAAAAGTTTTACTCTGAAACATTTAGTTTCTAAAAATAATTTATGCGGGAAAAATGTGAGACATATATAATAAATGTGAATGTTGCTTTTATAATATATTTTAAACACTTAAGTAAATAAATGTGCAATGCAGTCAAAATCTCTATAAACTATAATGAGCAGCTAAAAGGTCGTTAAAAAATGTCCATTAGTGTAATTAGGATACAAACAAAAGCACTTCAATTATTAATCTAGGCAGCTATTTGATTAAAAATCATAAATTTGTTGGACAACCACAATTAAATCAATTTTGGCTGATACAACAACAAAGGATTTTTTTGTTTTCTTAGTGCAACAAATTGACGATACATATGTTCTGTGTTTAGACTGTCATAGATGTATCATTTCCTAAAACAGCAGGTCATACCAACCTCAACAAATATGAAATAAAGGCACTCCAAATTTATATCACCTCCAACCTAACAGAACACTTTTCTTATTTAATACATGCTTATGTTATTACTATAATATTAAATGTTTGTTTTTATGTTATTACATATATTTATCTTAAGTTATTACAAATATTATATTTTACTGTTATATATCTACCTATTATTTTTATCTATACTATTCTCATTTTATATTTATATTATTTTTGTTGTATACATAATAATATGCATAAATAAAATATATAATATCCATCTAAGTGATTTTTTTTGTAGTTTACGGAGTTGCCATTTATCAATTACTTATCATAACTTAAATTAAATAAATATAAAATTTTTTTAGATAAAAGTATATTATCTCGGTCTGCGACGAAGTAGAAACCGAGTTAGATTTGTCACTTACATGAAATTCTTATCTGGGATTACCTTCCTTTAAAGATTATTGACAGCGGATATCCGATGTAGTAATCGATTTGCCTTTAGGCGACGTAGCCATGATGATAAAGTATTTTAATATGTGTCTAATTCAAATTTTTATAATTATAACTAACGTTACTATGTATTTGAGTATAAATGAAATAATATTGCAATTGCAAATCGAAACAATAATATTAACGAATAACAATCTTTAGCTACGAGCGGCAGTTTCGCTCGTTCCAAATATCGAAAATATATTATCTTAATACGATACTCAATGTCATGCCATCTACATACAGAAAACTTAAAATGAAATGAAACAGAAGTGACCCTTCGGTTTTATGGCTTTAGCAGGTATATACGTCGACCGACAATCTCCGACCTACGTTTCGTGTAGGCTTGCTGCGGTCATGTAAAGATCTTTTTTTCTTCGGCTGTACGTACGAAGTTCAAGTTTGAAGCTCTATTATGCAAACGCTAATACGATAAGTGATAAGAGTTAGCGAACGGTGCCACATCGGCAACTTTGCGAAAACAAAATCCAACGAAATTAAGTGGCCGGTTGACGTCCGTAAAAAGTTTCCGCTTGATTTACGGCTGCCCTTTGCGAGTTGTCACTAATTTAAAACTCGTATCTGGCCCGCTAGACGGCGCCAAAGTTCGCGTCGCGATCCTTCGAGCCTCCTGCCGCCAAAACCGCGTCTCGCTGCCGCCGCCTGCCCCCAATGAGAAGTTTGCCGCTGCACATGCACCGAATATAATGAATTATGTACGGCAATATAACGCCCGCTCAGTACGCCACTGTACGCCATCGGATAATTAACAAACTTTATATAGTGAAATATTAATGGGGAAATTCTAATTAATACCAAGACGTATTTCTCAAAGACGGCGTCTGAGCAGTTATTATGGTGGAATTCTGTATTCTATCCGTATTAATTATATGCTGCATTATGAGTGATGCGCCTTTATGTATTAGTTAACATGAGAATCTGTAGTTTAAATTGAAGCAATCCTAATCAAATATTGAACAACACATACACAATTCTGTCTTTTTATGAAATTCATTTTTAAAAATAAGAGAAAATATTAACTAAATGGTATCTATTGGCTCTTTAAGCACAAGGAAGCATATATTTCACAACAAACCAAATGACTTGAAACACAAATGATTATACTTGGACAACAACAAAAATGTCTGATCAAACTGTTAGAAACAGATTAAAAGAAGCGAATTTAAAACCAAGAATCACGAAGCCGCGCGAATGAGGATTGCTCTGGATCACACACAGAAAAGCGATCTCTCGAACGAAGAGAGAATTACTTGGATGAAGTAGGTAGGTTCGTATATACGCGAGAGATTATTGACTTCAACCAAGACATTTTATTTCTTGGAATAATTACTAGATTTAAGAAAGTTGTTACTCTGGTGAAGGAAGTAAACAGTCTTCAATGAAGTGTATATTTTTATTCCCGGTAAATATTTTTAGCTACTTAATGTAAGAATTTTAAAGATTTGGCACAAATACGTTTTCTATTGCTAATTACAAGATAGGTATGTTATATTTACTTACTCGTTCTAACCTGTTGCGTGCCTTAGATCAAACTATTCCGTGTTGAAACGTTTATTGTACACTAATCACAAGGCACATCCCATAGCCCTTTTACATCTATGCAATTTTTACCTGCAATCTCAACCATGCGATTTTTCAAAATCGCATGCAATTTTATCACCGTTTGTCGACCGTTTACATCTGTGCAACTTTAATAAATTGCATGGCTTCAGCATGAGTGATTTTATTTTTTTACAACTGTAACTCGTTTGATTGGCAACAGTGCTACACACATCAACACGCATAACCTCATTGTTTTGTTATTTATACATAAACATAACCTTATTAGCACCAAAACTATCGTTTATATGTATAAGAAACCTTGCTAGTATCGATTGTTGATGCATGTGTTGATATACATATGTGTTAAAATGCCTAACGTCGTCGATTTAGAGGAAATTGCTCTCCTTAGCATCATAATTGGAGCTGCGAGTTTGTTGTTAAGACAAAGAACGGAACGGCGTTGGTAGACTAAACCATGGCTTAGCGAAAAGATCGGGGAAATCTACATTTAGTAAATAATGAACATAATTTTCTACGAACGTATGGCCCCAATACGTATGGCATACGAGATGAAAGTGACATCGATAGGCGATACGTCATTAAATATGCATTTTGTAGCTGGAAACAGAAGTGCTCGTTCAGCCTTAGACAAACGTCAGGAGTTTTTAAAATTTTTCAATAGTGTTGAAGGAGCAGTACCTAGGCAAAATGACTTGGCATAAACTAACATTAATTCTGTTATTATCATTATTATTTATAGTATAGTTATTATAGTATATTAAAATCATTATAAATTATTCATTATATTAAATAAAAATACACTTGCTAATACAATATTATTTTATTTTTAAGAAAAAAATTTAAAAAAGTTAATATACAAAAATAAAAAAATTCTAGTAAACAAAATACAATAGAGGGTTACTTCATATGCTCCTCTTGGCCATCCAACACAATATTAAAAATCTTTCTCTTCACCATTCTTAAAATGCTCGGGTTTGCAATTTTTCTTAATTCGTGTTCGATGGTTTTGGCAAATGACGTTAAATCATCTTCTTGATTTTGTGACTGCACACGTTTTGTTAGTGCATTGGTTGCAGCGCTAATTAATTCTGCAACCTCTTGGGGTTTAAGGATAAGTTTTGCTCTTTTTGCCATTGGAGTCGTTCTTGAGCTACTGGGCGTCGGCGACAAAATTTCCGAAGAATTGAAATCTTCAACCGTGCCATTAAATATGAGCTCCGGCTGGCTATCCTCGCTATCCATAATATATTCCGGTTGTAGCGTGACTTCTGGTAAGTTTGACTCCGACTCCATTGTTGCCTCTGATTCCTGAAGGAATTTTAAATGTTCATAATACCACAATATTGGTGTGTATCTGTCCGACGTGCCGGCACCACTTTTTTCACTAATTTTAATTTTTCCCAGCTCCTTAAAAAACTGCGTCCTTAGATTATGTATTTTGTTCTTAATTGCTTCAACTGTGAGGACTTGTGCAGCAGCTAAGGCATTTTTCGCCACCAAGTCTCGTTGTATTACATTTAACGCGTCTACGAGTACTGGTTGGTTCTGATATAGTACGATTAGATTTTCAGTAATTGATTTCGACCACACGAATTTATCAATATTTTCCTTCTTATCTTCTTGATTCTCCTTCGACATCTTAACAAACTCGTCTCAAACTAAGCACGAACAAAAACAATTAGCGGAATAGGTTATGTTTCGCTTGGGCCTACGCTACGCGTCTATCAGCATTATCAGCAATGGTACCACTACTACATTTATGTTTGCTGGCTTAAGTTCCTAGAAAGATTTTTTCATAGAATAGAATAGAATAGAATACTATTTATTTCAGAATAAGACATACAATACATATCTGAAACAGGTCACAAAATACACAAAAGAAAAATCAAGAGTAATTTTGACAAGCTGTGAAAAACTCAGCCAGACTATACGAATTAACACAAAATAAAAATTCTTTCAGAGTATACTTAAATTTATCTATGTTCAGTATCCTAAACTGAACTGGTAGTACATTATATAACTGACAACCCATGTAGTGCAAACTCTTCTGAAAAGGGCTCGGAATAAATCGGAAAGACGAGCGTTAATTTAAAACTGCAAAATCAGGTACTTTTTTCAGTTCTCTCGCGCTCATGTTTACACCGAGAGGCAAAAAATGTTGACAGTCACACTTATGTAGCAATGATTCAGGAGTATGAGACACTTTATTTCAATTTTTTCTGTTCATTAGTTTTAGAGTTATGCGTCTTCAACAAGGAGGAGTCAATATTATCAAAACGAAAGATGGCCACAAAATATTCGCCTGTTATGTTCGATGATTTAATATAGTAGTGCTACAAACAGAAAAGTGATTATTTGGAACGAGAAAACATAATTTCTTGAATTTATTTATTAGATTCAAATGCATATTTACTTGGATGTAGAAAGTTAGGTATATACAAGAAATGCCACATACTCAATATAAGTAAAATAATTTCTCAGATAAATGCTGTCAACAAACAAATTCTTTCTTTATAAGAACCAATATTGTATTGAAAGAAGTAATTGAATTTTTCGTCCCAAAAATGTTAATTTCTCCAACGAGGTAATATTAAATCCATCCAAGTGCGTAGTTACTTGATCCAAGAAAATATAAGACATTTAATATAATTAAGTATTGTTTAGTGAATAAAAACCCACCAATTATTTAACTGAAGTGATTCTCACTTCTTTCAAGTAATCCCTTTCTCTGGAATAAATATGCGCACCGTAACTTTGTCAAGACTCGCGCGTTGTGCTGGCGCCACGAAACCTAACCTAGTACGAAAACAACGAAGTACCCGTAGGGGATGTGCCTTGTGATTTATTGGGGATGTGTATTGTGATTTATAGTGTACAATAAACGTTTCAACACGAAATAGTTTGATGTAACGCACGCAACAGTTTAGAACGAGTAAGTAAATATAACATACCTATCTTGTTAATTGGCAATAGAAAACGTATTTGTGCCAAATCTTTAAAATTCTTACATTAAGTAGCTAAAAATATTTACCGGGAATAAAAATATACACTTCATTGAAGACTGTTTACTTACTCCACCAGAGTAACCACTTTCTTAAATCTAGTAGTTATTCCAAGAAATAAAATTTCTTGGTTGAAGTCAATAATCTCTCGCGTATATACGAACCTACCAACTACTTCAGCCAAGTAATTCTCTCTTCGTTCGAGAGATCACTTTTCTGTGTGTAGACGCTACCCAATACGTGACAAAACATAGCTCGCCCGTTCGTGGCTTAGGAATTTCACGCGGCACTCCCATCTAGAGACATCATAATTAACATTTTTAAGGGTACGTGCGTGTTGAAGGATTTCCACCCTCAGACTGCCTAACAACGTGAGAATAGGCTTGAAGCACATTCCTCTTACATTTCTCCTAAACAAGCAAACAAATTTTACTCGCTCCACAGACTTGTTAATCATAATTTATATCAGTGAAATAATTCCGTTTTGAAACCATTTTATCGCGATAAAAGTAACAAAAGCCTGCCCAATTAACACGCCACTTTTATAATAAGAATGGGGAAGAGCAGTTTAATTTTACGTTCAAACTTTTGTTTCGAGCCAATAAAAATTTTAACACCCACCCCTTTGCACGCAAGCGTTTATTTTTTACTACCCTCGTAAATTTTACTAGTTCAACCAATTTTATGTAACTTTTGCGACTTGATTAACCAGTCGGTACCGCGAGTTAGTTGCCATCATCAGAAGTGGGATTGCCCCACGCGAAACTTGACCTTCTGAATGCTACCACTGCCACTTTTATTGCAACTTTTAGGTTGACAAAATATTTTTTTTGCTTTTAGGGTTGCTTTTAGGGGGTTGAAACGCTAAATGTTCGTTTAATAATTTGAATTCATCTAAATGTGATAGTATTATACCCACAAAGACATATAAATAGCAGATAAAATTTTAAGTGTCAATAGGGTAGTGTTTGAGGGGGTTGAAAAATAACGTATAATTAAAAATTCTGAAACTTTGCAAATGTGTTATTACACCTGGCAACTCGTTAAAAATATGTTTTTAAAATCATTTGATAATCGGGTGCTTTTGGAGGGGGTTGATTAATAAAGTATGTTTCTTGTATATTGCGGTGGATCAGAGATAATATAGTAAAGGAAGTCGTAAAGAAGTAATTTCATATAATGAGCGTTTTATATACATATATGAAGTGACACCGATATTATTGTTTTTATGTTTCTATATCAACATGTATTTTATATATAGATAACTAGATATTAACACTGAACGTTATAACATTTGATCTCCAACAAAAATTATGAAATTTTAGAATACCATATTATTCCAGATAACTCGGTATTCAAAATGATATTAAAACACAATTAGCAGTGGGTTGGTTTGTTTTTGTTATAAATATGATAATATTATATCTATCTGCAAAAACAAGAGAAATGTTTTTGTAAATCAATTAGCAACAGCGAATCGCCTAGAACAAGGTAGCTGGACAAAAATATTTTATTTTGCGCTTTGATTATTTATTGATTATAGTAAATACTTGCCCAATTATGACAAAAACAACAAAATGTCCTTGACATTAAATATAAAATATAAAAAGAAAACTGTATTCGTATGTATTAGCTTTAATATTACAGAATTTATATATGAAAAATATCTTATTCAAAAAACAACTCAACAGTACTATAAAAAAAAAGAAAATAAAATAAAATAAAATGCAATTATAAATTAACTTTGGAACAAACACAATGAAAATACTTATAACTGTGTGACTGATATAATCCATTAGACGAGCATTTCCTTTTTCTTTCCTATGTTTTCGCCATTCTTAAAAAAACTCCAATTTTAAAATCGAGTAGACACGTTCTGAAAAAAATCAATGCAGCAAAAGCGTGGCAAAATGTGGCATTCAAATTTATGTCATTTAAAAGATAAATGTTTAAACTATATTATATAAAAAATATATATTGAATAAACGTGGATAAAAAAAAGTTGTATTCGACGAAAGTTTACAAATATAAAATTAGCATGTATTTTCGATCATCTTTTCAACATAATTAGTACACCACATAGTCTGTTAATAGAATCTAATTTGTAGTGAAATAAGAAAGTATTTACCCTCTAAAGTAAAATTCATCACAGTACAAATTAAATTATCAACCGCAAGTGTTAGGGTGTACTATCAAAAACATTGCAAAAATGCAACTAAACCGGTTATGAATGCGCTCCCTTATCACGTGGTCTCCCTGCGTCTATAACTCATAACTGTGGAATGCTTTTCACACTTATTACCTAAAATTGTCACTTCGGGGGGTTTGTTTATAACAAGTAACCATTAATTAACCGATTCTTAGAAATGACTTTTGTCCACCTATACCCTATTCACGATAAGAACATAGTAGTGGGGGGTGTAAACTGAGCCCGATTTACACTGGAGTAATATGCTGTCAATAGCGGCAAATTGAAAGGTTATGTCACGACAATGGTGTGCTATACCTCGCACCGCTGATTTGTCAATTAGCCATCGTTATGTAATTTAAGTCTGCTATCTTTTATTAAATATTAGTACACAATAAACACTTAATGATATCAATAAAGAATAACAAACAAAGAAATAAGACACCAAAAAAGGAATAAAATATCACTATTTATTCTCGTATATCTCTACGAGCAGCAATTTGCTCCGACAGCAGTTCTCAAAGCGTCCTCACACGTCTTCCGTTATATTACTGTTTAAAAAAGTAAAAGAAAACACGAAAAGTTTGTCATTTGATAAATAGGAATTCCTTATTTCATTCGCTTGTAGATGGTTCAGTATCAGACCACAAATCTGACGATGATCCTGTATTGGTTGGTATAATAAACTCTTCCATAATATCTTCAACAATATTGTCCAGTTGATATAATTTGTTTTCTTCGCTGACTACATGTTTGATGCAAGCTTTCCACCGTTCCGCATTTGCAACTTCCAAACCCTCAAGAAGCAGGGTTTTTACCTCCGGCAACTTAAATGTTTTATTGTTTGCGGCGACATGATGTTTAACTTGGGCCCAAATTAATTCAATTGGGTTTAAATCGCAGTGATATGGAGGCAATCGTAAGATTTTGCGACCACTTTCCTCCACTAATTGATCGATTACATAGTTGACTGGGTTATCACTTGTATACTTTTTTGCCATATCTAGAAGTTCTACTTTCAACATACTGTTATCTACGGTTACGCCTTTTGACATAAGCCATTCTATTAATGTCCCTTTTCGCCAAGAGTTGTTTGGTACTTTATCCATCTTTACGGAATGGTACGGAGCATTATCCATTACAATTACACATCCAGGCTCAAGTCGTGGCAACATATTTCTCATCCATTCCGTGAAGACGTCGCTGTTCATGTCTTCGTGGTAGTCGCCAGTCTTTTTTGATTCAAATAACAGAAGGCCGTTATCCACAAAACCTGCTTCCGACCCGATGTGTAGAACAATAAGACGTTTTCCTTTTCCAGAAGGATCTAAGGATCTGTTATACCTCGTGATAACCCACGAACAAATACTTGTCGAGCGCTTGTTATAGTGGTATCTTTCCAGACCTTTGGTTTTGTGTGACCAGCATTAACCCATGTCTTATCTAAGTAATAGATTTTTTCCCCATTGAGCGATACTGTCTAATACTGGTCAAATATCTTCGTCTCCATAAAACAATATTCTGTCTTTCAATTAAAATACTTTTCCTGCTTCAGTTCTCCCATTTAAATCCCAACATACGCAATATTTTCCACAAAGTTGTTCGCTTCACCGTAGGTAAGAAATCATCTGCTTCAATAGCCTCTACAAATTTCCACTTAAATTCAATATGCCTGCATTCTCTCATCCATATTAGCACTATTAAATATCATAGTAAAACATTAACAACAAATATTATTGACAATATTAAGATTACCTGTTACAATGTTAATATTGTGTGGAGTTCTAAAAAGAACTGAGTTTTATTTGAATCGATTGTTAGACTGCAAAATATTCCGAACGCAACAGCTAGAACACAACGAAAATCTTCAATCTGACGCAAGTGACATGACGTTTCAAAATTCAAGTGACATACGCGCGTTGGCTGATGTAATTTTAGTTCAACTTTCAGCCAATCACAAGCCGCAAATTATAGCCCTATCTTATCCAACGCTTTATTCTTAAAGTGAATAGAGTATAGATTATTATAGGCGATTCACTGTGCAATGCCATATTTTTCAATTATTTCTCGCACAAATAAAAGAAGACACCCGACGGGCGAATCGTAACAAAAATTAACACCTAACATCCTGAAAAAAGGAGCGAAATGTAATATTTTTTTTACTGTTCAAAATTGCGTTGTTGTAACACGAAGCCGTCGGCGCCTGTCCGAGCTTTTATCACGTCGGTGCCGTTTCGCACTTGTTTTAAAACAAAAGAGAGAGCGGCCGGTTGCCGAGGGCGGATCGATGTCGGCCATGGAAAAACGGTTCCTGCTGTATCTGACTGCGTAATGAAGATAAATTTTCATCTTTTTATGATCCGAGCGACACTAACGCCACCTCTTCGTCATCTGTCATCACGAGCAGTCCTGGGATCCGGTCGCAAATGTCCTCCCGTTCATCCAACCCCCCACCCCGCTACTATTACTCTGGAGACTACTGCAAAAGGCGGATTGGATTTTGACAGTTTTGAAGGCCACAGGGATGTATGGATGTATATCAAAAAAATGGATATTTTGAGAAAAGTATTTGAATTCATGGGAAATATTTGTTTGAAACTAATATTCGACAAAAATGGTTTAATTCCAACTGGAATTTTGTATATACCGTTGGTTGGGAATTACTAATGACATGCAAAAGACATTGAATTTTTTAATTTAAGTTAAGCTTTTTTTTCTTTTTTTTTTTACATTAAGTTATTTAGTTGTTCCAGGACGAAATATTAAAGGATAGATAAGATATTGTTGAGTTGTGCCAAATTTTCCAATATTTTTTTGTTCCAATCAGTGTTTTCAATTATTTCCAGTCATTTTTATACCCCCCCATTTAATGTGTTGAGGGTATATTGAGTTTGATTCAACATTTGTAACACCTTTAAGGAAGCGTGGCAGATATATATGGATTTGATCAGAATTGAAAACTGAATCGATTTAGCTATGTCCGTCTGTCCGTCTGTGTGCACGATAACTGCCGTAATTTTGAAGTTCGTGAATGGGCACAATCGACGCAATTGTTTTTTTTTCTTTTTATTTTTTACGATGGGGGTATTTTAACTTAAGATAATTTTTTCCTAGTTTTCGCTCATTTTCTCTAAAACAAGTCGGCATTTACAATTTCTGTCTTCAGATTTCGATTCTACAGAAAAATCATGCCAGAATCGGTTTTAATTTGTTTTATATTTTTTGTTGTTTCCCAGTGGGATTATTTTATGTCAATGGAATAACACCCGAATAGCGTATACTCGGTATACACTTGGATTATGTTATACCGATAAAATTATGTGAGATAGCAGATATACTGGACTTACTCTTTGTTCTTATTTATAAAATTAAAAGTTGAAAATTCACACAAGTCAAGTTGTCACTTTGTCTAGTGCTATTATTTTGTTGTAATAACATAAAGCAAAGATTCTTCATCTTAATTCATTAGTTGTGAAACACATTAAAACGGTTTTTAAATATTATTTAAATTAATATTTGTCGGATCTGAAAAACATTCTACAGCAAGAAGCCTTTCTAGAGCCTGTTAGTAGGGATTAAATTTCCTTGCCCGACAGTACCAGTAAACTGCTTTTCTAATATAATACAAAGAAAATGCCATTAATAGAACAGGAGTTCTATATTAGATTAGACACAAAATAGAGCTGTTTGGAAAATTCTTGGAGGCTACTAGAAATATACAATTAAATATGATATAAATCATTAAAGAATTACCACTTATTACAACTACATTAAAATAAAAACTTGTGACTCGAAAATAGGCAATGTCACAATTCTCAATTTCATCTGAATAAAACTGTTCCTGGAATAGTAATTCTTGACTTTATACTAGCATTGTAAAAACGGCCCTTAATCGCAAAACTAAAAATGTCACACTGTAGCAGACAAAATTTGTGACACTAAACATTTTAATATATTACTACTGAAACAAACTAAATTCAAAGGGTTATTGATTTGTTTTAATAAATTAATAATAAAATAAAAGAATACAAAGCATTAAACGATTTATTTCCAATTTATTTATAGTCGTTTTATATTTAATTTTTTAACACAACTTCCCTGCTGAAAATCTCTGAAAAAGAAGAACTCTTGACTAAATAAGAAGCAACCTATTGTTTTAATTTTCGAACGTTCTTTTTGTTGAAAAGATAATACCTAATCAGAAGGGGTCAATTTGGAAAAATAGGTCAAATAGCGACATATGGCAACCCTGCCATACATTATTCATTCTTGAGGTTAGTATTACTCCGTTTTTTTTCCGGAAATGAGGTCATCGTTAAAATTAGAGTGCCACTCTATAGATATTATTTGTGATGTTTTCAATCAGGATGATAATCTAAACACAAAACCCCCATTCGTCAATTTTTGTTACTAAGGCATCGAAAAAATCACTTGTTTATCAAATTAAATGGCTATAAATTGGTGACAATAGTCGAAAATTGTTAAATAAAGTTGTTATAAAATAAACAACAAATTGAATAAGAACCAACAATAACTAAGTTATAACCAAGTTTTAACTACAAGTTATTGTTTCTGTGATTATATAATATGATGCTCTATCATGTTTTCTAGAGGTTAGTATTACTTCTGTTTTTTACCGGAAATGACGCCATCGTTAAAATTAAAGTGCCACTCTATAGATATTATGTATGATGTTTTCAATCAGGATGATAATCTAAACACAAAAGCACCGATCGTCACATTTTGTCACTAAGGCATCGAAAAAATCACTTGTTTATCAATTTAAATGGCTATAAATTTGTGAAAATAGTCGAAAATTGTTAAATAAAGTTGTTATAAAATAAACAACAAATTGAATAAGAACCAACAATAACTAAGTTATAACCAAGTTTTAACTACAAGTTATTGTTTCTGTGATTATATAATATGATGCTCTATCATGTTTTCTAGAGGTTAGTATTACTTCTGTTTTTTTCCGGAAATGACGCCATCGTTAAAATTAAAGTGCCACTCTATAGATATTATGTATGATGTTTTCAATCAGGATGATAATCTAAACACAAAAGCACCGATCGTCACATTTTGTCACTAAGGCATCGAAAAAATCACTTGTTTATCAATTTAAATGGCTATAAATTTGTGAAAATAGTCGAAAATTGTTAAATGAAGTTGTTATAAAATAAACAACAAATTGAATAAGAACCAACAATAAGTAAGTTATAACCAAGTTTTAACTACAAGTTATTGTTTCTGTGATTATATAATATGATGCTCTATCATGTTTTCTAGAGGTTAGTATTACTTCTGTTTTTTTCCGGAAATGACGCCATCGTTAAAATTAAAGTGCCACTCTATAGATATTATGTATGATGTTTTCAATCAGGATGATAATCTAAACACAAAAGCACCGATCGTCACATTTTGTCACTAAGGCATCGAAAAAATCACTTGTTTATCAATTTAAATGGCTATAAATTGGTGAAAATAGTCGAAAATTGTTAAATAAAGTTGTTATAAAATAAACAACAAATTAAATAAGAACCAACAATAACTAAGTTATAACCAAGTTTTAACTACAAGTTATTGTTTCTGTGATTATATAATATGATGCTCTATCATGTTTTCTTGAGGTTAGTATTACTACTGTTTTTTTCCGGAAATGACGCCATCGTTAAAATTAAAGTGCCACTCTATAGATATTATGTATGATGTTTTCAATCAGGATGATAATCTAAACACAAAAGCACCGATCGTCACATTTTGTCACTAAGGCATCGAAAAAATCACTTGTTTATCAATTTAAATGGCTATAAATTGGTGAAAATAGTCGAAAATTGTTAAATAAAGTTGTTATAAAATAAACAACAAATTAAATAAGAACCAACAATAACTAAGTTATAACCAAATTTTAACTACAAGTTATTGTTTCTGTGATTATATAATATGATGCTCTATCATGTTTTCTTGAGGTTAGTATTACTTCTGTTTTTTTCCGGAAATGACGCCATCGTTAAAATTAAAGTGCCACTCTATAGATATTATGTATGATGTTTTCAATCAGGATGATAATCTAAACACAAAAGCACCGATCGTCACATTTTGTCACTAAGGCATCGAAAAAATCCCTTGTTTATCAATTTAAATGGCTATAAATTGGTGAAAATAGTCGAAAATTGTTAAATAAAGTTGTTGTAAAATAAACAACAAATTAAATAAGAACCAACAATAACCAAGTTATAACCAAGTTTTAACAACATGTTATTGTTTCTTTGATTATAAAATATGATGCTCTATCATGTTTTCAAATACTAACGTATAAACACGTGCAGTTACTCGTTCTCAAATCGCGTATAGACATTTAGAACATTCCTGTAGAACAACCATTTATTATAAAACAAACAGTGCTGACTGACATATATCTCGATTTGACTACTATTGTTTGAAAAATACGCACACACTTTCACGAAATATATCAGCAATGACGTGCGAGATAGCCAACATTCGAGTTCTCGTGACGGCAAACCGCGCTATCTAAATCGTGATCTAAATCTAACCTCAACGGGCCAACTCCAATACACAGGGCAGAACATCAGCAATTGAAGTAAAAGCATCTAAGCGAACATCGTCATTGGTCGCCTGTCCGTAACCGTAGATAAGGCCATTCGTTAATGTGACGACTTATGGGACACGCTAGCGCACTCTCTCGGCGCGATCAGATACTAACGCTGCGCCACCGTCGCGTAATATATGATAACGCATTCATAAATGTCAGAGGCACCCGTCAAAATTGTCGCCTACGCTTAACGCTTGCATCACGTTTGCGTGCTATTTTTTTGGTCTAGGAATGAAATGAAAAACGATACAGTTGCGTTTTGCACCGACATTCTTTGCGACTCATAGTGGTCAGTTTTGCATTTTAGATTTTTTTTTAAATTTAACCTTTTATGTTTTGTAAATTAACTTAAAATAGTCGTTAGATTGCTAGAAATACAGGTAAGATGTTAAAAAAGTACTAATGGGGTGGCTTAATATTAGATTATCATACTAACCGCTCTCTGGAAACAGTAGAATTGACAGGATCTTTTAAAAGAATATATAAAAATTGATTATTTTTCCTAAAAAAGTTGCATAAACCATTAAATTTTTGACGAAACCGGCTTATTCTAGTTTGCGCGACAGCGCGTCAATAAGTGTAGGTATACTACAGGAGAGAATTACTGAAAAATATTGAAAGATGTATTGGAGGTGGTTAAAAAAGGTGCCGATAACCGAGATATAATAGGCTTCGGCGGGCCGCTCGAATTTTGGCTGTGGAATCGTTAATGTTTCGAGTTTCCTTCTGAAATTTGTACAGTGTATTCTTTGAATGTTGTGGTATCAAAATATGCAATAAAAATCATTAATCTTTGAAAATGTTACAATGGAAATATATATATATATAATAAAAAATAGTCATATAACCTAAAAAGACATTGGCGAAGAAAAATCTATGTAGGCGACGCTAGAAGAATACGATCGACGAAAAAATTTTGTAACCAACTCGAATATTAAACGGCGATTAATGATCTCGACAATTAACGCTCTCGCTACGCTCGAACGTTAAACAGTCTCGATCATTAATCACTCTTTTTAATATACTTGTTGGTTAAATAACTATTTATGACCTTAATTGCTCGAGAAAAACTGACTTGAAAGTCGTTGTTCTTTTCAGAATAGGACGTAACGCTCTGGTAGATTTCTTCGCCCTGAACAAGAACCCTAACACAAAAGTTTTACCTATCGCGTCATGTTTTTACGTTTTTTTTTCTTCTGTATGGACGGACGCTTCAGTTTTCAGTGTTTTTAAGACATCTTCCGAAAAAAACTTCCATTTTGATTCTTTTTGGGAATTGTGTTGACCTACTAGAAATCCGTAAATAATGTTTTCATAGTTATCGAAAACTAGGCGATATTTTTTTAATATTTTGCACAATTTGTCATTATTACAGCTTCTGCAGATGGCATAACGGATTACAGTTTCTTTCGTGCTTCGTCACTTTGGATTAAATTGAACCACAGCGCTAAAATAATTTTGAGCGGCTGTATTCGCGTTATCGACCACTGTGTGGCGCTGTCAGCGGTGAAATACGCGAGAATGCGTTGCGTGGCGAATTGAGTTCGCCCCTGAAACCAGAAACAGTAAATATTTCGTGTGCAGTTTTGCAAAATCGCAAATATTTGGCGATGCATCGCGACACGCTTTGTCCTGATTTTTTTTTCGCGCAGTAACGGCTCTATTGTTGCTAATAGAGCTGAAAGCCTGGCAAATATTTTGTGCTATGTACCGACAGTAATTTTGCACACCAATCACAATTTAAATATTGCATATTTTTTTCTACCTCGTCTAAAAATGTTACATCGTATAGTAGATCTATTATTTATACAGGGTCTCCCACTACTATTTGTGGACTTATATTGTTGGACACTATCGTCTCAACTAAAATATTTTGAGTTTTCTGTTACTTCCGGTTACACCGGAAATGATGTCAACTTTTCTATTTCAAATGGAACACCCTGTATTTTATCGCATTTTTGAAATCTTCTTTAAATTTTATATTAATTTTATGTTACATTTCCTATACCTAACATGTGTCATTTTTGAGATATTAATTTTTTTCATTAAAAAATGACAGCTGCACGGTTACTTTCAATTACGTATAATGTATCCCCGGTGGCTGGAAAAAAGTTGTTCGGCAAAATTGTTGTGAAGGTAATATATTATCGACACATCGGTAGAATTCTTCTAAAAATTATACAGGCTGTTCAAATTATAAGATCAAAGTTGAATTCGAGAAAAGTACTCAAAGTCGATCTTTTAAAATGGCAACCCTTACATATGACTACATTTCTCAAATCTATAGAAAATTTTAGATTAACTTTGTGTACAATGTCAATACCTAAAATGTACTTGTATCTGCTGAAATCGATTTTTAAACATCACAGTTGAAATTGCAAACATTGCCAACTCTAGATTGCGTTTGGAAACAACTAAACAATTTGGAATAAACAGAACTTTTTTTTAGGTCATTTTTCATTATAATTAATTTGGTATTAATAAAATTATGTCTACAATAAAACACAATATTAAAAATAAAACAAAATCGTAAAGTAAATTAAAAAAATAACATCTTAAGGCTCCGTTTTAAAAACATCGCAACTTCCAAACGAAATATTTCGTTGCGATGTTTTTTTTTGCTGGGAGTGGTCTGCCTGGCCCCCACCGACGTCAACCAGGCCACAGTTTTATGATAAGGGGAAGTTGGGGGGTTTAGAGGAAGCAGGCAAAGGCGGAGCATAGTCGACGCGAGTACATTCGAAGGGGAAGTACTCAGCCAGTTTGTCGCCGCGCATCGGCGCTTTCGCTTTCGCTCAAGTTACAATGTATTAGTGTTCTCACTCATCACGGTCGCATATGCATACCGGACTGCATACAGCTGGCTGGCGGCCGCCAGGCGGTAAAAGAAAATATATTGATTTAAGTTAGAGAGAGCGCGCTTGCTATTATAATATTTAATCTTTTTAACAGGGTGACATACATACAGTATAGTAAATTGACAAAAATGTATTAACTCATAATAACTCATCGGTGAATTATGGACTTCAATTTAGAAAGCAATTAATTAAAATCGAGCAATGAGGACCCAATGCATCTATAAACATGCTGGATATCGAACGAACGCACGGCAGTGACACACGAAGACAAAAATAAAAAAAAATTAATCTGATGCGTTCAGGCACATTACTTTATCATACCATATATAAAATTAATAGTTTAGCTGCGTGAGATTCTATTTGATCGAGATCGGCCATGTCTGTATTAAAATAAAACTACTGGAACTAGACGGATATTTTGATTATATTGACAGTAGGTATTGTCAAAACATCAGCGTTTGACACTACCTACTGTCATTAGAATCACAATATCTGACAAATCCTGGCTAACTAGTTTTAATGCAGCGATCTCGATAAAATAGAATTTGCTCATGCAGCTAAACTATTCATTTTACCAAAAAATGCCATAGTCATAAATTGTTCAGAATTTCCTGTACTTTAATTTATTATTTAACTATTTCGACAAATTTCCAGAAATGGCGGCTTATTTGCAAAATCTTTCAAAAATGCTATAAGACTAAACCTCCAGTTTCTTTGGATCCTTTTCAACAGAAAGCTTTTCGGCTCTAAGTTTGGTTATGAAACTTCTAAATATGAAGTTTCGTCCCGATACCTTAGTAGTTTCTCCGGAATCGTCGCCACAAAAAAGGCACACACACATACACAGAATTTTTTTTTTATCTGGGTCAAAAATGTTCAAGGGATCCAAAAAGACATTTCCGCTAAAACCTCAAAAATTTTGTTTGGCACGATTACAATACTTTACATACTACGTATGATAAAGTAAAATCATAGTACATAGTCCAAAGTTCCCCAAACCATTTATATAAATTCCAAATATTTTGTCACCTACAAGTTCGCTATATTTTATAAACGTTTTGGACGCCGTGAATGCAAGATTCATGAATGAAAACAAATTCTGGCATTGGCTATATCCAATTCCCGCTGTAATACTGCCCAATACAGTCGCTGAACTAATATCCATTAGAGTCGACCCAAGTTCGCCACTGCTAATTGTCTCTTCCTGTCCACAAAACCGACATTTTAAATAAAATGTTCATTTGAGTCCTGTTCTGGTCTCTTTGTCTCATTTGTAATTAAATAATTACAATATTGTTCTTTTAGATTATCTATGCAATATTTTAACTTAGGTGGTACGTAGTCGTCTTTTACTAATTCGTCTAAAGGACAGACGCGGATGTTTAGGTATTTTGCCACGACTTCTACCCATTATTAAACAAATGTACCTAACACCTAGCAGGTATAACTACACTAAGTATAATATCATACAGTATATGACTTTTATCGTGTGTTAAATTTGTAAACCGTGCGTATAAATGTGAAATGCGAGAACTCTGTTCTCCCGATTCAATATACGCTACGGTCATAACACTCATAACTTGTGAACAGTCTAATCTAAAAATAGCAGTAGGCGTGGCGTAGTTATAGGCGGTGTTTAAAACTCCTAACGTCTGCTGTCTACACCGGGCCCGTAATATAGGCAAATTACATACATTTCTGGCAATTACGCTTTGTTATCGCAATTATAATGTTTAGATTAAAATTGTACTTAAATAAAAAATCTATTTTTGTATCATGAGTTGGGCTAAATGTTTTATATTTGAAAAAAACCAAAGATGTAGAAGTAAAATTGATTTTTATCTTTAAAAAAATTTTTTTTTCATCCAGCCCAACTCGTTATTTATCTAAGAAGTTACATAAAAAATTTCATAAACTTTGACCAATAAATAACGCTTTTATTTGCAAACGCGTTTTAGGAGAGGTAGAACTGGGTCTTAAGGACAACGGAAAGACAGAAAAAATGAACCAAAGTGGAGTGTATAGTATCAAATGTGACGATTGCAACAGTATCTACATAGGACAAACTGGACGAAAGTTGAAAACCAGAATAAAAGAACATCGAAAAGCAAAACACACATCTAATTTTGGAAGACATATGTTAGAGACAGGACATGGAAGTAAGGACGATGAAAACATCAAAATATTACATAGAGCTCACAGGGGAGACAATTAGATCTTTTGGAGGCTTATCAAATCGAAAAACATGAACGAGAACAACGGTACAACATATTAAACGATCAACTCCAATTGACAACGCCTCCCATCTACCGGTATCTATGGACGTAGCTACAGTGTTGTTCAAAGTCGGTTAAAGTGTTCTTCTATACCAACTTTCGAAAGAGATTATGTGTGTATTCAGTATTCTGCTAAGTGAAAGTCCCGTATACAGTTTTTAATTAATTTATATATATATTTATTATTTATATCTACAATTTCATGTCATATTTTAAAATGTTTGTGAGTGCGTCTAACTGTATATTTTATATCTTTGACACGTAAGTAATTTTAATGTTATTAAAGTTTAATAGTTAGGTTAAGTCTCCTTTTGTAATTTGCAGGAGGGTCTGATGATGCTATTAGCGAAACCGGTCACCCTCTAGTTATTAAAAAATAAAATAGTGTACGAGAAACAAATTTCGTAATTATTTCTAAAGAAAAACGTACACACTATGGATAATCAAACACATCAAAATATTTTAGCTGAGACGATCGTGTCCAACAATATAAATCCACAAATTTTCAATCTCTCATTTCATTTAGTTCTCCATATACTTCTAATGGCAGCTCGTCGTGGGAGACCCTGTATTATTGTTATAATTTCTAATCATAATCGAAAAAATAATAGATAACTTGTTTCCTTGAATAAACATCACAGCGTGTCTGCTTAACAGCGCTAGAAAGAAAGGTAAGATAGAAGCAAAATTACCATCGGCATGAATAAAAGAATTGGCTTGCAAGGAATAGAACGTACGATGGAGTAAACACTTCAATCTAGGGAAGAGGAAAGGCGTCCAAATTAAGCATTCGACTTGGATCTGTGAAAGAATTAGAAGAATGCGATGGAGTACAGGCGCGTTGTTTTTCGTGCGCCCCACGACCGACATATAGAATTTAAATAAAGAAACAATCTAGATAAAAGCCCCAGGATCGCGGGATGTAAACGGCTCCGCCAGTAAAACGCTCGCTATTCTATTTTTCGTTTCACACTATTTACGGTGGCGGCGCTGCGGTCTGCGAACGAGAACTTTTCTAAATGGTAATTTCCCGAGATGCAATTAGTTTCGTTTTCGGGCTGTTGTGTTGGCATCGCCGATTCGGGTAAATCGACAATATCATTTTATTAAAGAAGGTAATTAACAAAAACTGGTACTAAAATTAGTTTTGTGCATAGAGAAAATTTTTTAAACAATATCGCTGTGTCAAAAAAAAGCAGCAACTTTACCGTTAAATGAGGTACAGAACTTTTTCTGTTGATATGAAAATAATAATAACTGCAAATTGTTCGTTTACAAAATTTGTCTGGATTTTATTATATATAATTAACTTTAATTTTACTGCATTACCGTTACTTTTACAGTAACTTTTTCTCTTGGTATCAACTTATTTGTTTTATCAATTCCTTCGACAGTTACACCAATTTTAAATAAGTACAAAAGAAGGCAAAAAAACAGTACATATCAGACTATAAAAAATACAAAGAACACAAATAATATCCTTTACGATAATAAATGCAATTAAGTAAATTTTCGGTCGATCGTTTATTTATGAGTATATTTACTGAATAGAAAATCATTTATTAAAAAGCTCCATAAATGCACGATTTTAATTAATGCGTCATTTGTTATAGCCAATCATACGACTTCATTATAGCCAATTGAACATACTTAAAATAAAACCATCCAATCAAAACATTCCGTTATCCAGGCACACCGTCCAGAACTATTAGTGTCATACTACATAAATGGTCAAACCTCAAACAACATCGACCGAACAAAATCAATGTAGACGCCGCCAGAAGAATACGATCGACGAAAAAATTTTTTTAACCAACTGGAATATAATCGGCGATTAATGATCTCGGCAATTAACCCACTCGCTAATCGCTCGTGCGTTAAACACTCTCGATCATTAATCGCTCTTTTTAATATACTTGCTAAAAAAATATCAAGAATAAAAATAATATGCTTGCTAAATTTTGAAACATTAATTCTGAGTAATATGGAGTTATTGTCTTTGCAATTATTTAAGAAGTTAGATGAAATACGGTTTTGTTAATATTTCATTGTCTAAATCAATATGTAAAAATAAATAAGACTAACGTTCTCTAAAATTAATAACACTTAACGTTTCAAAAGCTTTCTCATACGTACATAAACCTGAAAACTGTCAATTCTGGATAACGACTCGGACGTCAATAATGTTTTTTATAATTTATTTGTTTACGTTAATAATTACTTGCTATATATATATATATATATATATATATATATATATATATATATATATATATATATATATATATATATATGGCGACCGCCACTGCTATTTGTATTTTCCACGGAACTGGCGGTAAATTAAGTTTTTCTCGTTGTTTATTAACTTTTGATAACTGAATGCATTCCAACTAATATATCGCATTTATTAATTTGCTAGAAAAATTGGAATTCGATTAGAAGAGTTGGAATTCACTCGAGTTATTGAGAGATAATTTTTAAAGCCGATAATAAACAGCAAATTGTCAAAATGGACACAATAATTGAATCGGTCGATTCGAAAACACTACAAGTCCAAAAGTGAGTTCTGGGAAAATTAACAAAATTATTTTGTCAGTGCAATATCTTGAAAAGTATAGCAGTTAGCTATTTTGTGCCAACAGACAAAATATAAAGTAGTTCACACAGAATTAAATGTATTACATATTTTATTTATATTTGAAAAACAGCGTACATTTTTAATTTGTTTATTTAAAGCATTTAAATAATATTTTTATTGTGATGTAGATATGTATAGTGTTTTTGGCGTCAACAATAAATTCCTTATTCATTTAATATTATTATATTTTCCGAAATGCGTTAGTAATGCAGCAAAAACAAACATGTGCATACTTCGTACAAGGATATTATTTCCTTGTCGAAACTGAAATATAAAAAGACATCTCGTACTACGCCTCGAAAACAATTTCTTTCGACAAGAAAAATGTATTTTTCTGTGGAGCATTGACGGTATGAGTATGTTTTCGTCAAATATTCGAGCAACATTCGGCGTAGTTATTTTACAGCCATAATAGAACACGTTTTTGTCCAGCCGGCCGGTCCGCTTCGAGAATTTGAAACGTGTTTTGTAAGTGCACATGTACCTACGATGCGATGTTTCGAATCGAAATTACATTTTTATACTCTAGGAATTTTTAAGCGTTGACTTATTTATAAAATGTCAATCTCAGTTTAATTTGCTTAGACGAATAATATACTGGGTATTAAAACAACTTAACATTTTTTTTTATTTCTGCAATGAATTAAATTGAAAATTCTAATACTTCTAGTACTGTTGTTGGACTAAAATTCATTGTTTTTTTTTTAATTAAGGATTATATTATCTAAATAGACACCAGATCTAACGATGCTATTAACTTAACAAAACCGGAGAATCTTTAAACAAAACCCAAAGAATCTTTAATTGAAAAAGTGAGTCGAAAAAGTGAGTTCTGAGAAAATTAACAAAATAATTTTGTTGGTGCAATATCTTGAAAAGTATAGCTATTTTGTGCCAATAGACAAAATATAAAGTAGTTCACAGAGAATTAAATGTACTACATATTTTATTTAGATTTGATTAAAAGCAGAGCTATGATTAAAACAATCATCATGGACATGTACTATCTTTGAACTCGACGGAAAAACGGCTTACATTTTTAACAATACTTGTTTATTTAAAGCATTTAAATAATATTTTTATTGTGATGTAGGTATATATGATGTAGGATTTGCATGAAACTTATTTCCCGTAACATTTGAAGATTGATAATTAAATATGTCATGTAAGATTTTTTAAATAAACTCAAAATGGTGGATTATACATGATTAGTCAAAATTACCGGAACACCTTAGTAATTCTTTATCCGTAAAGAATTTCAAAGAAAAATTCAAACAAAAGTTTTTTGGTTTTATACAAGCTATATATTTTCAATATACGGATGTTCATTTTATTCTGAAAATTTGGTAAACTTTTCTTTTTCTAATAGAACACCCTGTATATTTAAAAAAGATTATTCTAAGAGATTGTAAGAATCATTTTTTTTTTATAAAAAGCATCTTCTTGAGTTATGAGCAATTAACCGATCATTAAGGGATAAAAAAATAAAAAAATCAAGAAAAAATAACTAAACTATGAAATAGCATAATAAATTAAATATTCAAGCTGTCAAATTAAATAAATGTGTATGTATGCGGGAAAACATTCTTAATTTGAAGTCCAGGAATGTTGATTAATTGCTTAAAACTAAAAAATGACAGTATTGTATTAAAAAAAAATGATTTCTATAAAAGAATTAATCCTAGAATTAAAAATGTATGTTACCAAATTTCCAGAATAAACAATAGTTTGTTTAAACACACATTTTTTTTCTCAGTTGGAGAATTATTTAGTTCTTCGGTAATTTCGTCTATTTTCGATTAATTGATCATAACTCAAAAATAAGGCATTTTATAAAAAAATCATACAACAGATTCTTAGAATTAAAAAATTTAAAGCTATACAGGATGTTCTATTTGAAAACGGGAAGGTTACGAGATATCCAGAATAAAATGAACAGCCTGTATAATAAAAATATATTTAAACGATAGATTGTTTAAAACAAAACAACTTTTACTTGAGAAATTTTTTGAAATTGTTTACAGTTGGGAAATTATTTAGGTGTTCCGGTAATTTTGACTAATCCTATACATATATTGCGATATGATATAGTAATATATATAGTTTGATGATTACATACATAATAGTATTAAATTTCCTCTACGGTGGTAGTCGGTCCGGAAGTCACGTGGTAGTAAAATTCTAAATTTTCACCAGTTACATACTCGTGGACTTTTTTAATAATATTTATCTTTTTGATATTGATATTCATATTGACTACTTCGGCGTACCTCAACAACGATTTAAACGCAAATTTCGAAGTTGTTTACGAATGTTTACAACTGATATCAGTAGAAACTAAGTAGAAAACGCGTTGCATGAGCGAGCAAAAAAGCAGTGTTCTGGACTTATTTATTTCGCCCAAGCATTCTCTTTAGGTCTATTCGATAGAATAAATCATAGTGAACATTTTGGCTATTTCAGTTCAAAATGGCCAATTTTGGACTTGTACTGTTTTCGAACTCGCCAATTCAATTGAAATGTCGATAATCGTGTTCATTGGACATATAAATAAAAATTACGATAAAAGCTGTTTTAACAACAATAAACAATAGAAAAGCGACTATTGTTCATTGTAGATTGAATGAACGATGAATACAAGCCAGACAGTCTTATAAAGCAAATTAACAAGAATTACTCCTATCATATTAATAAACCATAAAAAGGCGACAATATTGGTTGAAAAACAGGCAAAATATTAAAATCTAGGATAAGCGTTCAGTGATATGATCTGAAATAAACTATAATTACCAATAATTACTAGTAATCACCCATTAATAAGCGATAGGAAGGCTACAAAATCAGTGAAAATTTACTTTTTCGATTTTTCCCACTTTTGCCACAAAAATAAATAGCATATTAAATAGAATATTACTCGCAAATCTCCACAAATTATCGAATTTTCAATTAGTTTTATCAATCAGGGACTTTACATGCCTTGTTTTAATAACAATTATCCCATTCCGCGTTTCCGACAAAGTTATCTAGCCATCCTAACTCTGCAATTTAAGCAAACGCGTCTGACAAAAAAAAGAAAAAAAAACAGACCTAAGTGTAGCATCACGGGATTACTCCGGGAAGTAGAATTCCTCTTTGGAGTGTTCAGCGGACCGGAAACGTACCGGAAAGAGACGGATTCGTTGCGGAACACAGTCCGTGGAGAGCGAGAGTGTTCGATCAACGTCTCTTTTGTATGCGAATCAGTAATGTGGCAGTCCTTCATCCGCCGAGGTCCTCCCCTAAAAATGTCCCCTGAAACTTTTGGCTTCTAGTTGCTCGCTCACCCGCACAGTGGTCATAGATGCAAATCCAGCCGTTCAAAATTATTTTAGCGCTACGGTAAAATTTACTCTAAAGTAACATGAACATGTTCTTAGATAACCAAATGACTGAAAGTAAACGTCCCAAATTCAGACACTGTCCTAAATTCCGACCTATTTCTGTTTAGATGGATAAAATAAGAAATCTACAATATTTACCTTTAGGTACAGGATAACAGTAATTAAGAAAATTCTAATAATATCTATTTAGGCTGACTAAAAGTGCTTTATATTTTCATAATAGTACGGTGTACTACTCTTTTAACCACTATTATTTAAAAATTTAGGAGTGTCGAAATAAGGTACATGTACATAGCACGTCCGTAAATCAGACATGTCTGTCGGAATTGTGTACACGGTTAGAAGTAATACATATGGATCTATTGCTGTCTTTACACAAGAAAATAAATATTTTACGTCGTTTGCTATAGTACAAGTAATTGTACGCATTTTGTCCAAATTCCGACTCAAGTGTAGGAATTACGGACATCAATAATCCCTAATTCCGTCATAAATATCGACAGGCATCATAGGTAGGGTTGCCATCCGTCCCGATATATTGGGACTGTCACCGTTATTGGCCTAGTTGTCCCGACGTCCCGATAAAGTCGTGTAAAGTCCCGACGCGTTTGGTAGTTATTTTATTTGTATACTATATTTTTTCGTAATTTTAATCGACATCAGGGAAAAGTTTTATCATGTCATAGCGGTAAATCCTTATTTTTTGACAAACCAGGAATTATATGGATACTTACTTAATAATTACTATTATTTTTTCTACTCCTATTGATGAATTTATTTATTCTTCACATCTCACTGCAACAGTGTGTAACACTGTTAGACCTTTTTAAGTTTTTTCGATATATTTTTATTTTTGTTAGAAATGTGTCAGACATTAAACATGGCTACCAATGCCTCTGGGATATTAAAATAAATGAAGAAAAACGAAAAAGAAATTGTACCTAAATTGACGATCTAAACCGCGCTAGAGTAGTATTTATGAATTACTTTTTTTCATGGAAATCTCATTGTGTTAGTCCGATAAAAAAATATTTGAAGGGTTTTAACAATTGTGAACATCTATGAACAGTTAAGCAATAAAAAATCCCTAATATTATTTCTTATTTTACCCATTCATTTTGTTATTGCAGGTTGCTTTGCATTTAACGAGGGGTTTTTGTACTGACCGTTGTGTGTTCCATTTAGGAAAATAATGGATTTGGAAATTGAGGAAAGGCACTCTTGCGTGGGTGTAAACCATGTGTCAACAAACTGTAGATTAGGGTCGGCTTTTTTTGGCCCAAACATGTTTTTGACCTTTTTAAAATGTTATATGACCTGAATAACAATTACAACATTTATTTCATAATTTAAAATAATATTTAAGAGTTACTAGCGGTTGTCAAACTTATTCTTATTTTAAATACAAACAATATTTATATGTATTTTTATGTGTACCTATTCAATAAGTTTGCATACAATAGTAATAAAAAATATAACAAATTACAACCGGTTCTGGTATTTTTTTGTCATAGAAACTGCATCAGGTCAAAAAGCATAAATTGTGAATTGACTCCAGTTATTGGGAAAACCAAATGCTAAAGAAACCTCTTTTGTACATTTTGGCACTGATTTTCTCAAAAACTGCACATAATTTATAATGTCGGCATTCATACTAAAATTCTACGGAAAGACTCACCCTGTATATTCTTATTTTATATCGTTTACAATTCTGTGACCAATGTTTTTATTTACATTAACTAAGGTTGCATAAGTAGGTATATTAATTCTAAAAACATTATTGTGAATTTAAAAGATAATTATCCCTACCGTTATATTATATTAAAGAAATTTTCAAAGAATATTCCGATTTTGATTAGGAATTATTGCGTGTATTATTGCTCCTTAAATTTTTCTTATACCTCTTATAATAAAGTTAATGTTAGCTTAGACAAGTAAAATCAAACTGTGTATTTTCCCGGTCACTAATGTCCCGACAATGTTACCATAAAATATGGCAACCCTAATCATAGGAGATGATGAAATAAGATAGAATGATGCAACACTAGCAGCAGAGAGTAGCGATTTTGGCATTAATACACCACCTATAGATAACAGTTGAATTCATGCCATCATTATTCTGGCCTGAAACACCCAAATAAAGTAAAAAGAAACTGTTCTTCTGTAACACTATCTCTGATGCTTGGAGAGAATATGTGTTAATAAAAAAAAGGAAGCTCAAAAGAAAATCATTCTAGAGAAATAAGCAAGGAAGCGAAAAAGTAACACAATAAAACGCTGCGCCATGAAAAAGAAAACACTAAAAATTCCAGATGCAAGAAACATTAAATTACAGATGAGGTAGAGGGGGCAGACTGAAGAAGACTAAGGACTTATTTTATACTTTGTTTCATTAAAAAATGGTAAAACATAACTGTTTAACATTTCTTAATAATAAATCTTATTTAATAATATTTAAAACACTTAATATTTACTTGAATGTTTATATTTGTCCGAATAACGTACCTCAATAGGGTATTACGGTCATGTGGAAATTTAAGCAAAAGCGTGTATTAAGCGATTTTACAGTATATAACCCGAAATTCTGTTAAGTTAAAATTAAATTACATTCAGAATTTGTTGAGAAAACTACAATTAAAATTTGAATTTTCCGATCACTGTCGTGATTGGCCAAGTGTAGAATTGGCACCGTAGCCAAGAAATTGATCAAAACCTAGGGAATTTTCTTCCAACAGTGTTTGCACCGCTGTCTGTTTGTATGTGTGTTGACACTTGACAACAGACAAACTTCGACGGTAGTATTTACAGCGTATCGTAAAATTATTACTTATTAAGTAAGTTGTTATAAGTTGGTAAGTTACCAGTGCAAGCATGTGTTCTGTGGAAGATGATTTTACCAAAGCAAAATTTGCCCACGATCGATCTAATTACCACAATAACTTTTTTCAACGAAAATCAGCATTTCTTAGGCGCTGAAATGAAAGGGATTAAACTTGAGCGGTAAGATATTATCCAAATGTTATAATATGAGTATAATTAATATAATGATATGTTTAGATCATCAAGGCAAGAATATGGGGATAACGCTGTAGGTTATGTTCAACTTCAACGGAGTGATAAGACCTGCACGATTAAAGCTAGAATTATACCTGAGCATTCGGTTACGAAGAAACCATACACAGTATCCTGTGTGTTAGATGAAGTTTTGGGACACGTTTTAAGTGTTCAATGCGAGAATTGTGTTTTACTAATGTGGGGCTATATCGGCGAAGCGAGGAACCATCGCCAACATCTGTGACATCCTATTGGCAGAAACCGAAATTGTCGCAGATTGGATCGTCAGTGAAGTATATATAAGCAAAAGATATTGGAACTGTAAATATTGAAAACTATCAGGAATACGACAGTATTCCAAATTTAAAATAAATATATGCTAAAATAAAATGTTTATCTGTATATTCTAGTTGACTCAACTTTTATACAATGTATATTACCATGTACATTAATTTAATGGTAATAGTATTTCAACGTTACTCTTTACGTACTTCCTCCATCGATAAATAAATTCCAAGTAAGAAAGAAGTTAACACGTGAAGGGTTTGGAGATAACTCGTGAACTTTTCAATCTTGCACCCATACCGTTATACGAACATTAGAATGCAAATAGATTACAATAGATAATTGTGTAAATCTGTCATACATATTATTCAACCAGCTTACAATTGTTCATAGTAAATTAACGACAAAGTGATGAAACATCCCCCAATCACATGGTTCACAAAGAAATTTGAATGTAGAGGGAAAGACTGGTAGTAAATAATAACTGCTTAAATAGAAGTTTATTAATAATACATATTGACAATACATTTCTTATAATATATTCCTGTGTGTTTATGAAACTACAAGGTAGATACACCATTTCGTATAAATGTTGTATTGAATTCTGGTGTTTCGACTGATTTGCTGTTGCCGGCACACAACAAAATATATTATTATTTGCTCATGTTGATTATGTATGGTGTTTGCTGGTGTTGATATATTAAAAAATCACAGTCCACCTAACCTCAATGCACGAACGGTAAACAGAGTGAACAACGCGACTGTTGGCACCACAGCAACATAAAATAACTATGCGCGACGTTGTCAAGTTTCGCATTATAATCCCTCCTTGTGACGTCACAAGTAGGATTTTTATTTGAATTTCAAAACGCGTTTTCTCCTAAATTAAAGCGTTGTTTGGCATTTGACGTGTGAAAGGGTGATGCTAAGCTAACCTACTTTGTAATAGAACAGAATTTGAAAAGTGCCGTAATACCCTATTGTCTGATTTATGACCACTGTCTGGATTAGGTTCACTGAGGTGTCTGATTTCGGTTCAAAATATACGCTTAGTGTCGGAATTAGAGGCAATTGTTAAACTTATAAAATATAATATAAATTACATAACTATTATCAATTGTCTTTAAAAATGTATAGGCAGTAATCTTTAGAAGGAAATATTTGTTTAAAAAAAGCACCACATAAAAAATAGCACCACATAAATATCAATTCTACAGTTACAAATGTAACAAAAATTCCTTAACCTGTCTGAATTGGTGGCGTTTACCTTCAAACCAAACAGTTGCTTTAAATATTGTTTTAGTGTCGACTGGCGGTATCGCTTATTGGAGGTGCATGGGGGTAGAATTTATAACCAGCACCTAGATCGTGTGTGGTATCATTGGATATATATTTTAATAAGACAACATTTAGTTGAAAACATTGTTTATAAATATGGTTTACGAAAGAAACCATAATCAGTTATGGCATAGCTGCATTAACTGTAATCATGACGATAATTACAGGTAGGCAATAGTTTTATATTTAGTTCGTAGAGAAGGCTAGTTATATTACATTGATTGTCAGATATATCGTAAACCATATGATTGAGGAAGATTTCTTTCCAACGAAAGATATTTAATTTTTGAAATATCTATCCAATGATACCACACACGAATTAGGCTTTATTTTGATATTCTAAAACTGAGCGCAGATATTCACGCCCTTAAAACATCCCCTACATATAGCTGAGATTTGTTCACTATTTTTCCGCGTATCTAACAACTATTCGAAGTTCATTTACAAAAAAAAATAATTTCGATCAGCTAAAAGTGGAAAATGAACCACTGTGCGCCGTCGCGGCGTATTAATCGTGTTGATAGATGTCGCTCTTCTCCGAGGAGAATTTATTCGTTACGGATGATGCGTCCGGCACCGGAACAACAATTCCGGATAACTCCAGTCCGGGGACTGTAAGTTACAGAAATAAATACGGCTCATCACGGATTTTCCCCAAGGGACGGCGAGACGCCCCCTATTATTCAGGAAGGGGTGGAGAAACAGAACGGTCGTCCTTATGAGAAAAATTTATCGGGGAATTCCACATAACGAGGACATAATTCTTTATTAATCCCTTTTCCGACGTCACATCCCCGTGGAACTGAAACGACAGATGCGAGTGGTGATTTTTTTGGGAGCCTCCCTGGAATGTTTGAATCTTATTTCCTTCTTAAGAGGACTTTTATATGAAAAATAGCATAGATGTGGTCTTCATAGTTTAAAATTCGAAGCTTATGCGTTCATTTTAGCATAGGTATTTCTTTTAATAACCTCAAAAATATTTGCTCTAAGCATGTAATATGTGCTAATGTAAAGCAGTGTAGCCCCGACACATTCGTATACTTGCCAAATATGAAAATATTTGCTACATGTTAAATATTGCCAAATATATTTGCCACACAATTCGAAAATTTTCGTTATTGATTGGTTTTCATCGATCCTTGATTACCGGCTGATTTTTATAAAACTCTATGACATACCAACAAATTTGTACAATATTCGTTTGTGATTTCGGACCGTCAGAGTTGCACTGCAACAGTAAATGCATCGGACATTCATGCATCGCCGCATTTTCTAATACATGAAAATTTTCTTTGAGGACTTGCTACATGTGCGTACCGAATGGGCACTAGCTATTTTTTTGATTAGTTCACCTTATTTGCATATTACCTTTTTCAAATCATACTGATAATTTGGAAATTTACAAAACAAATCTTTACGAAACTTTTTGTTTCATTTAATGATTTTTTGTGTATTTCATCAGCTTTCTGTATTATTTATTCGCAGCATCTAATTTTAACAGACTGTAAAACAAAACAATTGGTCATTTGATGTGAACTAGTTTAAATAAATTATTATTTTAATGAGAAGAAATATATATTTTTTTATTTAAATTAGGAAGATATTGCCCATAAAAGAAATGTTAGATATGGTTTCTTCGTCATCTTTAAAGTTCTACTAAATCCAATTGTACTACCAGGTTCGTTGTATAAATATGTTCTAATATTGTCTGAAATACAGATCAATTAGCTTCTGAAACAAAAATTTAAACAAAGCTTTCAAAATATAACCTTTTTGTTGAATAAAAAAGCTACAGAAAATTGTCTCCACTATTTAAATATTTTTAACCGCTTTCGTTTCTCTTCAAATAATAAATATCAAAAATCAAAGATATAAATACAAGCAAATAAAGTATAATGCAAATAAATTATTTTATATACATGCTGTCTATAAAATTTGTATGATGTTTATTACTTGAAAAGAAACTTGTTAAAAACTCCCTGTAGAATGTTTTTGTTTCAAATGTCTAGCTACGCTTGGTTTCGAATAAAAAATTAAAAACGATATCTTAACATTTCAGTTCGGATATCTTTAAAATGAAAAAGCCTCGAAATTGATGTTTATTACTTGAAGAGAAACGAAAACGATTAAAAATATTTTAATAGTAGAGACAATTTTGTGTAGCTTTTTAATTTAACAAAAAGGTTATATTTTCAAAGCTCGTAAATGAGTATCATCTATATTGTTCATAGAAAAGCATCAACTTAGGATACACTCTGTATATGGTGTACGTTTTTCTTGGAACGAAATAACATTGCGTGTATGTGGACAAGTAAACACAAACTGTCTGTCTGGTGGTTTCACAAAATTACAATTTTATGCGGTTTTCCCCCTTTAGAAAAATCAAAAATCTTACTAATAATTACAAATCTATTGTCAATCTTCGTATGCGACCTACTACACACAAAACGAAATTAAAAAATGGAAAAATTAAACAGCGTTCTAAAATGTTCATCGAGTACAAATAAATGCACCAATATTTGTCGCCTTTGCATTTGCTATACCCACTTCAACTGGATATTGCAAATACCAAGTATGCGTCGTAAAAAAATCCGTCCGCACAGCCGACCGTCGAATATATAAATCTATTTTTGAGGTGGCCTCGATACGAATTGAATAGAACTGGTTTTTCCTTTTCATAAATAATCGTATACTTGGCAAATTGTTGAAATTTGGCAAGTACATATACGAATGTGTCGCCGTCTTTTACCATTGTACGAACATTTATTAATAATATCTAAGAAATAAAAAGTTTATCTAACTTTCTTTGCTATCGTTTAAGTTATTATTATAACCCCTGTGAAATTGTAAATAATTACTGTTACTGTGTATTTAATTCTATCTAAGCAAGCCATTACAGCGAGTCGAGAAGTTAAGTGCGCTCTTGGGTTTCAATTTCAGCGCTTGTTAACGGCAATTTGTCTACCTTACACTTTTATTTTACGACCTCAATAAAATGCGATAAACATTCACCGAAATTGAGGGCATTCGGCATAAATATAGCCCGTAATAATTACGGCGGAGGGCGTTTTGAAAGGGTTCGTTAAATTTTGATACCCACCCTTTAAATGTGGATAATGTACAGTCCCGCCCCTATAGCTATAGACCCTTAACTGTCACTCTTTATGCAATCATCACCAAAATTCAAATAAAACAAAACTGTACTTTTGTTCATTTCATTAGTCAGATATTACGTAATATTCATTTGAATATTGACGATTGACATTTTAAAATTCGAAATTCGGCGAAATTCAGTTTTAAAATAAAGCATATTTGCCGATAGATTGAAATTTGCAAACAAAAGAGTGGTCAACATTGAAAAGCGGTTCTCGCACATATAATATTTATTAAAAATTGCGAACAAACACGGTTTTAGTCGTGTCAATTTTGTAAAAGCAAATCTGCAGCGGTAGGCTCATTTCAAACACGAAAATCCATCGGATGAAGTTTATCATATAAACATTGATTGTAGTTCCGGGTATTGTGCGGTCTTAATTGAATAATTTAAACGAGTTAATTGCGTACTTAGCACCACAGTGGATTCCGGTCGGTCCTCTGTTTATATTTTGTTTCAATCGCATATGTAAATGAGGCTGGTGAGTGGAATTTCAATACGACCGCAAAAACGCTGTTATATCCATGCCAAAAGAATATAATCGGTCCCATCCAACGACAAATAAACTCGACAAATAATTGGTCTTGTTAATTTAACTATATATATATACAGGGTTGGGCAACTAAATGGAATATTGCCTGCACAGCGTAAATTATTAGTTTTATCAAAAAATTTTAAACATAAAAGTTGTTTGACTATTTTTTTTCCCAAATTTTCACAAAATCTAATTATGTCTAAAGAGTAAACTGAAAGTATGGCGACTATGACGTCATTTTTTTTAAATGGCGACGTATGACTTGTGATACATCGTTGGATAGCTCTATTTCTTACCTTTACAACCGTATAACATATTCCCCCATACTCATAATAAATCAACTGTCAACTGTCAATTTTCATGGTATAAACGTGGTGGTTAATAGTACAATTTGTTGTTAGTTTATAAAATGGCTAGATTAACGGAACGTGAAAAAATTGAAATTTTAATGATGGTAGGTTATGGAGACCATAAACGAAAGCAACAAGAGGTTTGCGATTTATTCAATGATGTCCATCCCGACAGAAATCCCATTACTCAGTCAACCGTCAGCAAAATTTTAGCATGCTTTAATGCTGCTGGAAGCGTACGTAGCGATTCTAGAATTCGAACCAAATCAGCAACAAACGAAGAAAAGAGCTTGGATGTTTTGTTGTCTGTCCAAGATTGTCCTCAAACATCTACCAATCAACTAGCTTTAAATGTTGGAATAAGTCGTCGATCTGTTGGAAGAATTCTTAAACAAGCAAAGTACCGTCCATATAAAATTCATTTAGTGCACGAGCTATCCGAAGATGACCACGATAGAAGGTTACAGTTTTGTGAACAGATGACCGAGCTGTGTAACAACAATGAATTTGTTAAGAAGATTCTATTTTCCGACGAGGCAACATTTTGCTTAAATGGCACTGTTAATCCTCACAATTGTCGTTACTGGGCGGCAGAAAATCCACATTGGATACAGGAGGCGCATACCCAGCATCCCCAAAAAGTTAATGTCTGGGTTGGTATCTTAAATACCCACTATATTGGTCCATATTTTATAGACGGGACGCTGACTGGGCAGAAATATTTACACTTGCTGCAACAAAACATTTGTCCTGATATCCAAAGAATTGAAGACATCAACACGGTTTGGTTTCAACAGGATGGAGCACCTCCTCATTATTCCGCAATAGTCCGTGAATTTTTGAATAATTATTTTCAAGATCGTTGGATTGGTAGAAGGGGGACAATAGAGTGGCTCCCACGTTCACCGGACTTAAGCCCATTGGATTTTTATTTATGGGGTGATTTAAAAAATAGGGTTTATAAAGATAGACCGGATAGTTTAGAAAACTTGGAGGAACAAATCCGACGTGAGTTAATACGCACTCCAGCACAGGCCTTGTCTAACTCACTACAGGGTTTTATCGACAGACTTTATTATTGTCAAGAAGTAAATGGTGCTCAGTTCGAACCTTTGCGTTAGTTTCATTATTTAAATTTAAGTTCGCTTTACCTAATTTAAATAAGCAACCTGTATTTCCTTTCTCGTTTCTAATAATAAATTAAATTATTGATCTTTTTGCGTTTTTTATTAATTTACATTTGATTTATTATGAATGTGGAGGAATGTATTATACGGCTGTAAAGGTAAGAAGTAGAGCTATCCAACGATGTATCACACGTCATAAGTTGCCATTAAAAAAAAATGACGTCATAGTCGCCATGCTTTTCTTTTATTATTTAGACATAATTAGATTTTATGAAAATATGAGGAAAAAATAGTCAAACAACTTTTATGTTTAATAATTTTTGATAAAACTAATCATTTACTCTGTGCAGACAATATTCCATTTAGTTGCCCAACCCTGTATATACTACTATTCGTTTTTCGGAATTAGAACAAAAATGTTATGAGTAAAAGTTGTTTTATAATTAAATTTCCATGTTGTATTCTAAGTTTTATATTCTATTTACTTTTAACAAAGTAATTTAACAAAACATTACTCCACATGTTCCCCTCCTACATCTACACATTTTTCCAATCTTCTAAAAACTCCCGCTATACCAAATCAATTGTTTCTTCATTTATTTCGTCCATTGCTTCCCTAATTTTTAATTTTAGAATGTCTACATTATCATGAAAATTATTCGCATACAACTTGTTTTAAATAACCCCACAGAAAAAAAATCAAGCGGCGTTAAATCAGGTGAACGTGGTGGCCATCCTATAGGGCCGAATCGTCCAATCCACTTATTTGAAAAATGTCTGTTCAACCAATCCCTGACTTGACATGTGCTATGAGCAGGACAACCGTCGTCTTGATGTGTAGTGAACACCTGAGCTGTAAGTTGATTTCGTCCAAAGTAGGTAGCAAAAAATTTTCCAACATATCAAAATAAGTGTTTTGGTTTACAGTACCGTCAAAAAAGTATGGTCCAATTATTTTCTTGTAATAAATCCCACACCAAACATTCACTCTTTTATATTTTTGAGAATTGGTTGTAATACGGAAATTTTATATATACGGATTTTCTTGAGACCAATATCTGCAATTATGTGAACTAATAACTTCATTTGTGGTAAACGTCTACTAAATCTCTTTCTTCTAAAGTGTGTATCAGTACTGCTTTATAAGGTTGAATTTTTTGATTTAACAATATCCTTTGCAGGTGGCTTTTACTGATGTTCAAGTCTCGAGATCTTTGCTTCAACGACTTTTTTTGGGCAAGAGCGCACGGAATCAATAGCTCCTGCATCATCTTCGCCATTTCGCTTCTTTTTCTTGATATTTTTCACGTCTCCTGTTGCATGCAATTTTTTAACCAATTCACGAACACAATTGACAGAAACGTATACCTCAGAGTACTTTCTGTTAAAAACTTCAATAGCACGGCTATACGATACCTCACCTATGCCGTAACAAAGAACTGAATAAACCCTTTGCTCTAAAGTCAACATACTTCGAATCAGCTTCTACCAACAAATTGCTTGGATACGCTGTTACTACTGTCAACTGATCAATCATAATTGTGGTCTCTAAATTTACCAGTAGTACCAGACTCAGCATGAAATTCGGTGTTTATACACATTTTTTGTGTATTGATAATTTGACAAATTATCATTTTTTTGCTATAATACTAGGCATATTGGATTAGAATAATATTTAATATAAAATTAATGGATTCAAAATAAGTGTGCCATCGTGCCAGGTTAGTCAGACATTTAATCCAATTAAGAAGAAACTTGTAATAAGTAAACTGTCATGAGAAGGTGATGTAATAACTCGTTGCCAGAAGGTTGCAACTTGCAAGCAAACCAAGGAGGGAAAATTTGGAATTCCTGCTGCAGTTTGCGCTCGATATCAGTCAAGAAGTTGACAGCGCTACTAGGGGGCGCTCGCGCGTTACTTCCGCGAAGTAAATGTTTATATATTTGGTCTGAAATTGCAGCATTATTACACGTTCCGAGGCGTGGTGAAAAATTGCGCTCGTTTCGTAGCAATATATGTTTAGAGTATTTCATGCTGGTGATTGATCGGGCATTGTTTATCGCTAAATTACCACCAGAGCGCGCTGCTATACACAGATAATATATACGATCGTATGAAGTGCACGCGCGATCAACCAAATAAATATTGGTTTGTAATTTTGACTGGCGCGTGATTATTTACATTCAAACGGACCGATTTGTATCGATAATTACGTGCCATTTTCTAGTTATTACCTGTAATAATACCAACGCTTTGGCAAGTGCCTAAACACTATATGATCCAGAACAATGGTCACATAACCCATTTTCATAACTCCGCCATTTTCTATTCGATTTCCAAAATAAGAAATGCAAATGAAAGAGGAAGCATAGACCATTATAAAGATGTACTGTTCGCTCAAATCGAACAACAAATCGAAAAGTTATGGCCGTTCAAGTTCAGAAGTTTCGAATTATTTTCAGATTTTTTCAATTTTAACCGTTTCAATTTTGAATCCGTAATATTTGTTGCTATTTTTTTATTGAATGCCCATTTAAATTTGCGTCTAACATGCGTTTGTTTATTAGAATCGGTTGAAATTTAACAGAATTATCAAATTTTATTGACCGGCTCGACACATCACACTACGCAGAAGAAATATACAGGCCGACTGTAATAAATCCGTCGTCTTTATACACATTAATTATACATTACTAGCACTTATATTTACAATGTTATTCTAAAATGATGCCACTGTTTTTTTTTCTTTTTGTTGTTACCTGCGAGACTATCACAATATCTTACTAAGTACATTAAGCCTTGTATACACTGCAGCTGTAACGTGTAATGTAACATGTAATGTAACGTGAATGCTCGTGGACGGGGTTAAAACGACCGCGCAATGCATTGGCGCGCTAGTCCCGCTCGTAGGTGATCCACAGTTGTTCGACGAGCGTTGAGAAGCATGGAATCGTCATTTCAAGTAGCCGTTGCTTGCGGTGCATTTATGTTGATGCATGAATTAACTACGTATAGAAAAAAGCGAAGATGGTGGTTCATTTTTGGCCCATAATTAAGATTTTCGACTGTTTGGTACCTTTATTTAGATCTTCTTCAAATATTGGACATTTGTTTTTAACGCCATGTATATTATTCCATTATTAAAACGTGCAGCATAACAAATTATTCAAAAAAGTCAATGTTTTATTTGGGGTTTTTTCACTTGGAGAATTTTTTATTCAAATCTATCGTAAGAGTTTGTTTTTCAAGTGATACCTTTTCAAACTATGTATTATATTACCAGAAAACTATTACGCATTTTTTTTCTTCACAAAACTGTGTGCGAAAATTCACAAAAAAACTGATAATTATATTAATTATAAAGAAATTTGAAATTGTTTTTCTGATCATCTACCAAGTGAAAGCATTTCTTTATTACAAAATAATAAAATCGCCTTCTGGTTTTACAGTTATTATTGCTGATTACTCGATTTCTTTTAAGTTTTGCATAACCCTGGAACATTTTCGCAAAGTACCCTAGTTTGTACCGGAGGTTGTGATAAAAAAAAAGTTGGGATATTGGCACCTTAAAATTTATTCGTGCGAGATGTCATCATACTTAAAAACTATGTTTTGTTTGAACTCTTTCTTAACATCATTAAAGAAATTTATGGAGCATCGAAATTTGGTGACATTGGTACCTCACTTTTTTTTATTTAGCGCCAGTGAAGAGAAATTTAAGAGAATCTAACAACCGTTTTACGTAAACCTATTTGGATTTGAAAGAGCTATCGAATGATGCCTCACGCGACTGGCTGTACCAAAGCTGTTTCTAAAGTTGGTACCTATATCATCAACTTTTGCTTCAAATTAAAATAAAATATGTATCCAACAATGCGAAAACGAAAAAAAGACAATAAATACCCATTATAACAATCAAAAGTAAATACATTTAAGTAAAAAAAAAATATACCATGACGAAAAATAATTCAATCTGTTTTCAAATGTAATTCTGAGTAAAAAATCATATGGACTTGCAACGCATAAATGTTTAATTGTAGTGAACCTTGACACAAAAAGAGCCAATCTGGCTGCATTGTTCACTTCATTCAATACTATCGGACTTGTTTAGACCTGTGGGTTTCAATGAAATTGTTCTACCACGTTCTTCGTCCCAGCTATCCATTTTAATAAAAATCCCCGTTTATCTTGACGTTGTTCGCACTGCTTGTTCGCTGCACAGTACACACTGGCCGATGCGCCACCAAACACGTCCACGCTGCAACTGCTCGGTCCCTTTGTGTTCGCGGCAAATACCGACAGCCGACGGAGCACGGCGAGCACACAGTGTAATGCTCGCTGTAACATGGAATGCGCGCTTGTACCCCGTCCACACAGGTTACATTACACGTTACATTACATGTTACATTACGTGTTACAGCTGCAGTGTATACAAGGCTTTAGAGTTTACGTTCATTACATTTCCAGGTATATTTGGGTTCAAAATAAATTGCACCAACAGTAAAATTTTCACTCGTTTATTGGAACTGTACTGGTGACTATCGTTATTTATGAAAAATTAAAAAAAAAATAAGAAATCCAACAAAATGGTGGGTTTAGTCACTTTTACATAGTAGCAAATAAGCCTGACTATAACCCTATTAAAAAGCGGTTGTTAACTAATGGCCCAATATACTACTTGAACAGTGAACAACCTTTGATTTTCTCCCTAAGTATATAACCCTATTGTTAACGAATGTGTAAGATGAAAGATAGTTTCGAATCAGGAATCAAGTTTCGATCTCACAGAACTGTCCGTTTACGGATAGCAGTTTTTTGGTTATCGCATTGTAACAAAAACCGTTAACAGTAAAAAGTGAGTCTAGTTACTCATGTATTTACAAATAAGCGTGTTTATAATCTTCTATCACTGGCTCAATATCTGAATTAATCCAACAAATAAAATAATTCCTAACACAGCCAATCCTGGCTATAGCTTTGCTCTCAACGCCAGTCTCCAGAACTATTGTCCTCAAGGATAAACATTCAGTAACTCATTCAAACTTCCATTCGACAATTCATAATTTGCCGAAATTCAAAGGTGTTACTCATTCAACAATAATCAAGTTGCCGGCATGTATATATTTTCCTTTTGCGTTCAAAACGCTAAATTTTTTTACTCAAAACATAGTCAAATAATTGCAAAAAGCAAACCACCTTTCAGCTCAGTTACATATATTAGCATGTTAAGCTATAACCTTTCAGCCCAACAAAATAAACAAATATTCGCAAGGGGTCATCCTTTCAGCTCATGAACATAAACAAATAAGCAAAGGACTAATCATTCAGTTTAACAAGATAAACAAATATTAGCAAAGGGCCGACCTTTCATCTCCAACAATATAATAGTATATTATTATACAAGTTTTATAAGACGTCAGATCGATGAGATAAATCATGACAAAATCTAATTGTGAATAATTTTACTCTACTTTAGCCTACAAGTTTGCATAAATATTCAGCGAGGTCGCAACGATGATCATAATGGAGCTTGGGGCAACACTTTTAACCCTACTGTGATAAATACATGAAACTTAGCCTAAAAAGAAAACAACTTTAAAATAGTGGTTTCATAAGTATAATAATCAGAATAGAAGTGTTGACTGATTAGTTACTTCGAAGAACAAGAAATTACTAAAGAATTGTTACAACGCTTAACGTTTAATAGCGGTGTCTACCTAATTCCGCTACGTAGCCGTTGCGGCTTATATATTTACAAGCACTTATAATTGAAACCCAATTATAATTACGGCAAAGTAGTTTATTAGAATAAATTATACTTAGTAAAATTACATGTGATGGAGGTAATACAAATACGTTGCACACAACCAGAACTAAGACGAAGTCAAAAGCGCCGGACAAAAACGAATACGAATTGAACCGAGCATCCAAGCGTCCAAAATATTACCGAAAACTTATACGTTACTGGTTACATAAACTAAGAAATTCTCTACACTTTAAATGTACTATAGCTTCGTACGTGTATGCTGATAACCCATTTATTGCGCATATACAATCTCGCAGCAGCAATTAAAATCGTTCATATCTACGATGTAGGTTTGATCTTTGCATAACACCTTATTAAAGTAAATGTGGTCCTTGAATTATATCTGAAAAGGAGATTTGATGTTTAGTTGAAAAGAATAATAACGATCACTTACCAGAGTCGTAAAACATCACCGAAAACGTCATGCTGGCGTATTTTGATGAACACAGCAAAACTAAGAAAGCCCCAATCCTTTGGCCATACTATAGCAGGCCACACTCATGTTTAAATATGTATAGAATATTGATATTTCGCAGTTTATGCGATTGCAAGCGATTAAGAAGATGCAGTGTGTGGTTATGTTGGGTTATGTATTGTACGTTTGACATATGGCGTTTGATATCAATGTGTACCAATCTTAGACAAAAATGTTACTGTTTTCGGTATTACAATGTGTTAATTGTAACACCGAAAACAGTGTTACAATGTGTGCATTGTGAATGCAAAGTAGAAAAACAAATATTATCAAATTCGTAACTTTTCATCTCAACACGATAAACAAATATTAGCAAAGGGCTAACCTTTCAGCTCAAAACCAATCAGATATTAGCAAAGGGCTAACCTTTCAGCTCAACAAAATAAATTACCTACCACACCAGTAAAGGGCTGACACAAATATGTACTAGCAAAAAGTTAACCTTTCAGCTCAACAAAATAAATTAACATTTGAGTAAAGGGCTATCCTTTCAGCTTAAACCAAAACAAATATGTTAATATTACTAGTAGATAAACATGGTAGGTAGATAAACTAGTTGTTTCAGTACGAGATGAACTCCCACGATATATTGATAGATTAACAAAAGTATAAAATTTTTAGAAAATACGTCTAAAAATCTTCCATGTTAATTTTCCTGGCAAAAAAAGGTATCGCGAAATCTTAAAATCAAATTTTCAGCCATACTGTGCATTTGCCATCTGTGCAACGCAAATATGAAAAGTTGAGTCAGGAAATTTATTTTCTTTATGCCTTTATATCGAAAACTTAATAGGTGATATAAAAAATAAAAAAGAATAGTTTTTAACATATATTTTGCGTATCTACTACCCATAGCTCGCGAGAATGCTACGCCTACGATCTCCGTCGTTTATACAAAGCATCATCTGTTTCGCGTTTAAGTGACCAGCAGTAGTCTGCGATCATGTCGATTAATGATTTTACGATATTTGGGTACAAGTCGAATAATACCTAATAGCAGAATAGATAGACTAAAATACAATAAAACAAGGTAATAAACAAAAAAAAAATAATGTCTAGTTAATGTGAATCACTAGTACGGTTATTACGGTCGGGCCGTAGGTATATTCCTGCCTAGTGTGAATGTCAAGACGGTGATTAAACCTCGATAACTCAGTCAAATTTCAACCGATCCTAATAAACAAACTCATCTTAAACGAAAATTTAAATGGGCTTTCAATATCAAAATAGAAATAAAATATTATGGATTGAAACAGGTCATCAAATTGTTGTTAAAGTTCAGAAAATCTGAAAATAATGTGAAACTTCTGAATTTGAACGTCCATAACTTTTGGACTATTTATTGGATCTGACCGAACAGTACATCCTTATAATGGTCTGTGCTCCCTCTTTCGCATTTTTGCATTTTTATTTTGGAAATCGAATGGAAAATGACGGTGTTCTGCGTTTTTATACACATGCAAGTACCCAAAAACAGTTTTTTATTAAAATTAAATTGTTTATTACTGACGTTTATAGTTTGAGTTTAGACGATATTTTAGAATGGAAACGCGTGAGTGTAAAAAATTTTCAAGTGAAATCGATCCTCATCAGATAAATTCTAATAAACAAAAGACGGACGCGGAATAAACAGCAATCGCCCCCTCGAAGCTGGAAACTTTGTACTTTTATCGCGCAATATTAAAAAGTTCTGTCCGGTCTGTTCGCCTCACAAAGCTGAAAGTCATTTATTATCCGTTATTTATCAACGTTTCCCGGACCCCCCCCCCCCCCCCCCCGCCCCACTCCCGTGCAGCGCTGCCCAGTTTTAAACTCCCGGTAACATTGTTAAGTCAGTCCATCGAGACTCGAAAGATGAAAGAGAAGCTTTTCATCTTAGTCGCCTTTGTGCCAGCAACGACCTACCCAGAAGAACACACAAGAAAAACAAAAAAAAAACGATATCTAATGATCCACCAGGCAAAAATACCACCTGAGCGACCAAAACAATTTAGGTACAAGATCTGGTGTCAATTAATTACTTTGATTGTTACTTATTACCAGCAACTTTTGAGCTAAATCTACTCGTATTGTAGATTCGGGTTGCCTGTCGGCATTTGTAAGGGGTGTCACGCCGACGCAACGCTGACGTAACGCTGACGTAACGCTGGCGTAACGCTGACGTAACGCTGACGCAAAGTTAACGCCACGCCGCACATTGGGGTATTTGACCCAAAAAGCTGGCCATAAATCAAATTTCGAAATTGTTAAATTCCAAAAAGTAAACCAGTTTCCGGGATGCGTAAAGTACCGATGAATTAAAATGCGGCAATATTTTTTCACCTGAGCCCTGCGCCACGTGTCCTTGTCAGCCAAAAGTTAGATTTTACTATGGCTAAACATAGATGCACATAAGTTGACGCTCTTGAAAACGGTTGTAATTTTGTGTGTTAAGGTAAAATGTTACTTTTTTGTTATACCTTCTTTAGAACCAAGTGCAAACTTTCATTCGACATTGTTTTTATTAAAATTTACCCACAATTTTGTTTATTGCAGGGCCGAGAACATTCGCTATTATAAAAAAAAAAGTTTAATCAGAATTTGATTGTTTAAGTTTAGTGTTTAGCTTAATTAAGCTCTTGAAAGTGGTTCAAATTATAGTACACATATTTGACATTACAACTACTGCAAAATCTGCTGCGGATCGGTGCGGATGCGGTTTTTGTGATTTTATTTCTATCACGTTGTAGAGGAAAATCCAAAAATTGATGTACGGTCTTATATGTAATTTGATGCTATTCCTTGAAACCGTAATAGTAGAGGTAATTTAGCACATATTTAACCATATTTAGCTATATACAAATGATTACGGTTATCAAGATATTGACAATTTTATGTTCAATGCGTCTTGTATGTTGTAAATGCCGTGCTGTACGCATATTGTTCCGTTTTGGTTCATGTAGAGCAAACTACCCCGATGACCTAGACTCTTAAAAATCATCCGAAAAAAACCTTAAACTTTGTACTTGTATGTGAATTTCTTGGAAATTTGTTGCTCGAAGCGAATCAGATTAATATTCAGGGCAAAAAAATACATCGAAAGCACCTACTCGCATACACAGTTCTCTGCATTAAAATGGATTATTTTTTAGGAGAGACAATAGTAAGCGTGTGAATAGAAACTGGTTAGGCGTTTTCGATAAATGTGTTTATACGGAATGCGAAACTGGGTTCTAAACATGCGTATTAGGGTCATAGCACTAAAAAAACGACCGTTTAAGCTTGAAGGATGATCACATTTCGAAAGTTTTCATGGAAACAATAAGTATAAGTATTAGACAATTTTGAAATAATACTAAAAATAATAGTTTTTATAGTGATAATTATGGTTAAGTAGGTTCTTAACTGCCTCCACTATCACGTCTTAAAAGGAATGCATCGAACGGAAAATAGCATGAATAGCGTTATGTACCGTTTCAATACACAATATCGACTGGTGTAAACTTTAATTTTCTTCCTCTACCACTGGTCTTAAAAAAAAACTTTTTTAATGATTTTCTAACAACATAACAGACCCAAAAATATTATCTCATATAACTCAGAAACGACATGCATTGTGCAATTTTAAATCCGTCTGTTATGCGTATTTAATCAGGACATGCCATATATATTTTTGTAAATTTCACACAGTAATAGAAATAAAATCACAAAAAATATTGATGACAAATCTTGTAGCAGTAATTAATTTACAATAGGTGTACTGAAGTGAAGAACAATTTTTAATACAGTTTGGTTTTTTCCCTATTTTGTACTGTTTTATTGTGTTTATTAAGTTGTTAACCTTCAAATACTTAGTATGAAGGTTAAAATGCTATACATATATAAAACAACATATCTAGAGCCCTTATAGGTGAAAAAAAAATTTTGGCTAGGTTTTCGGGTCAAATACCCTACTATGCGCCGGCGCAATGCCGACGCAACGCTACGCTGACATTACGTAAACAATAATCGTATTCTTAATAAAGGCAACACAATTTCACGTAACATGCAAAGTCTGCTTTATTCCCAATCAACAGCGTGTGTAAATTAAGTTCGTCTCTGATACGCTTTTAGCTGTTATTAAACTTCGGGTTGGTGCAACTATGTTGAGGGGTGAAAATTGCGGGGAGGAGGGCCAAATAGTGTTATTATTATGCTGCTGCATGACGTTGAATTCCCCGAACGGCGTAGACAGCCATGTCGGGGTTCTGTAATTTAATCCATTACAACTCTAAATACAGTTTTAATAACGCTTAATTAAAATGTGCTTACATGAACATTGAAGCCAGGTAAACTGCGTCTCAGGGCATATATACGCGCATATGTGTTTATTAACCGACATGCACGTCGGTACGAGTTTGTAGACTCGAGATTATGTGTTTGCCAGCAAATATACGAGTTGAGCTACGTACGTGCGAGTATAACCTTAAAAAATACATCGCTTGCTATCGCCAAGTTTCTATTTTAATTAAACTGCGTCCCTTTATGTGTTTGTCCGTCAAAATCAAGCAAATTCACCTGACCTATTCCGATGAATGTATTTCTAGTCGACATGGAGATGAATTAATGCTTGTAGCAACTTTACAGTCGTCTGAAAGTTTGCTAGCATTGTAGCACGTAGTCACAGCGACAAATTTACAAATTTAAAACGGTTTATCCCAAATTGCAGAGTGCACGTCGCAAGGATAACAATGCTTACTGTTATCCTTTGACGTGCATGTACTATAGAACTCACTCATGGAGGTCCTTGTTGTCTGGCGTACAGGTCACATCCTTCAGGATTGCATCCAGACGATGCGCCGGTAAATGAAACGGAAAAGTTATTTCTGAATATGTGACCCCGCACGAGAGAATCGCCCTAACTGCCATCTCTCGTTTCGATAATATTGACTCCTGTGTTTGAAGGCGCATAACTCTAAAACTACCGAACAGAAAAAATTGAAATAAAGTGTATCACACTCCTGAATCATTTCTACATAAGCTGTATGACTGTCAACATTTGTTGCCTCTCGGTGTAAACATGAGCGCGGGAGAAGTGAAAAAAGTACCCGATTTTTGCAGTTTTAAATTAACGCTCGTCTTTCCGAATTTTTTTTCTGTAAAACCACTTACCACAAAAATTTTAGTTTTTGATCAGGTTGCATTTAGAGTCTCTTCTATAGATTGGCGTTACGCCTATTCGCTTTTACCATAAAGAAACAAAAGTTATCGATATAACCGTAAGTTTCAACTGTCTTTTTCTCGTTTTTTTTTAATGTAACGATAAGTTTTGTGAATTATCTTTATGACAATTAACAGATCTATCAAAATCAGTACAAAAAATATGGGATTGCCATTTAGAAAGTGTCGATGACGTCATAAGTCGAAAACAATTGAAAGTCGGAAATTAAATTTGATGTAAATATGTATGATTTGATAATTAAAAATCGACGAAATTTTTCAAATAACAAACCGTTTCAGACGTTGTGTCATGTTTCCTTACTTTACGCGCTAAATGTATACATATTTCGAATAAATAGAAATTTTGAAATTTGAAAAATTATTTGCAAATGTTTCAAATTAAGGAATAATAACTACTAATATATAATTTGAGAGTACCATCGCGAGCATAAAAAACGTGGACAGCAAAGTTAAATTAAGCACTTATATTCACAACAATTTTAGTTGTGTAACATTTACTTTGACAGTATTTGTTAACCTATGACGTCTAAACCCTAACAGTATTTGTCAACCTACAAATTCGTTCCGGTTTCATCAATTTTATTCTTCGCGGTATTCTTGCCGACACTTAATTCAGTAGCAATTTCTCGAATGCTGATTCCATCATGTAGTCGAGTTTAAATTATTGCCTTCTGAAATCCATTGAATTGCGTCATTGTTACCTCTTACGTCAAAATTCACGATGTCATTAATGTGACATGACAAGCGTACTGACGTGGCATTACGAAGCCCAGTTTAATTAGTGAAAATTTGAGTGTCCCCGTTTTTTATGCTCGCGATAGTACCTATACTCATTCACTATAAGAATAAAGCGTTGGATAAGATAGGGCTATAATGTGCGGCTTATGATTGGCTGAAAGTTGAACCAAATTTACACCAGCCAACGCGCGTATGTCACTTGAATTTTGAAACGTCATGTCATTTGCGTCAGATTCAAGATTTTCGTTGTGTTCTAGTTGTTGTGTTCGGAATATTTTGCAGTCTAACAATCGATTCAAATAAAACTCAGTTCTTTTTAGAACTCCACCCAAGATTAAAATTGTAACAGGTAATCTTAATATTGCTAATAATATTTGTTGTTAATGTTTTACGATGATATTTAATAGTGCTAATATGGATGAGAGAATGCAGGCTGGTTCATCAAAAAATCCGCAAGGAAAGCCCATTCGCAGTGGACAACGGCTGATGGCCTACAATGCATATCTCGAGTATAGTCGTGAACCTGGAAATTCGAAGTCAGCGTCTGTAAAATTAGCTTCGAAGCTTGTAGGTATTGGAGAATCAACAATGTGGGCCATTGTAAAGGAAAAGTACACTTCTGGAGCATTACGTTCTCCAACCAAAAAACGTAAACGGGAAATCACTTACGACAAATTGGATGAATTACAGAAAAATGCAATTAGGCGACATGTTCATTCTTTCTATTTTAACAATGAATTACCAACTATTTCCAAAGTATTAAGGGTAATGATATGATTATTTATGTAATATTGAATTTACCTGGAAATTTGTATAGGCTATTGAAGCAGATGATTTCATACCTACGGTGAAGCGAACAACTTTGTGGAAAATATTGCCTATGTTGCGATTTAAATGGGAGAACCGAAGCAGGAAAAGTATTTTAATTGAAAGACAGGATATTGTTTTATGGAGACGAAGATATTTGACCAGTATTAGACAGTATCGCTCAATGGGGAAAAAATTTATTACTTAGATGAGACATGGGTTAATGCTGGTCACACAAAACCAAAAGTCTGGAAAGATACCACTATAACAAGCGCTCGACAAGCATTTGTTCGTGGGTTATCACGAGGTATAACAGATCCTTCTGGAAAAGGAAAACGTCTTATTGTTGTACACATCGGCTCGGAAGCAGGTTTTGTAGATAACGGCGTTCTGTTATTTGAATCGAAAAAGACTGGCGACTACCACGAAGACATGAACAGCGACGTCTTCACGGAATGGATGAGAAATACGTTGCCACGACTTGAGCCTGGATGTGTAATTGTAATGGATAATGCTCCTTACCATTCCGTGAAGTTGGATAAAGTACCAAACAACTCTTGGCGAAAAGGGACTTTAATAGAATGGCTTATGTCAAAAGGCGTAACCGTAGATAACAGTATGTTGAAAGTAGAACTTCTAGATATGGCAAAAAAGTATACTAGTGATAACCCAGTCAACTATGTAATCGATCAATTAGTGGAGGAAAGTGGTCGCAAAATCTTACGATTGTCTCCATATCACTGCGATTTAAACCGAATTGAATTAATTTGGGCCCAAGTTAAACATCATGTCGCCGCAAACAATAAAACATTTAAGATGCCGGAGGTAAAAACTCTGCTTCTTGAGGGTTTGGAAGTTGCAAATGCGGAACGGTGGAAAGCTTGCATCAAACATGTAGTCAGCGAAGAAAACAAATTATATGACCTGGACAATATTGTTGAAGATATTATGGGAGAATTTATTATAACAACCAATACAGGATCATCATCAGATTTGTGGTCTGATACTGAACCATCTACAAGCCAATGAAATAAGGAATTCCTTTTTATCAAATGACAAACTTTTCATGTTTTCTTTTATTTTTTTAAACAGTGATATAACGGAAGACGTGTGAGGACGCTTTGAGAACTGCTGTCGGAGCAAATTGCTGCTCGTAGAGATATACGAGAATAAACAGTGATTATTTATTCCATTTTTAGTGTCTTATTTCTTTGTTGGTTATTCTTTATTGATATCATTAAGTGTTTATTGTGTACTAATATTTAATAAACGATAGCAGACCTAATATAACATTTTAATATAACGCACTACATTACATAACGATGGCTAATTGACAAATCAGCGGTGCGAGGTATAGCACACCATTGTCGTGACATAACCTTTCAATTTGCCGGTATTGACAGCATATTGCTCCCGTGTAAACCGGGCTCAGTTTGCACCCCCCACTACTATGTTCTTATCGTGAATAGGGATAGTCTGTAAATTTTAATTAGGCGGAATATATAAATAAAATATAACTTTTATTAATTCTGCGGTTATTATCTTATGTATTTAATACTCTGCAAGAGTTAAGGGTTGATTAATTTGTTCCAATTAAATTGAGAAAGTTAATACAAATAAAAAAGTTAGATTCAAACCGCATACGCTCATAGTACCGTATGAGATAGAAAGAGATGGTTAGCCCACATCACGGCCGGCGGGTTGAATACCAATTCCTTTCCTTTACGTAGTATAACTGGTTAGTATATATAGTTCACTGCTCAGGGCATATATCCAAGTGACACACCAACATGACGCGCATTTGATGTTACGCCATGGTTATGCCACACATTTTTTTGACAGCTAACCAATAGTGGCATCAACAATTTTCTTACTTCAAAACATAGTGTACTACATTGCCATTCTTAGACTTGGTACGTTAATTATTATCCGCAAAGTTTTAGGATGACTGGTCCAACTTCAGGTCCGTCAACTGTTGACGATGGGCCAAAGGACAGATGCAACATTATGACGATGATATTTCTGCTGCAAGGTTTCACTATGCTCATATCGTGGAATATGTTCATCAATGCACACAGTTACTTCGTAAATTTCAAGCTTGGGCGCAACTATACGCACATGGATTTGGATTACAATGCTTACTTTTTGCAGTATCTATCATTTGCGTCGCAGCTTCCAAATGTCGTCTTCAGTTACCTGAACTGTTTCGTTCGACTTTCGTACGGTCTAATGAAAATCGACAGTATAATAGCGTTCTCAATACACACTTTTCAGTGGGAACGTGACATTGCGAGTGGTTGTGTCCATGGTGATTATGATAGTGCTAATCCATTTCAACACTATGTTAGCTTTGATGAACACAAGTACCTGCCCGGCATTTTTCTTCTGGGCAACGATAGTATCGGTGGTTATTTTGGCAATATTCAATGCCATATATAACAACTGCATATGGGGCATTGGCTCAATACTCCCACGAAAGTATATAAAGCTCATAATCATAGGGAATACAATGTGCGGTACGTTTGCTGCCATATTGGCGATAATTACTGTTATGTCCTCTGGGGATCTTCAAACAGCCGCTGTATACCATTTCATTATAACAATTGTTGTGTTGTATGTGGGCTTGGATAGTTATTTTGTACTTCCGTTAATAGTAAGGGTCGTAAGACATATTTGGTAATTATTAACGCGAGATTTTTAGAAGTTCTATCGACACTATAAGGAACTGAACGCCGACAAAGTTACAGAACATCAGAAGATAGAGTATTGGCCTGTCGTCAAGAAGGTTTCAACCCAGCTGTATAACGTTCTTTGCAATTTCCTTGTGACGTATGCCTGCTTCCCAGCAATACTAGCAAGTATAAAAATAAAAAAAATCAATTTTTTCTCGAAATTTTAATATTGTATGAGTTGTAGACGTACAACCGGGTAATGAAAACTTCTTCATACCAAAGCAATACTACCCGCTGTTTATGGCATTTCTAACATTCCATGTTGGTTGCTTGATCGGCGCACTAACAGCAGTCCGATTTATATTTGTAAGTACAATAAATTGTACCGAACTAAACAACTTTTTTAATGATATCTTCTACTTGTTTGATAGCCAAAACCAAAGTACATATGGATTGTAATAACTGTAAGGGTGCTATTTATACCTTTCTTCCTCTTATCTAATTATCGCCCGGTCGACAAAAGGAGTATGGTGGTATTATTTAAGAATGATTACGTATTCTTTGTCGTGTCATTCGTCTATGCATACACTTGTGGATATTATTGTAGTGTATGTATGCAGATTTTACCAGGGTGAGTAGTCTGTATACCACTGGCAGTGTGGATCATAATGATACTCTGTTTTATTGTAGGATGATAGAGCCAGAGTATGCCCGCAATGCGGGAATGCTAGGTGGTGTTGCCATCACAACGGGTATCTTCACCGGGGTAATGATATCGTTTATTTGGCCTGCTCTTATATTCTAATGAGTGAAAAATAAAAATAAAATAAATATAATATTACTTTATTTGTCGTGCAGCGCGCACAACTGCAATCGTAACGGTAAATGGAAACGTAGCTGGGACAGTGGAAGATTATTTACTATTAGTACGGTACGATCAGAAGAATTTAATTTCGGAATTTTTAATAGTAGTGCGAGTTAAATATAAATAATGAATTTAGATCTACAATTAATTGTATGCAACAATATTTTACAAACACGGATTCACTGATCGCCTCAAAACTTCGTATCTCGTTCGACTGCCTCGCACCAAAACCCACAAACGAGGGAAGCCGAACTGCGCAAAATATTGTTCATGTTTATTTCGGTCTTAAAAATTAACAAATAGTCAGAATGCTATTTAATTCAAAGGATTTTATTTTGACTATATTATAATTTCATAAACCAAGCAATTTTATAGTAGTATATATTTAAAGCGTTTCATACATCTAACTACAGGGCTGTGGAGTCGGAGTCGGCGTCGTGGAGTCGGAGTCGGAGTTCAGACAAATTTCATAGGAGTCGGAGTCGGACTCCGACTCCGATTATTGAAAAACATGCGAGATGGACGTTGCCTCAGTAGACAGTAAACAAATAAAACTTAACATTCTATTGGGTCTTTGACAAAGTACCTACCTACATGTAAATAATAAAATTACAAAACACACTGCTCAAACGAAAGTTAAGACGATTAACAAAAGTAATCCGGCAGAAATTTGAAAAAGTTAATTACCAGTTGCAGCCATAATTATGCTGCTTTGACGTCATCTTTGAAAATAATTAAAAATTATGTCAGGACATCCTTGAAGGATGGTTGGAGTTATTCTGTTCCTCACAACAATTTTATAAACGTATTTTGCATTTAAATCTATTTTTACTAAAATTTTATTTTGTATTCTACACTATGTCTTATGGGTGATTTTGTTATTATTAGAGATAGAAAGTCGGTTAAATGGACAAAGTAGTGCCGATTTGTACACACAGAAAAGTGATCTCTCGAACGAAGAGAGAATTACTTGGCTGAAGTGGTTCGTATATACGCGAGAGATTATTGACTTCAACCAAGAAATTTTATTTCTTGGAATAATTACTAGATTTAAGAAAGTGGTTGCTCTGGTGAAGAAAGTAAACAGTCTTCAATAAAGTGTATATTTTTATTCCCGGTAAATATTTTTAGCTACTTAATGTAAGAATTTTAAAGATTTGGCACAAATACGTTTTCTATTGCTAATTAACAAGATAGGTATGTTATATTTACTTAATAGTTCTAAACTGTTGCGTGAGTTACATCAAACTATTCCGCGTTGAAACGTTTATTGTACACTATAAATCACAATACACATCCCCAATAAATCACAAGGCACATCCCCTACGGGTATTCACATCGTTGTTGTCGTACTAGGTTAGGCTCCTTTACCGGCCTTTGCGGCGCCAGTACGACGCGCGGGCGCGCGAGCCTTGACAAAATCACGGTGCGCATATTTTTTCCAGAGAGAGGGATTACATGAAAGAAGTGAGAATCACTTCAGTCAAATAATTGGTGGGTTTTTATTCAGTAAACAATACTTACTTATATTAAATGTCTTATATTTTCTTGGATCAAGTAACTACGCACTTGGATGGATTTACTATTACTTCGTTGGAGAAATTAACATTTTTGGGACGAAAAATTCAATTACTTCTTTCAATACAATATTGGTTCTTATAAAGAAAGAATTTATTTGTGGACAGCATTTATATGAGAAATTATTTTACTTATATTGAGTATGTGGCATTTCTTGTATATACCTAACTTTCTACATCCAAGTAAATAAACATTTCAATCTGGTAAATAAATTCAAGAAATTATGTTTTCTCGTTCCCAATAATAACTTTTCTGTGTGTATGTTCTCTGGAGAAAACAGTTAAATACTTAATGATGTCAGATATATTTTGAGTAAACAAATTACAGAAAGAAATTACATATTATAATTATATTGTCATACATTTTTTATTTGTGGTCCGATCAGTAGGCCTTTTTGCATCTTATAGGCCGTTTTTTATTTACAATTGGATTGTCAGTTTAAATATATTTGCCAACAAATTCGCTGGACGGTGGACACAAATAAAACTTCTGTTTTGCTTATGGTTTCATCATTTGTTTGTTAGTAATTGGATATGCACAAGCCATATGTTTAATACAATCAGATACAATACTATAATATAAATTTAATTTATTAAATTTATTTCATTTTTCCTGGTAGTGCTTTTGTTTTCATAGCAAATTTAATGTTGCTCGGTTGTATTACTCTGCGTCAAATTTATGATTATTTACATATGTAAGATTTTTATTACAATAATTATTTGGACATATTTTTTTATGCAATTTTTCTGGAGTCGGAGTCGGTCCACGAAAAATATCTGGAGTCGGAGTCGGAGTCGAGAATTTTTTACCGACTCCGCAGCCCTGCATCTAACACAAATTAATTAAAACTCATAATTATAATTTTTAAGGGATACGCTGACGCAACGCCGACGCAATTGTAACGCTACGCGAACGCTACGCAAACGCTACGCTAACGCTACGCTAACGCTACGCTAACGAAACGCAACGCTAACGCAACGCTACGCTGGCACTACGTAAACTATAATCTCAATAAAGGCAACACAATTTCACGCAACATGCAAAGTCTGGTTTGTTCCCAATCAACAACGTAAGCAAATTAACTTCGTCTCTGATACGCTTTTGCTGTTATTAAACTACGGGTTGGTGCAACTATGTTGAGGGGTGAAAATTGCGGGGAGGAGGGCCAAATAGTGTTATTATTATGCAGCTGCATGACGTTGAATTCCCCGAACGGCGTAGACAGCCATGTCGGAGTTCAGTAATTTAATCCATTACAATTCTAAATACAGTTTTAATAACGCTTAATTAAAATGTGCTTACATGAACATTGAAGCCAGGTAAACTGCGTCTCAGGGCATATATACGCGCATATATGTTTATTAACCGACATGCACGTAGGTACGAGTTTGTAGATTCGAGATTATGTGTTTGCCAGCAAATATAGGAGTTGAGCTACGTACGTGCGAGTATAACCTTAAAAAATACATCGCTTGCTATCGCTAAGATTCTATTTTAATTAAACTGCGTCCCTTTATGTGTTTCTCCGTTAAAATCAAGCAAATTCACCTGACCTATTCCGATGAATGTATTTCTAGTCGACATGGAGATGAATTAATGCTTGTAGCAACTTTACAGTCGTCTGAAAGTTTGCTAGCATTGTAGCACGTAGTCACAGCGACAAATTTACAAATTTAAAAGCGCTCATGTTTACACCGAGAGGAAAATAATTTTGACAGTCATACAACTTATGTAGAAATGATTCAGGAGTATGACATACTTTATTTCAATTTTTTCTGTTCAGTAGTTTTAGGGTTATGGGCCTTCAAACACAGGAGTCAATACTATCGAAATTTGTGCAAAATAGCACAAATATGAGATTAATATATTTTACATACCAGTTGCAATCTCAATAATCTCAGTAATCTCAAATGGTAAACCAGAAAACGAATTACTTGGAAACGCTGACACTGGATGACAGATGTCAGCGTAGTACCGCCACTTCGGACAAACGTCCAATTAGACAGAACAGAAATGCTCGTTGAATCTGTTGAAAATTCGATTTGGGACGTTGGAAAAGATAGTTTTTGACCAGGATGCGACTGTACGTAGTTCTCCGAAGAGCAATTAAACCACAATACGGGTTCCCAGTGGATCAAATAGGACCTATCAAGCCCATCATGATGGTCCACGGTGGAGTTGGCAAGCGTGATTTGACGAAATTAGCACCCAACAAGATGAAGGACTTGAAATTCGCTGCCCTGTTTGGGTATAGATTGCTAAAGACAACGAGTATCTTAAACGCTGTTGAAGACACTATGAACTTTCTCGAAGAGAGTCCAGAGTTTAATATTGGCTTTGGCTCAGTGAAAAACGCTAACGGTGAAATTGAAATGGATGCTTCCATTATGTGTGGAAAGAACCTACGAACAGGTGCTGTGGGCGGTGTTCAGAACATAGCATATCCAACTACTTTAGCTAGATCTGTTATGGATTACACTCCTCACGTTCTATTGGCAGGAGATGGTACAAAGTCCTTCGCGAGGGTCAGCAAGATTGAAATTCTGAAGCCAGGCGCTTTAGTCAGCAGTACCACGGAGCACATCCGCAGTTACGGAGGGGAATTAGGAAACGCCGGCGTCATAGCCATCAACGAAGAAGGTGATGTTGTAGCAGCCACAGGTAACGCCGGGGATGCCAAAAGACCACCAGGTTCTCTTACGGAATCTGCTAGAATCGGTTGCGGAATCTACGCCGATAACAGAATCGGTGCGGTTGCAGTTGCTGGTAACAGTCAAGAATTACTTAGGAGTCTCTTGGCGTTTAGAATTTTCAAGTGCATGACGCACAAGATGACTGCTCACGACGCTATTAAGTGCAGCTTGAATCATCTGTACTCCACTTTTAATACAAGCGCTGGAGCGATTGTCATCTCGAGGAGTGGAGATGTTGCTGTTGACTTCTCGACACGCCAGATGGCGTGGGCGTACCAGCGCGGCGAGGAGATGTACTGGGGACTCAAACCTGGCCAAAGAGTTGTAGAAAGGGTCTGCGGATAATAATAAAGCTGTAAATCTCGAAGTTGTTTTTACTGTATTGAGTTGTAAGGTCATTGTGATTGGTCATTCAGAACCTATTTAACCAAATTTATCTGCGTATCTTGTAACTTTTTAAATAATAGTTCTAGGCAACTCAAATTTGGTTACACGTAGGCCGTCTGCACATGGGGCAACCGAAAAGAAACTGCAGTAGCGTAGATACCAGGAGACTGCGCGACTAGGCTGCGTGCATGTATATTTCAATGACTCAACGCACACGGCGCAACCCGGAGTACCGGCGACTGGGATACCGACGCGATTCGAGTATCAGAGACCTGACATGTTGGGTCGCGCGTTGCGGCCTAAAGTGAGTGCGAATTTCAAAGAATTACAACTGCAGAAACCGGGTACCTTTTTTCACTTCTCTCGTGCTCACGCTTACACCGAGAGAGAGAATATGTTGAAATTCATACACTTTATACAGTGCTTCCCAAAGGTAACGGATAAATTCTATAAAAGCTTAAATAAAAATTTTGAGAAAAATGCTCCGACACGTCGATTTTTACTTTTAACTTACTATCCTAATATACACTTTTCAGCCCCCCACCCCTTCACCCCTAAGGGGTGGTAACCACAACTTTAAAAATTCAAATAGCAAAGTACCCCTTGCGATACCTCAATTGATAGACTTTTTTAATCTGAATGCAGAGAAAAAAAATTATCGAAATCGGTTGATAAATAACGGCGATATTTATCAAAATTTATTTATACACGAAATTGAGGAATAACAAAATTTAATAACTAATCCTTAATTAATTGTCAAAGTGCTGCGCGTTAACGACGAGACAATGCCCTAATCTATCCCCAAACGCTTGTTGAACATTTTCTAACATTTTATTTCGAGTTTTCGAACATTCCTGGAGTCATTAAGTGAATTACTGCAGGAATTCTTTCCTTTAACGCCTCAATATTTACAGGTCTATTAAAATAAACTTTACTTTTTAAATAGCCCCAAAGAAAATAATCTAGTGGGGTTAAATCTGGCGATCTTGCTGGCCATTCAATAAGCCTTCATCTACCAATCCATTAGGAAATTTGAAAATATTTGGATTAGGAAATACTTGATCGAGGTATTCTGGAACTTGTCGCGCATAATGTGGAGGCGCACCGTCTTGCTGTAACCAAATTCTGTCCTTGTGTCTATCAGGATCTTCTGCGTTGGGAAACAACACCGCTAAAGTAGGTAGTAGTTCATTTCGTAGAAAGTTCAGATAACGTTAAACCATTCAGTGTTCCGTCGAAAAATTTGGTCCAATAATTCTAGAACCCACCACACCAGCCCACACATTAAGGTTTTGAGGATATTGTGTGTTCGCTTCCACCATCCAATGCGGATTTTGACGAGCCCAGTAACGGCAATTTTGTTTATTGGCGGTGCCATTCAGACAAAATGTTGCCTCAACAGAAAAAAACGATGTTTCTAATTAAGCAAGGATTTTCATTAGAGAGTTCCATCATTGTCTCACAAAACTGCACTCGTCGATCAAAGTCATCATCGGACAATTTTTGTACCAAGTGCACTTCATACGGGTGAAATTTGTGTTTTCGAAATAATTTGGACACTGTGCTTTTTGACGCACTAACTTGTGAAGCGACCTCCGGAAGGGTTGAATGATTTTCTTGCACCATTAAAATAGCATCCAATTGTCGGTTTTCAATTAAGGCCAATGGACGTCCTGCCTTAGGCTTATCCCGTACATGACCGAGATCGCGAAATTTGTTTTCGGTTCGACTTACTGTAGATTCCGATATTGGCGGACGGTCCGGGTGCGTTTCATTGAACAAAACACGAACTTCGTCATGCGTCCGGCTTCTATCTCCAAACCCAATCATTAAAACTTTGATTCTTTCGGTTTCTGTAAATCTCATTTTGCTACTATTTCTTCAATGACGAAAAATCTGAATTGTGTTTGACATAAGTAAAAACAAGTTGCAATTGTTTGAACGATATTGCTATGCCCGCTTCAACAGCGCTTACTCGAATATTGACGTTCTTTTTTGAATACATTTTGGTAAATATCGCGGTTATTTATCAACTGATTTTGATAATCTTTTTTTCGTTGTATTCACAATAAAAAAATCTATCAATCGAGGTATCGCAAGGGGTACTTTGCTATTTGAATGTCAAATTTTGGACTTATTCCGACTTAGTTGTAAAATTTACCAAAAATAAGAAGAGTACACTAAAATAAACAATTTTAATGACGAAGTGGTATTATTAAATCAACAGCTAATTAATTGCTATTCAGTCGGCTTAATTGCTTTAAATTATTGCAGCTATTCTAGCCCCCTTAATACTAGATGTAATCTGCGCGGAATTAGTAAGAGACCAACTACCAATCCTACTAATTACTTCGCTATTTATGTGTATGGCGGCACGTACGCGTTTGCCGCCGCTCTCAATTGTTTTGAGGGGCTAGGGGGGGAGGGAGGGTGGTTATATGAAGGGTTGGGGGATGGAAACGCGGCTCGGAATCCGATTACATGTAACGAGCTACAACGCGATCAGCACTGTTTTAACGGGCATTACAAAAATAACGCGATTTAAAATCCGTTGTACAAAGATTGCGCTTTCGGCATTACGCTAATCCGTGCCCGTGGAGCATATGTGAACCTGCGCGCCCGCCTGTTAAAACCGAAGCCATATTACACTGTAAACAGGCGGTAACGAGACGGCGTAGCACCGATACACGGGTATCTTTTGTTCTGAACACCGGAAACGCTCCGAACTGCCTGAAAATAGAGCATGTATTAAATAGGTCGTCACATCCGTTTGGTACTGTTTGTTCCCTGATGGTTTTATGTTGCAATTAATGTACTATCGTGGCCATATATTATGTCCCCTCTTTTGATGACGATTTCCCGTCAAAGGCTCTATATAAAAAACACAACTTTATGTTCAATCTACAAAACTATTAGAGATATTTAAAATCTGTGAATTCCACTGAATTCTAATCGAAAAAGTGCCTCACGAACGTGCAAATATAATTCGTCTGATTTAACAAACAACAAAGATATCGACAAGTATCAAAATAGCGAAAAATCGAGTTTTGTGTAATAACTCGAAAACAAAAGACGATAGCTAATTTTGGTTTTCACCATTGAGTTTCTCTCAAAAAAAGACGACACAACATCCTTACTCATTTTTCGATATCTCTTATAGTTACCGAGATTACCCAAAAACCATTCTCTTCTCTCAAATTCCCGACATCCCAAGTTGGGGAGCTTTTTTCGTGTCACCCGGGCGCGGAGTGGGGAGAAGGGGTTCTTCAGGATGGATGGCAGTTTGCCGGTGATCATTTATCGTTATCACTTGAAGCGTTTGTCCCCCTCGCGTTTGTTTTGTGTCCCCATCGATCTGGTTATGTGCTTTTGGCACAGCGACTGCACCGACCATATATTTTTATTGCCTATCAAGATTTCCAGGTCTTAAACCGACGACAGTTATCGATATTTATCCGCACCGAATTGAGCTTCGACAGCTATATTTTACAGAGGGAATCCGGCCTAAATCCCCTAACTCGCGACCTATTCATGTTAATGTGCTTACGAAAGACGCTCCATAAAAGTAACATATGTTGCCCCGGTGGCGAAATTGGCATTAAGGGCTATATTTTTCTACTAAGTTAAATTTAATAGCGTCGTGGGTTGATATATATATATATCGGGGAGTTTCTTTTTAGAGAATTTGTGTAAACTATCATTTGATACTATATAATTGCAGAAGAAGTCTGTCCTGATCTGAAAAGAAAAGACTAGTTCTATTCAATTCGTATCGAGTCCACCTCAAAAATAAATTTATATATTCGACGGTCGACTATGCGGACGGGTTTTTTTACGACGAATACTTGGTATTTGCAATATCCAGTTGAAGTGGATATAGCAAGTGCCTAGGCGACAAATATTGGTTTCATTTATTTGCTCTCGATGCACATTTTAGTACGCTGTTTAATTTTTCCATTTTTTTTATTTTGTTTTGTGTGTAGCAGGTCATATACGTAGATTAACAATAGATTTGTAATTATTAGTAAGATTTTTGATTTTGCAAAAGGGCGAAAGCCGCATAAAATTGTAATTTTGTGAAACCGTCAGACAGACAGTTTTCCGGAAACCGTCAGACAGAAATAAAAAAAAAAATTGTTGTTTTTACCTGTCCACATAAACGCAATGTTATTTCTTTCCAAGAAAAACGTACACCATATACAGAGTGTATCCTAAGTTGATGCTTTTCTATGAACAATATAGATGATACTCATTTATGAGCTTTCAAAATATAACCATTTCATTAAATAAAAAAAACTACACAAAATTGTCTCTATTATTAAAATATTTTTAATCGTTTTCGTTTCTCTTCAAGTAATAAACATCATACAAATTTTATAGACAGCATGTCTATAAAATAATTTATTTGGAAAATTATACTTTATTTGCTTGTATTTATATATTTGTCGATTTTTATGCTGTTTATATTTGAAGAGAAACGAAAGCTGTTAAAAATATTTTAATAGTAGAGATAATTTTGTGTAACTTTTTTATTCAACAAAAAGGTTATATTTTGAAAGCTCATTTGTTTAAATTTTTGTTTCAGAAGCTACTTGATCTGTATTTCGCACAACATTGGGACATATTTATACAACTAACCTAGTAGTACAATTGGATTTAGTAGAACTTTAAAGATGGCGAAGAAACCATATCTAACATTTCTTTTATGGTCAATATCTTCCTAATTTAAATAAAAAAATATATATTTTTTCTCATTAAAATAATAATTTATTTAAACTAACTCACATCAAATGACCAATTGAATTGTTTTAGTCTGTTAAAATTAGATGCTGTGAATTAATAATACAGAATTAAAAAAAAAGAATTATTTCTAAGAATTTTTTGTAGGAACCACTTTTCATAAAATCCATCATTTTTAGTTATCAGCAATTAATTAAAACTGCTGAACTTTGAAACTGATTTTTTCCCACTTACATACACACATTTATTTTAATTTGCTGTTTGAACATTTAATTAACATTTAATTTTATTTTTCTATTTTGTTGTTCTGCTATTTTTTATCCGTTTAGTTAAAACAAAAGTTTATGAGTTTTGATTAATTGCTTATAACTAAAAAATGATGCATTGTATAAAAAATGATTCTAACAAAAAATTCATGGAATTAATCTTAATTATAAAATGTAAATTTATGTGTTCTATTAGAAAACGGAAAGGTTGCCAGTTTCCATAATAAAATAAGCACTGTGTATATTAAAAATATATTTAGACGATAGCTTGTTTAAAATCAAACAACTTATGCTTGATTTTTGAAGATGTTTACGGTTGGTCAATTATTTAAGTGCTCCGGATATTTTGACCAACCCTGTATACTGATATGTAACAACGATATTATCAATCAATAACTTAGTAATTGCCGTATGTAGATCGCAGTCGTAATTTGCATCAAAGAACTGTACCAAAACGATACAATAGATTCAGACATCAAAAATAAGACTGGAATAACTTGGAACTGATAAGATTTATTTGAAAGAGATAAATAATATATTCTTTAGTTTTAATTAATTATTGATTTAATATTGCTATTAATATTAATTTTCATTAGTAGCCTTATAATACGGATGGTTAATTTATTGATATGAATTTGCATTTCTTCAATAATACAGAAATAAATATCATTATTTGGTATATTTTCCATTTTAAATGACAAATTATAGTAATGGGGACGTCACAAATAGAGAAAAAAATACTATCGGATATTTAATTTAATATCAATGTAAACTATTTGTATTTTGCATATGAATTTATCGTGTTCAATATTTTAAAATCTTTTTATTTCAATACTAAATAATTTATTCCATTCGTTACCTACATTTCGGGTTGCTTTAATGCTCGAAGCTCCTTCACCGCACGTGCTTGATGTCATAAATCAGACCCCTGTCGTAAATAATATCTTCGGGTACCGACAAAAACTGCTATGCGCCTCGTCAACAATCCAGTTTGAATGGATCGATACGAGAGCGCACAACTCAGGCGAGTCGCTCGGCGAACGCGTGATTTTTATCCGACTATCTGCATCCGTAGAGACTTCTGGCATTCGAATGTTAGCGAATTTGGGCGAGTGCGGCATCCACACTCTCCAGATTCGCGGTCCCTCGCTATGTCTCGCGAGAGTCTGGAAGAGGTATTAGGGTACTACAAAACATTTTTTCTCAAAACTATATCATCATCTTTTGAGCCAATACTGGCAGGACCATTTTCATATGACAACATAAGGTAGATGTATTTTTTGGCTGCAAAGCAACCTAATTTATATAAGGAAACCGATAATAAACTGGGATGATCTGCATGCTCATTATCCTACACTACAAAAAATAACAAGCAGGAAAGGGCTTAACATCTCTTCTCCTACATTATGAATAATAAGCAAAAGGGGAAGGCATTTGGACAGCTCCTGCGTGGGAAGTTTCATAGTAAGGGATTTACGTCAACGTTGGGGATTTTTACCAACTCGGAGAGGCTAACAACAGAAATGCCGACCGTAATGATTGTTTTTTTGCGCGGAAAGCATGCCGTAGGGACGGGATTTAAGGGTAGCGCACTGGGGGAAGAATGCGAATTCTTTCATTCTTTTATACTTTCGTTCTTTCATTCATTGTCAAAATTTGTTCCATCGTAATTTTCCTGGAATTTTCCAAGTCTTCAAAGTCAAAATACCGGGCTAAGCACCGGGCAATAACAAATCATCAATAAATGCGTTTGTTTGAATCAATACGTGTAAGAAAGTGTCACCCTCAGTTGTGACATTTTTGTTCAAATTTTTAAACGCATTTTCTTAGGTATAGTACAGTGAACTGTATATACTACGTATAAATGGAAAGGACCCGTAATGGTCAATAAGTGAGGCAAATGCATTTGGTGTGCAACCCGCAGTGAAGTGGGCAAGCTATCTCTTTCTATCTCATACAGATATACATATATATACATATATATATATATATATATATATATATATATATATATAATATTATATATATATATAAAGGAGAAAGGTATTTGTCGGGCAATTCCGTCATACGAAGATCGAAGATCGAACAAGCAACTGTAGACACGTGTTTCGGACTATTAGTCCTCATCAGTACGGTATAGCCAAGGAGCAATATGGACACTCAATGGAAAAACACTCAAATGGTTCCCTACAGGGGGTGTTTTTGAGTGTTTTTCCATTGAGTGTCCATCTTGCTCCTTGGCTATATCGTACTGATGAGAACTAATAGTCCGAAACACGTGTCTACGGTTGCTTGTTCGATTTTCGATCTTCGTATGACGGAATTGCCCGACAAAAATACCTTTCTCCTTTATCTCACCGTCGATTAACCAGCTTTCCTTTATATATATATATATATATATATATATATACACTTGTATAGCATAGTATAAACTGGTAGGGTGGCGCCACGTGTGATACTATTTGCGAAACAACTTGTTTTTTTTGTACTAAAATCTAACATTAAAATCCCACTAATTAAATATCGATTCGACATTAACTGCGTATTATTATTCACAATAAAGTTATAATTCTGGAGCTCTGAAACTCTAGGCTATTATTCCTCAATTCCAAACTATTTTTAATTAAAGCGTCCGACGCTATGAGAGCTTGGAATAAATTTTTGGAGCGTAAAATATCCGGCCAGATGGCGTCAAAGTCCTGACGAGACTTTGATATCCCGATAAGGGGCATGCTGCAGCGTCGTAGAAACCTTTCTTGCCGGCAGTGCGGTCGTTAGCAGGCTATTTGTTACCTGCGCGCCAGCGTTACTAGCAGAAATTTGCATAATTTTTATGAGCTCGTAAAATAACCATTCGTAAATACCCTAAATCATCTTAAAGAGTCCCCCTCTTGTCCTTTTTTAATTAAACCATAGCGGAAATTACTGGCGAAAAATATTTTCCAAAACTGGCGCAGTCGATAGGACTCCTATGTCGTACGATTCAATACGAAGTTGAAATTTGCTGTACCGTGTCAATGATATAAATCTGAGCGACGTAATTGCTGTATAAATACATACTAAATAATTCGTGAGATACTTTGGAAAGTTTGCGTCAGTTCGTGTCGAGTGTGATAGAGGGCGCTGGCGAAACGTCAGGTGGAGCTAGAGTAAAGTTCGGTCGTTATCAACGATGCAAAGCGTTGGTAGATAACTCAAATTCCTTAGAATGGTTTGGAAAGGGGCGGAATACCATCTTGCCCTTATTTGCTACCCCAACTCACTCATTGTGCCATTTGTGCCACATAGTCACTCCACCCATCAAACGAGTCCTTATCGTCCGAGTTGTGTTTTTATTTAATTATTTCACCTGTTGGACCAGTGTCGCACTTTACGTATCCGATTTTTGCAATTTAAATTAACGCTCGTCCTTCCGATTTATTTTCTGTTAAACCACGCGATATATATATATATATATATATATAGTAGAAAATAATTATACGGGTATTGCGAAAATACTCACAATTGAGTCATATAAACTGAACAATCTCGACAAACGGACGACACATGTGAACGGCAGTTACATAAAGTGACAGAAACGGCTCCACGTGTGGATATACGGACGATTACATTGCGACTGACCACTAGTGGCGTTAAGTAAAATGCATAAAGGACCTCGAGCAAGCGAACAAGCAAAAACAAAAACACACCCATCAAAAATAGCGCTGATGCCAACAGATCAATTAAAAATGAAAACAACGGAAAATACAATAAATTTTAAGACTGATTTGGAAAACTTGAGCAACATTTACTCGTTCATTATTGATTTAGACATTAAAAGATCACAATAATTAACTCACAATAATTCGACAATATGTTTTTAATACTTTCACCTTTAATTTTTAATCCCAATTATCATATAGTAATCGTAATTTATATTTAGTAATCATATAGTAATTGTATATTTACAAAAAAACTACCCACGTGCATTAAATATAAAAATGGGTGTTATTGATAATAAAATGGTTAACTTTTTTGAACACTCTGTATAAAATGTTCTTTTTTATGTTTTCGTCATTGAGCCGTCCTTGGGTGTATACCAAATATCATTACCAATTATAACCAGTAGTTTCTAAAGTACAAGGGAGACAAAAGAAAACATTCTGTATTATCAATGTTTTGTATTATTCGTAATTTTGGTCATTGGGCTAGCCGTACTGATGATTTGCGTCAAGTAAATAAATATAATAGCTTACATAGTAATCAAAATAACTTAGCTAACTTCTTTGAAGACTGTATACCAAAGATGTTCTGTAAAAAATAACGTTTTTATCACTTTTACCGTGCCCGTTAGGAAATTATTACTAGTAGCCGGCCCATGTGATTATTTAAGTGTTTCTAATCACATTGACCAAATGATGCGGTTATTATTAATAATAGCCGGTAATTATTAATACAAACCACATTTATCACTTTAACCGTAACATGAGATGCGAAGTTTTGACGCGATCAGTTTATCCGTTTGAATCCGTGTTTGTAAAATATTGTTGGGTATAATTAATGGTACACTCTTGGAATTAAGTAAGTTCTATAAATATTTTAGCAGTGTGTCGATGATACATCCAAGTACAAGTTTTTTGTTATTCTGGTTGACCGCTCGGCCGCTAAGTGCAAAAAATTGCCCGTTTACGCTTCAACTCGTATATCGGAAATGTACTATTTGCGAAACCTTGTTCGAATGCTTTGAATTGGTTTATAATGATTTATATGTTTCTATTTATTAGCTTAATGTGGAATTAATTAATGTAATTCCTACATTGCAATGTAACTGTGTTTTTATTAAATATGACGTTAATTTTATATTAATAAACATAAAAGTTTTCGATTACATGAAATGAAAATCTCATTTCAAGATATTGCATACAACACAACAAATTATACTTACAACCTTATTGCATCTAATAGCTTTTTTTGTGTTAATAAATACAAAAATCAATTTGTTGTTGTCAATAATTTTACATTTCAGGTTATTTCAGAACCAACATATGTATTAACATTTATTCACAAAATAGAAATAAATTAAAATTAAATTGCTTTAAATTTGTCTTTATGGTAATTTGTTAATTGTGATTTACTGGTGTTTTCGAGATATTTAGCTTCAACGATATTTTGCAGTGTTTAACTTAATAAACAGAAAGGAGTATGTATTTTGTATACATAGCATGAATGTATCGTTACTATTTTTTTATATTATTATTTTGTATTTACTTTACAGCAATATGTTTCAAATATCTGACAACTGAAGATAATGACAATTATGTATATCACCAATTTACAAAAATTTTTGGAAGCAAGCTCTAAACTTTCGACGAATTTTGATGGAATGTAAATATGTTATAATTATTATTTAAAAAAAAATAAACCAAAATATACGGGTATATAATTTCCCAAAAGGAGACGCTTCAGAAAGAAAAGTTGTTGGTTTCTCTTACGTATAGCTTTTATTGCATATTAATTACTCACAATCATATGCAATAAAAGCTATACGTAAGAGAAACCAACAACTTGACGATTTGAACCAGGGACTTTTGCGTCGCTAGCACAATGCTCTCCCATCTGAGCTATTGACATTGTGCTAGCGACGCAAAGGGCCTTGGTTCAAATCCAGGTTGTGGCTGTAATTTTTGATATATTTAAAATTTACATCCCGCCTGTATGTTGCCATATTATTAACTTATAATATTACTTTGACAAACTATGTCGTTAAACATTTTCAGTTATAGTTTATATTGTTTGGAAATTAAAACGACCTTCATTTTTAATGTATATGCATTTTAGCTAACCTTACAGTACACAATTCATAAGTCAAAATGTTATTTTTAACTTATTATCGTTGTTAATGCACGCCTTTTAATTTATTTAGAAAACAAATTTAGAAATAAAATTTCCAATAATGTTCCAGCTAATATATAGTAAATGAAAAATGTGTGCTTATTGAACTGGAGCTATATTACAATAAAACTTCTGTAGAGCTTTTTGAAATATTAACAAAAAAAGTAAAATAAAAAATTAATTAGTTATCAAACAATGCAAAACCAAAAATGAAACACAAAAATTATTAATTATAAGTAAAATTTTAATAATTTGTCTTAACAAATGAACAAAAGAAAATACCAAAATGTTTTGTTTCTTTTTTCTAGAAAGTAGAAAGTAATATGTTTCATATGGTCTGATTGGTTTTCTCTGTTCCTTCTGAAGTTGGAGCCGTTTAAAATAAGATATTGTTAATAATTCAAACGGCTGTAACCTTTTAATGAATTGAAAAAGTAATTTACTTTCTGAAAAAAAATTTTTTGCGGAAGAAACGTGGGACAGCCTGTATATATTGCTATAATTTAAATTATTTTGGTTGTCAAGCATGTATTAGATGTCATGAAAGATAATTGAATATTAACTGCTGTAAAGTAAATGCAGATATAAAATTTCCATTGTCCTTCATACAAAATACATGCTCGTCCTAAATGTAAATTTAAATTAAATTTAGAGAATTTATTTACATTTAGTGAATATATTTTAATATTACAATTCTGAAATAGTCTATATTTAGTGATAATCCTTGGCATCAAGTTGATTTGCGCATTTACTTACTTACTTACTTAAGCCCGTCATCCTACTGCTGGGCAAAGGCATTTACTTGCGTAATTAATATGTGTATTAGTTAACATAAATTTATATAATGTGTCATGATATTACGCAATATCTTAAAATGAGCTTTTCGTATCATATTATCAAATTTCATGTATATTAATATTATTATAAAAGTAATTCTATATTTAATTAAATGCTTTACCTACTCGTAAACTTAATTGTAGTGATCATATTTCATTTATTACATTGCATTGAAGATATCACATTAAGGGAAGGTCGGACACGCTAAAAATAAACTAAATCCCGTTACATTACATCCATCGAAAAACCACCTCGTGACGGACAACTTTTTGCGAACTGGTCGGGTCGAGGTAGAGCAGTACACGAATATATAACCGACATACTATTTTCAAATCCTGGGATAGCGATACGAACTTACTTATTTCCATGACTGTACGTCTAAATTCATTACCTATATTGAACTCGCACCACTATTCAAAATTCCGAAATTAAATTTTTCTGATCGTATCGTACTAATAGTAAATAATCTTCCACTGTCCCAGCTACGTTTCCATTTACCGTTACGATTGACGTAGTGCGCGCTGCACGAAATTTATATCATGCATTCTAAATCGCTTTAAAAATTACTTAAAAATTATTATGCAATTCTGTTTCTACAGTCGCATTAAATAAAATATGACGATTGATTACGTGCATATCCCGATATCGTGCTAGTATTTGTTACTGAGATATCCGCTTCCATGAAAATCTTGTTCGTAATGACAAAAATAACAAAAATTTAATTTGTTTTGGCAAGCGGTTTTACGAGGAAAAAATGGAAATATGAACGTTAATTTAAAAGTGCAAAAATCGGGGACCTCTTCTCATTTCTCTCGCGCTCATGTCTACACCGAAACGCAAAAAATGTTGACAGTCATACAACTTATGTAGAAATGATTCAGGAATATGATACACTTTATTTCAATTCTTTCTGTTCGGTAGTTTTAGAGTTATGCGCCGTCAAACACAGGAGTCAATATTATCGAAACGAGAGATAGATTCTCAAGACAAAGTCACAGAATGCTTTTCATTTTTCATAAATGTCCCAACAACCCTGTTATTACGAAACGGTTTATAATTCACCCAGTAATTACGAAGTAACCCACTGAAGCATGCAATCACATTTTCATTCGCCAACAGACGTCCTGAACTGGCGCACCGCAGTAAAATCGTTCAATTTATTATTAATTATCCGATTGAAACGTGTCGATCGATGTAAGCATGCACATCAACCCCTGTTATGTCCAAAGTTGCGTTAACTACCCATCTATAACTTCCATACAAAACTACTGATCGATTTTACTAGGCAGTCGTTAAATAAAACACGTCTAATGGAGAATGACACATAGAAGTGAGTTTGGTTGCATACCTTTCGGCGTAATGTATTCCGTAAGTCATTTATACTATTCTTTATGTATTTGTACGTGTTTGTAAGTGTTCTTGAGTAAGTGTAAGTAAGTGTAAGTGAACTCTCCTAAAGATACATTCTTTTGTTTCAGGTATATATAGTGGGTCACATTCCTCCTGGTGTTGACGAAAGGCAGAAAGGGGCTACTCATGGGGATTCATCTCATCTGATGTACACGGATCACCATAATCGGAAATATTTACGATTAGTGAAGAAATATTCCAGCATAATTCATGGCCAATTTTTTGGCCATCTACACTCGGATTCGTTCAGAGTAATATACAACGAAATGGGTATGTTGAAATGTGATTGATTAACCACAAATTTCTTACAAATAAGTACCTTGCGTGCTCGGGATCATTTGAATGATTAATTGCTCGTTGGTCTATTATTTAAGATGACAATGGCGGGTCAAGCGCTGTACAGTCCATCGCTAGCACTCAGGTAATTAATTCGTTTGATGTACGTTGATCCAAACCAATAGACTAATGCCTGCACTGACGTATTAATATATTGACTGGTTAATACTCGTAAGCGACCAATATGTCAATAATGGACGTCACAAGTTGGATAGTACGATATCTCGAACTATCCAACGGAATTTGTATTGGTAGAAAGCTGTAATTTACAGAATTTATTACCCAATTCATCTGTGACCGAGGCGTGTATAAAAATAATTTTTATCCCATCAACTTTGGATATTGTCACATATAATGCAAAATCAGACCGTTTGAGAGCCTAATTTCGCTCAAATTCCAAGTTTAAAAAATTCTGTATGGTAAACTAGTATTGAGAGAAAGCTGTAATTTACAGAATTTATTACCCAATTCATCTGTGATCGAGGCGTGTATAAAAATAATTTTTATCCCATTAACTTTGGATATTGTCACATATAATGCAAAATCAGACCGTTTAAGAGCGTAATTTTGCTGTAATTGTAGATTTAAAAAATTCTGTATGGTAAACTAGCAATGGGAGAAAGCTGTAATTTACAGAATTTATTACCCAATTCAGCTGTGACCGAGGCGTGTATAAAAATAATTTTTATCCCATCAACTTTGGATATTGTCACATATAATGCAAAATCAGACCGTTTGAGAGCCTAATTTCGCTCAAATTCCAAGTTTAAAAAATTCTGTATGGTAAACTAGTATTGAGAGAAAGCTGTAATTTACAGAATTTATTACCCAATTCAGCTGTGACCGAGGCGTGTATAAAAATTATTTTTATCCCATTAACTTTGGATATTGTCACATATAATGCAAAATCAGACCGTTTGAGAGCCTAATTTCGCTCAAATTCCAAGTTTAAAAAATTCTGTATGGTAAACTAGTATTGAGAGAAAGCTGTAATTTACAGAATTTATTACCCAATTCATCTGTGATCGAGGCGTGTATAAAAATAATTTTTATCCCATTAACTTTGGATATTGTCACATATAATGCAAAAGCAGACCGTTTAAGAGCGTAATTTTGCTGTAATTGTAGATTTAAAAAATTCTGTATGATAAACTAGCAATAGGAGAAAGCTGTAATTTACAGAATTTATTACCCAATTCATCTGTGACCGAGGCGTGCATAAAAATAACTTTTATCCCGTCAACTTTTTATATTGTCGCCTATAATGCAAAATCAGACCTTTTGAGAGTCTAATTTCGCTCAAGTTCTAAGTTTCAAAAATTCTGTATGGTAAACTAGTATTGGTAGAAAGCTGTAATTTACTGAATTTATTACCCAATTTATCTGTGACCGAGGCGTGTATAAAAATTATTTTTATCCCTTTAACTTTTAATATTGTCACATATAATGCAAAATCAGACCGTTTGAGAGCCTAATTTCGCTCAAATTCCAAGTTCAAACAATTCTGTATGGTAAACTAGCATTGGTAGAAAGCTGTAATTTACAGAATTTATTACCCAATTCATCTGTGACCGAGGCGTGTATAAAAATAATTTTGATCCCGTCAACTTTTTATATTGTCACCTATAATGCAAAATCAGACCGTTTGAGAGTCTAATTTCGCTCAAATTCCAAGTTTAAAAAATTCTGTATGGTAAACTAGTATTGGTAGAAAGCTGTAATTTACAGAATTTATTACTCAATTCATCTGTGACCGAGGCGTATATAAAAATTGTTTTAATCCCATCAACTTTGGACATTGTCACATATAATGCAAAATCAGACCGTTTGAGAGTATAATTTCGCTCAAATTCCTAGTTTCAAAAATTCTGTATGGTAAGCTAGCATTGGTACAAAGCTGTAATTTACAGAATTTATTACCCAATTCATCTGTGACCGAGGCGTGTATAAAAATAATTTTCATCCCATCAACTTTGGATATTGTCACATATAATGCAAAATCAGACCGTTTGAGAGTCTAATTTCGCTCAAATTCCAAGTTTAAAAAATTCTGTATGGTAAACTAGCATTAGTAGAAAGCTGCAATTTACAGAATTAATTACCCAATTCATCTGTGACCGAGGCGTGTATAAAAATAATTTTTATCCCATCAACTTTGGATATTGTCACATATAATGCAAAATCAGACCGTTTGAGAGTCTAATTTCGCTCAATTCCAAGTTTAAAAAATTCTGTATGGTAAACTAGCATTGGGAGAAGGCTGTAATTTACAGGATATATTACCCAATTCATCTGTGACCGAGGCGTGTATAAAAATAATGTTTATCCCATCAACTTTCGATATTGTCACATATAATGCAAAATCAGACCGTTTGAGAGTCTAATTTCGCTCAATTCCAAGTTTAAAAAATTCTGTATGGTAAACTAGCATTGGTAGAAAGCTGTAATTTACAGAATTTATTACCCAATTCATCTGTGACCGAGGCGTGTATAAAAATAATTTTTATCCCATCAACTTTGGATATTGTCACATATCATGCAAAATCAGACCGTTTGAGAGTCTAATTTCGCTCAAATTCCAAGTTTAAAAAATTCTGTATGGTAAACTAGCATTGGTAGAAAGCTGTAATTTACAGAATTTATTACCCAATTCATCTGTGACCGAGGCGTGTATAAAAATAATTTTTATCCCATCAACTTTGGATATTGTCACATATAATGCAAAATCAGACCGTTTGAGAGTCTAATTTCGCTCAATTCCAAGTTTAAAAAATTCTGTATGGTAAACTAGCATTGGTAGAAAGCTGTAATTTACAGAATTTATTACCCAATTCATCTGTGACCGAGGCGTGTATAAAAATAATTTTTATCCCATCAACTTTGGATATTGTCACATATAATGCAAAATCAGACCGTTTGAGAGTCTAATTTCGCTCAATTCCAAGTTTAAAAAATTCTGTATGGTAAACTAGCATTGGTAGAAAGCTGTAATTTACAGAATTTATTACCCAATTCATCTGTGACCGAGGCGTGTATAAAAATAATTTTTATCCCATCAACTTTGGATATTGTCACATTTAATGCAAAATCAGACCGTTTGAGAGTCTAATTTCGCTCAAATTCCAAGTTTAAAAAATTCTGTATGGTAAACTAGCATTGGTAGAAAGCTGTAATTTACAGAATTTATTACCCAATTCATCTGTGACCGAGGCGTGTATAAAAATAATTTTTATCCCATCAACTTTGGATATTGTCACATATAATGCAAAATCAGACCGTTTGAGAGTCTAATTTCGCTCAAATTCCAAGTTTAAAAAATTCTGTATGGTAAACTAGCATTAGTAGAAAGCTGCAATTTACAGAATTAATTACCCAATTCATCTGTGACCGAGGAGTGTATAAAAATAATTTTTATCCCATCAACTTTGGATATTGTCACATATAATGCAAAATCAGACCGTTTGAGAGTCTAATTTTGCTCAAATTCCAAGTTTAAAAAATCTGTATGGTAAACTAGTATTGGCAGAAAGCTGTAATTTACAGAATTTATTACCCAATTTATCTGTGACCGAGGCGTGTATAAAAATTATTTTTATCCCATCAACTTTCGATATTGTCACATATAATGCAAAATCACACCGTTTGAGAGTCTAATTTCGCTCAAATTCCAAGTTTAAAAAATTCTGTATGGTAAACTAGCATTAGTAGAAAGCTGCAATTTACAGAATTAATTACCCAATTCATCTGTGACCGAGGCGTGTATAAAAATAATTTTTATCCCATCAACTTTGGATATTGTCACATATAATGCAAAATCAGACCGTTTGAGAGTCTAATTTTGCTCAAATTCCAAGTTTAAAAAATCTGTATGGTAAACTAGTATTGGTAGAAAGCTGTAATTTACAGAATTTATTACCCAATTTATCTGTGACCGAGGCGTGTATAAAAATTATTTTTATCCCATCAACTTTGGATATTGTCACATATAATGCAAAATCAGACCGTTTGAGAGTCTAATTTCGCTCAAATTCCAAGTTTAAAAAATTCTGTATGGTAAACTAGCATTAGTAGAAAGCTGCAATTTACAGAATTAATTACCCAATTCATCTGTGACCGAGGCGTGTATAAAAATAATTTTTATCCCATCAACTTTGGATATTGTCACATATAATGCAAAATCAGACCGTTTGAGTCTAATTTTGCTCAAATTCCAAGTTTAAAAAATCTGTATGGTAAACTAGTATTGGTAGAAAGCTGTAATTTACAGAATTTATTACCCAATTTATCTGTGACCGAGGCGTGTATAAAAATTATTTTTATCCCATCAACTTTCGATATTGTCACATATAATGCAAAATCAGACCGTTTGAGAGTCTAATTTCGCTCAAATTCCAAGTTTAAAAAATTCTGTATGGTAAACTAGCATTAGTAGAAAGCTGCAATTTACAGAATTAATTACCCAATTCATCTGTGACCGAGGCGTGTATAAAAATAATTTTTATCCCATCAACTTTGGATATTGTCACATATAATGCAAAATCAGACCGTTTGAGAGTCTAATTTTGCTCAAATTCCAAGTTTAAAAAATCTGTATGGTAAACTAGTATTGGTAGAAAGCTGTAATTTACAGAATTTATTACCCAATTTATCTGTGACCGAGGCGTGTATAAAAATTATTTTTATCCCATCAACTTTGGATATTGTCACATATAATGCAAAATCAGACCGTTTGAGAGTCTAATTTCGCTCAAATTCCAAGTTTAAAAAATTCTGTATGGTAAACTAGCATTAGTAGAAAGCTGCAATTTACAGAATTAATTACCCAATTCATCTGTGACCGAGGCGTGTATAAAAATAATTTTTATCCCATCAACTTTGGATATTGTCACATATAATGCAAAATCAGACCGTTTGAGAGTCTAATTTTGCTCAAATTCCAAGTTTAAAAAATCTGTATGGTAAACTAGTATTGGTAGAAAGCTGTAATTTACAGAATTTATTACCCAATTTATCTGTGACCGAGGCGTGTATAAAAATTATTTTTATCCCATCAACTTTCGATATTGTCACATATAATGCAGAATCAGACCGTTTGAGAGCCTAATTCCGCTTAAATTCCAAGTTTCAAAAATTCTGTATGGTAAACTAGCATTGGTAGAAAGTTGCAATTTACAGAATTTATTACCCAATTCATCTGTGACCGAGGCGTGTATAAAAATAATTTTTATCCCATCAACTTTGGATATTGTCACATATAATGCAAAATCAGACCGTTTGAGAGTCTAATTTCGCTCAATTCCAAGTTTAAAAAATTCTGTATGGTAAACTAGCATTGGGAGAAGGCTGTAATTTACAGGATATATTACCCAATTCATCTGTGACCGAGGCGTGTATAAAAATAATGTTTATCCCATCAACTTTCGATATTGTCACATATAATGCAAAATCAGACCGTTTGAGAGTCTAATTTCGCTCAATTCCAAGTTTAAAAAATTCTGTATGGTAAACTAGCATTGGTAGAAAGCTGTAATTTACAGAATTTATTACCCAATTCATCTGTGACCGAGGCGTGTATAAAAATAATTTTTATCCCATCAACTTTGGATATTGTCACATATAATGCAAAATCAGACCGTTTGAGAGTCTAATTTTGCTCAAATTCCAAGTTTAAAAAATCTGTATGGTAAACTAGTATTGGTAGAAAGCTGTAATTTACAGAATTTATTACCCAATTTATCTGTGACCGAGGCGTGTATAAAAATTATTTTTATCCCATCAACTTTCGATATTGTCACATATAATGCAAAATCACACCGTTTGAGAGTCTAATTTCGCTCAAATTCCAAGTTTAAAAAATTCTGTATGGTAAACTAGCATTAGTAGAAAGCTGCAATTTACAGAATTAATTACCCAATTCATCTGTGACCGAGGCGTGTATAAAAATAATTTTTATCCCATCAACTTTGGATATTGTCACATATAATGCAAAATCAGACCGTTTGAGAGTCTAATTTTGCTCAAATTCCAAGTTTAAAAAATCTGTATGGTAAACTAGTATTGGTAGAAAGCTGTAATTTACAGAATTTATTACCCAATTTATCTGTGACCGAGGCGTGTATAAAAATTATTTTTATCCCATCAACTTTGGATATTGTCACATATAATGCAAAATCAGACCGTTTGAGAGTCTAATTTCGCTCAAATTCCAAGTTTAAAAAATTCTGTATGGTAAACTAGCATTAGTAGAAAGCTGCAATTTACAGAATTAATTACCCAATTCATCTGTGACCGAGGCGTGTATAAAAATAATTTTTATCCCATCAACTTTGGATATTGTCACATATAATGCAAAATCAGACCGTTTGAGAGTCTAATTTTGCTCAAATTCCAAGTTTAAAAAATCTGTATGGTAAACTAGTATTGGTAGAAAGCTGTAATTTACAGAATTTATTACCCAATTTATCTGTGACCGAGGCGTGTATAAAAATTATTTTTATCCCATCAACTTTCGATATTGTCACATATAATGCAAAATCAGACCGTTTGAGAGTCTAATTTCGCTCAAATTCCAAGTTTAAAAAATTCTGTATGGTAAACTAGCATTAGTAGAAAGCTGCAATTTACAGAATTAATTACCCAATTCATCTGTGACCGAGGCGTGTATAAAAATAATTTTTATCCCATCAACTTTGGATATTGTCACATATAATGCAAAATCAGACCGTTTGAGAGTCTAATTTTGCTCAAATTCCAAGTTTAAAAAATCTGTATGGTAAACTAGTATTGGTAGAAAGCTGTAATTTACAGAATTTATTACCCAATTTATCTGTGACCGAGGCGTGTATAAAAATTATTTTTATCCCATCAACTTTCGATATTGTCACATATAATGCAAAATCAGACCGTTTGAGAGTCTAATTTCGCTCAAATTCCAAGTTTAAAAAATTCTGTATGGTAAACTAGCATTAGTAGAAAGCTGCAATTTACAGAATTAATTACCCAATTCATCTGTGACCGAGGCGTGTATAAAAATAATTTTTATCCCATCAACTTTGGATATTGTCACATATAATGCAAAATCAGACCGTTTGAGAGTCTAATTTTGCTCAAATTCCAAGTTTAAAAAATCTGTATGGTAAACTAGTATTGGTAGAAAGCTGTAATTTACAGAATTTATTACCCAATTTATCTGTGACCGAGGCGTGTATAAAAATTATTTTTATCCCATCAACTTTGGATATTGTCACATATAATGCAAAATCAGACCGTTTGAGAGTCTAATTTCGCTCAAATTCCAAGTTTAAAAAATTCTGTATGGTAAACTAGCATTAGTAGAAAGCTGCAATTTACAGAATTAATTACCCAATTCATCTGTGACCGAGGCGTGTATAAAAATAATTTTTATCCCATCAACTTTGGATATTGTCACATATAATGCAAAATCAGACCGTTTGAGAGTCTAATTTTGCTCAAATTCCAAGTTTAAAAAATCTGTATGGTAAACTAGTATTGGTAGAAAGCTGTAATTTACAGAATTTATTACCCAATTTATCTGTGACCGAGGCGTGTATAAAAATTATTTTTATCCCATCAACTTTCGATATTGTCACATATAATGCAAAATCAGACCGTTTGAGAGCCTAATTCCGCTTAAATTCCAAGTTTCAAAAATTCTGTATGGTAAACTAGCATTGGTAGAAAGTTGCAATTTACAGAATTTATTACCCAATTCATCTGTGACCGAGGCGTGTATAAAAATAATTTTTATCCCATCAACTTTGGATATTGTCACATATAATGCAAAATCAGACCGTTTGAGAGTCTAATTTCGCTCAATTCCAAGTTTAAAAAATTCTGTATGGTAAACTAGCATTGGGAGAAGGCTGTAATTTACAGGATATATTACCCAATTCATCTGTGACCGAGGCGTGTATAAAAATAATGTTTATCCCATCAACTTTCGATATTGTCACATATAATGCAAAATCAGACCGTTTGAGAGTCTAATTTCGCTCAATTCCAAGTTTAAAAAATTCTGTATGGTAAACTAGCATTGGTAGAAAGCTGTAATTTACAGAATTTATTACCCAATTCATCTGTGACCGAGGCGTGTATAAAAATAATTTTTATCCCATCAACTTTGGATATTGTCACATATAATGCAAAATCAGACCGTTTGAGAGTCTAATTTCGCTCAAATTCCAAGTTTAAAAAATTCTGTATGGTAAACTAGCATTGGTAGAAAGCTGTAATTTACAGAATTTATTACCCAATTCATCTGTGACCGAGGCGTGTATAAAAATAATTTTTATCCCATCAACTTTGGATATTGTCACATATAATGCAAAATCAGACCGTTTGAGAGTCTAATTTCGCTCAATTCCAAGTTTAAAAAATTCTGTATGGTAAACTAGCATTGGTAGAAAGCTGTAATTTACAGAATTTATTACCCAATTCATCTGTGACCGAGGCGTGTATAAAAATAATTTTTATCCCATCAACTTTGGATATTGTCACATATAATGCAAAATCAGACCGTTTGAGAGTCTAATTTCGCTCAATTCCAAGTTTAAAAAATTCTGTATGGTAAACTAGCATTGGTAGAAAGCTGTAATTTACAGAATTTATTACCCAATTCATCTGTGACCGAGGCGTGTATAAAAATAATTTTTATCCCATCAACTTTGGATATTGTCACATCTAATGCAAAATCAGACCGTTTGAGAGTCTAATTTCGCTCAAATTCCAAGTTTAAAAAATTCTGTATGGTAAACTAGCATTGGTAGAAAGCTGTAATTTACAGAATTTATTACCCAATTCATCTGTGACCGAGGCGTGTATAAAAATAATTTTTATCCCATCAACTTTGGATATTGTCACATATAATGCAAAATCAGACCGTTTGAGAGTCTAATTTCGCTCAAATTCCAAGTTTAAAAAATTCTGTATGGTAAACTAGCATTAGTAGAAAGCTGTAATTTACAGAATTAATTACCCAATTCATCTGTGACCGAGGAGTGTATAAAAATAATTTTTATCCCATCAACTTTGGATATTGTCACATATAATGCAAAATCAGACCGTTTGAGAGTCTAATTTTGCTCAAATTCCAAGTTTAAAAAATCTGTATGGTAAACTAGTATTGGTAGAAAGCTGTAATTTACAGAATTTATTACCCAATTTATCTGTGACCGAGGCGTGTATAAAAATTATTTTTATCCCATCAACTTTCGATATTGTCACATATAATGCAAAATCAGACCGTTTGAGAGTCTAATTTCGCTCAAATTCCAAGTTTAAAAAATTCTGTATGGTAAACTAGCATTAGTAGAAAGCTGCAATTTACAGAATTAATTACCCAATTCATCTGTGACCGAGGCGTGTATAAAAATAATTTTTATCCCATCAACTTTGGATATTGTCACATATAATGCAAAATCAGACCGTTTGAGAGTCTAATTTTGCTCAAATTCCAAGTTTAAAAAATCTGTATGGTAAACTAGTATTGGTAGAAAGCTGTAATTTACAGAATTTATTACCCAATTTATCTGTGACCGAGGCGTGTATAAAAATTATTTTTATCCCATCAACTTTGGATATTGTCACATATAATGCAAAATCAGACCGTTTGAGAGTCTAATTTCGCTCAAATTCCAAGTTTAAAAAATTCTGTATGGTAAACTAGCATTAGTAGAAAGCTGCAATTTACAGAATTAATTACCCAATTCATCTGTGACCGAGGCGTGTATAAAAATAATTTTTATCCCATCAACTTTGGATATTGTCACATATAATGCAAAATCAGACCGTTTGAGAGTCTAATTTTGCTCAAATTCCAAGTTTAAAAAATCTGTATGGTAAACTAGTATTGGTAGAAAGCTGTAATTTACAGAATTTATTACCCAATTTATCTGTGACCGAGGCGTGTATAAAAATTATTTTTATCCCATCAACTTTCGATATTGTCACATATAATGCAAAATCAGACCGTTTGAGAGCCTAATTCCGCTTAAATTCCAAGTTTCAAAAATTCTGTATGGTAAACTAGCATTGGTAGAAAGTTGCAATTTACAGAATTTATTACCCAATTCATCTGTGACCGAGGCGTGTATAAAAATAATTTTTATCCCATCAACTTTGGATATTGTCACATATAATGCAAAATCAGACCGTTTGAGAGTCTAATTTCGCTCAAATTCCAAGTTTAAAAAATTCTGTATGGTAAACTAGCATTGGTAGAAAGCTGTAATTTACAGAATTTATTACCCAATTCATCTGTGACCGAGGCGTGTATAAAAATAATTTTTATCCCATCAACTTTGGATATTGTCACATATAATGCAAAATCAGACCGTTTGAGAGTCTAATTTCGCTCAATTCCAAGTTTAAAAAATTCTGTATGGTAAACTAGCATTGGTAGAAAGCTGTAATTTACAGAATTTATTACCCAATTCATCTGTGACCGAGGCGTGTATAAAAATAATTTTTATCCCATCAACTTTGGATATTGTCACATATAATGCAAAATCAGACCGTTTGAGAGTCTAATTTCGCTCAATTCCAAGTTTAAAAAATTCTGTATGGTAAACTAGCATTGGTAGAAAGCTGTAATTTACAGAATTTATTACCCAATTCATCTGTGACCGAGGCGTGTATAAAAATAATTTTTATCCCATCAACTTTGGATATTGTCACATATAATGCAAAATCAGACCGTTTGAGAGTCTAATTTCGCTCAATTCCAAGTTTAAAAAATTCTGTATGGTAAACTAGCATTGGTAGAAAGCTGTAATTTACAGAATTTATTACCCAATTCATCTGTGACCGAGGCGTGTATACAAATAATTTTTATCCCATCAACTTTGGATATTGTCACATATAATGCAAAATCAGACCGTTTGAGAGTCTAATTTCGCTCAAATTCCAAGTTTAAAAAATTCTGTATGGTAAACTAGCATTAGTAGAAAGCTGCAATTTACAGAATTAATTACCCAATTCATCTGTGACCGAGGCGTGTATAAAAATAATTTTTATCCCATCAACTTTGGATATTGTCACATATAATGCAAAATCAGACCGTTTGAGAGTCTAATTTCGCTCAATTCCAAGTTTAAAAAATTCTGTATGGTAAACTAGCATTGGGAGAAGGCTGTAATTTACAGAATATATTACCCAATTCATCTGTGACCGAGGCGTGTATAAAAATAATTTTTATCCCATCAACTTTCGATATTGTCACATATAATGCAAAATCATACCGTTTGAGAGTCTAATTTCGCTCAATTCCAAGTTTAAAAAATTCTGTATGGTAAACTAGCATTGGTAGAAAGCTGTAATTTACAGAATTTATTACCCAATTCATCTGTGACCGAGGCGTGTATAAAAATAATTTTTATCCCATCAACTTTGGATATTGTCACATATAATGCAAAATCAGACCGTTTGAGAGTCTAATTTCGCTCAAATTCCAAGTTTAAAAAATTCTGTATGGTAAACTAGCATTGGTAGAAAGCTGTAATTTACAGAATTTATTACCCAATTCAACTGTGACCGAGGCGTGTATAAAAATAATTTTTATCCCATCAACTTTGGATATTGTTACATATAATGCAAAATCAGACCGTTTGAGAGTCTAATTTCGCTCAATTCCAAGTTTAAAAAATTCTGTATGGTAAACTAGCATTGGTAGAAAGCTGTAATTTACAGAATTTATTACCCAATTCATCTGTGACCGAGGCGTGTATAAAAATAATTTTTATCCCATCAACTTTGGATATTGTCACATATAATGCAAAATCAGACCGTTTGAGAGTCTAATTTCGCTCAATTCCAAGTTTAAAAAATTCTGTATGGTAAACTAGCATTGGTAGAAAGCTGTAATTTACAGAATTTATTACCCAATTCATCTGTGACCGAGGCGTGTATAAAAATAATTTTTATCCCATCAACTTTGGATATTGTCACATTTAATGCAAAATCAGACCGTTTGAGAGTCTAATTTCGCTCAAATTCCAAGTTTAAAAAATTCTGTATGGTAAACTAGCATTGGTAGAAAGCTGTAATTTACAGAATTTATTACCCAATTCATCTGTGACCGAGGCGTGTATAAAAATAATTTTTATCCCATCAACTTTGGATATTGTCACATATAATGCAAAATCAGACCGTTTGAGAGTCTAATTTCGCTCAATTCCAAGTTTAAAAAATTCTGTATGGTAAACTAGCATTGGTAGAAAGCTGTAATTTACAGAATTTATTACCCAATTCATCTGTGACCGAGGCGTGTATACAAATAATTTTTATCCCATCAACTTTGGATATTTTCACATATAATGCAAAATCAGACCGTTTGAGAGTCTAATTTCGCTCAAATTCCAAGTTTAAAAAATTCTGTATGGTAAACTAGCATTAGTAGAAAGCTGCAATTTACAGAATTAATTACCCAATTCATCTGTGACCGAGGCGTGTATAAAAATAATTTTTATCCCATCAACTTTGGATATTGTCACATATAATCCAAAATCAGACCGTTTGAGAGTCTAATTTCGCTCAATTCCAAGTTTAAAAAATTCTGTATGGTAAACTAGCATTAGTAGAAAGCTGCAATTTACAGAATTAATTACCCAATTCATCTGTGACCGAGGCGTGTATAAAAATAATTTTTATCCCATCAACTTTGGATATTGTCACATATAATGCAAAATCAGACCGTTTGAGAGTCTAATTTTGCTCAAATTCCAAGTTTAAAAAATCTGTATGGTAAACTAGTATTGGTAGAAAGCTGTAATTTACAGAATTTATTACCCAATTTATCTGTGACCGAGGCGTGTATAAAAATTATTTTTATCCCATCAACTTTGGATATTGTCACATATAATGCAAAATCAGACCGTTTGAGAGTCTAATTTCGCTCAAATTCCAAGTTTAAAAAATTCTGTATGGTAAACTAGCATTAGTAGAAAGCTGCAATTTACAGAATTAATTACCCAATTCATCTGTGACCGAGGCGTGTATAAAAATAATTTTTATCCCATCAACTTTGGATATTGTCACATATAATGCAAAATCAGACCGTTTGAGAGTCTAATTTTGCTCAAATTCCAAGTTTAAAAAATCTGTATGGTAAACTAGTATTGGTAGAAAGCTGTAATTTACAGAATTTATTACCCAATTTATCTGTGACCGAGGCGTGTATAAAAATAATTTTTATCCCATCAACTTTGGATATTGTTACATATAATGCAAAATCAGACCGTTTGAGAGTCTAATTTCGCTCAATTCCAAGTTTAAAAAATTCTGTATGGTAAACTAGCATTGGTAGAAAGCTGTAATTTACAGAATTTATTACCCAATTCATCTGTGACCGAGGCGTGTATAAAAATAATTTTTATCCCATCAACTTTGGATATTGTCACATATAATGCAAAATCAGACCGTTTGAGAGTCTAATTTCGCTCAATTCCAAGTTTAAAAAATTCTGTATGGTAAACTAGCATTGGTAGAAAGCTGTAATTTACAGAATTTATTACCCAATTCATCTGTGACCGAGGCGTGTATAAAAATAATTTTTATCCCATCAACTTTGGATATTGTCACATATAATGCAAAATCAGACCGTTTGAGAGTCTAATTTCGCTCAAATTCCAAGTTTAAAAAATTCTGTATGGTAAACTAGCATTGGTAGAAAGCTGTAATTTACAGAATTTATTACCCAATTCATCTGTGACCGAGGCGTGTATAAAAATAATTTTTATCCCATCAACTTTGGATATTGTCACATATAATGCAAAATCAGACCGTTTGAGAGTCTAATTTCGCTCAATTCCAAGTTTAAAAAATTCTGTATGGTAAACTAGCATTGGTAGAAAGCTGTAATTTACAGAATTTATTACCCAATTCATCTGTGACCGAGGCGTGTATAAGAATAATTTTTATCCCATCAACTTTGGATATTGTCACATTTAATGCAAAATCAGACCGTTTGAGAGTCTAATTTCGCTCAAATTCCAAGTTTAAAAAATTCTGTATGGTAAACTAGCATTGGTAGAAAGCTGTAATTTACAGAATTTATTACCCAATTCATCTGTGACCGAGGCGTGTATAAAAATAATTTTTATCCCATCAACTTTGGATATTGTCACATATAATGCAAAATCAGACCGTTTGAGAGTCTAATTTCGCTCAATTCCAAGTTTAAAAAATTCTGTATGGTAAACTAGCATTGGTAGAAAGCTGTAATTTACAGAATTTATTACCCAATTCATCTGTGACCGAGGCGTGTATACAAATAATTTTTATCCCATCAACTTTGGATATTTTCACATATAATGCAAAATCAGACCGTTTGAGAGTCTAATTTCGCTCAAATTCCAAGTTTAAAAAATTCTGTATGGTAAACTAGCATTAGTAGAAAGCTGCAATTTACAGAATTAATTACCCAATTCATCTGTGACCGAGGCGTGTATAAAAATAATTTTTATCCCATCAACTTTGGATATTGTCACATATAATCCAAAATCAGACCGTTTGAGAGTCTAATTTCGCTCAATTCCAAGTTTAAAAAATTCTGTATGGTAAACTAGCATTAGTAGAAAGCTGCAATTTACAGAATTAATTACCCAATTCATCTGTGACCGAGGCGTGTATAAAAATAATTTTTATCCCATCAACTTTGGATATTGTCACATATAATGCAAAATCAGACCGTTTGAGAGTCTAATTTTGCTCAAATTCCAAGTTTAAAAAATCTGTATGGTAAACTAGTATTGGTAGAAAGCTGTAATTTACAGAATTTATTACCCAATTTATCTGTGACCGAGGCGTGTATAAAAATTATTTTTATCCCATCAACTTTGGATATTGTCACATATAATGCAAAATCAGACCGTTTGAGAGTCTAATTTCGCTCAAATTCCAAGTTTAAAAAATTCTGTATGGTAAACTAGCATTAGTAGAAAGCTGCAATTTACAGAATTAATTACCCAATTCATCTGTGACCGAGGCGTGTATAAAAATAATTTTTATCCCATCAACTTTGGATATTGTCACATATAATGCAAAATCAGACCGTTTGAGAGTCTAATTTTGCTCAAATTCCAAGTTTAAAAAATCTGTATGGTAAACTAGTATTGGTAGAAAGCTGTAATTTACAGAATTTATTACCCAATTTATCTGTGACCGAGGCGTGTATAAAAATTATTTTTATCCCATCAACTTTCGATATTGTCACATATAATGCAAAATCAGACCGTTTGAGAGCCTAATTCCGCTTAAATTCCAAGTTTCAAAAATTCTGTATGGTAAACTAGCATTGGTAGAAAGTTGCAATTTACAGAATTTATTACCCAATTCATCTGTGACCGAGGCGTGTATAAAAATAATTTTTATCCCATCAACTTTGGATATTGTCACATATAATGCAAAATCAGACCGTTTGAGAGTCTAATTTCGCTCAAATTCCAAGTTTAAAAAATTCTGTATGGTAAACTAGCATTGGTAGAAAGCTGTAATTTACAGAATTTATTACCCAATTCATCTGTGACCGAGGCGTGTATAAAAATAATTTTTATCCCATCAACTTTGGATATTGTCACATATAATGCAAAATCAGACCGTTTGAGAGTCTAATTTCGCTCAATTCCAAGTTTAAAAAATTCTGTATGGTAAACTAGCATTGGTAGAAAGCTGTAATTTACAGAATTTATTACCCAATTCATCTGTGACCGAGGCGTGTATAAAAATAATTTTTATCCCATCAACTTTGGATATTGTCACATATAATGCAAAATCAGACCGTTTGAGAGTCTAATTTCGCTCAATTCCAAGTTTAAAAAATTCTGTATGGTAAACTAGCATTGGTAGAAAGCTGTAATTTACAGAATTTATTACCCAATTCATCTGTGACCGAGGCGTGTATAAAAATAATTTTTATCCCATCAACTTTGGATATTGTCACATATAATGCAAAATCAGACCGTTTGAGAGTCTAATTTCGCTCAATTCCAAGTTTAAAAAATTCTGTATGGTAAACTAGCATTGGTAGAAAGCTGTAATTTACAGAATTTATTACCCAATTCATCTGTGACCGAGGCGTGTATACAAATAATTTTTATCCCATCAACTTTGGATATTGTCACATATAATGCAAAATCAGACCGTTTGAGAGTCTAATTTCGCTCAAATTCCAAGTTTAAAAAATTCTGTATGGTAAACTAGCATTAGTAGAAAGCTGCAATTTACAGAATTAATTACCCAATTCATCTGTGACCGAGGCGTGTATAAAAATAATTTTTATCCCATCAACTTTGGATATTGTCACATATAATGCAAAATCAGACCGTTTGAGAGTCTAATTTCGCTCAATTCCAAGTTTAAAAAATTCTGTATGGTAAACTAGCATTGGGAGAAGGCTGTAATTTACAGAATATATTACCCAATTCATCTGTGACCGAGGCGTGTATAAAAATAATTTTTATCCCATCAACTTTCGATATTGTCACATATAATGCAAAATCATACCGTTTGAGAGTCTAATTTCGCTCAATTCCAAGTTTAAAAAATTCTGTATGGTAAACTAGCATTGGTAGAAAGCTGTAATTTACAGAATTTATTACCCAATTCATCTGTGACCGAGGCGTGTATAAAAATAATTTTTATCCCATCAACTTTGGATATTGTCACATATAATGCAAAATCAGACCGTTTGAGAGTCTAATTTCGCTCAATTCCAAGTTTAAAAAATTCTGTATGGTAAACTAGCATTGGGAGAAGGCTGTAATTTACAGAATATATTACCCAATTCATCTGTGACCGAGGCGTGTATAAAAATAATTTTTATCCCATCAACTTTCGATATTGTCACATATAATGCAAAATCAGACCGTTTGAGAGTCTAATTTCGCTCAAATTCCAAGTTTAAAAAATTCTGTATGGTAAACTAGCATTGGTAGAAAGCTGTAATTTACAGAATTTATTACCCAATTCATCTGTGACCGAGGCGTGTATAAAAATAATTTTTATCCCATCAACTTTGGATATTGTTACATATAATGCAAAATCAGACCGTTTGAGAGTCTAATTTCGCTCAATTCCAAGTTTAAAAAATTCTGTATGGTAAACTAGCATTGGTAGAAAGCTGTAATTTACAGAATTTATTACCCAATTCATCTGTGACCGAGGCGTGTATAAAAATAATTTTTATCCCATCAACTTTGGATATTGTCACATATAATGCAAAATCAGACCGTTTGAGAGTCTAATTTCGCTCAATTCCAAGTTTAAAAAATTCTGTATGGTAAACTAGCATTGGTAGAAAGCTGTAATTTACAGAATTTATTACCCAATTCATCTGTGACCGAGGCGTGTATAAAAATAATTTTTATCCCATCAACTTTGGATATTGTCACATTTAATGCAAAATCAGACCGTTTGAGAGTCTAATTTCGCTCAAATTCCAAGTTTAAAAAATTCTGTATGGTAAACTAGCATTGGTAGAAAGCTGTAATTTACAGAATTTATTACCCAATTCATCTGTGACCGAGGCGTGTATAAAAATAATTTTTATCCCATCAACTTTGGATATTGTCACATATAATGCAAAATCAGACCGTTTGAGAGTCTAATTTCGCTCAATTCCAAGTTTAAAAAATTCTGTATGGTAAACTAGCATTGGTAGAAAGCTGTAATTTACAGAATTTATTACCCAATTCATCTGTGACCGAGGCGTGTATACAAATAATTTTTATCCCATCAACTTTGGATATTGTCACATATAATGCAAAATCAGACCGTTTGAGAGTCTAATTTCGCTCAAATTCCAAGTTTAAAAAATTCTGTATGGTAAACTAGCATTATATTTACAGAATTAATTACCCAATTCATCTGTGACCGAGGCGTGTATAAAAATAATTTTTATCCCATCAACTTTGGATATTGTCACATATAATCCAAAATCAGACCGTTTGAGAGTCTAATTTCGCTCAATTCCAAGTTTAAAAAATTCTTTATGGTAAACTAGCATTGGTAGAAAGCTGTAATTTACAGAATTTATTACCCAATTCATCTGTGACCGAGGCGTGTATAAAAATAATTTTTATCCCATCAACTTTGGATATTGTCACATATAATGCAAAATCAGACCGTTTGAGAGTCTAATTTCGCTCAAATTCCAAGTTTAAAAAATTCTGTATGGTAAACTAGCATTAGTAGAAAGCTGCAATTTACAGAATTAATTACCCAATTCATCTGTGACCGAGGCGTGTATAAAAATAATTTTTATCCCATCAACTTTGGATATTGTCACATATAATGCAAAATCAGACCGTTTGAGAGTCTAATTTTGCTCAAATTCCAAGTTTAAAAAATCTGTATGGTAAACTAGTATTGGTAGAAAGCTGTAATTTACAGAATTTATTACCCAATTTATCTGTGACCGAGGCGTGTATAAAAATTATTTTTATCCCATCAACTTTCGATATTGTCACATATAATGCAAAATCAGACCGTTTGAGAGCCTAATTCCGCTTAAATTCCAAGTTTCAAAAATTCTGTATGGTAAACTAGCATTGGTAGAAAGTTGCAATTTACAGAATTTATTACCCAATTCATCTGTGACCGAGGCGTGTATAAAAATAATTTTTATCCCATCAACTTTGGATATTGTCACATATAATGCAAAATCAGACCGTTTGAGAGTCTAATTTCGCTCAAATTCCAAGTTTAAAAAATTCTGTATGGTAAACTAGCATTAGTAGAAAGCTGCAATTTACAGAATTAATTACCCAATTCATCTGTGACCGAGGCGTGTATAAAAATAATTTTTATCCCATCAACTTTGGATATTGTCACATATAATGCAAAATCAGACCGTTTGAGAGTCTAATTTCGCTCAATTCCAAGTTTAAAAAATTCTGTATGGTAAACTAGCATTGGGAGAAGGCTGTAATTTACAGAATATATTACCCAATTCATCTGTGACCGAGGCGTGTATAAAAATAATTTTTATCCCATCAACTTTCGATATTGTCACATATAATGCAAAATCAGACCGTTTGAGAGTCTAATTTCGCTCAATTCCAAGTTTAAAAAATTCTGTATGGTAAACTAGCATTGGTAGAAAGCTGTAATTTACAGAATTTATTACCCAATTCATCTGTGACCGAGGCGTGTATAAAAATAATTTTTATCCCATCAACTTTGGATATTGTCACATATAATGCAAAATCAGACCGTTTGAGAGTCTAATTTCGCTCAAATTCCAAGTTTAAAAAATTCTGTATGGTAAACTAGCATTGGTAGAAAGCTGTAATTTACAGAATTTATTACCCAATTCATCTGTGACCGAGGCGTGTATAAAAATAATTTTTATCCCATCAACTTTGGATATTGTCACATATAATGCAAAATCAGACCGTTTGAGAGTCTAATTTCGCTCAATTCCAAGTTTAAAAAATTCTGTATGGTAAACTAGCATTGGTAGAAAGCTGTAATTTACAGAATTTATTACCCAATTCATCTGTGACCGAGGCGTGTATAAGAATAATTTTTATCCCATCAACTTTGGATATTGTCACATATAATGCAAAATCAGACCGTTTGAGAGACTAATTTCGCTCAAATTCCAAGTTTCAAAAATTCTGTATGGTAAACTAGTATTGGTACAAAGCTGTAATATACAGAATTTATTACCCAATTCATCTGTGACCGAGGCGTGTATAAAAATAATTTTTATCCCATCAACTTTGGATATTGTCACATATAATGCAAAATCAGACCGTTTGAGAGTCTAATTTCGCTCAAATTCCAAGTTTAAAAAATTCTGTATGGTAAACTAGCATTGGTAGAAAGCTGTAATTTACAGAATTTATTACCCAATTCATCTGTGACCGAGGCGTGTATAAGAATAATTTTTATCCCATCAACTTTGGATATTGTCACATATAATGCAAAATCAGACCGTTTGAGAGTCTAATTTCGCTCAAATTCCAAGTTTAAAAAATTCTGTATGGTAAACTAGCATTGGTAGAAAGCTGTAATTTACATAATTTATTACCCAATTCATCTGTGACCGAGGCGTGTATAAAAATAATTTTTATCCCATCAACTTTGGATATTGTCACATATAATGCAAAATCAGACCGTTTGAGAGTCTAATTTCGCTCAAATTCCAAGTTTAAAAAATTCTGTATGGTAAACTAGCATTGGTAGAAAGCTGTAATTTACAGAATTTATTACCCAATTCATCTGTGACCGAGGCGTGTATAAAAATAATTTTTATCCCATCAACTTTGGATATTGTCACATATAATGCAAAATCAGACCGTTTGAGAGTCTAATTTCGCTCAATTCCAAGTTTAAAAAATTCTGTATGGTAAACTAGCATTGGTAGAAAGCTGTAATTTACAGAATTTATTACCCAATTCATCTGTGACCGAGGCGTGTATAAGAATAATTTTTATCCCATCAACTTTGGATATTGTCACATATAATGCAAAATCAGACCGTTTGAGAGACTAATTTCGCTCAAATTCCAAGTTTCAAAAATTCTGTATGGTAAACTAGTATTGGTACAAAGCTGTAATATACAGAATTTATTACCCAATTCATCTGTGACCGAGGCGTGTATAAAAATAATTTTTATCCCATCAACTTTGGATATTGTCACATATAATGCAAAATCAGACCGTTTGAGAGTCTAATTTCGCTCAAATTCCAAGTTTAAAAAATTCTGTATGGTAAACTAGCATTGGTAGAAAGCTGTAATTTACAGAATTTATTACCCAATTCATCTGTGACCGAGGCGTGTATAAAAATAATTTTTATCCCATCAACTTTGGATATTGTCACATATAATGCAAAATCAGACCGTTTGAGAGACTAATTTCGCTCAAATTCCAAGTTTCAAAAATTCTGTATGGTAAACTAGTATTGGTACAAAGCTGTAATATACAGAATTTATTACCCAATTCATCTGTGACCGAGGCGTGTATAAAAATAATTTTTATCCCATCAACTTTGGATATTGTCACATATAATGCAAAATCAGACCGTTTGAGAGACTAATTTCGCTCAAATTCCAAGTTTCAAAAATTCTGTATGGTAAACTAGTATTGGTACAAAGCTGTAATATACAGAATTTATTACCCAATTCATCTGTGACCGAGGCGTGTATAAAAATAATTTTTATCCCATCAACTTTGGATATTGTCACATATAATGCAAAATCAGACCGTTTGAGAGACTAATTTCGCTCAAATTCCAAGTTTCAAAAATTCTGTATGGTAAACTAGTATTGGTACAAAGCTGTAATATACAGAATTTATTACCCAATTCATCTGTGACCGAGGCGTGTATAAAAATAATTTTTATCCCATCAACTTTGGATATTGTCACATATAATGCAAAATCAGACCGTTTGAGAGACTAATTTCGCTCAAATTCCAAGTTTCAAAAATTCTGTATGGTAAACTAGAATTGTTAGAAAGCTGTAACTTACAGAATTCATTACCCAATTCATCTGTGACCGAGGCGTGTATAAAAATAACTTTTATCCCGTCAACTTTTTATATTGTCACCTATAATGCAGAATCAGACCTTTTGAGAGTCTAATTTCGCTCAAATACCAAGTTTTAAAAATTCTGTATGGTAAACTAGTATTGGTAGAAAGCTGTAATTTACAGAATTTATCACCCAATTCATCTGTGACCGAGGCGTGTATACAAATTATTTTTATCCCATGAACTTTGGACATTGTTGCTTATAATACAAAATCAGACCGTTTGAGAGTCTAATTTCGCTCAAATTCCAAGTTTCAATAATTCTGTATGGTAAACTAGCATTGGTAGAAAGCTGTAATTTACAGAATTTATTACCCATTTCATCTGTGACCGAGGCGTATATAAAAATTGTTTTAATCCCATCAACTTTGGATATTGTCACATATAATGCAAAATCAGACCGTTTGAGAGTATAATTTCGCTCAAATTCCAAGTTCAAACAATTCTGTATGGTAAACTAGCATTGGTAGAAAGCTGTAATTTACAGAATTTATTACCCAATTCATCTGTGACCGAGGCGTGTATAAAAATAATTTTTATCCCATCAACTTTGGATATTGTCACATATAATGCAAAATCAGACCGTTTGAGAGACTAATTTCGCTCAAATTCCAAGTTTCAATAATTCTGTATGGTAAACTAGCATTGGTAGAAAGCTGTAATTTACAGAATTTATTACCCATTTCATCTGTGACCGAGGCGTATATAAAAATTGTTTTAATCCCATCAACTTTGGATATTGTCACATATAATGCAAAATCAGACCGTTTGAGAGTATAATTTCGCTCAAATTCCAAGTTCAAACAATTCTGTATGGTAAACTAGCATTGGTAGAAAGCTGTAATTTACAGAATTTATTACCCAATTCATCTGACCGAGGCGTGTATAAAAATAATTTTTATCCCATCAACTTTGGATATTGTCACATATAATGCAAAATCAGACCGTTTGAGAGTCTAATTTCGCTAAAAATTCCAAGTTTAAAAAATTCTGTATGGTAAACTAGCATTGGTAGAAAGCTGTAATTTACAGAATTTATTACCCAATTCATCTGTGACCGAGGCGTGTATAAAAATAATTTTTATCCCATCAACTTTGGATATTGTCGCATATAATGCAAAATCAGACCGTTTGAGAATCTAATTTCGCTCAGATATCAAAGATTCTAAGTTTTAAATTCGTTCTCGTATGGATGTACGGTTCCCCAAAAAAGAAACAGTACATTTGCCCAGAGGCACAATGAATTGGCTCCAGCAATTCATGAACATGAACCACTATGAGCGTACTGCACGTTCCTCTATGTTTGTCTTCTCGACACAGACAGAGCATTTTAATTCGCTAAAGGGGGCTTTTACTAGATCAAACAATCCACGTAGAACAAATACTAAAGCAGTCGAATATGTGTGAGGGCACATTAATTAAATTACAAAGTTTGAATTGTAACAGGAATCTGACTAAACGCATACAGTAATATAAAAAAGAGTGATATTTAATAACGCATGTTGCTATAAAGAAGTTGAGAAAAAAGAGAAACATGATAGATATCCTTTTTTAAGCTAAAGTTTTCTTGGAAAATTACTCGAGTCTTATTTGAAATTATAATAAATCTTTCCATTCCCAAGCATGCTTTCTTAATATCTGCGATATCGCCCGTTCGAATTAGTAAAAAGTTTCTTTAACTTCACAAAGTTCGCAGTGATTGTGTGAATCAGCGGAAAGTCCATCTCGCCTTCTGCTAGGCGAAAAGACCTTAAGGTCGAAATCCCCCGAAATACGCGTTCATAGTTGGTATTAAAACTAGAGACTTTTCTACGGAAGATATTAATTAACTCACAAATTTTAATATCGAATTGTAGTTAACCAACTTTCCTCCCACCCCTTTATTTCAACTCGCATTCATAGATTGATTAATTCTTGAAGTGATTTAGGGTCTCTTTTTCTGTGTTTGCCACTGAAAGTTTTTCAATTGAAACTTGAACTTCGCTGGGAAGAATTTACTGCATTTCGTAGTGTTTATTATAGTGTAATGTTTATCTGACAGTTACTGAAATGCCCATGTTTGTCATATTCCGTGAGACACCCAGTATACAGATTTTAAATGTATTATGTTTCTATTTTTTAGGCCATCCTGTATCGTGGGTGATGCTAGCTCCTGCAATGACGCCACGAAGGACTACAGATGGCGCCAATAATCCAGGACTTAGGCTCTACAAATTTAAGAAGGACACGGGCCAGGTTCGTATATTTATTACGATAAATAATATCCTTGTTTTACTATCCTGGCCATATAATATGTGCGCTCTTTTGACGTCGATTTTCTCGCAAATCTAAGGGCGAAAAAGATTTAAAAAATGCTGATGCTGTCCTTGATTAATATGCGACAACTCATAGAAATTAGAAAGCTGCATATGTTGGCGTTTACCCGATTTTTCCAAAACTAGAAGAATTGGCGCTGTTTTTGCCCCTTAAATTTCATTCGTTTAAGTTTAGCAATTAATTACTCCGGAAAGAATCCATAGATTTCAACGAATTAAAAAGTAAAATCACCTGCGGAATGTTAGTGATCGGATTAATGGTTGACCCCCAAAAAGCTATTTTATGCAACGCCAGCAATTCCGTTATTGGAAGAGCTAGGATGATGAAGTCTCGATCATAGGCAGAGCCGTGTTAAGGGGGGGGGGGGGGGGCAAAGAGGGCGCCCGCCCCGAGCGCCAAGTTTCAGGGGGTACCATAATCCTACCCAGAAAACAGGAAGAAAATTTATAAAACATTTTCAAAAAATACATAATGAATTATACATCTGAATTAATAGTATATTATTATACAAGTTTTATAAGACGTCAAATTGGCGCACGAGTTGTTTTGGGCACGACGAGCGTAGCGAGGAGTGCCCAAATGGAACGAGTGCACCAATACGTCTTATAAAACGAGTGTAATATACTATTTTTTCTACTTTGCGTCATTAATTTTATATAAGTTTAGAAATTGTGGTTACTATATCGCGCTAAATTAGAATCTAGGGTATTTTGCGGGTACCACGTGGTTGCACTGTAGTAACTGTCAACTTCGTTAAGGACGATATCGATGAGATAAAATCATGACAAAATCTAATTGTGAATAATTTTACTCTACTTTAGCCTACAAGTTTGAATAAATATTCAGCGAGGTCGCAACGATGATCATAATGGAGCTTGGGGCAACACTTTTAACCCTACTGTGATAAATACATGAAACTTAACCTAAAAAGTTAACAATTTTAAAATAGTAGTTTCATAAGTATAATAATCAGAATAGAAGCGTTTGGCGGTGACTGATTAGTTACTTCGAAGAACAAGAACTTACTAAATAATTGTTATAACGCTTAACGTTTGATAGCAGTGTCTACCTAATTCCGCTACGTAGCCGTTGCGGCTTATATATTTACAAGCACTTATAATTGAAACCCAATTATAATTTCGGCAAAGTAGTTTATTAGAATAAATTATACTTAGTAAAATTACATGTGATGGAGGTAATACAAATACGTTGCACACAACCAGAACTAAGACGAAGTCGAAAGCGACGGACAAAAACGAATATGAATTGAACCGAGCATCCAAGCGTCCAAAATATTACCGAAAACTTATATGTTACATAAACTAAGAAATCCTCTACACTTTAAATGTACTATAGCTTCGTATGTGTATGCTGATAAACCATTTATTGCGCATATACAATCTCGCAGCAGTAATTAAAATCGTTCGTATCTACGATGTAGGTTTGATCTTCGCATAATACCTTATTAAAGTAAATGTGGTCCTTGAATTATATCTGAAAATGGGATTTGATGTTTAGTTGAAAAGAATGCTAACGATCACTTACTAGAGTCGTAAAACATCACCGTAAACGTCATGCTGGCGTATTTTGATGAACACAGCAAAACTAAGAAAGCCCCAATCCTTTGGCCATACTATAGCAGGCTACACCCATGTTTAAATATGTATAGAATATTGATATTTCGCAGTTTATGTGATTGCAAGCGATTAAGAAGATGCAGTGTGTGGTTATGTTGGGTTATGTATAGTACGTTTGACATATGGCATTTGCTGTCACTGTGTACCAATCAGACAAAAATGTTATTGTTTTCGGTATTACAATGTGTTAATTGTAACACCGAAAACAGTGTTACAATGTGTGCATTGTGAATGCAAAGTAGAAAAAGCTTATTACTGGATCATACATCTGTCGAGGTAAATACATACATACATACGTTGGTATGTTATCTTAACATCCCAATGGTACTTCAAAAAAAAGAATCAAATCAACATGAGCTAAACTCAGATTACGCAACAGCTTGAAAGAAGATATTAGCGGGGCTTCGTGTTTGTATTTGTCAGTTTGTCACCGAAGTTCGACGGTGCTTGCAAACGCCGTCATAAATAGGTCAGATTCCGGTCGCGTTTGTAACCGAAGTAGACGATTTTGCGGCTCACGTGTGGCGGCACGTGCGTACGCGTCTGATATTCGTGTAGCATGGCATCAAGTTGCCGGGGAATTTGGGCAATTTTGCCCCCATCCGTGCGGGGTTCGGCACATGACGATAGCCGAACACGTTACGCAATTTATTATATTATTTTGGGGGGCGCTGACACGGCTAAGTTAGGATATGGTCCCACTCGACCGCATCGAGTGATATATAAACACTTGTGATCACGATAGAGCTCGAATTTATTGATATAATCGAGAATAGAACCGAAAGGGTTGTTTGTTTTGAGTTATGTGTTGCAAAACGGGAATTTCGTGTTAAGAGGAATCACTAGAGGTAGTAGCGTACTACAAAACAACACTACATAAAACCAAACATCCTGAGCTTAATTGTGTGTTAATAATCACGTGTAATACATTAAATTATAGATAAAGGTGTATTACACCGGGTACGAATGCCACTTTTTTTCATTTCCGTTGTTGTTTTGTTTTTTACCCTTGCTAAAGAAGCCAATAATTGGTAATTTTTGTTATTTTTTTTTCCAAATCCGAACCAAACATCAAAAAAGCAATATTACAACATTTTGTATTGAGCCTTCATGAACTTGTGTAAAAAAATGACAACAAAATATAAATGTTGTAATGATTTAACCGTTGTTTTTTTGAACATATGAATGAGACGAGAATAACATATTTTATAGTCGTACGGTGCAGCCATCTGTTGGATAAACACCACATCATTTTCTTCGACCAATCAAATTCAAATGGTACAGTCTGAAGCAGCAGCATGAATACGTAGCCAGGGGAATCACAAATATTGAGCAATTTCGGCCTAACAAAAATATTGATCGCATGTTGACACGGGAGGTGTAGCGGCGCCGCGCCCGGCAAACGAAAGCCATACGAAAAATAAATTTTACCGTGCTGGTGCTACGTAGATAGCAACGACTCGCTTATAAATTAGGACAGAATGTTCTTGGGGAAGTGTATGTGATCAACATGAATGTTGAATTTCGACCAAAATAGGCTAGAAACCGAATACGAGAAATAATTTTTTGCCGTCCTGATGGACTCTGCGCAGACAGCAAAGAGCGAGTTATAAATTAGGAGCGCATATTCCCGCGAGGGTTTATAGTGCAGTCCCCGTACGACACACGGAACGTAGAATAATCAACAACCGCAATACCTACTTACAATGTTACAACTACTAAATAATTAATAGGAGTTAAATAAATTATTACTAAGGAAATACAAGTAATTTAATTTTTAATCAGTCATTTATTTTTCGTCATAGAATTTCAAATATATTGGTATTTAGATTTAGAAAATAATATTAATACCAAACACTTGTCGCTTGGCAATGCATTCAGGGCAATCGCAATCTATGTAGGATGGTTGGCTTTAGTTCTACTTGTTGTACAACAGACGTAGAACAGACGCTAAAAATATGGGCAAATTAAAAAATCAGCTGCCTTTATGTGGCCCGCGTTCTAAGAAAACTAATAACTTGCGAGAGTACCTGCGGTAAGTGTATATGTAGATATTATACGTGTAGTGTAATTCTTCGCTAATTAACTTCGCTAGTTAATTTGGGCAATACTCTCTTATAGGCGTAAGCGTTCCGGATTACCATATATGGCAAAAAACTTTTATAAAGGTCTAAAATATTTGAACATGTATCTATATAATATATAATAAATGACTTATACATATACATAAAGCTGCCTGTTTTATCGAAATCGCTATTTTTTCTCATACCTACAATTGAAAAAGTACGTATACTACCAAGTCTATACATAGCAATAATAATTTTGAGTAAAATTTCAAAATGCAGTACCCAACTATATCTAGAATTAAAATAGGAATATTATATTTACTAACACCTACTTGCGTCAGCCGATAAAAATTTGAATTTTTATATGAGGTGTGTTTTACCTGAAAGTATCCATCTCTGCTAAGTACGAACGAGACATTCGAGATTATTGATGCACAAAGAAAACGTTAAATGGATTTAAATAAGTATCTGAGTACGAATGCTTTCACGGCCAGAGTCATTTAAATTTAGATGATAAATAGTTAGCGGTTTATGCCGTGAGTAAAAATTCATAATTACTGTCTTCGCGAACCATGCTGTTCGCTTCTTCGGAGGTAGCTGATAATTAGTAGAAAAGCTGTCAGTTTTACCAAAACTACAATTTTTTTCAACATACAAAAGGTAAAATGTTCAACCATAGTTAGTAGTAAAATAGGAATGTTATAATAAAGCAATTAATTAATTTGTATCACTGTATTGTTTTGTGGAGTTGTATTTGTATTTAAAATATACAAGAAAAGCATTTCAGAACATGCGATAGTCACATACACAAAATTATTAGGAAACGGTTCGGCGCCAGTCGACACCGCACGGCCCCTTTGATCTTTGCCGCAAAAGAACGATACCGCAGTTCCCCTAATCTAATCAGTGCGTTGCTTGCATTTTCTGCGGAGTGTACAGTGGGCGCGGTTTGTTCCCTCCTCTCGCGCCGCAGTTTCGTCGAACTTTTGAGGTCGGTGACTAACATTTACTCTTAATGGTGTTGAGGTTTAGGGTGGTACTATTATTGTTAGTTGTTGTCAGTGGCGGCTCGCGTATAGGCACTGTGGAACTGCTGCACCCTTATTATTTGCACTTAATATTATGGATAACATTTAATATGAGTCCTTTTTCCTGTAATTCTTGCTTTATACTTGTGCAATATATAATCCTCAATCCTTATGCTACCTCCTGACTCAGCCGCTGCCTCAGCGAATAGTGTGTGTGCATACTTTCATTGAAATTGTGGTTATTATTAATTAATGATTAATTGAATAACGTAAATAAAAATTTAATATAAAATATAATAAATATTTGAAAAATTTCTTAAATTAAATTAATTTCTTATTCTGATCATTTATATTAGATACCATCTACTAATATAAGACATAGTAATACGTTTGTCCATAAAACAAAATTAAATAATTGCATAATTATTATTTTGTATAATGTATTGCGTTAAAAATCAAATATTATAGTGCATATCTATACAGAGTTAGTTAAACTTACAACTAAATAATTCTCCAACCGTAAAGAAAATCTGATGTGGCCAGGCACATGACTTTATCATACTACATATAAAATTAATAGTTTAGCTACATGAGACTCTATTTGATCGTGATCGGCCTTGTCTGCATTAAAATAAAACTACTAGCACTAGACAGATATGTCGATTAAAGCAGCGTTCGGATATCGTACACCGGGTACACTGTCCAAATGACACTTACGTGTTATTGGGTGTAGAAAGTGTAATACAATATCCGAACGCAGCTTATATTGACAGGAGCTATTGCCAAAACATTAGCGTTTGACACCAAGACTACCTACTGTCATTAGAATCAAAACATCTCACAAATCCTGGCTACTAGTTTTCAGGCAGTACGACCGATCTCGTAGAAATAGAATTTGCTCATGCAGCTAAACTATTGATTGTACCAAAAAATGTCATAGTGATAAATGATTCAGAATTTCCTCATCTTTAATTTATTATTTAACTATTTCGACGAAATTTTAGAAATGGCGGCTTATTTGCAAAATCTTTAAAAAATGCTAAGACTAAACCTCCAGTTCCTTTGGACCCTCTTCAACAGAAAGCTTTTCAGCTCTAAGTTTGATTGTGAAACTTCTAAATATGAAGTTTCGTCCCAATACCTTTAGTAGTTTCTCCGGAATCGTCGCCACAAAAGACGGGTACACACACACACACACACACACACACACACACATACACACATATAATTTTTTTTTGGCACGATTACAATACTTTACATACTGCGTATGATAAAGTAAAAATAAAGAAAAAACCATTTTTTTTGTTTTAAACTAGCTATCGAAATTTGGTAACATTTCCTTTTTCAAATAGATAAATAGAATTAAATTTTTTAATTCTAAGATTATTTCTACGAATTTTTTTTAGGAACCATTTTCCATAAAATGCATCATTTTTAGTTATCAGCAATTAATTAAAACTGCTGAACTTTGAAACTTTTTTTTCCCACATACATACACACATTTATTTTAATTTGCTGTTTGAACATTTAATTAACATTTAATTTTATTTTTCTATTTTGTTGTTCTGCTATTTTTTATCCGTTTAGTTAAAACAAAAGTTTGAGTTTTGATTAATTGCTTATAACTAAAAAATGATGCATTGTATAAAAAATGATTCTTACAAAAAATTCATGGAATTAATCTTAATTATAAAATGTAAATTTATGTGTTCTATTAGAAAACGGAAAGGTTGCCAGTTTCCATAATAAAATAAGCACTGTGTATATTAAAAATATATTTAGACGATAGCTTGTTTAAAATCAAACAACTTATGCTTGATTTTTGAAGATGTTTACGGTTGGTCAATTATTTAAGTGCTCCGGATATTTTGACCAACCCTGTATACTGGTATGTAACAACGATATTATCAATCAATAACTTAGTAATTGCCGTATGTAGATCGCAGTCGTAATTTGCATCAAAGAACTGTACCAAAACGATACAATAGATTCAGACATCATAGAAAAATAAGACTGGAGTAACTTGGAACTGATAAGATTTATTTGAAAGGGATAAATAATATATTCTTTAGTTTTAATTAATTATTGATTTAATATTGCTATTAATATTAATTTTCATTAGTAGCCTTATAATACGGATGGTTAATTTATTGATATGCATTTGCACTTCTTCAATAATACAGAAATAAATATCATTATTTGGTATATTTTCCATTTTAAATGACAAATTATAGTAATGGGGACGTCACAAATAGAGAAAAAAATACTATCGGATATTTAATTTAATATCAATGTAAACTATTTGTATTTTGCATATGAATTTATCGTGTTCAATATTTTAAAATCTTTTTATTTCAATACTAAATAATTTATTCCATTCGTTACCTACATTTCGGGTTGCTTTAATGCTCGAAGCCCCTTCACCGCACGTGCTTGATGTCATAAATCAGACCCCTGTCGTAAATAATATCTTCGGGTACCGACAAAAACTGCTATGCGCCTCGTCAACAATCCAGTTTGAATGGATCGATACGAGAGCGCACAACTCAGGCGAGTCGCTCGGCGAACGCGTGATTTTTATCCGACTATCTGCATCCGTAGAGACTTCTGGCACTCGAATGTTAGCGAATTTGGGCGAGTGTGGCATCCACACTCTCCAGATTCGCGGTCTCTCGCTATGTCTCGCGAGAGTCTGGAAGAGGTATTAGGGTACTAGAAAACATTTTTTCTCAAAACTATATATTAGAAAAGGGAAAGGTTGCCAGTTTCCATAATAAAATAAGCACTGTGTATATTAAAAATATATTTAACCGATAGCTTCTTTAAAATCAAACAACTTCTGCTTGAATTATTATTATTGTTGGGGTTATTCTTTAGTCTTTTGTATAATCTATTTCTTGTTCTAATCTGTTTCATTATGTTTCTGTTGATCCATGGACATTCTTCTCGCTTTTTGGTTTTGGTTGTTGTTTGATTTTCTGTCACGATATTTTCTAGTACCTTTGATAGATCTTCGAAATCCTTGACCGGTGGTTCCCTCTCTGCCAGGCTTTTGATTTCTTCGCTGATTCTTGGATAGTTTGCTTTTTGTGTGTAAAAGTATTCGTATTTTCTTTTTTTGGGAAGGGTTGTCTTAATAGTAGTACTGATTGGGAGATGATCGGACACTGCCATGCCCTGCACAGTGGGAGTTTTCATTTGTTCATGTGTGTTGGTTAAGATGTGGTCCAGTATTGTGTGTTTGCCGTTGTTATTTATTCTGGTAAAGCTGTTTTTCTGTATTCTGTTTATTTTATTTTCTCTCCAGATTCGGTTATTGTTGTTTTATATTCTTTAACTGTTGGTGTATTGTCTAGCAGGTTTATATTCATATCCCCTAGTATGATGTGTGGCTTCTTGTCAGTAAAAATATTATTCTTCAATACATTTTTATATACTGCAGCTTTGACATGTGGTGGTTTGTATACGAGGGTAATAATAGTTTGCGATTCAGAAATTTTTATTGTTAGAGTTGCTACTTCCGCGAATGTTTTTTTTTGTTGTGACTATATAGTCTATTTGTTTTCTAACGTAGACCGCTATTCCTCCTCCTTTTGTTGTCCTGGAGTGGTAAATCCCATTGTATCCGTCAAGTTGGTAAAGGTCTTCCTCTTCTTGTCTTAGCCACGTTTCTGTTATTGCTATGATTTGTGGTTTATTGTATGTACCTGGTAAGGTCTCTATATCACTGAATTTGTTCTTAATGCTTCTAGTGTTTAAATATTTCACCGTGTATAAGAAAAAAATCACCCTGTATACGATGCTATAACTACTAACTACCCATTGATTTTTAATACACCTTTCATTTCACATTAAATTGACCCGATATTATCAGAAATGTTGCATAGCCAAACATAAAGCAACATAACTTTGGATTGAAACGTTCTGTTATTGCAAATATGGTATGGTTTCAATCTTCACAGTACAAGCAATTCGTTTTTTAAAGACTAAATATTATTGGAAATGCGAGTGATTAAAAATTTGTACCGTTTTTTTGGCCCACAGTGTATAATATATTAATCATCTATTTTCAAATAAAAAAAAATCACCTATAATTCTTGCCAAAAACGGACACTATACTAAAAAACCTGAATCAGGAAAAAAGAACAGTTTCTCAACAAAAAAAAAAAGAAAAAACAGAAAGTCATACCAACCCCAAAACGACCTAACAACATTTTTTTGTGTGTGTATGTACCAATCTTGCTTTGTAACAATTATAACAGTATTACACAAGTATTCATTATTTACCACATACCTACTTATGTCATTAAGGAATTTCAATATAATTACAGAAAATTTCCATGGAATGCGCTCTATATAATTATCATTAATTAAAGTAAGGTCGGTAGGCGGCCATGTTTAATAGTGAGGTATATTTAGGTAAGCGTAATGAGGGGTCGACTTAAGCTTAACGATATCGTTATTTTATAGAGGGTTGTTCCGTTTCCAATGCATCAGACGTGGGCCACCCTAATGCTGGAGAAACAGTTAACCTGAAGAGTCAATTAAAGCTAAAAGGTCACACAGGAATGTTTGTATCGTTACTGGGAGGGACATTCGCTTCCATAAGATTCTCGGGCACATCTTAATGTTCTTTTGTTGTCGCATTTTTACATTTACATTGCGGATTTTTAAGCAAAATGAGAATGTCTACTCTTTTCCAGGCCTGAAATTTGAAAAATCCTCCTGATTAAACCACAAGAGATAGAGGGTTGTAATTTTCAGGATTGATAACTTAATTTATCTGTGATCAAGACATGTCTGATAATCGCCTGTATCCCATCTACTTTTCTCGTAATACCACAAAAAGACAAGTTATAGCATCAAAGCTGCTTGCATACACTTAGAGTTAAAAATTGAAAAATCCTCCTGATTAAACCACAACAGCTAAAGAGCTGTAATTTTCAGGATTAGTTACTTGGTTGATCTGTGATCAAGGCATGAAAGATAATCGACTCTATCCTTTCTACTTTTTTCATAATGTCACAAAAACCAAAATAATAACATCAAAACAGTTAGAATACATACATACTCAAAGTTTGATAAATTCTCCTGAGTAAGCCAGAGTAGACAGGTCGTTGTAATTTTCAGGATTAATTATCTAATTAATCTGTGATCAAGGCATGTATGATAATCGTCTCTATCCCATCTACTTTTCTCGTAATACCACAAAAAGACAAGTTATAGCATCAAAGCTGCTTGAATACACTTAAGAGTTAAAAATGGAAAAATCCTCCTGATTAAACCACAACAGCTAGAGAGCTGTAATTTTCAGGATGAATTACTTAGTTGATCTATGACCAAGGCATGAAAGATAATCGACTCTACCCTTTCTACTTTTTTCATAATGTCACAAAAACCAAAATAATAACATCAAAACAGTTAGAATGCATACATACTCGAAGTTTGATAAATTCTCCTGAGTAAGCCAGAGTAGACAGGTCATTGTAATTTTCAGGATTCATTATCTAATTAATCTGTGATCAAGGCATGTATGATAATCGTCTCTATCCCATCTACTTTTCTCGTAATACCACAAAAAGACAAGTTATAGCATCAAAGCTGCTTGAATACAGTTGGAGTTAAAAATTGAAAAATCCTCCTGATTAAACCACAACAGCTAGAGAGCTGTAATTTTCAGGATTAGTTACTTAGTTGATCTGTGATCAAGGCATGAAAGATAATCGACTCTATCCTTTCTACTTTTTTCATAATGTCACAAAAACCAAAATAATAACATCAAAACAGTTAGAATACATACATACTCAAAGTTTGATAAATTCTCCTGAGTAAGCCAGAATAGACAGGTCGTTTTAATTTTCAGGATTAATTATCTAATTAATCTGTGATCAAGGCATGTATGATAATCGTCTCTATCCCATCTACTTTTCTCGTAATACCACAAAAAGACAAGTTATAGCATCAAAGCTGCTTGAATACAGTTCGAGTTAAAAATTGAAAAATCCTCCTAATTAAACCACAACAGCTAGAGAGCTGTAATTTTCAGGATTAGTTACTTAGTTGATCTGTGATCAAGGCATGAAAGATAATCGACTCTATCCTTTCTACTTTTTTCATAATGTCACAAAAACCAAAATAATAACATCAAAACAGTTAGAATACATACATACTCAAAGTTTGATAAATTCTCCTGAGTAAGCCAGAGTAGACAGGTCGTTGTAATTTTCAGGATTAATTATCTAATTAATCTGTGATCAAGGCATGTATGATAATCGTCTCTATCCCATCTACTTTTCTCGTAATACCACAAAAAGACAAGTTATAGCATCAAAGCTGCTTGCATACAGTTAGAGTTAAAAATTGAAAAATCCTCCTGATTAAACCACAACAGCTAGAGAGCTGTAATTTTCAGGATTAGTTACTTAGTTGATCTGTGATCAAGGCATGAAAGATAATCGACTCTATCCTTTCTACTTTTTTCATAATGTCACAAAAACCAAAATAATAACATCAAAACAGTTAGAATACATACATACTCAAAGTTTGATAAATTCTCCTGAGTAAGCCAGAATAGACAGGTCGTTTTAATTTTCAGGATTAATTATCTAATTAATCTGTGATCAAGGCATGTATGATAATCGTCTCTATCCCATCTACTTTTCTCGTAATACCACAAAAAGACAAGTTATAGCATCAAAGCTGCTTGCATACAGTTAGAGTTAAAAATTGAAAAATCCTCCTGATTAAACCACAACAGCTAGAGAGCTGTAATTTTCAGGATTAGTTACTTAGTTGATCTATGACCAAGGCATGAAAGATAATCGACTATCGTTTCTACTGTTTTCATAATGTCACAAAAACCAAAATAATAACATCAAAACAGTTAGAATACATACATACTCAAAGTTTGATAAATTCTCCTGAGTAAGCCAGAGTAGACAGGTCGTTGTAATTTTCAGGATTAATTATCTAATTAATCTGTGATCAAGGCATGTATGATAATCGTCTCTATCCCATCTACTTTTCTCGTAATACCACAAAAAGACAAGTTATAGCATCAAAGCTGCTTGCATACAGTTAGAGTTAAAAATTGAAAAATCCTCCTGATTAAACCACAACAGCTAGAGAGCTGTAATTTTCAGGATTAGTTACTTAGTTGATCTGTGATCAAGGCATGAAAGATAATCGACTCTATCCTTTCTACTTTTTTCATAATGTCACAAAAACCAAAATAATAACATCAAAACAGTTAGAATACATACATACTCAAAGTTTGATAAATTCTCCTGAGTAAGCCAGAATAGACAGGTCGTTTTAATTTTCAGGATTAATTATCTAATTAATCTGTGATCAAGGCATGTATGATAATCGTCTCTATCCCATCTACTTTTCTCGTAATACCACAAAAAGACAAGTTATAGCATCAAAGCTGCTTGCATACAGTTAGAGTTAAAAATTGAAAAATCCTCCTGATTAAACCACAACAGCTAGAGAGCTGTAATTTTCAGGATTAGTTACTTAGTTGATCTATGACCAAGGCATGAAAGATAATCGACTATCGTTTCTACTGTTTTCATAATGTCACAAAAACCAAAATAATAACATCAAAACAGTTAGAATACATACATACTCAAAGTTTGATAAATTCTCCTGAGTAAGCCAGAGTAGACAGGTCGTTGTAATTTTCAGGATTAATTATCTAATTAATCTGTGATCAAGGCATGTATGATAATCGTCTCTATCCCATCTACTTTTCTCGTAATACCACAAAAAGACAAGTTATAGCATCAAAGCTGCTTGCATACAGTTAGAGTTAAAAATTGAAAAATCCTCCTGATTAAACCACAACAGCTAGAGAGCTGTAATTTTCAGGATTAGTTACTTAGTTGATCTATGACCAAGGCATGAAAGATAATCGACTATCGTTTCTACTGTTTTCATAATGTCACAAAAACCAAAATAATAACATCAAAACAGTTAGAATACATACATACTCAAAGTTTGATAAATTCTCCTGAGTAAGCCAGAGTAGACAGGTCGTTGTAATTTTCAGGATTAATTATCTAATTAATCTGTGATCAAGGCATGTATGATAATCGTCTCTATCCCATCTACTTTTCTCGTAATACCACAAAAAGACAAGTTATAGCATCAAAGCTGCTTGCATACAGTTAGAGTTAAAAATTGAAAAATCCTCCTGATTAAACCACAACAGCTAGAGAGCTGTAATTTTCAGGATTAGTTACTTAGTTGATCTATGACCAAGGCATGAAAGATAATCGACTATCGTTTCTACTGTTTTCATAATGTCACAAAAACCAAAATAATAACATCAAAACAGTTAGAATACATACATACTCAAAGTTTGATAAATTCTCCTGAGTAAGCCAGAGTAGACAGGTCGTTGTAATTTTCAGGATTAATTATCTAATTAATCTGTGATCAAGGCATGTATGATAATCGTCTCTATCCCATCTACTTTTCTCGTAATACCACAAAAAGACAAGTTATAGCATCAAAGCTGCTTGCATACAGTTAGAGTTAAAAATTTAAAAATCCTCTTGATTAAACAACAATGGATGGAGAGCTGTAATATTCAGGATTAACTTTTTTCATAATGTCACAAAAGCCTCAAATATACTCAAAGTTTGAAAAATTCTCCTGAGTAAGCCAGAGTAGATAGAGACTTGTAATTTTCAGGATTAATTACTTAGTTTATCTGTGACCAAGGCATGTATGATAATCGACTCTACCATTCTTACTCTTCTATTAAATCTACAGTAAATGTTTCCTCCGGCACCTCCACCAAAACTGTTAATTCGTTTATTTCACGTTATTAACGCTTTTACACCATATTTTTTCGTAATTTTTCAGATCTTGGACTATACCCAGTACTATTTGGACCTGTCAGCGTCGAATAGCAAGGTAGATGCCGAATGGACCGTGGAATACAACTTCAGTTCGTATTACGGGATATCCAACATAACACCGGTCACTCTGCATACCTTGGCGGAGAGATTGACATCCCCTGCGAGTCCACACGACCATGCATTCGCCAAGTAATGCCCCCATGTAACATTCCATTTCAATTCTGTTCAACCAGTACGCTTGTGTCCGCTCACCAGTCATTTCTGAACAAAAAAAAATAAAATAAAAGACTTATTCGCGACGCGATTCGGTCCGTACTTTTAACCGGACGAAATTCAATTTCATGCGACAGCCCCCTCCCCCCCCCACCCTCAGTTCCCTCTGTTCTAATTATGAATTCCAAACTGAGGGTGTAATTGATTGCAAAGTTCGGACGGCGGATCCAATCGCCGGTAATGTTTTCATAGAAAAATTAATTAAACTGGATAATTGGGTGTGTTTTATTTGAGTTGGACTGAAGAGCGTTGTTGGTTTTGTTGGAAAAAGCAAGTATATTCACATAATTCGACTGCTGTATAAAGTTGTATAAAGTTATTTCGCATACTGGTTATCCGACGCATACAATAGGGTGACCAACCGTCCCGATTTGGGCGGGACAGTCCCGAATTTTGAGGACTTTTCCCGCCTGATGAAGCGTCCCGAATTTTGTCCCGATTTTTAAAAATGTTATTCTAATGGCCGGGATTTCCCATACACCAGCCATCTAACTAATGATTTTGTTAGATGGTATCTATGCTATCGGGGCCTATAACGTGCTTTTTTTTAGTTCTTTATAGGGTAAAGTCATGCTGCGCGCACTTTGCCTATGCATGTCTTTAGTAGCCAAATTTAGTTCGACTAACCCTGCAAAAGCGCTACTATACCGACAACGAAATAAGTCATATTGACGTTTATTGACGTTTTCGAAAAGCAGTTAATAGTTTTTGCGTATACAAGTTTGTTAGTTTTGTAGTGCTTACTATGTGGTATACTCATGTGCCGTACCAAATTGTCCATCAGTGGGGAAAAGTGTGTTATCCACGTGTTTCCTAATGATCTGGAAGTAATTACCATTCAATTCCAAATATTGTACGTAGTATTTTTTTCTTTCAATTGTTAAATATTACTCCTTTTAATTTTCGTACAGTATTTAAGATATGGATAACATGACCATTAGCAAAAACGAGTTGTTCGAAATTTCGATGGCAAAAGTACGAAAAAATCGCAGACCATGCAAAATTAATTTTCCAGAAGACCTGCCGTTTAAGAACCATGAAAACACCACAAATTTAAAGAGGACGTCGGTTTCCAATTTACCATTAAACTGCAAGTGGAAATACTTTTTTGAAGTATTTTTTAAGGGTTGTTTTTTAAAAGTTTTTTTATAGTTGTTACAATTTAGTATTAGGTAGTAGTTTTTAGCAGTTATTTGCTAGTAGATGATGAAAACAACAACAAAATAATTTTCAGTGCCCAAGAGATTTTTTTAATACAGTGAGTAAGATTTTGTACATACTCGTTGATAAAGAGCAAAGCCAATGCCTGAAGCACAACTTTCCTTGCCTGGGTTCGCAGATGAGACTGCATATGTATCAAACAATGACCACGAAAGTAGACATTTATTTACTAGGACTCTACCGAACTGGTCAAATAAATTATGGTACTTCTCAAATACAGAGAGGTGAATATATGAAAAAAATTAGTATGATTTACGCCAGATTTTTCTCACATTATTGACCAGGTTTATTATTTGAATATTCTTTATTTAACGTATAATGGTATGTAATTACTAAATGTTCACTACTTAAGTTCAAAGAAAGAAATAGTTGGTACTTTAGTAGTTATGGCTTAATGGTTATCAATTACTAAGTAAAAGTAAGAAATATTTTTTTTCAGTTTAATAAAATCCCATTAACTATTACAACTATTACAAAATATGCTTAATTTAACATCAAATTTATATTTATGGACAGCAATAACAAGTAACCGACCTCTCCTGTAATCCCTTGAGTCTCAAAGGCATTCTCTGGTTTCCTCCGGATCCTATTATTATTTTTGTACCATAATATAAGATAAATCATTGATATATTGATATATAAATTCAAAATAAGTAGCGAGCTATCAAATATCTATTGTTTGGAAACAGAAATTAAAATAATATAATCTAATATTGTATTATTTATTGTTATTATAGATTATATTTTGAAGCGTATAATTACTACATGTAAGAAATATTTATCTTCCAAGGCGCAGAAATTGTATAGGATGGTTTTACAGTACAAGCGAAGGGCAAAATGGTACAAACAACTTATAAACAAAAAAAGGATAACCAGAGCAAAGTAGTTTGCTATTTGCAAGGATTATATTAAAACTTCAACAAATGAAACCATTTTTAAATTTGTTATGGGTCAATTGACTAATAAAACGAAGAAGTTTTGGCTGTTGTTGTGCCTTTAACTTACATGTGTTTTCATTTTATTATTCTCAACATACTTGTTATCAACATTAGAAATTGGATAAAATAAATTTTCACTTAACCAAGTTTGTTTGAATTGCTTTATTTTCCTATTTTGTTCATACATTTAATAATGTCGTTTCTGCTTTAAGTCTTAGTATTAATAATTTATAACGTTAATAACATCAATATTTGTCCACAAAGTTTGGATGTTACTGCTTATAGTAAATTTGACAATATTATTAATTTGCAGACGTGATTTTGTTAGTGCTCTGCAACAGTAACATCATAATTTGATTATTTCCAAACTAATTTTATTTTTAAACTACGGCAGAGCCGGCAATGAGACCACTAGCGCTAACGTCCGTAGCGGGGCTAGTTGAACTAAAATTGTATGGAAAAATAAATGGGTTGAGTGGGCTATCTATATTAGTATATATGTATCTTATCTATGGGTAAAGTACCCAGTCAATGGCACTCCAAAACGTTGGCACCCAAGTAATTCAATGCTAATAAAATACGAGTGTCAACCACTTTTCCGTTTACACTACTTATTTCAATAGGTCATTACGGTATGTCCGTACAATCTTTTCGTACAATCTTTTGTATTCTTAGAAAAACGTAAGACGAAACTTGAAAAATAAAGAATAACAAAGACCTAACTTAGAAACCTAGCTTTAACATTATTTATTTAAAGTTTGACATCTTATTTTAAAACAACCAATACCCTATTGCTGTCTTTGTTACCACAAATCACACTTGTCGCTCGTTGCAGCACAATTGCGGTAGGCTGTTGACGATTTTCTTGCGTTGAACAGGATCGGACTCTTTTTTTTTTTATTAATTTTCTCAAGAAGTTGAAGTTGGGAGTTCTTCCTTCAATGTTAGCCTTTATTTCTACTAAAAATTACATAAAACTAACATCACATCTATTTTCCTTAGGTACTATCGTGCAAACTCGGTCAAGATGTACAAAGATCTGCTGAGTTGCGACGCGAGCTGTGCTCATGCGCACTACTGCGCAATAACGAGAGTGGACTATGAAGAACACGAGCACTGCTTGAAGACAGCTGCCAGCGCACTGGCATCTTCGTCTGGGTCGCAGTCAGAAGTTTCATCGATATCGAGTATAATGTTGCTCATGATGCTTATCATTCAACGCCTAGTGTGATTCTTGTAAAGATCTGGACTTGTGCTTTGAAGGAAACGCGAAGAAGGAAGCTCAACGCTTAATAATAATTGAAGAAATTCGTAATTCATTTCAATGCTCTGCGAATCATAGCTGGCGTCAAGATTGTCCAGCAAGTTTTTGACGATGTGTTATGACCAGTGGCCGGAGAAAAATGTATGTCTCGCAGTGCTACAAGTCGCCCAGCTATGAGTGTGCGTAGCGGGCACGCATGAGTCAATGACGACTTATGCGGTCGCTTGGATTGATATCCATAGGCGCGAAGCGGCTGGCGGTCGGTAGTAAACCGAGTAAATTTAATATTAAATGTTTGTCGTAACTATATGCAACACGTGCCCACTGAAATATTTTACTCATTTCTTGGATATGTATTGAACGATTACGGTTGTATTACTGCATATTTTTCAAAATTATTTCGCTTAGATGTTAAAATGTCTTTAAACCTTGAAAACGATCTTTCTACATCGCAGCTAGTCACAGGCGCAAAAGAATAAACCAACACCAAGTTGGAATATTTTTAAGAAATTCTTTCATCCGTAAATGAATTCGTAGAGATTTGTTTTAAAATATTAGAATCCGGATTTCTATGTAGTACCGCATCAATTTTTTTTTGTAATTTTTTACTGATTGGTACTTCAATGCTTCGTAACCTTTCGTACAGGGATTCAATCCTTGCAAGTTCAACATGTTGTTGTTCTAGAAACTTTATGGTTGGCAATACTTGCGCAAAATTTGTATCAATAAATTTTAATTGTTCATGCAAATCTTGTAATGATAGTACTTTTTTGCAGTCTTTAATACTAACTGCTTCATCAGGCAAATTTAAGACGAAGGGTTTGATGATATCAAAGTTTCTTGCATAAAAAATTGCCGCTTCTAAGCATGTACCCCATCTCGTAATAACTGGTTGTGGTGGCAAAGGTAGATTAGGGCACTTTTCCTTGTAAAGAGACAATCTGGAAGGAGCTTTCAATAAAATTTTTTTGCATGTGCTTTTTAGCGTATTCACGTCTGGAAATTCTTCCCGAATAAATTCACAAATTCTATGGATAGCGTGTGCAAAACATGTCAAATGAAGAATATTTGAAAAATGTTGTTTAAGTAATTTTCCAACTTTTAACATAATCGCAGCAGAGTCAGAAACAAACAGTAATACTTTGGTAGCGTCTGTGATTCCTACTTTTTTTATGGCGTCATTTACTATTGTACATATCTCTTCAGCTTTGACGGTACAGCGAAACTGAGTAGATATTAAATAGGGTTTGTATAAGTCTTGCGGGTCCAACAATCCGACACCGACGTTGACCACTCATCTACCCTTCATATCTGTAGTTTCATCTGCAGAAACCCAAATATATTTATCGGATAGTTTTGACTTTATTGTAGAAATTTTGTCATATTGCCCTTGTACGTAATATTTTCTAATCGTGGATAGATCGGGTAAGTCTCGTCCAGTACTTTTTAAAAACGGGATTATTAATTTTTGTGAAAGGTATATTAGCAGAAATAAATGTTTCACATAAATCATCAAAAAAATTTTTAGTTGACGTTCCTGATACATTTTGCATGTTTTTTTGTTTTTACATGAGCCAGAAGACATTGTTTACTACGAATAATTAAATTTCGTGAACAGAAGTTGCAAACCACTTCCCCTTTCTTAACGAACGTGAAAGTATTGCCAAACTCAGCTAGCAAACGATTCATTGCAGGATTTTCAAACTAAGTACAACTATAAAATAAAAAAATAATTCAACTCTAAGTATAAAACAGAAGAACAAATACGAAATGGAAAATAAAAACAGATATTCTTACAAAATTTCAAGAAACAACACAATTGAAAGAAACTGCTCAAATTATTTATCGACGAAACGGAAATTTAAACAAGGCAAGCGACTGTACTCGATCAACGCCAATGCAGGTGTACTGGTATGTACACCACATGAGCCGAAGCCAGACCGGCTAGCCGCTCGCGCCCCCACCAGCACGTGTCCCATGCACGACACTGGAAAATATACATTTTTGTCTGGCCACTGGTTATGACAAATTTCGCATTTTGTTTAGAACTTTCTGTATAGAGTAAAGTTATATGTTGGAAATAATTTGCGATTGTGGAACATTGAAATTGAAGTTTTAGAATTTCAAAAGCGACTGTAAACCTGTTGTAAAATATTTTTATATTTTATAGTGTACATACAATGTATGAAAGGAGGGTATGTTGGACTTGCTGGTACATACTTTTAATAACCTGTTACGTTAAGGCATCCCGTACATGCACTAGAATTTTTTACGTGAAACGAAATTTATAAGTTTTGAAGTTTATATTCAAGAATCAAATGTCAAATTCTTACACTAAATAGAGTTATTACCATTGAAATTATCAAGTTCAGCTTACGGGATGCCTTTTTATTATGGGTATATTATATTTGCACGTTGTGGATATCACAAAATAATATGAAAGTGTATATTTATAAAACTATAAATTGTCTAATCTAGCTTTAAATGTGACATTTTATGTACCCAATACATTGTAAATATGACGCGAATGAATTAAAATAAAGGGAAAATTATAACACACGCACTGTACCTACCAAATATTAGGTATTATATATACAGGATGTCCCACGACGAGCTGCCATTAAAAGTATATGGCGAACCAAATGAAATGAGAGATTCAAAATTTGTGGATTTATATTGTTGGACACGATCATCTCAAATAAAATATTTTGAGTTTTCGGTTACTTCCGGTTACACCGGAAATGGTGTCAACTTTTATATTTCAAATGGAACACCCTATATTTTATGACATTTTTGAAATCTTCATTAAATTTTAGACCAATTTCATGTTACATTCACTATATCTAACATGTCATTAAACAATGACAGCTGCAGGGTTACGGTTACGGAAAAAAGTTGTCTGGCAAAATTGTTGTGAAGGTAAACATATTATCGACACATCGGTTCTTCTAAAACTTATACAGGGTGTTCAAAATATAAAATCAAAGTTGAATTCGAGAAAAGTACTGAAAGTCGATTTTTCAAATCGCAACCGTAACATATGAATCTATTCTATGGAAAATTTTAGATCAACTTTGTGTACAATGTCCTATACCTAAAATGTACAGTCATGGAAATATGTAAGTTCGTATCGCTATCGCAGGATTTGAAAATAGTATGTTGGTTATATATACGTGTACTGTTCTACCTCGACCCGGCCGCTTCGCAAAAAGTTGTCCGTCACGAGGTGGTTTTTCGATGGATGTAATGTAACGGGATTTAGTTTATTTTTAGCGTGTCCGACCTTTTCCTTAATGTGATATCTTCAATGCAATGTAATAAATGAAATATGATCACTACAGTTAAGTTTACGAATAGGTAATGCATTTAATTAAATATATAATTACTTTTATAATAATATTAATAAACATGAAATTTGATAATATGATACGAAAAGCTCATTTTAAGATATTGCGTAATATCATGACACATTATATAAATTTATGTTAACTAATACACATATTAATTACGCAAGTAAATGCCTTTGCCCAGCAGTAGGATGACGGGCTTAAGTAAGTAAGTAAGTAAATGCGCAAATCAACTTGATGCCAAGGATTATCACTAAATATAGACTATTTCAGAATTGTAATATTAAAATATATTCACTAAATGTAAAGAAATTTTCTAAATTTAATTTAAATTTACATTTAGGACGAGCATGTATTTTGTATGAAGGACAATGGAAATTTTATATCTGTATTTACTTTACAGCAGTTAATGTTCAATTATCTTTCATGACCTCTAATACATGCTTGACAACCAAAATAATTTAAATTATAACAATATATACGGGCTGTCCCACGTTTCTTCCGCAAAACAACCTTTTTCAGAAAGTAAATTACTTTTTCAATTCATTAAAAAGTTACAGCCGTTTGAATTATTAACAATATCTTATTTTAAACGGCTCCAACTTCAGAAGGAACACAGAAAACCAATAAGACCATATGAAACATATTACTTTCTACTTTCTAGAAAAAAAAAAACAAAACATTTTGGTATTTTCTTTTGTTCATTTGTTAAGACAAATTATTAAAATTGTACTTATAATTAATAATTTTTTATTTTGTAATATGTATTTATTGTTTCATTTTTGGATTTGCATTGTTTGATAACTAATTAATTTTTTATTTTTCTTTTCTTGTTAATATTTCAAAGAGCTCTACAGAAGTTTTATTGTAATATAGTTCCAGATCAATAACCCCACATTTTTCATTTACTATATATTAGCTGGAACATTATTGGAAATTTTATTTCTAAATTTGTTTTCTAAATAAATTAAGAGGCGTGCATTAACAACGATAATAAGTTAAAAATAACATTTTGACTTATGAATTGTGTACTGTAAGGTTAGCTAAAATGCATATACATTAACAATGAAGGTCTTTTTAATTTCCAAACAATATAAACTATAACTGAAAATGTTTAATGACATACTTTTGTCAAAGTAATATTATAAGTTAATAATATGGTAACATACAGGCGGGATGTAAATTTTAAATATATCAAAAATTACAGCCACAACCTGGATTTTAACTAAGGCCCTTTGCGTCGCTAGCACAATGTCATAGCTCAGATGGGAGAGCATTGTGCTAGCGACGCAAAGGTCCCTGGTTCAAATCGTCAAGTTGTTGGTTTCTCTTACGTATACCTTTTTTTGCATATGATTGTGAGTAATTAACATGCAATAAAAGCTATACGTAAGAGAAACCAACAACTTTTCTTTCTGAAGCGTCTCCTTTTGGGAAATTATATACCCGTTACCAACACAATTTATACTCATCCCAGGTCAAATTTGTTGAAATAATTTTAATGTTGTATAAATGTTCTTTTAGATGACTTTTAGAAGACTTCTACCAATGTGTTACCTTCACAACAATTTGTCACAGGGGATAATTTATAAGTAATTGAAAGTAACCGTGCAGCTGTCATTTTTTAAGGAAAAAAATGAATATCAAAATGCGATAAAATACAGGTTCCCTGGCGCCACCGTCGCTAAATAATTTTGCGGTTGGTTCAGCTATTTCCCACGGGGGATTCCCTGGCGCCATGTTCCATTTGAAATATAAAAGTTGACATCGTTTCCGGTGTAACCGGAAGTAACCGAAAACTCAAAATATTTTAGTTGAGACAATCGTGTCCAACAATATAAGTCCACAAATTTGCAATCTCTCATTTCATTTGGTTCTCCATATACTTCTAATGGCAGCTCATCGTGGGAGACCCTGTAAATTTAACACATTATTTGATAAATTATAGAATCTTGACTTACTTTGCAATATAACACTAACAACGAAGTCAAAGATTAACTAATTTATTAAAAAATGTGACATAAGAAAAAAGGTTTAAGAACTCCTGCCATCTGAAAAACATACACTCGTATATGCAAAAAAGCAGAGGATGAATATCTTGTGTGATATTAAGAAAACATAATTCTAGGTATAAACAATTTAATGTATTTTTATATCGTTTGAGTGTTCCAAAAAAAAAAAAGTATATTTATATTTGACGAGCCCGCGAACAATGCGACGCATTGGGCTTGTCATAAATGTGTTTAAAAGCCGTTGGTTGTAAGCGTGACAAGTGGAATATGGTGCGAGAAGAAAAAATGACCAAAAAACATTTTTGCTATTACATTATAGAAACCTATTGTATTTAAAAGAGGAGATGAAAAATTCTAGCTATCTGATTGTATATTACCTATAACCGATTAACGATATTGTTGTAAGATTTTTTATTAAATGAATGTGTTCTGTTTATGATATAATGTGACCTCACGATACATTTTGTTGGCGAATTTCTAATTAAAACATTGTTGGAACATAGTCTTGTTTTATTTATCATACCTCTCCATTCAAGGATTAATATTTGGATATATTTTACAAGTTTTACAAGTGGTAAGTAGATTTTAGACTGCTTAGAAAAATGCTGCATGACTTCATTCGATAAAGACAACACAAAAATTTCACAAGTGGCAAGTGGATGTTAGACTCGAATAGCACAAGTATTTCAATCAGTTGCTTCAGAAAATTTTTTTATAACTTTTCCAAAAATTCTTGAATAAATTTCTATCATACCTCAAATTGTAGGTAATTAAAAGACCTACTAGGGCTGTGAGTTTTGGAGTTTTGCCCCATCGACAATATACTCTAATTAGCGATAATATAGTTTCGAATAGCAGACGAATTTCAATCAGTTGCTCCAGAAAGCCGTTTATAACTTTTGCAAAAATTCTTGCATAAATTTCTATCATACCTCAAATTATACGTAAATAAAAGGTCTAGTAGGGCTGTGAGTTTTGGAGTTTTGCCCCATCGACAACATACCCTAATTAGCGATAATATACTTTCGAATAACAGACGTATTTCAATCAGTTGCTCCAGAAAAATTTTTATAACTTTTGCAAACATTCTTGCATAAATTTCTATCATACCTCAAATTATACGTAAATAAAAGGTCTAGTAGGGCTGTGAGTTTTGGAGTTTTGCCCCATCGACAACATACCCTAATTAGCGATAATATACTTTCGAATAACAGACGTATTTCAATCAGTTGCTCCAGAAAAATTTTTATAACTTTTGCAAACATTCTTGCATAAATTTCTATCATACCTCAAATTATACGTAAATAAAAGGTCTAGTAGGGCTGTGAGTTTTGGAGTTTTGCCCCATCGACAACATACCCTAATTAGCGATAATATACTTTCGAATAACAGACGTATTTCAATCAGTTGCTCCAGAAAAATTTTTATAACTTTTGCAAACATTCTTGCATAAATTTCTATCATACCTCAAATTGTAGGTAATTAAAAGGTCTAGTGGGGCTGTGACATTTGCAGTTTTGCTCCATCGACAACATACCCTAATTAGCGATAATATACTTTCGAATAGCAGACGTATTTCAATCAGTTGCTCCAGAAAACCGTTTATAACTTTTGCAAAAATTCGCGCACAAATTTCTATCATACCTCAAATTGTAGGTAATTAAAAGGCCTCATAGGGCTGTGAGTTTTGGAGTTTTGCCCCATCGACAATATACCCTAATTAGCGATAATATAGTTTCGAATAGCTGACGAATTTCAATCAGTTGCTCCAGAAAACCGTTTATAACTTTTGCAAAAATTCTTGCATAAATTTCTATTATATCTCAAATTGTAGGTAATTAAAAGGCCTAGTAGGGCTGTGACATTTGGAGTTTTGCCCCATCGACAATATACCCTAATTAGCGATAATATAGTTTCGAATAGCAGACGAATTTCAATCAGTTGCTCCAGAAAACCGTTTATAACTTTTGCAAAAATTCTTGCATAAATTTGTATCATACCTCAAATTGTAGGTAGTTAAAACGCCTAGTAGGGCTGTGACATTTGGAGGTTTGCCCCATCGACAACATACCCTAATTAGCAATAATATACTTTCGAATAGCAGACGTATTTCTATCAGTTGCTCCAGAAAACCGTTTATAACTTTTGCAAAAATTCTTGCACAAATTTCTATCATACCTCAAATTGTAGGTAATTAAAAGGCCTCATAGGGCTGTGAGTTTTAGAGTTTTGCCCCATCTACAATATACCCTAATTAGCGATAATATACTTTCGAATAGCTGACGAATTTCGATCAGTTGCTCCAGAAAACCGTTTATAACTTTTGCAAAAATTCTTGCACAAATTTCTATCATATCTCAAATTGTAGGTAATTAAAAGGCCTAGTAGGGCTGTAACATTTGGAGTTTTGCCCTATCGACAACATACCCTAATTAGCGATAATATAGTTTCGAATAGCAGACGTATTTCAATCAGTTGCTCCAGAAAACCGTTTATAACTATTGCAAAAATTCTTGCATAAATTTCTATCATACCTCAAATTGTAGGTACTTAAAAGGCCTAGGAGGGCTGTGACATTTGGAGTTTTGCCCCATCGACAACAACTCCTAATTAGCGATAATATATTTTCGAATAGCAGACGTATTTCAATCAGTTACTCCAGAAAAACGTTTATAACTTTTGCAAAAATTCTTGCAAAAATTTCTATCATACCTCAAATTGTAGGTAATTAAAAGGTCTAATAGGGCTGTGAGTTTTGGAGTTTTGCCCCATCGACAATATACCCTAATTAGCGATAATATAGTTTCGAATAGCAGACGAATTTCAATCAGTTGCTCCAGAAAACCGTTTATAACTTTTGCAAAAATTCTTGCATAAATTTGTATCATACCTCAAATTGTAGGTAGTTAACACGCCTAGTAGGGCTGTGACATTTGGAGGTTTGCCCCATCGACAACATACCCTAATTAGCAATAAAATACTTTCGAATAGCAAACTTATTTCAATCAGTTGCTCCAGAAAACCGTTTATAACTTTTGCAAAAATTCTTGCACAAATTTCAATCATACCTCAAATTGTAGGTAATTAAAAGGTCTAGTAGGGCTGTGACATTTGGGGTTTTGCCCCATCGACAACATACCCTAATTAGCAATAACATACTTTTGAATAGCAGACGTATTTCTATCAGTTGCACCAGAAAACCGTTTATAACTTTTGCAAAAATTCTTGCACAAATTTCTATCATATCTCAAATTGTAGGTAATTAAAAGGCCTAGTAGGGCTGTGACATTTGGGGTTTTGCCCCATCGACAACATACCCTAATTAGCAATAACATACTTTTGAATAGCAGACGTATTTCTATCAGTTGCACCAGAAAACCGTTTATAACTTTTGCAAAAATTCTTGCACAAATTTCTATCATATCTCAAATTGTAGGTAATTAAAAGGCCTAGTAGGGCTGTAACATTTGGAGTTTTGCCCTATCGACAACAACTCCTAATTAGCGATAATATATTTTCGAATAGCAGACGTATTTCAATCAGTTACTCCAGAAAAACGTTTATAACTATTGCAAAAATTCTTGCATAAATTTCTATCATACCTCAAATTGTAGGTACTTAAAAGGCCTAGGAGGGCTGTGACATTTGGAGTTTTGCCCCATCGACAACAACTCCTAATTAGCGATAATATATTTTCGAATAGCAGACGTATTTCAATCAGTTACTCCAGAAAAACGTTTATAACTTTTGCAAAAATTCTTGCATAAATTTCTATCATACCTCAAATTGTAGGTACTTAAAAGGCCTAGGAGGGCTGTGACATTTGGAGTTTTGCCCCATCGACAACAACTCCTAATTAGCGATAATATATTTTCGAATAGCAGACGTATTTCAATCAGTTACTCCAGAAAAACGTTTATAACTATTGCAAAAATTCTTGCATAAATTTCTATCATACCTCAAATTGTAGGTACTTAAAAGGCCTAGGAGGGCTGTGACATTTGGAGTTTTGCCCCATCGACAACAACTCCTAATTAGCGATAATATATTTTCGAATAGCAGACGTATTTCAATCAGTTACTCCAGAAAAACGTTTATAACTTTTGCAAAAATTCTTGCATAAATTTCTATCATACCTCAAATTGTAGGTACTTAAAAGGCCTAGGAGGGCTGTGACATTTGGAGTTTTGCCCCATCGACAACAACTCCTAATTAGCGATAATATATTTTCGAATAGCAGACGTATTTCAATCAGTTACTCCAGAAAAACGTTTATAACTTTTGCAAAAATTCTTGCATAAATTTCTATCATACCTCAAATTGTAGGTACTTAAAAGGCCTAGGAGGGCTGTGACATTTGGAGTTTTGCCCCATCGACAACAACTCCTAATTAGCGATAATATATTTTCGAATAGCAGACGTATTTCAATCAGTTACTCCAGAAAAACGTTTATAACTTTTGCAAAAATTCTTGCATAAATTTCTATCATACCTCAAATTGTAGGTAATTAAAAGGTCTAATAGGGCTGTGAGTTTTGGAGTTTTGCCCCATCGACAATATACCCTAATTAGCGATAATATAGTTTCGAATAGCAGACGAATTTCAATCAGTTGCTCCAGAAAACCGTTTATAACTTTTGCAAAAATTCTTGCATAAATTTCTATCATACCTCAAATTGTAGGTAATTAAAAGGCCTAGTAGGGGTGTCACATTTATAGTTTTACCCCATCGCCAATATACCCTAATTAGCGATAATATAGTTTCGAATACCAGACGAATTTCAATCAGTTGCTCCAGAAAACCGTTTATAACTTTTGCAAAAATTCTTGCATAAATTTCTATCATACCTCAAATTGTAGGTAATTAAAAGGCCTAGTAGGGGTGTCACATTTGGAGTTTTGCCCCATCGCCAATATACCCTAATTAGCGATAATATACTTTCGAATAGCAGAAGTATTTCAATCAGTTACTCCAGAAAAATGTTTATAACTTTTGCAAAAATTGTTGTGTAAATTTGTATCTTACCTCAAATTGTAGGTAATTCAAAGACCTAGTAGCTGTTCGACTTTCTGAGTTTAGCCCCATGGACAACAACCCTCAAATTGCCATAATGTAATTTCGAATAGCAAACGGATGTAAATCAGTTAATATAGTGGCAAGTTAGACGGCTTAGAAAAATATCGCAAGACTTTATTCGTTATAGAGCAACATAAAATCTTTACAAGTGGCAAGTTAGACTGCCTAGATCAAAAGTTGCAAGTATGTTATGCTAAACTTGGCAACAAAGAATAAATCTTAAATAAATTTATAATTGTGCTTATACATACATATATTAATCAGGACTAAATGGTAAAATAACTTTTCCACGTCGTTCATTTACAGCTTCCCAACACGAACATGTCAAACTATTCCTATCCATTATATCGGTATATAATTTCCCGCTCAAATGATCCATTTCATGCTGTATAATCCTCGCAATCCATCCGTTAGCATTTACAACTATATCCTCACCATTCTCGTTAAGGCCTAAAAAAAATACAATAAAATATACGATCTAATTGAAAATCTAGCTGAATTACCAGATAATTGCAACGCTCTATATCTAGGAACGTCAGCCCAAAACCCTTTGACACTCTCACAGCTTTCGGAAAACACAACTTTGTTAAAATCGACTATTTTAACACTAGGGTTTATAACGACCTAAAACATACGAAATTTTCTGAATACGCAACACGAAACTCCATTTATATCTTACTGTAAAAGGTACATAAGTCATTTCTTTGGTCTGGAACTCCGACTTGCTAAAACGCTTGGCATGCTTTTGTTGAAACTCCATTACAAACAGTTTTAAATCAACCCCGACTTGAGGCGCCGATAATCCAACGCAGTTGTACCTATTTAACACATACTGCATATGCTTAATTAGTGACTGTACTTCCGGTGTTTGTATATTCTCTTTAGGAACTTCTTTGCAATTACTACGAAGGCGGGGATCACCTATTTGAATAACATGTTGATAAGGTGGTTTTGTAGTTCTAGGCTTGACTAAACTGGCATACCAGTGTCTCACTTTCCAATAACTAAGGCTTCTAACTTGCATTCTAGTCATTATTACAACCTGTAATCATGTTAAACACATTAGTTGTTAGAATTTTGTAAACATAACCTATAAATATACTGAAACGAACCCGGCAGTGTTTTTGAGAGTACTCGGTTGGCTGGTGTAAGAGCACCAAATTTGAAGACTGTCAACTCTCAACGATGGTGATGCTCAGAAACGAAAAACTCAAATATATAATTCAATAACTAAAATAAATAATTTTAATTCTAGTTTTCCTATTTTATCGCACTGCCATCTATACGCTGGTTAGTAAAGCATAGGCAAGCCGGTAAGAACGCTCTCTAGACGAATATTGTTATTTTAATAATAAACAATTAATAAACCATATATTTTAGCGCGAAATCTCATAAACAAATGTTGATCCCGGCATCGAGACGGATATTACGTTTTTTATTTCGTCAAAATCGAACAAATTAAAATTAATTAAAATATGAAAATATTAAAATATTTTCTAATTTCAAATGGCGATAATTTGAAAACTATTCGTCGTAGAGTGGAACTGAGTGGAAAAGCCGGTTTCAAAAAGGTATCGTTTATGTTGGTAGCTAAAAATCGATATATTTGACAAAAATAAAACTAAGGTTTGCTACTTTTTCGAAATTTTAACATAGTCGTTTTATGACGGAAATCGATAGAATGGGGTGTGCTGAATCCAAAACTGAAAACCGTTTTTGTATATCGCTATTAGTCATCGAGATATTAAATTTTGAGAATTTTAAAAAATCTCAGAAACTATCAAATTTATGGAAAACTTCAATTAACATTATTTGTTCGCAACCTGACAAGGATCATTTTGTTTCTTGTTTCATCTCAATCGGTGCAAAAATAGTATATCACGAAGTGGTGACGTCAGCGGTGGCGGAACTGATTTGTGACGACACTGGTGGACGACGCCTCGCCCCGCAAATAGCTCTCGGCGGATCATATGTAGGACACGGCTCTACCGATCTTGTCGTGACCTTGGCATTCCACATCTATTTATAGAACGCTCATGTAGGCTCGGTGTAGGCAACTTAACTAACACGCGTGTATAGAACGTGCTGCCTACTTAGTAGCATAATAAAATATTATTTTAATTAATACTTAATAAACCATACATTTTAGCGCAAAATCTCATAAACAAATATTCATCCCAGCAACGAGACGCACATTTTGCTTTTTATTTCGTCAAAATCGGACAAATTAAGATTAATTAAAATATGACACACTTAATTTGAAAACTATTCGTCGTAGAGTGGAACTGAAAAGGTTTGTTGGTAGGGAATTAGAAGCCGGTTCCAAAAAGGTATCGTTCATGTTGGTAGCTAAAAATTGATATATTTGACAAAAATAAAACTAAATGTTGCTTTTTATTTTGTCCAAATCTGACATAAAATTGGAAAACTAAACAGACAAAACGCTAATCAAGTAAAAATAAAACAATCTGAACATTTTCCTAATCTTTTATTAGGCACTGAATTAATTTTTGGATACATCGATTACTGCTCACCAATTGGGAAAAGTTACAACAAAAAAACAACGGTAAATATAGTAAAAAGGGTTTCTGGTAAAATTGGATTTCCGATTACATTTTGTCCATGAAATGCGGTAGGCCTGTTTCATTACGACGCCTCGTTAGAATCTCACAGCCAGTTTCGTTGACCAGCAGCGTTTGCTCGAATTGTGCCGACCACTGACCGTCTGCGGTCACTGCGGTCCATTTATCCGGCCACATTTCGTCCCGCCATGTGCCCATCGATATCATCGGTTCTATGGTGAAACAATGGCCTGGTTTCATTACTCCAACAGCACGATTTTCTAGAAAAAACATTAAATAAAGTTTTCCGTCGATCGTTTATTTATGAGTCAGTTTAGTGAATAGGAAATCGTTTATTAAACAACTCTATTAATGCACGATTTCTATTAATGCATGATTTGTTATAGCCAATCACACGACGTAAAGACATCGTTTGATTGGCCAATCGAACATATGTGAAGTGAAACCTTCCAATCAAAACATACCGCCCTCTAGAACTGTCAGTGTCAAATTACATAAATTGTCATATAACCTCAAAAGACATCGGCGAAGAAAAATCTATGTAGACGACGCTAGAAGAATACGATCGACGAAAAAATTTTGTAACCAACTCGAATATTAAACGGCGATTAATCATCTCGACAATTAACGCCCTCGCTGCGCTCGAGCGTTAAACAGTCTCGATCATTAATCGCTCTTTTTAATATACTTGTTGGTTAATAGTTATTTCAACCACAAAACCATGACTTGCCACAAAAAATATTCGAGTTGTTAAATAAAAGACATAAATGTATATAATATTTATGTGTGCATTTATTAGAGTAAAAATGCGTTACATACACATATGTTACATATGTACAGTCTTGGAATTAAGTATGTTCTATAAATATTTTAGCAGTGTGTCGATGATACATCCAAGTACAAGTTTTTTGATATTCTGGTCGACCGCTTGGCCTCTAAGGGCAACAAAGTGTCCGTTTACGCTTCAACTCGTATATCGGAAATTTATTATTTGCGAAACCTTGTTCGAATGCTTTGAATTGGTTTATAATGATTTATATGTTTCTATTTATTAGTGCAATTAATTAATGTAATTCCTACATTGCAATGTAATTGTGTTTTTATTAAATACGACGTTAATTTTATATTAATAAACATAAAAGTTTTCGATAACATGAAATGAAAATCTCATTTCAAGATATTGCATACAACACAACAAATTATACTTACAACCTTATTGCATCTAATAGCTTTTTTTGTGTTAATAAATACAAAAATCAATTTGTTGTTGTCAATATTTTTACTTTTCAGGTTATTTCAGAACTGACATATGTATTAACATTTATTCACAAAATAGAAATAAATTAAAATTAAATTGCTTTAAATTTATCTTTATGACAATTTGTTAATTGTGATTTACTGGTGTTTTCGAGATATTTAGCTTCAACGATATTTTGCAGTGTTTAACTTAATAAACAGAAAGGAGTGTGTATTTTGTATAGCATGAATGTATCATTACTATTTTTCTATATTATTATTTTGTATTTACTTTACAGCAATATGTTTCAAATATCTGACAACTGAAAATAATGGCAATTATGTATATCACTAATTTACAAAAATTTTTGGAAACAAGCTCTAAATTTTCGACGAATTTTGATGGAATGTAAATGTTATAATTATTAAAAAAAAAATAAACCAAAATATACGACCCTCTAAAAGAACATTTATACAACATAAAAATTATTTCATCAAATTTGACCTGGGATGAGTATAAATTGTGTTGGTAACGGGTATATAATTTCCCAAAAAGAGACACTTTAGAAAGAAAAGTTGTTGGTTTCTCTTACGTATAGCTTTTATTGCATATTAATTACTCACAATCATATGCAATAAAAGCTATACGTAAGAGAAACCAACAACTTGACGATTTGAACCAGGGACCTTGACGTCGCTAGCACAATGCTCTCCCATCTGAGCTATTGACATTGTGCTAGCGACGCAAAGGGCCTTGGTTCAAATCCAGGTTGTGGCTGTAATTTTTGATATATTTAAAATTTACATCCCGCCTGTATGTTACCATATTATTAACTTATAATATTACTTTGACAAAGTATGTCGTTAAACATGTTCAGTTATAGTTTATATTGTTTGGAAATTAAAAAGACCTTCATTTTTAATGTATATACATTTTAGCTAACCTTACAGTATACAATTCATAAGTCAAAATGTTATTTTTAACTTATTATCGTTGTTAATGCACGCCTCTTAATTTATTTAGAAAACAAATTTAGAAATAAAATTTCCAATAATGTTCCAGCTAATACATAGTAAATGAAAAATGTGTGCTTGTTGAGCTGGAACTATATTACAATAAAGTAGAGCTCTTTGAAATATTAACAAAAAAATAAAAATAAAAAATTAATTAGTTATCAAACAATGCAAAACCAAAAATGAAACAATAAATACATATTACAACAATAAAAAATTATTAATTATAAGTAAAATTTTAATAATTTGTCTTAACAAATAAACAAAAGAAAATACCAAAATGTTTTGTTTTTTTTTCTAGAAAGTAGAAAGTAAAATGTTTTATATGGTCTTATTGGTTTTCTCTGTTCCTTCTGAAGTTGGAGCCGTTTAAAATAAGATATTGTTAATAATTCAAACGGCTGTAACTTTTTAATGAATTGAAAAAATAATTTACTTTCTGAAAAGAATTGTTTTGCGGAAGAATCGTGGGACAGCCTGTATATATTGCTATAATTTAAATTATTTTGGTTGTCAAGCATGTATTAGAGGTCATGAAAGATAATTGAACATTAACTGCTGTAAAGTAAATACAGATATAAAATTTCCACTGTCCTTCATACAAATTACATGCTCGTCCTAAATGTAAATTTAAATTAAATTTAGAGAATTTATTTACATTTAGTGAATATATTTTAATATTACAATTCTGAAATAGTCTATATTTAGTGATAATCCTTGGCATCAAGTTGATTTGCGCATTTACCTACTTACTTACTTAAGCCCGTCATCCTACTGCTGGGCAAATGCATTTACTCGCGTAATTAATATGTGTATTAGTTAACATAAATTTATATAATGTGTCATGATATTACACAATATCTTAAAATGAGCTTTTCGTATCATACATATTATCAAATTTCATGTTTATTACTATTATTATAAAAGTAATTCTACATTTAATTAAATGCATTACCCACTCGTAAACTTAACTGTAGTGATCATATTTCATTTATTACATTGCAATGAAGATATCACATTAAGGAAAAGGTCGGACACACTAAAAATAAACTAAATCCCGTTACATTACGTCCATCGAAAAACCACCTCGTGACGGACAACCTTTTGCGAAGCGGCCGGGTCGAGGTAGAACAGTACACGAATATATAACCGACATACTATTTTCAAATCCTGCGATAGCGATACGAACTTACTTATTTCCATAGGTGTACGCGTATGTTATGTTATGACATCTATTTACTTATTTCAATTTTGCATTGTTTTTGGCGTTAACACGCTACATGCAACGGCATTGTTTTATACTGAGGTGAATATTGTATATATATTGCATGACCTTTGCATGATCTTATTATATATTGAATTAACGTCTTTAAGAGGGTTTTAAAGATTACACTACACCAATTTTTAACTTTTGTGAGCCGAAAAAAGTTAAAATTACATATTTAGCAACTATACTCACTTGCGTAATGTGGCACATTTGGAGCAGTATGGAATAACCTGTGAATCCCGTGTCCGCAGTAGGTCCTCACCACAGAATAGCCGTTAGCCTGGGCGTGCTTCTGGATGACATTACCAATCTCCCTGTACTTTTCGCCGGGCTTCACCAGATCGATTGCCTTCATAAGACATTCGTAGGTCACCTTCACGAGATTCTTATGTTTATCTTCGACGTTCCCGACGAAAAACGTCTCGTTCAGGTCACCGTGGAAACCGCGATGGTACACAGTGATGTCGACGTTGCACAGATCTCCGTCGATGAGCTGCCTTTGATCGGGAATACCGTGACAGATAACCTAAAAGTTGTTTCGATTAGGAGTGTTTTTGAAGATTTTATCGATTATTATCAAAAATAAATAGAAATAAATGAGTAATTGCTGTAAATAATAATAAATATAGAGATAGATAAAAATTAAATTGTCAAACCTGTCAAAATGGTCAAACATGTACAAACTGTCAAAACTGTACGAGAACTGTTTATATCAGTGGCGCCATCTACCACATTACGACAAAGGACACACTTTTAATTCGTTAGACACAGAAAAGTTTTCATTTCAAATATAAAAGAACAACTAACCTCATTCACTGACGTGCAGCAAGACGCCGGAAATTCGTAATAATTCAAAGGCGACGGATAACATTCCCGTTCGATGCAGGCCTCGTGGACGATACGGTCAATCTCGTCGGTTGTCACCCCGACATCGCAAACTCTGGCAGCTTCGTCGAGGACTTCTCTTCCGAGTTTGCAAGCAACTTTCATACCTATATTAATTGTCATTTTAAAAAAGAATATAAATAGCGGCGTTAACCAAAAAAACAGAGATCTTTAGAGCAAAAACGAGACATGATACATTCTGCAAGACGATACAAGAATTTTCACGTTTTGTGGGCCAAATAGAAATATACAGTGTGTTGAATAACAAATGTAAAATCTGAAAAAGATCTACAGATCGGAAAAGTAGATAAATTGGTTTCAAAATTATAAAAAAATTTTTTAGTTCTGAATAACTATCTTTAGGTTTGTTTTGGTTCGGAATTCTGGATCAGTAATTGAACTGCGCGGAACTTATGCGCAGAAAACAGTAATTCCAGAACGGTTCCGAATTTAACAAAACCAAAACACTTTAAATTTACTGTAGTGCCATCTAGCGGATATTAGGTGACACAACGTTGTTTCTAACCTATAAATGGAACTGCAAAAACAACAAACCTATACCCTATTCACGATAACAACATAGTAGTGGGAGGTGCAAACTGAGCCCGATTTACACTGGAGCAATATGCTGTCAATAGCGGCAAATTGAAAGGTTATGTCACGACAATGGTGTGCTATACCTCGCACCGCTGATTTGTCAATTAGCCATCGTTATGTAATGTAGTGCGTTATATTAAAACGTTATATTAAGTCTGCTATCTTTTATTAAATATTAGTACACAATAAACACTTAATGATATCAATAAAGAATAACAAACAAAGAAATAAGACACAAAAAAGGAATAAAATATCACTGTTTATTCTCGTATATCTCTACGAGCAGCAATTTGCTCCGACAGCAGTTCTCAAAGCGTCCTCACACGTCTTCCGTTATACCACTGTTTAAAAAAGTAAAAGATAGCACGAAAAGTTTGTATTTTGATAAAAAGGAATTCCTTATTTCATTCGCTTGTAGATGGTTCAGTATCAGACCACAAATCTGTTGGTGATCTTGTATTGGTTGTTATAATAAACTCTTCCATAATATCTTCAACAATATTGTCCAGTTGATATAATTTGTTTTCTTTGCTGACTACATGTTTGATGCAAGCTTTCCACCGTTCCGCATTTGCAACTTCCAAACCCTCAAGAAGCAGAGTTTTTACCTCCGGCAACTTAAATGTTCTATTGTTTGCGGCGACATGATGTTTAACTTGGGCCCAAATTAATTCAATTGGGTTTAAATCGCGGTGATATCGAGGCAATCGTAAGATTTTGCGACCACTTTCCTCCACTAATTGATCGATTACATAGTTGACTGGGTTATCACTTGTATACTTTTTGCCATATCTAGAAGTTCTACTTTTAACATACTGTTATCTACGGTTACGCCTTTTGACATAAGCCATTCTATTAATGTCCCTTTTCGCCAAGAGTTGTTTGGTACTTTATCCATCTTCACGGAATGGTAAGGAGCATTATCCATTACAATTACACATCCAGGCTCAAGTCGTGGCAACATATTTCTCATCCATTCCGTGAAGACGTCGCTGTTCATGTCTTCGTGGTAGTCGCCAGTCTTTTTTGATTCAAATAACAGAAGGCCGTTATCCGTTATCTACAAAACCTGCTTCCGAGCCGATGTGTAGAACAATAAGACGTTTTCCTTTTCCAGAAGGATCTGTTATACCTCGTGATAACCCACGAACAAATGCTTGTCGAGCGCTTGTTATAGTGGTATCTTTACAGACCTTTGGTTTTGTGTGATCAGCATCTACGTAATAGATTTTTTTCCCCATTGAGCGATAGTGTCTAATACTGGTCAAATATCTTCGTCTCCATAAAACAATATCCTGTCTTTCAATTAAAATACTTTTCCTGCTTCGGTTCTCCCATTTAAATCCCAACATACGCAATATTTTCCACAAAGTTGTTCGCTTCACCGTAGGTATGAAATCATCTGCTTCATTTTACAAATTTGTATAGGCTACAAATTTCCACTTAAATTCAATATTACATAAATAATCATATCATTACCGTTAATACTTTGGAAATAGTTGGTAATTCATTGTTAAAATAGAAAGAATGAACATGTCGCCTAATTGCATTTTTCTGTAATTCATCCAATTTGTCGTAAGTGTTTTCCCGTTTACGTTTTTTGGTTGGAGAACGTAATACTCCAGAAGTGCCCTTTCCACATTGTTGATTCTCCAATACCTACAAGCTTCGAAGCTAATTTTACAGAAGCTGACTTCGAACTTCCAGGTTCACGACTGTACTCGAGATATGCATTGTAGGCCATCAGCCGTTGTCCACTGTGAATGGGCTTTCCTTGCGGATTTTTTGATGAACCAGCCTGCATTCTCTCATCCATATTAGCACTATTAAATATCATCGTAAAACATTAACAACAAATATTATTGGCAATATTAAGATTACCTGATACAATGTTAATATTGTGTGGAGTTCTAAAAACAACTGAGTTTTATTTGAATCGATTGTTAGACTGCAAAATATTCCGAACACAACATCTAGAACACAACGAAAATCTTGAATCTGACGCAAATGACATGACGTTTCAAAATTCAAGTGACATACGCGCGTTGGCTGGTGTAAATTTGGTTCAACTTTCAGCCAATCACAAGCCGCAAATTATAGCCCTATCTTATCCAACGCTTTATTCTTAAAGTGAATAGAGTATAGACAATACATCTACGATTCCACTCCAGGCAACGAATCAGCGAATCTACATAGAAAATACAATGGATATACAGTGAGCGCGTAAAGTATGGAAACACGACAAAATCCTAAGAACGGTTTGGTATTTTTTAAAATCCTCGAACACGTCGATTTATAATTATCAAAATACACCTTCTGATATCAAATTAATTTCTTTACCTTCAATTGTTTTTAACAGATGACGTCATCGACATTTTTTTCAAATGACAACCCTATATTTTTTTAATGAATTTTACAAATCTTTTAATTGTCTTAACTCTTAATGGTAGCATAACAATTAGACATAGATCCCGTTTTTCCAGATGTCCGAATACGGAAAAAGACGAAACTATTCCATTTGTTTCAACTATTACAGCAACATCACGAAAACTTTAAACTAATTCATAATTTGCAAACATTAAAAGAATCGAATGATGACGATTTATTAAAATATTGCAAAGATATTCAGTTAACACTCAGTGATAGAGACAATACGGAAGATCAAGACATTGACGGTAAATCTTTATTTGAAGAAATTAAAATCATATTATATTTGTTAAAAAGTGATATTTCTCCTTACGGATTACTAAATTACACATATGAAAACAAATTAGCTGAAACTTTTCCTAATTTTGTTATTGTTCTTCGAATTTATCTAAAAGAAAGAAGTTTTTCCAAACTAAAAATAATTAAAAATTATTCACGTTACACAATGAGCCAGGAACGACTGTCAAGCTTGGCATTAATATCAATAGAAAATGAGATCCTAGATTCAAAAAATAAAACTAATTTAATTAAAGATTTTATATCAATGAAAGCAAGAAGAGTTACAATGTAATATGACACTAGCTACACTGTTAAACGATGTTACAACAAATTATTTTAAGTGAGAATAAATGTTCTTTTTTGTTGATATTTAAGAAGTACGAGTCTTTTGTAATTTTTTATTTTACATTACTTATATGTATTCGTTTAATGTTATACATATAACTGTAAATAAATGTTCTATTCTAAAATATATTATGTTATAAATATATTATGAATACTTCTAAAATAATTATGTTATTTTAATTTTCAATGTTATTACGAAATTATTATTTTCGAATCAAGTACATATTATCTGATCTGACAGCTTAAGTTAGGGCTAGCCTAACCTACAAAGTTATGCTTACATGTCACATTAGTACTATTGAATTCAAACGGGAGAAGCATAAGTATAAGCATAAGCAAAGTAATAACAAATAGTTTTCTTAAATTGTGATCTATTAGAATGACTATAATACAAGCCATATTTTTAATACAGTCAAATACCCTATTGAAATACGTGTAAAAGGGGTTTTAATCGGAAGATTTTGGTTATTTATTATTACGTTATCAATCTCAAGACAAAAATCCAAACGTTTGGCATCATCGCTGGCATACAAAGCTTGTCTATGTCAGCGTAGGTTATAATATTTATAACAAACAACGCAGATACAGTAAATATATACAAATACATATCATATTACATCATTATAAGATCTTAAAATAGAAACTTCCAATCTGACAACATAAACACGCAAATCTAAACAATATCGTACCTTCAATTTCTTCATCGTCGAGAACTTTAATTTGGCTTGATCCTTTGACGGCTTGCTCGGATAGCGGATAACCTTTCGGGTGATCAGCATAATCCGGCCTTCCGATATGTTCCGGGACAGTCCTGATAGCCGATTGTGGAAATGGACGCAGCTTCCCAGTATATGAATAATGTGGCCAGGGATCATACGAACCATCTTTCTTTCCATCTAAACTTTCCCCCTCTACACAAGAAAAGCGAGATTATGAGCGAGAATTTCAAATTACGTGACGTACCTTTTTGAAAAAAGTAACTGTACAATCCTGACAACATTTTCGATGATTACGGCAAGCCGCCTAAAACTCTACTTACTCGCAATGGCATGGATGATCTTGTGCGTCTTCCAACTGCCTTTGAAGCATTCCTGAGTACAGAAAAACGAACCTTGTATTCCTAACTTGAGACAGCTCGGGCATTGCAATTTTGCCGGCGATTTGCAACCCGGCGTTTCGCATGCCCCTAAACTAGCGGACATTTTTGCCTTTAATCTAGTTTCAAATTGGTCGAGGAAGTCTATTTTTGTCACCCACGTGTGGCAACAATGGCGATATTATCTCTCGAATTGGTATTTATGGCATGAATATAAATTATATCTAAACTAAACTTCGAGGTAGAGACCAGAGTATCAGCGACCAGCGCTTAGGTCAGATAGGAAAATAACTTTGCCCAGAAAATTGGGAAAAGATAATAAAGTTGTGGAGCCGGTTTCATGATCGTGGCTCCATCTAGTGAGAGTAGAACGAAGCTAACCTACAAAGCGTAGTACAGATTTGGAATAATAGATGGACACGCTCATGAAATTCAGTTTGAACCACTCAGTTTGAAAAATATTAAGTGGTCGGATAAACTGAAATTACAAAATTTAAAAAGAAAAAAGTGAGAAGTTGAAAAGGTTACATTGACATGGTTTGAGTAGAGAAACAATAAATTTTTATTTTTATTTTTTTTTGAAAGATCAAAAAAAATTTTTTTGCTTAAATGATGTCTTGAGATCTTAGAAATAAGGTACAATACGTTTCATATTGGAAAAAAATTTTAAATGCTTATTTGATGAACATACGGCCAAGCGTCTAGCCGAGCGTACATGCAAAAAGTTTAGCGTGAGAAGTTACAGCCTAGAGACCTATACGCTCTTATCTTATTTGGAGGAATTACATGCGTGGTGTGAAATATAACATAAAATATTATAAAACTTACAAAGAGTTTGTGGAAATATCCTCGGTACGTTCGTTGAACTGACGCTAGCCCCACAATGTTACAGCTGTCTAATGTAACGTGTGTTGTTCTTGATTAGTTGGTAAAAAATGGCAGAATTAATTAGTGACATTCTTGGAGTATATCGTGATCGAAAGGAGTCGAAAGGAAGCAGCAGATTTTCAAATAGAACTAACATGACAAGCATCGAATCGTTTGGAACTAGAGTCGCCTCTGCCTGATAACGTATCCACAGTCCACACCAATAAAAAAGTAATGAAAATTATTACAACGTTGAAGTGGATGACGTTTAATGATCATCTTTTGAACTTTGTTGTTGTGCTTTCCGCTATTTCACAAGTATGTAGTGTGTAAAACGTGCAAATCAAATACAAAATTGGCCAAAAGTGGCAACCGTGACTCAGGATTTCAAATCGTTTCTTGTGAGAATTTTGAACAAACTTTCGTTCCGAGTTGCCGATTTATTCAAAAAGGATATGAAATGAATAGCGGAATTATCCTTGTCATGCGCATAAGAATAGGTGTAGCTGTAATTGAAAAGTTTTGCGCATTCAAGAACCTTCCTCGTCAGATTTTTCACTCATTTTACAATAAAGTTGTTCGCACCATTTTTGTGGAAACAGAAGCATTGTCAACAAAGTATGCAGAAAGCAGCAGAAGAAGGGAGGGCTAAAAGTCAATTGAAAATAGTAAAAAAATAATGGCGTAACTGTCTCGGTCGATGGAACATAGCGAAAACATAGCTTTTCCTCCTTGTATGATTGGTGGGGCTTATCAGCTGGAGAAATGTTGTTGATATTCTCATAAAATCTAAATACTGACTGCAAAGCTAGCAAATTTTGGAATAAGAAAAGAAAATAAGAAAAGGAATGCATGGATCACGAGAAAAAACTAATGGCACTCGTCCCCGCCATTTGACAAAAACCAGTTAGGGCCTCGAAGAGAAAGGGAACTTAACCCAGAAGCCTATAAATGAGCTTTCAATTTATGATGGCTCGTCATAATCATGATTCAATTGATAACATGAAGAAAATAAATCTGGGCGACACTGTATCATAAATTCTGACCGATGAAATGCCACCTGGTGATTTCATTTTCACTTTCAAGTGGCAAAGTAATTGTGGATATTGCAGCAAGTATAGCTATATGTGTTGTCAATGATGCATTATCCAGCCTTATTAAGATTATCGAGGTATTATGTATGAGCATCTAGCCAAAATGCAATAATATCTGCGCGAAGGCTGACGCACGGCGCATCACGTTTTCAGAGCCATCCCTGACTGATGCTGCAAAACAGGCCCGTCTGTCGTCAAAATCAAACAGAAAGAAACAAGAGAAGGAAAATGTTAATTTGAAAAGATAATTATATGGTCCAGGCTTTGCTGACTATAGTAAAATATAACAATTCTATACATCAAAGTTACACAATATTTTAAACGGTGTTTTCTCAAATCGCATTTTTCAAACTGGCCGGAACGATAACTTCAACTTATCTTCGTCAATTCACTTGAAATTTTATATGCAGCTTCAGAACATTATTATCTAGAGAAGTACGTACGGATTTTATGATAAGTTCGAAACTTTTTTTGATATAAACAATTTTTAACCTAATTTTTTTACCTAAAAGTGGTATTTTGTGCTCAAACGTGCGCCATTTTGTTTTAAAGCGGAATTTTCTAATTTCCGCACGTACTTCCCGAGATAATCTTATATAGAATCAATATTTTTTTGTTTCTATGGCTCAGTGAAAAACTGAAAAACTTTGATGTGGTCTAACGCTGCTATTTTTTATTTTATTTTTGTTTTTATTTATTGTGAATATTCCTCAAAATAAGAACAATAAAAGAAAGAAAAAAATAAAATTTTTTCTGTTCAGTAGTTTTAGAGTTATGGGCCTTCAAACACTGGAGTCATCGAAACAAGAGATGGCAGTGTTATTTTATTAAATATATTAATTTATTAATAAACCGTACAATTAAGAGCAAAATCTCATAAGCAAATTTTGATCCTTAAATAGAGACGCACAGTTTGCTTTTTGTTATTAACAGTACATATCAATAAAACGACAAAATAATGTAATATATAGTAAGTACAAAGTAAGTACATAATTGGTCCTTCAAAACTGAACCCCAAAACCATCTTAATGGTGATGACTTTTCATGGGATGTCTTCTAAAGCCAGGCATTCGCTCAGGCAGCATGGAGGAAGGAATATTCGATCCAAACTTTGGCATCTCGCAGTTGTTTTGTTCCATGTCGAACATGTAGCCCAGGTCGATGTCATACCTGGGCAGCTTGTCTCTCAAATACGAGATGACATTTACACCCAAAACAGACTCCCTGCTCATGATGAAACTAGAGAGATACCTCGGGCTTTTTGACTTCTCAGCACAATGCAACAGCAATGCCCAAGAACCATAGTCAGAGTCCAGAACGAATGTATTATAAACGCCTTCGTCTGTAACAGGATAAAATGCAGACGATTAGGCATAAATTAAAGCTGGTTAACTAGGGTATTTGTAACGTCATTAGAACTTGGTATCGCTCCAGTTCTGCTCTTGATAACGTGCGCATGTTAACAATGTTTAGTGCGTAATTATACTTCGAGAAATTGGGCTTTTATTGATGACCATAAGGAATTATGGTGCGGGGAATTAGCTATTGATTAATTACCTGGTTTGTGAGCTCATTTGTTTCGATAGGTGAGTGGTTTTCAACGTATTTGGGTTGGTATATTGATATTGTTCTATTTAGGTATTTTTTTCCTTTGTTTTCTCCTTTATTGTACAAGGAGTTTCTTTTAGGCGTAGTAAGGGGCCCCCAAATTGCATTTTTGTTGAGGAAATAAGAAAAAAACGAACATTATATTTTGAGCAGGCAATGCCTAAAAGCATATGTATCTTTCAGAGTGGAACAAAATTTCATCATATAGGTACGTACACTCATGGAATTTAGTAAGTTCTATAAATATTTTAGCAGTGTGTCGATGATACCATCGGAGTAGAAGTTTTTTGTTATTCTGGTCGACCGCTCGGTGATGTGATTATTTAAGTGTTTCTAATCACATTGACCAAATGATACGGTTATTATTAATAATAGCCGGTAATTATTAATACAAACCACATTTATCACTTTAACCGTAACATATATATATATATATATATATATATATATATATATATATATATATATATATATAGTAAATCCGCGACGGTACGTATATCTAACTGACGCATTATTTTGGATTTATATTAGAGGTTTCCTTACCATAAGAACTTAAGAAAAGAACAAGTGCAGTGGACATACAAGACGATTATTTCTGATTACTACATTATTATTTATTGTATATTTATATGAATGTATCATGTAAGAGATGTTATAGAGATAATTACAGTCCATCAAGAGATTGACCAGTGGAACAATCGGTATCTATAGTTATGCTAAACATGAACTGGAACTGTCTTGAAGTGTTTTCTGGTCGAGTTGTTAGTTTGCTTCCGCGTTCATAGTAGATTTTTCGATGGCAATCTAATTTTCGTTGCTGTCGGATTGGCTTGCTGCTGCCGGGTCGTGTCCCAGTTTTTTCTACGCTAAGAGAGGAGTGAGTCCCCGAATATCGCCTCTCGATGATTATTATTTATATCGGATTCCATTCGCATAGGTAACTATTACCTGCGAGAGATCATCTGCTGGTTCACTTCTGCCTTGGATCCACACCCAGCCATTTACCTGTTGACTCTCTTCAGTAATTTACAATCTGACCCCGACCAATCTCGTTTCCGATAGGCTCTTGTTTTGTCAAACTGTTCCAATATGTTAGGTACTTTGATAAAAAAAATTGGTGAATGATGAATTTTTTTTTATTTTAAATTGGGTATTCATACTTTAAAACTTGCACCTTGCGTTATAAATGTGGTTTAACGATAACATGGTTAAAATTTAGAAAAATATATTATTGCCACATGTTAAAATAAACGATGCCATGAGTGATTTATTTTTCCTTTTAAGTTCGTTCACCGAATATTTTTCATCCATCCTTGATTACCGGCTGATTTTTATAAAACTCAAAAAATCTATACATACCAACAAGTTTGTTCAATAGTCCTTTGTGATTTGGGACCGTCAGAGTTGCACCGCAACAGTAAATGCATCGGACATTGATGCATCGCCACATAGCATTTTCTAATTCTAATACGTGAAAATCTTCTTTGAGGACTTGCTACATGTGCGTACCGAATGGGCACTAGCTATTCTTTTGATTAGTTCGCCTTATTTGCACATTAGCTTTTTCAAATCAAACTGATAATTTGATTACGAACAAGCAAGGTTTTATTTTATAATGCCGACATATTTTTAATTACATCAGTGCAGAATTCACTGCGTACTAACAAGGGCATTCCTGTGGAAATTTACTAAACAAATCTTGACGAAACTGTTTGTTTCATTTTAATGATTTTTTGTTTAATTCGACAGCTTTCTGTGTTATTAATTCACAGCATCTAATTTTAACAGACTGTCAAACAATAGAATTGGTCGTTTGATGTGAACAAGTTTAAATAAATTATTATTTTAATGAGAAAAGATATACAAGGTCCTGCAGCTCAGCTCCCGTCTTCGGTTAAAAAATAAACATTGTTCCTAAATACAACCCCACCACAATTCCCAATATTTTAAAAGTTATTCGCCAAAAACTCATTTTTCAACGTTTCCAACGGCAATTGTAGGTAATAAATATCGTACGTGTGGCGTTGAAAAACAATTTATTTCATCAAATATAACACAGAGAAGTTTTTTTAGATTTGAGTGTACTTAATTAAGTAGTTGTTCGAAATGTCTTCCGTGCTCTTCGAGGCACAAACGAAGACGAGTATGAAATGACCTCGCCACTGCTCTTAATAGGTCGGGCGTAATAGTTAGAAATGCATCTTTCTTGCATGCTTTCTGGTGTTGTTGGAGGTTCAGCATAAACGATGTCCTTAACGTAGCCCCACAGGAAGAAATCCAGTTTCGTTAAGTCCGGTGATCGAGGAGGCCACGCAACTGGTCCTCCTCTTCCAATCCACCGATTTGGGAAGATTTCGTTGAGCTGGTGCCTGACATGTAACGAGTAATGTGCTGGAGCTCCATCATGTTGCAGCCACATTTCCACCCTTACCGCTATAGGTAAACTTTTAAGTAAATTTGGCAATTGAACAACTACGTAATTAAGTAAACTCAAATCTAAAAAATTTCTCTGCGTTATATTTTATGAAATAAATTGTTTTTCACCGCCACGTACGATATTTATCACCTACAATTGCCGTTGGAAACGTTGAAAAATGAGTTTTTGGCGAATAACTTTTAAAATATTGGGAATTGTGATGGGGTTGTATTTAGAAACAATGTTTATTTTTTAATTCTGCATCGTTTCACCTAAAAAAATGTATGGGTTCCAATTTAAAATAAGAACAATAACACGCTTTGAAGTTTGACAAGTATGACACTAGATTTTGGTCATCCTGTATAATTTGGATCAATGACACTTGGTTAACGATTCTACTAGATCTAACTTAATAAGGACGTCGCAAAATTTATGAAAAAGGTGCAATTTGTGGTTTTTATTGATTTTTAAGGCCAACGATGCAAAATCATTTTTTTTTGTTTTTATTTTTTTGCGCTGCAGTCACTCAACCGATTTCAATAAAATTTTGGTGGTATGTAGGCAACCATAACAGGCTTCCAAATGTGTAAAAAATATATAGCATGCAATTTAAAAAAATATATCACGTTGGCGTTGCACATTTTTGGGACAGCCTGTATAACCAAAAATAATTTCTTGAAATGTACCTTGAAGTACAGGGTAAGCTTGCAAAATGTCAAACTCTTAGCTTAATTAATAACGAGCTACAGAAGACGGGAGCTGAGCTGCAGGACCCTGTATATATATTACTTTATCATACGCAGTATGTAAAGTATTGTAATCGTTCCAAAAAAAATTTTTGAGATTTTAGCGGAAATATGTCTGTTTGGGTCCCCTGAGCATTTTTGACCAAAGTAAAAAAAATGTCTGTGGGTGTGTGTGTGTGTGTGTGTGTGTGTGTGTGTGTGTGTGTGTGTGTGTGTGTGTGTGTGTGTGTGTGTGTGTGTGTGTGTGTGTGTGTGTGTGTGTGTGTGTGTGTGTGTGTGCGCGCGTGTGTGTGTGTGTGTGTGTGTGTGTGTGTGTGTGTGTGTGTGTGTGTGTGTGTGTGTGTGTGTGTGTGTGTGTGTGTGTGTGTGTGTGTGTGTGTGTGTGTGTGTACCCGTTTTTTGTGACGACGATTCCGGAGAAACTACTAAAGGTATCGGGACGAAACTTCATATTTAGAAGTTTCATAACCAAACTTAGAGCTGAAAAGCTTTCTGTTGAAAAGGGTCCAAAAGAACTGGAGGTTTAGTCTTAGCATGTTTGAAAGATTTTGCAAATAAGCCGCCATTTCTGGAATTTCGTCGAAATAGTTAAATAATAAATTAAAGATGAGGAAATTCTGAATCATTTATCACTATGACATTTTTTGATACAATCAATAGTTTGGCTGCATGAGCAAATTCTATTTCTACGAGATCGGTCGTACTGCATGAAAACTAGTAGCCAGGATTTGTGAGATTTTTTGATTCTAATGACAGTAGGTAGTCTTGGTGTCAAACGCTAATGTTTTGGCAATAGCTCCTGTCAATATAAGCTTTGATCGACATATCTGTCTAGTGCTAGTAGTTTTATTTCAATGCAGACAAGGCCGATCACGATCAAATAGTCTCATGTAGCTAAACTATTAATTTTATATGTAGTATGATAAAGTCATTTAAAAAAGGGAGTAGGGATGACTGTAGGAATTACCGAGGAATTACAATTCTGAGCACAGCCTTGAAGATGTACGAAAGAATCCTAGAGAACCGGTTGAAAAACGTAATCGACACCCAGCTGGAAGAATCGCAGAGTGGATTCAGAAAGGGAAGGAGCACCCAGGACCATATATTTACAGTTAAGCAACTAATGGAGAAGAAACGGACTAAGAGCTTATACCTGGCATTCTTAGATCTGGAGAAGGCGTTTGACAGTGTGGACAGGAGGGTGGTGTGGGAGAGTCTAGCGCAGAGAGGAGTGAACAAAAAATTGCGAAATAACATCAAAAGCATCTACAAGAGCACGAGAAATTATGTAAGGATGGGAAACGAAATATCGAGCGAATTCATAACAAAGCAAGGACTAAGACAGGGAGGGGTGCTGAGCCCAACACTATTTATAATGACAATGGACGACATAATAAAGGAAGTGAAGGGCAGGATAAAGCTGATGCAGGTGGGATATAGGAACATGGAGATGGTGCGTATTGCTGAATTTGCGTTTGCTGACGACCTTGTCCTATGTGCAAGCGGAGAGAGGGAACTGCAACAAAATCTGGAGACCTGGAAGGCGGCCTTGGCGAGAAGAAATCTGCAAATAAACATGGAGAAGTCGAAGGTTATGATAGTGGGGGCGGAAGACTCCAGAGTACAAATTTTGCTAGACGGGAAAGAACTACAGATGGCCGGAAGTGTCAAATACCTGGGTGTGCAACTGCAGGCAAACGGAAGACAAGAAGCAGAAATAAATCAAAGACTAGAAGCTGCTGGTAGAATGTATCGCTCACTGAACCACACGTTTATGAGAAATAAACAAATAAGCACAAAAACAAAAATGAAAGTGTATCGATCGATATTCTGTCCGATTTTGATGTACGGGTGTGAGAGTTGGACTATGACACGGGCTTTAGAGAGCAAAATACAAGCGATAGAAATGAAGTACCTGAGGAGAGTAAAAAAAATTACAAGGAGAGACCGAATAAGAAACGACATCGTAAGAGAGGAATTGGAAGTGGAGCCAATGATTATAAAAATAGAGAAACAACAACTACGATGGTTCGGGCACCTAAATAGAATGAGCAACATCAGACCAGTGAAAAAGATATGGCAAGCAAGACCAACAAGCAAGAGGCAACGAGGAAGACCCCGAAAATCCTGGGATCAGCAAATAGCGGGAATATTGAAAAGGAGAGGAATATCTTGGAACGCAGCAAAAGTTATGTCTAAAGACAGAAGTCGCTGGACAAGATTCGTGAATTGTGCACCTGTGAGCAGTGTTTAAATGAACATACACCCAAACACCTTCGGGTAAAATTGGGTCCAAGGTTATATATATATATATGATAAAGTCATGTGCCCGGCCACATCAGATTTTTTAAATAATAATTCAAAATAAAAGGAAAACGTTGAGTGGATCTTGATTGCTCGTCCTTACTTTTTCTGAAGGAAGTTACTAAAATAAGTCATCTTCAATGGAAACTTTATATAAACATCTTTAGATTAGAAAGATTGCACAAAAAAGCAACAGTTTTTCAGTACATTTGCAAAATTACAAATAAACGCTTTTTTAAAGGAAGTTAATGACTATAAAATTGAGCAGAACTAATCAAATTTTGCATGGCTTTCAGTAACCGAGGTCCCCATGCATTTTTTTTTCGAACAACGGACACTCTGTATGAAGTATACTTGGTCAAGCAACTACACCAACAAAGTGATGTACAATCTGTTTAAATACGCACAAAAAATTAGGGATGGCATTCTATAAAACACGTATCTTGCTGCACACTATTTTCTAAATATCTCGGAATAATGTTTTTGGCACTTAGTTCGTTATTTACTTCAACTCTTCATTTATACACTTCACTTAATATCTAACTTTCAAACTTTTTTCGTTCAATATTTCCCTGAACAAAAAAAAACAAAAAAAGCACACCACAACGTCAAAAAACATAAAACCAGGATTACCTACATATATTTTCCGAATGTGTCCAGTGGCTTGGTCTGTTTCGATCTGGAATCGTCCACGTGATGTTGCCTACCAGCTTCTCGTTGAGCGGATCGTCGCTAAAACTGTAGGTAAAGTTCATCGTGACATCAATGAAGACCGGCGACATAGTGAACTCGGCCCTCATGCATCTGTACGGCAACGCTTCCTCGGAACTTGCGTAATATTGTATAACGTACCATTTTCCCAACAGCTACAACCAGAATGTAGGATAAACGAATGAAGAACGAACTAAGAACGAACAGCAGCACCGTCTTTCGTCGTAACTAAGTGGCACGCTCTACACCGATCATTTGTTTTTTTTATCGCAACCTTCTCAGAATTTTACACATCGATTGCAGTATATTTATTTGTGAGCATCTGGTCTGCTCAAGATGCCTTTGAAGAGGTTTGGAGATGTAGTTTGTAAGTATACCAGGTATGATAGTTGAAAGGAGTGTAAATCTTGAAGACGCATATGGGTCGTTCTTTTACAAATCGTACGGATTTCGCCAAAAAAGCAATTTCACTTTTTTAAATTACACCAAACTTTTTTAATGGCATTTTCTCGGAATTTTAGTCGATACCTGTATCGGGAATTCATTTTAAAAAAATTATATATATGAAGCCTTAAAGTTTGGATGATTTACGATTATTTGCCAAACCTTGCCATATTCAAAATTCAATATCTTTGGTTCACCAATACGTCTTATAAAACGAGTGTAATATACTATTTTTTCTACTTTGCGTCATTAATTTTATATAAGTTTAGAAATTGTGGTTACTATATCGCGCTAACTGTAGTAACTGTCAACTTCGTTAAGGATGATATCGATGAGATAAAATCATGACAAAATCTAATTGTGAATAATTTTACTCTACTTTAGCCTACAAGTTTGAATAAATATTCAGCGAGGTCGCAACGATGATCATAATGGAGCTTGGGGCAACACTTTTAACCCTACTGTGATAAATACATGAAAGTTAACCTAAAAAGTTAACAATTTTAAAATAGTCGTTTCATAAGTATAATAATCAGAATAGAAGTGTTTGGCGGTGACTGATTAGTTACTTCGAAGAACAAGAACTTACTAAAGAATTGTTATAACGCTTAACGTTTAATAGCGGTGTCTACCTAATTCCGCTACGTAGCCGTTGCGGCTTATATATTTACAAGCACTTATAATTGAAACCCAATTCTAATTTCGGCAAAGTAGTTTATTAGAATAAATTATACTTAGTAAAATTACATGTGATGGAGGTAATACAAATACGTTGCACACAACCAGAACTAAGACGAAGTCGAAAGCGACGGACAAAAACGAATATGAATTGAACCGAGCATCCAATCGTCCAAAATATTACCGAAAACTTATATGTTACATAAACTAAGAAATCCTCTACACTTTAAATGTACTATAGCTTTGTACGTGTATGCTGATAAACCATTTATTGCGCATATACAATCTCGCAGCAGTAATTAAAATCGTTCGTATCTACGATGTAGGTTTGATCTTCGCATAATACCTTATTAAAGTAAATGTGGTCCTTGAATTATATCTGAAAAGGGGATTTGATGTTTAGTTGAAAAGAATGATAACGATCACTTACTAGAGTCGTAAAACATCACCGTAAACGTCATGCTGGCGTATTTTAATGAACACAGCAAAACTAAGAAAGCCCCAATCCTTTGGCCATACTATAACAGGCTACACCCATGTTTAAATATGTATAGAATATTGATATTTCGCAGTTTATGTAATTGCAAGCGATTAAGAAGATGCAGTGTGTGGTTATGTTGGGTTATGTATTGTACGTTTGACATATGGCATTTGATATCACTGTGTACCCATCAGACAAAAATGTTACTGTTTTCGGTATTACAATGTGTTAATTGTAACACCGAAAACAGTGTTACAATGTGTTCATTGTGAATGCAAAGTAGAAAAAAAATATATATTTCCGTCGATCGTTTATTTATGAGTATGTTTACTAAATAGAAAATCATTTATTAAAAAGCTCTATAAATGCACGATTTCTATTAATGCATGATTTGTTATAGCCAATGAAACGACTTACATCAATGGTCATATAATCTCAAATACATCGACGAATAAAATCTATGTAGACGCCGCGCAGAAGAATACGATCGACGAACAAAATTTGTAACAACTCGAATATTAAACGGCGATTAATGATCTGGACAATTAACGCACTCGCTAATCGCTCGTGCGCTAAACAGTCTCGATCAATAATCGCTCTTTTTAATATAATTGTTGGTTAAAAAACTATATACAAACCTCATTCAAATGGTATTTTATCTTCCTTGATTTTAGATAATTTAAACCGGCATGAGTTACAAATTCTTTGTTGAAGTGGCCAAGATGTTATAGGTATATTTAATGCCAATAATTGGTATTTTATTACTTTTCTGAGAGCCTCATTCTTTTTACATTTGGATGTGGAGACAAGTTGAATGGATTGAAACATCTGTCGATTCGAAATTAAGAACGTTTGATACGGTTATAAGACTTTCGGCATTTTTTAAAGGCGTTTAATAAATAAATATTTTTAGCACGTAATAAATAAGCACTTCCACTTACTCCCTTCTTAAAAAACAAACTGCACTAGCAGGTTGAACCAGCCTGCTGTCTGCGAGACGTTCAAGATAGTCGCGTACACGCCTGAAGTAGTCGGTTGCTGCGTTTTTTTTATCGAGTTTCGACACGCCGCGCGTGGCTCACTTTAGATAAAATTTAATATCTTTTGAACTATAAGAGACTCCATCCTAGGAAACAATGGGTTTTGTAGGTGAAAGTGTAGCGGATATTATGTATATTTTTTCGATTATATCCATTGTGGGGGCGACTATGTAATAATTATTTGAAAAATTCAATTGTTTTTAATTTTCTTTACATATATAAATTAAAATAATGATTGTACGCAGTTATCTAGCAAATATTTCAGCCTTTAAAATAAAACAAAAACGGGTCCGATACGATTACTAGAACCAAAGATATTGAATTTTGAATATGGCAAGGTTTGGCAAATTATCGTAAATAATCCAAACTTAAAACTTTCATATCCCAGAAAATAATAAAAATAATATTTTTTTCGACTAAATCCTGATACCGGTATATCCTTAGTTAGTGCATACAACTTATAAAAAAAAATTAAGCCAAATCTAAACTGTGACGTCATAAAAGGTGTACGATTTGTAAAAGAACGACCCATATGCCTAAAAAATTATGAATTACCCATTCTGTCCAATGGTGCAATTTGATATATTTGTACGTTTATGAATAATATTAATTGTTATGTGCATAAGGAATTTGTGGATGTTTGTATTTTTTTGACTAAATTGAATTGATATAGATAACCAACCTTGCTGGAATCAATGACTTTTGTATTCTTTGACCAATTTCCACTATTTTTTCAGAACATGTTACAGAACGAACTTACCTACTTTTGAAAGATAAAAAAAATAATGCTTATTAAAAAAAATTGTGTTTTTGGACTAAGTTTGAGACATCCTGTGGGGTAACTAACGAAGTAGTTCTCGCACATGTTCTCAAGTGCTCAGTTACAAAAACCATATCAATTCTCAACATCTTATTTTGTAATTCATCCCAATATCTGAATTTTTGTAGGAGATACACATTTGTAAGTAAAGTATTGCATTGTTTTTGGACCAGAAACACTGGCAAATCTGGCAGGCTGAATATGCTGCAAGGATCAAAACCGAACATTGAAACGTATCATTTAGATTCCATGTCGACTTGCTTTTATTTCAACAAGTGCTGTTATTTCATCACAGATTATTAAAGTATCACATATACGTTGAGTTTCGCTTAGTATAATTTGGTTTTTTATCCATCTGTTTATCTGTAAATTTCTGGTCATTATCTTTAAATTAATTCGTTGTTGATACTAAAAACAATACTAATAACACTTTTAATCAAGTAACATTCGCTGCAAGGTTGACAGCACTTTAAATTGCAACGGTTTACTTTAAATTATGTATCTTCTAAAAAAATGCAGTTATGGGAATGAACCAAAAACAAAATGTTGAGAATATCGATGAGATCAAAACTATCCTTATAGTTGCTCGGTGTAATCGGATGTAAAATATGAATAAAAAATTATGAAAGTCGTCAAAGATTACAAAAGCTACTTAACATCAAAGTTTAACAAAATAGGCGTTTCATTAATATAGGCTGGTAAGTTTCTCGCAAAAACGTACTCCTAAATTTGGAATATTTTGTTGCATTGTACAGGGTCGTTAGATTAGAACATTTGTTTGGTATCTTCTTTGACCGTAAGTATTGTTTTATTAACCATAAGAATGTAATTAATCTTTCTTAGTCTTCTTAATATTATTTATTGGTTGATAAAAATCTATTTATTTCGTGCAAAAGGCTTATATTTGAAAAATCTATGTTAAAAATCTATGTTTTTAATATTTACAACTTCAATTCCAATCAGAAACGTTAACGAAGTACACTTTTTCTTGTACCAAACTATAAAATAAGAAATAAGATAAAGTAAGAATCACTAATAATGCAACTAATATCGAGTACCTATGCAGTGAAGTACATATATTTTGTTTAGACAAGTATGTTTTGGTCGAAAGTACAAAAATTTAAAGGAATATGTCATAATGTGAAAAGAATCTGAATAAAATACTATATTTTGTGTTAAATTTGTCGTTTTCCGTCTTTTGCAAAGACGCCAGTAATAGTCAAATACCCTATTTGCAGTTTTTTTTAATTTTTTTTCATTTTGTTTTGCGTTATTAATTTACGCAGCAAGTATCAATTATTTATTTCACAAATATGAACATTGACATTCCAGTATTTTATCTAACATAATATTAATTTCAAACAGTTCCATGAATATATATATATATATATATATATATATATATATATACAGTGCTTCCCAAAGGTAACGGATAAATTCTATAAAATCTTAAATAAAAATATTTGAGAAAAATGCTCCGACACGTCGATTTTTACTTTTAACTTACTATCCTAATATACACTTTTCAGCCCCCACCCCTTCACCCCTAAGGGGTGGTAACGACAAAAATTCAAATAGCAAAGTACCCCTTGCGATACCTCAATTGATAGACTTTTTTAATCTGAATACAAAGAAAAAAAATTATCGAAATCGGTTGATAAATAACGGCGATATTTATCAAAATTTATTTATACACGAAATTGAGGAATAACAAAATTTAATTAACTAAACGCTTGTTGAACATTTTCTAACATTTTATTTCGAGTTTTCGAACATTCCTGGAGTCATTAAGTGAATAACTGCAGGAATTCTTTCCTTTAACGCCTCAATATTTACAGGTCTATTAAAATAAACTTTACTTTTTAAATAGCCCCAAAGAAAATAATCTAGTGGGGTTAAATCTGGCGATCTTGCTGGCTATTCAAATAGCCTTCATCTACCAATCCATTAGGAAATTTGAAAATATTTGGATTAGGAAATACTTGATCGAGGTATTCTCGAACTTGTCGCGCATAATGTGGAGGCGCACCGCACCGGCTTGCTGTAACCAAATTCTGTCCTTGTGTCTATCAGGATCTTCTGCGTTGGGAAACAACACCGCTAAAGTAGGTAGTAGTTCATTTCGTAGAACGTTCAGATAACGTTCACCATTCAGTGTTCCGTCGAAAAATTTGGTCCAATAATTTTAGAACCCACCACACCAGCTCACACATTAAGGTTTTGAGGATATTGTGTGTTCGCTTCCACCATCCAATGCGGATTTTGACGAGCCCAGTAACGGCAATTTTGTTTATTGGCGGTGCCATTCAGACAAAATGTTGCCTCAACAGAAAAAAACGATGTTTCTAATTAAGCAAGGATTTTCATTAGAGAATTCCATCATTGTCTCACAAAACTGCACTCGTCGATCAAAGTCATCATCGGACAATTTTTGTACCAAGTGCACTTCATACGGGTGAAATTTGTGTTTTCGAAATAATCTGGACACTGTGCTTTTTGACGCACTAACTTGTGAAGCGACCTCCGCAAGGGTTGAATGATTTTCTTGCACCATTAAAATAGCATCCAATTGTCGGTTTTCAATTAAAGCCAATGGACGTCCTGCCTTAAGCGCATGACCGTACATGACCGAGATCGCGAAATTTGTTTCCGATTCGACTTACTGTAGATTCCGATATTGGCGGACGGTCCGGGTGCGTTTCATTGAACAAAACACGAACTTCGTCATGCGTCCGGCTTCCATCTCCAAACCCATTCATTAAAACTTCGATTCTTTCGGTTTCTGTAAATCTCATTTTGCTACTATTTCTTCAATGACGAAAAATCTGAATTGTGTTTGACATAAGTAAAAACGAGTTGCAATTGTTTGAACGATATTGCTATGCCCGCTTCAACAGCGCTTACTCGAATATTGACGTTCTTCTTTGAATACATTTTGGTAAATATCGCGGTTATTTATCAACTGATTTTGATAATCTTTTTTTCGTTGTATTCAGAATAAAAAAATCTATCAATCGAGGTATCGCAAGGGGTACTTTGCTATTTGAATTTTTAAAGTTGGGGTTGCCACCCCTTAGGGGCGAAGGGGTGGGGGGCTGAAAAGTGTATGTCAGGATAGTAATTTAAAAATAAAAATCGACGTGTCAGAGCATTTTTCTGAAATATTTTTATTTAAGGTTTTATAGAATTTAATCTCCTTCCGGTTGTATTCCTCAACGTTCGGAATGAAGTGCAAGAATAAAATTAGTAAATATAAGTAATAATAAATGCAACAATTGTTTTATTATACTTATGATTCAATTGTTTTAAACATGACCGCACCTCGGCATGACGTAAATTGACGACCAAATGATGATAATAAAACCAAAGAATGACTACTCGCGTGCGATTCAACAAAAGAATGAACTGTTATCAAATAATTAACAGCACATCCAGTTAGTTTTATTAATGGTTGATGCCTTTAATAGGTTTAATCTGCTTTACAGGTTTCTGTAAATTTCTCCGGATTTTTCTCGGCTAATTTGTCACATTGGTCGCGGTCTTTTCGGATATTTAACACATAATTAATTTTCGGTGACTGCTTAATTAGTTTTGAAGGTTACCTTGTGCAAGTCGAAGTGATTAATAGGTTTCACTTTCGGACACTGTTTTTTATCTTCTGTTCTTCTTGCAGCATTAGTCGCACCAATTATGATACACACTAATAATACGGTTGTTTTTATATCCATTTTTGATAGAATTTTGCGGTTACTAAGCGATGTCACTGCTTTACATACTGAGATGCACTGTATACAAGATATTCGCTCTTATCTTGTCAAAGTGTAGGAGTCACTTCCGAGCATGGAGCTCCAATAAGCCAAACAAATAATCATTTTGTGTTTACGCGTCGATGTAAACAAAATATTTAAGTGTATTTCCGCTAATATGATAGTGGTAATGTTTGTTTTTTTTTTCGGTGGGGCTCGGTTGAGTTTATGACTACTAATACGTTATCTTTTTGGTAAATATGGAACTAGTGCTGCAGTAGTAATTTTTAATTGCTTACTACAGAGAGCCCTGTATTGAGCCGTCATGAACTTGTGTAAAAAAATGACAACAAAATATGAATGTTGTAATGATTTAACCGTTGCTTTTGTGAACATGTGAATGAGACGAGAATAACAAATTTTATAGTCGTACGGTGCAGCCATCTGTTAGATAAACACCACATCATTTTCTTCGACCAATCAAATTCAAATGGTACAGTCTGAAACAGCAGCATGAATACGTAGCCAGGGGAATCACAAATATTGAGCAATTTCGGCCTAACAAAAATATTGATCGCATGTTGACACGGGAGGTGTAGCGGCGCCGCGCCCGGCAAACGAAAGCCATACGAAAACTAAATTTTACCGTGCTGGTGCTACATAGATAGCAACGACTCGCTTATAAATTAGGACAGCATGTTCTTGCGGAAGTGTATGTGATCATCATGAATTGTTGAATTTCGACCAAAATAGGCTAGAAACCGAATACGAGAAATAATTTTTTGCCGTCCTGATGGACTCTACGCAGACAGCAAAGAGCGAGTTATAAATTAGGAGCGCATGTTCCCGCGAGGGTTTATAGTGCAGTCCCCGTACGACACACGGAACGAAGAATAATCAACAACCGCAATACCTACTTACAATGTTACAACTACTAAATAATTAATAGGAGTTAAATAAATTATTACTAAGGAAATACAAGTAATTTAATTTAGATTTAGAATATAATATTAATACCAAACACTTGTCGCTTAGCAATGCATTCAGGGCAATCGCAATCTATGTAGGATGGTTGGCTTTAGTTCGACTTGTTGTACAACAGACGTAGAACAGACGCTAGAAATATGGGCAAATTAAAAAATCAGCTGCCTTTATGTGGCATGCGTTCTAAGAAAACTAATAACTTGCGAGAGTACCTGCGGTAAGTGCATAATTATGTAGATATTATACGTGTAGATATGATCGGGTTTATTGAATATTAGCATGCACGTAGCAAGCTATAGTACATCTAAAGTGTTGAGGATTTCTCAGTTTATGTAACGTATATGTTTTCGGTAACATTTTGGACAGAATTCTGGTCGTGCCAATACCGTATCCTTTTTTTGTACGTCGCTTCCAACTTTGTCTTAGTTCTAGTCGTGTGCAACTATTTGTGTTACCTCAATCGCGTGTAATTTTACTAAGTATAATTTATTCTAATAAACTACGTCACCGAAATTAGAATTTGTTTTCAATTATAAGTGCGTGTAATGCCCAATTTTTTGAGTTGAGTTGAGACCAGTTTGCAGCCGTGAAACCGTCGCGATATTCGCAAAATAGAGCCAGATAAAATCAACGATGTGATATGAAATTGGGTGTGATAGTATCAAACATTTGCTGGGTGTGACTTCTAAAATCCTTGGCCTTGTTAATTTCTGTGTCTTCCACTCTTCTTCTTAGCGTCTATTCTTGGCTGTATGCCATATAGTGAGGCCGTCGGCTTTAGTATTCGGAGTGACCGTCCAAAAAATCCGCTATGCGGGGATTTATTTACATAACATTAGCGTTGTCCAAACTATTAACGTAGACGATTTGTCTTGCGAAACACGCAAGCATTAGGTTGCACATGAGCCGGGATGGTCCTCTATTGGACGCCATGGCATTCGTATTATTGGAATAACACACATTCAGCGATAATTGTGACACTTTTAAATGCCGAAGTAGGTATATTTGTGTATAGGCGTGACCGCGTTTGGTGAACTATTATACGGATGATGGAAACCACTCGCTGCTATGTTAGGTAAATAAATTGATTAGAATAGGTAGGTACTTGATTTCTTTCTACTACCTCTAGTGATTCCTCTTAATTTTAGAACAACATCAAAATCTATGAAAAGGAAGTTCTAAAGTTCTAACAACTTTACTGTAGTACTTGCCTACAAGTACTACATAAATTACTTAAACATAGGTATAACTATCGCAAATTAGTTGCCAAATTAAAACCTCCAACCACGCCTACTATCTCATTCCAAGGAAGATTTATATTCGCCACATCCACAAAGCAAACAGTTAACAATAAGGTGCATATTGTCGGTTGTTTATGCGCTTATTGTGGCTAAAGTTCTCACGCTTCCTTTGTAAACTGGTGCTGATGGTGTGCGTAATGTTTCGTTAAAAACAGTCGACGATCACACCAGAAAAGGCGCGTCGGAATGAACGAAAGAAACGCCAAGAAGAAGAAGAAGGCGGCTGGTAGGCAATGGCAACGGCAGGAGCGGGGAGGAGTAGTTTTTGGTAGGCCTCTTGGCCTCACACTGTCACATGAGGATCCTGGTCACCTGCGCGGAGACCATAGCACCATCTCGGCTCTGCTCAGTCAGTCAAGGTCAGTCAACATTCCGATGTGGCTGCGGATCAACTTACTGACCCAATATTTTCACTTCCTGCAGCACGACCTCATCGCATCATTTATAACCAACATCCCAGACATGATGACGACAATTATTTCACAATTATTGATCAAAATTATGTTGTAAAACGTCGTAGATAATAAAACACAATACCTGTCGAAATATCGAAGTCCGCTAATACAATATCAGGTGCTTTTTAATTATTTAACACAAACTTATCGATATCTAAAAACAATTATTGAAGATATGAATAGCGAACCCCAGTCTGCAATGATAAAGAGTGTTTACTTGACAAAAATGAGTCAAAGCAAAAAATTAAATAAAAATTATATGATTCCATTTAAAATAACGAAGTTGATACCAACTTCCTGTGGACCGGAAGTGAGAGTCAATTCCAGAGTATTCTAATTCAAAAGTTCGGATCGAGTAGACCCCGATTCCAGAAATTCAAACATATAGAAATAGTGGTACATCAAAAAATTCTACTGGAAGAGTTCCGTGAGACATTCTGTATGCAAGAGATTATAATTTATGAAAATAAGGACATCCCTTTCAAATTTTGAGGTAGTAATTATAACTACTATATACTCAACAGGTTGTGGGCTTTCCAAAAATGTATCGTTTAATGAAATCGGTTAAAAAAAGCTTTTATAGGTACCTTTTATAAAAATAATTCAAATCACGAGAACCCGTCAAGAGAGGCGATCTAAATGTCGGAAGTGTTGTTTGTACCTACGAGACATACGGCGCCCACTTTTTTCATCGTCTACTGGTTACTGCGACCGACCCCAGTCAGCGGCATCGGTAAGCAAACCTTTCCCTCGCCGAAATATGTATAACATCGAGTACGATTTCTATTTATACAAAACCGCCACAACAATGTGGGTGTCTCCAGCCAAATAGGGGCGGTCCTACTTAGCACACCGGAATAGATGTCAGCACTTTACCAATGCTGATTTGTAACAAAACATGCCTGTTTTTCGTACATAATTTCTCGTGACTGTACGCAATTAACGTCTGAATATTTTTTTACCGATTGAGAAAAGACTGGTCTAGATGCTGACATGGGGTTTTGATCAGAACTCGCTTCCATTTTGCCGTTTTTCTATACTATATCCAAATTTCAAGATCATATGTTACAGCGTTCACGGGACGTTTGAGTTGAAAAAATGCCCTAATTTTTAGCGCTGTACAAGCCGCCTTAACTACTAGTTAACTTGTCCGTCATACTCAGCGATATGAATGAAATGAGCAGCACGCAAAGCTGGTACACACGAGTACAGTCGCAGAAACATGGGTACAGCAATTCTACAAGAGGCATACCTACTTCTATTTGACACATTAACATAAATCCAACGACTGTAAAACCATGGACGTGATCGGTTTGAGCATCGACAACAATACCATGTGCCATATGCGTGCCAGGTGTCAGCAGCGTGCAGTAAAAGTTTAATTTCTTCCTAGCATTTTTTTCGGCCGGTCTTAAAGTGCAATGGCTTCTTTGTTGATGACCAGGCGGTACCGGCTGCGTTTGCAAACTGATGGCACGAAGCAGGTGACCGGCACTTCCTATCACGCGATATACTTCCGAAAATTACACAACAACGTTCCTGGTATCATGTGAAAATCCATTTATTGTTTCTATCGCTGGTCATATGCCAGGAGAAACGCATAGGATGGAATAAATGGAGAAAATGTCAAGTGTGCTTTGAATTCACGTATGAAAGCTTACTAAAGATGACAAATGAATTCAGTGGCGAATTTTCGTTGATTAGAAACGTCAGGATCACAGAGATTGGCAACTTCGTCACTGGACGCCTGTACTGTTTACAGACGAGTCCAGATTTCGTTTAACTCGTTGCGACGGTCGAGTACGTGTATATAGACGTCGTGGTAAACGCTACGCAGCCGCTACTATACAGGAAGTGGATAGATTTGGTCGTGGATCTGTGATGGTTTGGGCTGGAATCAGTGTAGACAACAGAACTGATCTTGTTGTGGTTCTTGATAGACTAAATGCTATGAATTACATCGAAAACATCTTGGAGGACCATGTGGTGCCTGCTACATATGGTGTCGGTCAAAATTTCATCCTAATGCAGGACAATGCACACCTACATACCGCCTGCATCACCAGAAACTTTTACAAGAAAGTGGAATTCAGGTCATGGAATGGCCGACGTGTTCGCAAGCGTCCTAATCCACCACTAACCATACGGGAACTGACACAAGCCCTGATTGAGGAATGGGAAAGCATACCCCGAGAATCTGTTCGCAGATTAGTGGGAAGCATGCCACGCAGGTGTGATGAAGTGATTCGTACTCGTGGAGGGCATATTGTATTAAATCTCACTAATCCACAGAAAACCAGACTGTCATCGACATTATGACAGTCAATTACATTATTTTTGTAATCGTGTCTTTAATATCATTTTTCAATGATATTGCAAATGAGCTGCAATATCTGTAAATTCGTCAAAATGGATAAATAATAAAACAAAGTAAAGTAAATTTTGTATATAATACTTCGTTAATAAATATAATAAATATTTCGTTATAGTTTTGTGATTTCTCCCATCACAAATATTATTTAATCGTCGACCAATAGAGTTGATGAAAAACGAAAGGATATTTGAATAATTTCCAAGAACATCGTGGAATTTCAGCCCGTCTTGATAACAGAAGATTGCAACTTGAGTTATTAATTTAGCTTGGTCTGCGGTATAAAAATATCCGACTTAACATTGGAGAAATGGGTCGAAAGACCCGAGATCATGTAGAACAAGCCATTGGGCAGAACAGGTATGCACATAATGTGAATTGCACTTAATAACAGTCCCATGTTACGAACCATAAACGAGGTCTGCGATGCGTCTGTGATGTAACACTTTCATGAATGCATCTACAGCGCTACAAGAAATTAATAACACCACTTACGGCTGGTATTTTCACCCAAAAATTTACAATATAATGATAATTTGTCTACAATTTGTGAAATTTTACATAAACCGGACATGATGACTTAAAAAGGCTTGCAAACTGATGGATTAGGGCGCTTGCGAACACGTCGGTCAAGTTGATCCCACACGTGTTCAATAGGATTCACGTCAGGGCTTAACGCCGGCCATTCCTTGACCTGAATTCCACGTTCTTGTAAAAAGTTCCTGGTGATGCCGGCGGTACGTAGCTTTGCATTGTCCTGCATTAGGATGAAATTTTGACCGACGCCATATGCAGCAGGCACCACATGGTCCTCCAAGATGTTTTCGATGTAATTCATGGCATTTAGTCTACCAAGAACCACAACAAGATCAGTTCTGTTGTCTATACTGATTCCAGCCCAAACCATCACAGATCCACGACCAAATCTATCCACTTCCTGTATAGTAGCAGCTGCGTAGCATTCAACAGGACGTCTATATACACGTACTCGACCGTCGCAACGAGTTAAGAGGAATCACTAGAGGTAGTAACGTACTACAAAACAACACTACATAAAACCAAACATCCTGAGCTTAATTGTGTATTAACAATCACGTGTAATACATTAAATTATAGATAAAGGTGTATTACACCGGGCACGAATGCCACTTTTTTTCATTTGCGTTGTTGTTTTGTTTTTTACCCTTGCTAAGGAAGCCAATAATTGGTAATTTTTGTTATTTTTTTTTCTAAATCCGAACCAAACATCAAAAAAGCAATATTACAACATTTTGTATTGAGCCTTCATGAACTTGTGTGAAAAAATGACAACAAAATAGGAATGTTGTAATGATTTAACCGTTGCTTTTGTGAACATGTGAATGAGACTTGAATAACATATTTTATAGTCGTACGGTGCAGCCATCTGTTGGATAAACACCACATCATTTTCTTCGACCAATCAAATTCAAATGGTACAGTCTGAAGCAGCAGCATGAATACGTAGCCAGGGGAATCACAAATATTGAGCAATTTCGGCCTAACAAAAATATTGATCGCAGGTTGACACGGGCGGTGTAGCGGCGCCGCGCCCGGCAAACGAAAGCCATACGAAAAATAAATTTTACCGAGCTGGTGCTACGTAGATAGCAACGGCTCGCTTACAAATTAGCATGACAGCATGTTCTTGCGGAAGTGTATGTGATCAACATGAATTGTTGAATTTCGACCAAAATAGGCTAGAAACCGAATACGAGAAATAATTTTTTGCCGTCCTGATGGACTCTACGCAGACAGCAAAGAGCGAGTTATAAATTAGGAGCGCATGTTCCCGCGAGGGTTTATATTGCAGTACCGCAATAGAATTTAGATTAAAAAATAATATTAATACCAAACGCTTGTCGCTGGGCAATGCATTCAGGGCAATCGCAATCTATGTAGAATGGTTGGCTTTAGTTCGACTTGTTGTACAACAGACGTAGAACAGACGCTAGAAATATGGGCAAACTAAAAAATCAGCTGCCTTTATGCGGCCCGCGTTCTAAGAAAACTAATAACTTGCGAGAGTACCTGCGGTAAGTGTATATGTAGATATTATACGTGTGGTGTAATTCTTCGCTAATTAACTTCGCTAGTTAATTTGGGCAATACTCTCTGATAGGCGTAAGCGTGCCGGATTACCATATATGGCAAAAAACTTTTATAAAGGTCTAAAATATTTGAACATGTATCTATATAATATATAATAAATGACTTATACATATACATAAAGCTGCCTGTTTTATCGAAATCGCTATTTTTTCTCATACCTACAATTGAAATTGAAGTACGTATACTACCAAGTCTATACATAGCAATAATAATTTTGAGTATACTTTCAAAATGCAGTATCCAACTGTATCTAGAATTAAAATAGGAATATTGTATTTACTAACACCTACTTGCGTCACCCGATAAAAATTTGAATTTTTATATGAGGTGTGTTTTACCTGAAAGTATCGATCTCTGCTAAGTACGAACGAGACGTTCGAGATTATTGATGCACAAAGAAAACGTTAAATGGATTTAAATACGTATCTGAGTACGAATGCTTTCACGGACAGTCATTTAAATTTAGATGATAAATAGTTACCGGTTTATGCCGTGACTAAAAATTCATAATTACTGTCTTCTCGAACCATGCTGTTCGCTTCTTCGGAGCTAACTGATAATTAGTTACTAATTCTAATAATAAATGTAAAGCAATAAATGATTTATGTAAGAAAAGCTGTCTGTTTTACCAAAACTACAATTTTTTTCAACATACAAAAGGTAAAATGTTCAACCATAGTTGGTAGTAAAATAGGAATGTTATAATAAACCAATTAATTAATTTGTATCACTATATTGTTTTGTGGAATTGTATTTGTATTTAAAATATACAAGAAAAGCATTTCAGAACATGCGATAGTTACATACACAAAATTATTAGGAAACGGTTCGGCGCCAGTCGACACCGCACGGCCCCTTTCATCTTCGCCGCCAAAGAACGTTCCCCTCATCTAATCAGTGCGTTGCTTGCATTTTCTGCGGAGTGTACAGTGGGCGCGGCTTGTTCCCTCCTCTCGCGCCTCAGTTTCGTCGAACTTTTGAGGCCGGTGACTAACATTTACTCTTAAGTGCAACTTGAGGTATTTGGTTCTAGTGTGCGTCGGTGGTTCATTAATTTCTCTGGTCAGTGTATATGTAGATGAGGCGTAACCGCATCTCCAGATTTAGTGGGTTAAATCAATTATAATGGAAGTCGTGAGGCGAGTAGTGAGCCCGCTTACCTCAGACGGCAACTTTTATTAACGCTGTTAATGGGCCGAAAACGAATGGCGGAATTCGAGTGTTCAGACGGACCGGCGGAGAAAGATCGCAGTTTTTTTTTAATCTTTCGTTCGCTTCCTCGCTTGTTTCGATCGTGCCAAGTCTTGACCCATTACAACTTTTCCCATCTCCTATTTAGCCATCAAGATGTGATCGGTGGATCAGATTGGTGTACTTTTTTTTTTGGCAAACGTGTAATTTTAACTGTACAATATACGCACTTGTTTTATTAATGCCTATTCATAATAAAATATTCTGATAATAATACTACAACTTGACCTTGAACTACAACTGTAAAAAATAAATGTATTTTTCCAGCACAATAGATGCAAAAAAATACGCTGTTATTCATGTAACTGATGAATTAACTGACCTAAAGAGGAATCACTAGAGGTAGTAGCGTACTACAAAACAACACTACATAAAACCAAACATCCTGAGCTTAATTGTGTGTTAATAATCACGTGTAATACATTAAATTATAGATAAAGGTGTATTACACCGGGTACGAATGCCACTTTTTTTCATTTGCGTTGTTGTTTTGTTTTTTACCCTTGCTAAAGAAGGCAATGACTGGTAATTTTTGTTATTTTACTTTCCAAATCCGAACCAAACATCAAAAAAGCAATATTACAACATTTTGTATTGAGCCTTCATGAACTTGTGTAAAAAAAATGACAACAAAATATGAATGTTGTAATAATTTAACCGTTGGTTTTTTGAACATGTGAATGAGACGAGAATAACGTATTTTATAGTCGTACGGTGCAGCCATCTGTTGGATAAACACCACATCATTTTCTTCGACCAATCAAATTCAAATGGTACAGTCTGAAGCAGCAGGATGAATACGTAGCCAGGGGAATCACAAATATTGAGCAATTTCGGCCTAACAAAAATATTGATCGCGTGTTGACACAGGAGGTGTAGCGGCGCCGCGCCCGGCAATCGAAAGCCATACGAAAAATAAATTTTACCGTGCTGGTGCTACGTAGATAGCAACGACTCGCTTATAAATTAGGACAGCATGTTCTTGCGGAAGTGTATGTGATCAACATGAATTGTTGAATTTCGACCAAAAAGCTAGAAACCGAATACGAGAAATAATTTTTTGCCGTCCTGATGGACTCTACGCAGACAGCAAAGAGCGAGTTATAAATTAGGAGCGCATGTTCCCGCGAGGGTTTATAGTGCGTCCCCGTACGACAATGTTACAACTACTAAATAATTAATAGGAGTTAAATAAATTATTACTAAGGAAGTACAAGTAATTTAATTTTTAATCAGTCATTTATTTTTCGTCATAGAATTTCAAATATATTGCTATTTAGATTTAGAAAATAATATTAATACCAAACACTTGTCGCTTGGCAATGCATTCAGGGCAATCGCAATCTATGTAGGCTTTAGTTCTACTTGTTGTACAACAGACGCTAGAAATATGGGCAAATTAAAAAATCAGCTGCCTTTATGTGGCCCGCGTTCTAAGAAAATTAATAACTTGCGAGAGTACCTGCGGTAAGTGTATATGTAGATATTATACGTGTAGTGTAATTCTTCGCTAATTAACTTCGCTAGTTAATTTGGGCAATACTCTCTTATAGGTGTAAGCGCGCCGGATTACCATATATGGGAAAAAACTTTTATAAAGGTCTAAAATATTTGAACATGTATCTATATAATATATAATAAATGACTTATACATATACATAAAGCTGCCTGTTTTATCGAAATCGCTATTTTTTCTCATACCTACAATTGAAATTGAAGTACGTATACTACCAAGTCTATACATAGCAATAATAATTTTGAGTAAAATTTCAAAATGCAGTATCCAACTGTATCTAGAATTAAAGTGGAATATTATATTTACTAACACCTACCTGCGTCAGCCGATAAAAATTTGAATTTTTATATGAGGTGTGTTTTACCTGAAAGTATCGATCTCTGCTAAGTACGAACGAGACATTCGAGATTATTGATACACAAAGAAAACGTTAAATGGATTTTTCGAGATGGGCCTCAACGATTTTCTTTTGGGCAAGTGTTCACGGAATCAATAGCTAACATAGCTCCTGCATCATCTTCGCCATTTCGCTTTTTTTTCTTGATATTTTTCACGTCTCCTGTCGCATGAAATTTTTTAACCAATTCACGAACATAATTGACAGAAACGTATACCTCAGGGAATTTTCTGTTAGAAACTTCAATAGCACGGCGGTACGATACCTCAGCAATGCCGTAACAAAGAACTAAATAAACCCTTTGCTCTTTCAATACTTCTACTTTCAATCAGTCAACTGATCAATGGGGCATTTCACGTGAAGCGGACAACGAAAAAAAAGTGAGGTTTTTAAATTCGTTCATAATCGGCCAAATTGTACGTCTAGAAGATATAAATGTGCATACAGAATATTTTTGTAATGTGAGGTTTAGTTGCCAAGTTATGGCCATCTAACGAATTGATGTGAAGAAAATACGTATCTTTTGGATGATAATTTGTCAAATTAAACAAATTTACAATAAAATATTAAACGTGGTGGTTTATATAGAAAATTTGTTGATCTTTTTAATTATGAAATCAAATTCGTAGTTGGAATTTTTTTTCTTGTATAAAACCAGAAGTAAATTTATTAAATTAAATTTTTAATAACTTCGCCCCTTTTTAAAAAAATAATTTTACTCTCATAATAAAGCTTAAAGTGTGTAGATAATACACTGAAAGTTTTAAAATGGGATCTCAAATAGTTTAGGAGATACGTGTATGTAACTACATACGTGACGTACTGTGCGGGTACTAAGTGCTTGCTGAGCGCGAGCACCATCCCTTTCTGGGACTCAAGGCCATTTGACGTGATACTAGAATACAACGCATAATGTGCGCGTACACTTATCCGGGCGATATAGTGTTAACTTTGTGAATCTATTTTTTTACGAAGAAGATTTTAATACGGATGCAGAAATTCATTTTTACGCAACGTCTCACGGAAAGGGGCCATGTGATGGTCTTGGGGGGAATCTCAAACGCTTAGCCACACGTGCAAGCTTACAGTTACCTCCAAGTAAAGCAATCATTACACCCATGCGATTGTACGAATGGGCTAAATCATCTTTAAAAGAAACGGCCATTTATTACTGCTCCGCAGCCGATATTAAACTGCAGAGGATTTTTCTGCAACCCCGATTTGATGCTGCAATCACCATTCTAGGAACAAAAAAAATGCACGCTTTTATTCCATCAACCGAAGGCCTTCTTGTAAAACAAATTAGTATTGATTCTCATGGTAAAATAGTAAAAATTCTCTAAAAATTCTTACAATGCTGTTTCATTTTGTTTTAATGCGTTTTCGTGCAAACAATGCGAGCTCAGCAAGCTCCTAGTACCCGCACAGTACGACACGTATGTATTTACATACACGTATCTCCTAAACTATTTGAGATCCCATTTTAAAACTTTCAGTGTATTATCTACACACTTTAAGCTTTATTATGAGAGTAAAATTATTTTTTTAAAAAGGAGCGAAGTTAATAAAAATTTAATTTAAAAAATTTACTTCTGGGTTTATACAAAAAAAAATTCCAACTACGAATTTGATTTCATAATTAAAAAGATCAACAAATTGTCTATATAAACCACCACTTTTAATATTTTATTGTAAATTTGTTTAATTGAAAAATTGCTTCCAAAAGATACGTATTTTCTTCACATCAATTCGTTAGATGGCCATAACTTGGCAACTAAACCTCACATTAAAAAAATATTCTGTATGCGCATTTATATCTTCTAGACGTACAATTTGGCCGATTATGAACGAATTTAAAAACCTCACTTTTTTTTCGTTGTCCGCTTCACGTGAAATGCCCCCAATCATAATTGTGGTCTCTAAGTTTTTTGTTCATCTTTATGTAATATCTTTTCACTGGTCAGAGATGTAAAATTTGAAATTGAACATTCAAGTTTGATATTTGAGCATAAAATTAATTCAAACTAACTTTTACCTACAACATTTTTGATCTAATTCCGAAAAACCGATAGACCCAGAGCGGGGAAATCTCACTCCCGCTGTCATATATGAGAAAATTAAAGAAAAAATGTTCAAATTTGTTTATTGAGAATAATAATACTAAGTCCTGCATAGGCAAGCTTACAAAAGCTCTTCCGACATATGGTTTCTTGTCTTTTATTTAAATACTGTTATAACGCAGCATCTGTTCATGATTCCAAATAATCAAAACCTACACCAAATTAATAGAGGACCTATAATTGGTCGACATTCTTTGATGTTTCTGATCTCAATCCTACCAATCTAACGACTCTCCGTCAATTAATTTCACCTAGCGAAAGAAACAACCATAGCCAAAACCGCCAAAGATTCAAAACCACATCGAAGATAAACGAGCACCGATTTCCGCGATCTAGGTTAATTATTCCAACGTACCGAAAATCGGCTCGCCAATTTGTCGGGTCGATCAGGTATCTTCGCAGGCGCGGTTCAAATTTTCGGCCTCTTCTATGGCAACGAACCAGTGGCGTACGGTGCATTCGTACATAGGGTATAAATATCAAAATTTCGAAAGGTCAAACTCTAACATTATTTGTTTTTCTTTTTTTTGGCCTTCCCAAATGTGTGACAAAATAATTTGAATCTGCTGCTCATAATGGTACTTTAGGAGAAGAACAGAGTTGTAGGTGGTGGATTTCAATATGATCTCACATGCCAGATAAGGTAACTAACCTATCACCAGACAAATTCTGAGCTTCTATGACGAAAATTATGTCGGTCCCATTCATAGAAAATTAGGAACTGCATTTAAATAAACATAAAACAACACTGGGTTATAAAAAAAAACCACGAAATATACTTTTCACGAGACATAGCGGAAGTTGTTGAGCTGGTAAAGCTGAACATAATGGCATAGCTGAAATTTTCCAAACACCGCGAAAATCTCGATTTTTTTCAAAAAAACTGTTTTTGGGTACTTGCGTGTGTACACACATAAAAATTTTACGGAGTAAACTTGAACGGAGTTAAACAATGCCGAAACGAGTGAACTTTTCACCGAAAATCAGTTGAAGTTACACCAACAATTGTTAATTTACTTATTTTCGTAGTAAATTAACTACAAAACAGGGAGTTGTAAATAGTTGATATCCAAATCGGTGAAAATATTCATCGGCGCGGTGAAAATTTTCATTGGCGCGGTGAAATGAAAGTTAACATCGCGCAGGGTGTTGAAATAACAGACAAAAGCGAAAAAATACATTGCTTGGTGTTAAAATATGACCAATATTCTGACGGAGTGATAAAACTCCCAAAAGTAAACATTAATTCTCTGTACGACGTTACTCTCTAAGGCAGGTCGCCCATATAGGTGGTATGGCGGAAGCGTGGTTGTGGCAGTGGCAAGTGATATTGGGGAGGTATAAGTGTGGCTAGATTGTGAAATGACGAGTGCGTGGTTCAACGCCCACTTAGGTGGCGCGCCGGCACGCAGCGCTTGTTGTTTCACTGCGTCCGTGTCTCATTCTGTAATATCGTAATAGTCCGCTAGATGGAATTGTTTCGGATGCCGCTCATACTAATTTCACACATATGAAGAACAAACATAAAATTAAATCTTGCATTACGTTCCCACATTATTCCTATATCCCACTGCGAAATAAAAAAATCGTACAGTTCGCCAATACTTACTAATCGGTTAGTCAGAGTCAAATATGTATGTAAACTGCAATATTATGAGTGCGCGGTACGTTCGCTAGATGGCGCTAATTCCGATACTGGTATGAATTATCACCAATTTCCTAAATATGAACATTCATTACATATTATGTCGATCGAACTGTACATAAATAATATGTTATGCCATTTAACTTTAGGTTTTTTAGTTAATTTACTAGTTAGGTATAGAAAGAAAATATTTGTTTGACAGTTATTGTAGTGGTCAATAAGTCTTAATTGTTGAAAATGTATGGAGATAGGATGGTTATAAAAAAAAAACAATTACTAATGTAATACATATATTCAATTATTGTTTTTTCTTTTGAGAATAATCTGATATTGGTAAATTTACCGGTACAAATATAAATAATTACAAAAATTATTAATTTTAACAAAAATATACTATCTTTAATGAAAAATAAGTATGTAAATTCTTATTTGACTGCACAGTAGGTTTTCCTTTGAGAAAAATGTTTAAACTTTTATATACGCTTTTCTAGGAGTTTTTAATAAATTACTGTAGTGGTTTCTGCTAGAACCCATTTAACTTAATCTTGTTAATTGTGCATTTTAGAAGAAACAGTAAAGAATATTCTAATATGTGGCACACAATTGCTTCTTCAACTTAACGATTAATCACTTTAACGTTGATATCTTCTGCGGTAAACTTTTTATTGGAGCGTTATATTTTTCCCTTTAGTTCGGACAGTCTCTGTCTCTACAGGGTTCGTTTCAAATTTTATTGATGAGGTTTGTAGGATTGAATTATCTGAAAATAAAACAATGTTGTCATTGCTTCGTGAAATCTAACCTTGAAATAATATAGGTTAAGAAAATAATTACTTACGGCAGGCTTGGACATATCAACGCAAGAGCCTGAGATCAAGATTTAGAGACCAAAATGAGTCTTGGGATGTCTTTTGCGTTTTTGTTGTATATGTGGTAGAAATTAAAAAAAAACACTGGATGCAGGTGCAGCTATGTTCAATAGTTAACCTATTGAACGTAGTATAATTGTCATAGTCGTTGTCTAGCATGAGAACGCACAACACAATTTGCTATATTTAGAGAGTTCCAATGTTTGCTTCTTATTATTCTATATATTTAAGATATTCGGGTGGCTTGAATGGAATCTGAAAAATACAGGTCATCAGATAGGTATAGGTTATGATTTTAATATTTACTCACCTATGAAAATATTTCTGTCGTTTATCACATACATTATTTCTTGCATTTATATGTTGCTCATTACAAAACGATTGTTACATAACACAATAAACATAAAAAAAACAAAAATTGTAAACAATCCGAAAGAGCACACGAAGCTGAGCCTGCAGTTATTGACAGGAGCGGCGACGGGCGAGAGGCGCTTGGCGCGCTTGCCACTCGAGATTAAGCATTGAGAGACGAGTGGAATCCGATCCAGTACCACGACAGTTACATAGCACTGCCGCATCACCTTGGTGGGCGTTCATGCATTTGTTTACATTGGCCAATGAACCATATCACTGCCACGTCACTATCACACTTCCGCCACACCAGCTATATGGGCGACCGCCCTAACACCGTGTCCGGAGTTACTAATATTCGGAAATCGTATTATTTAATCTGTAAAGTGTAAAGGATTTTAAGAAATATACCCGTCAACAAGTGCAGACACGTTGTCGCCCCCTCTGCAGTATTCGGGCTTTGGTTCGTGTTCGTTCTTTCGAACGTACCTTCGTGGGCTGCTGTGATGTACGTTTGTTATGTTATTATGTTCACAATGGAACAGAGCATTTTCATCGGCGTAAAATACGACAATGAAAATGGGTGAGAATTGTGAAAGATGTCCTAGATTTCGAGGCAGTTAATACGACAGGTAAGTTATATTAGTTCATTAGAAATAAAAACCAGCAGGTTGTAACTAATGTTGGTCAAACCGGATTATCTCGAAACATGTACCGGTAAGAAAAACATTGGTACGCCTATACAACCTGTTGGTTTTTACTTCTAATACTTCACCAATGTCATGGAGCAATTCAAATTCAAAGTTTAACATTGTAAAGGAAACAGAAAACATAAACAACAACAAATTTGTGCATACATTTTTTTTCAATAAGTATAGCTATTATGCACATTTTTTTCTGTACAGGTGCAAAAATATTTGGAATAGGTAGAGGAAGCAAGATATGAAGATATCAAATACTATGATGAAGCGAATTATGAAATAGACAAGGAGTTGTTAGTCGACTTTATATGGCACAGTGAACGAGGAGTTACAATACAAAAATTTATTTTATTTGTAAGTATTATAAAACTGTAACTTACTCTGAGTATTATGAAGCATATAAAATACAGGAACATGAAATCGATGAGCAATGTGTTATTTGTTTTGAAAGTTTAGAACATATAGTTCCGTATGATGGCCTCATTCCTTATAATAATGAAAATGATTTATATATTCTTAGCAGTTATGAAATTATAGAATAGAATATAGGCTCACTGTTTAACTTGCTGTATATTTACATTATTAAATGCAATTTAAGTAAGTTTACTTTAAGAATACAGTATTTTATTTATTTATATATGTATTTTGGAAGAATAAACGATTCACTTTTATTTATGTTTTTGACTAGCCCCGGTAATATTCCTAATAAAGGTAAGTACAACCCTGGAATATAGTAACTCCCTTTGATACTTATTTAACTACATTATATAACTCCTTTAAGAAAAGAATAACTCCCAACAGGGTAATTTTTATACTTCAGCGGAGTTTACAAACATCGGCACGAATATATTTCACTACTAGAGCAGAAATATTGAACTCCGTTAGGATAATTTTAACATTCGCGAGGTGATAAATTCCTACTCCCTAAAGATATATTTTTTACTCCTTGACGGATAAGCGCTTACTACAAACGGAGTGAATGTACACTGCTAAAATTTAACTCTGTCTGATTTCACTACATTCCCAAACGGTCGCGAGGGAAATACATAGAGGAGTTGAATCGGTGTTAAATTCAACTCCGTATTTTTATGTGTGTACTAGCACTTAGATTTAGAATGTTATTCTAAAATTAGGATACTGTTCTTTTTCTTTTCCTTATTGTTGTTACCTGCCAGACTATCCCACATATTTCACAAACATATTCCTGTGACATTAGAACACCTAATTTTAATTTTATCACCTTAATTTTACAGGGTATTTTTTAAATTTTACCGGAAAAATACTTTAATTTCATAGTAACTAGTAAGTAATATTCAATCGTTGGACTGCACCATTACTTACATACGTATAAAACAGCAATGATTCTTGACTTCACCGATTTTAACCGAAAGTGCACCGGTTGTCGCTGCACGGTTGTCGGGACGGGAGCGCTCGGCTCTAACATTGATTTGAAGTGATTGGACCGGACAGATGCCTCGGAGTTATTACTCCATGTGGTGTAAATTACCTAAATTCAATTATTATTATACTCTGCACGCCACACAGTGAATCGCCTATAATAATCTAGGTGGCCAAAAGTCATTTCTAAGAATCGGTTAATTAATTAATGGTCACATGTTATAAACAAACCCCCCGAGGTGACAATTTTAGGTAATAAGTGTGAAAAGCATTCCACATTGAGGAGCTATAGACGCAGGGAGACCACGTGATAAGGTAGCGCATTCATAACCGGTTTAGTTGCATTTTTGCAGTGTTTTCGGTAGTACACCCTAACACTTGTGGTTGATAATTTAATTTGTACTGTGATGAATTTAACTTTAGAGGGTAAATACTTTCTTATTTCACTACAATTAGATTCTATTAACAGACTATGTGGTGTACTAATTATGTTGAAAAGATGATCGAAAATACATGCTAATTTTATATTTGTAAACTTTCGTCGAATACAACTTTTTTATCCACTGTTATTCAATATATATTTTTTATATAATATAGTTTAAACATTTATCTTTTAAATGATATAAATTTGAATCACACATTTTGCCACACTTTTGCTGCATTGATTTTTTTTTCAGAACGTGTCTACTCGATTTTAAAATTCGTGTTTTTTTTAAGAATGGCGAAAACATAGGAAATAATAAGGAAATGCTCGTCTAATGGATTATATCAGTCACACAGTTATAAGTATTTTCATTGTGTTTGTTCCAAAGTTAATTTATAATTGCATTTTATTTTATTTTATTTATTTTTTTTATAGTACTGTTGAGTTGTTTTTTGAATAAGATATTTTTCATATATAAATTCTGTAATATTAAAGTTAATACATACGAATACAGTTTTCTTTTCGAATAATGTTTTATTTAAGTATTATTATTGTTTTATTATTATTGATTATAAATTATGCATATTCCTCAGATTTTTAATTTTTATATTTAATGTCAAGGACATTTTGTTGTTTTTGTCATAATTGAGCAAGTATTTACTATAATCAATAAATAATCAAAGCGCAAAATAAAATATTTTTGTCCTGCTACCTTGTTCTAGGCGATTCGCTGTTGCTAATTGATTTACAAAAATGTTTCTCTTGTTTTTGCAGATAGGTATAATGTTATCATATTTATAACAAAAAAAAACCAACCCACTGCTAATTGTGTTTTAATATCATTTTTAGTACCGAGTTATCTGGAATAATATAGTATTATAAAATTTCATAATTTTTGTTGGAGATCATATGTTATAACGTTCAGTGTTAATATCTAGTTATCTATATATAAAATACATGATATAGAAACATAAAAACAATAATATCGGTGTCACTTCATATATGTATATAAAACGCTCATTATATGAAATTACTTCTTTACGACTTTTTTTACTATATTATCTCTGATCCTGAACCTGATCCTGAACTTTATTAATCAACCCCCTCCAAAACCACCCGATTATCTAATGATTTTAAAAACATATTTTTAACGAGTTCCCAGGTGTAATAACACATTGTGTGAGGTTTTTAAATTCGTTCATAATCGGCCAAATTGTACGTCTAGAAGATATAAATGAGCATACCAGAATATTTTTTTAATGTGAGGTTTAGTTGCCAAGTTATGGCCATCTAGCGAATTGATGTGAAGAAAATACGTATCTTTTGGAAGCAATTTTTCAAATTAAACAAATTTACAATAAAATATTAAAAGTGGTGGTTTATATAGAAAATTTGTTGATCTTTTTAATTATGAAATCAAATTCGTAGTTGGAATTTTTTTTCTTGTATAAAACCAGAAGTAAATTCTTTAAATTAAATTTTTATTAACTTCGCCCCTCTTTAAAAAAATAATTTTACTCTCATAATAAAGCTTAAAGTGTGTAGATAATACACTGAAAGTTTTAAAATGGGATCTCAAATAGTTTAGGAGATACGTGTATGTAAATACATTCGTGTCGTACTGTGCGTAGTTGGAATTTTTTTTCGCGTATATTGAATGCTCTACCAGAGGATGTTAGATGTTTGAGACCGCCGCGTGCATTTGCTCGTCGTCTGAGAGCGATTCTCAAAACTGAAACCTATTATTCGTTAGATGAATTTTATAGAAGCCCGCCTAAATAGGCATCTTACGTCGACATTATAATTGATTTGTTTTTGTTCTCTGTTGAGCTCTGTTTTCAAAATGTATAAATGTATACGTTGTATACATTCTACGCCATGACGGTATATGAATAAAGTTATCTATCTATCTATCTTGTATAAAACCAGAAGTAAATTAAATTTTTATTAACTTCGCTCCTTTTTAAAAAAATAATTTTACTCTCATAATAAAGCTTAAAGTGTGTAGATAATACACTGAAAGTTTTAAAATGGGATCTCAAATAGTTTAGGAGATACGTGTATGTAAATACATACGTGTCGTACTGTGCAGGTACTAGGAGCTTGCTGAGCTCGCATTGTTTGCACGAAAACGCATTAAAACAAAATGAAACAGCATTGTAAGAATTTTTAGAGAATTTTTACTATTTTACCAGGAGAATCAATACTAATTTGTTTTACAAGAAGGCCTTCGGTTGATGGAATAAAAGCGTGCATTTCTTTTTGTTCCTAGAATGGTGATTGCAGCATCAAATCGGGGTTGCAGAAAAATCCTCTGCAGTTTAATATCGGCTGCGGAGCAGTAATAAATGGCCGTTTCTTTTAAAGATGATTTTGCCCATTCGTACAATCGCATGGGTGTAATGATTGCTTTACTTGGAGGTAACTGTAAGCTTGCACGTGTGGCTAAGCGTTTGAGATTCCCCCCAAGACCATCACATGGCCCCTTTCCGTGAAAATGAATTTCTGCATCCGTATTAAAATCTTCTTTGTAAAAAAATAGATTCACAAAGTTAACACTATATCGCCCGGATAAGTGTACGCGCACATTATGCGTTGTATTCTAGTATCACGTCAAATGGCCTTGAGTCCCAGAAAGGGATGGTGTTCGCGCTCAGCAAGCACTTAGTACCCGCACAGTACGTCACGTATGTAGTTACATACACGTATCTCCTAAACTATTTGAGATCCCATTTTAAAACTTTCAGTGTATTATCTACACACTTTAAGCTTTATTATGAGAGTAAAATTATTTTTTTTAAAAGGGGCGAAGTTATTAAAAATTTAATTTAATAAATTTACTTCTGGTTTTATACAAGAAAAAAAATTCCAACTACGAATTTGATTTCATAATTAAGAAGATCAACAAATTTTCTATATAATCCACCACGTTTAATATTTTATTGTAAATTTGTTTAATTTGACAAATTGCTTCCAAAAGATACGTATTTTCTTCACATCAATTCGTTAGATGGCCATAACTTGGCAACTAAACCTCACATTACAAAAATATTCTGTATGCACATTTCTAGACGTACAATTTGGCCGATTATGAACGAATTTAAAAACCTCACTTTTTTTTCGTTGCCCGCTTCACGTGAAATGCCCTATTTACAAGTTTCAGAATATTTAATTATATGTACTTTATTTTTCAACCCCCTCAAACACTACCCTATTGACACTTAAAATTTTATCTGCTATTTATATGTCGTTGTGGGTATAATACTATCACATTTAGATACATTCAAATTATTAAACGAACATTTAGCGTTTCAACCCCGTGAAAGCAACCCCTTAACGTTTAGAGTTTTGTCACTATTTTTCTAGTTACCAAATTATTATTTTAAGTTCATCTAAAACAAAAAAAAAAATTTTGTCCACCTAAAAGTTGCAAATGAATCACTGTGCGCCACTGCAACCTTCGTAGTCTCGAATCGGTTCCTTCGGGGTGTCCGAAACACAGGTGCGGAGATATTTCGCATTATTTACCTACTTCCGAACCATCAGGTCTGGCTCTGACGACAGAACCATACATGCCACAAGCGTACAAGAGATAACTGTATGGGGACCTGGTTCTGGGCCCGTGTCTAGGTCAAAAAGCGGTCACTGCTTTGGTGTACTCTTCAGACGGTGGTTTTTCTTGGAGGGGCCATCGATGGTCTCGTCATCGGAGTCTTCTTGCAGCCGGTCCTCCACGAGACAGGTGGAAAATACGCACACTCAACCACAGAACGTAGCGCGAACCTGTAGACTTAAGCTTAATTCTAACCTGTAACGTAAAAACGCGATTCGCAACACATTTGTTACCGGTAATTCTTCGAATTTGGTACCACGGCTTTTTTTCGGTTTTTACAGGACGTTTTGTGATTAGAACATTGCCAATCAACCCCTAAGCAAGCTGTGGATTATCACCGGTCAACCTAGTGCAACTGCGAAAAAGCCGGTAAGTGTTAACCTCACTTTTGACGTGTCTTATGTTGATTGATAATAGCGAGGTCTATAAGGGTGGAATCTTACTTTAAAAGGCCTTTTTAATTTCCTGAGGAATTACCCTTAATTTTAACCACTGGCCGAAATTAAAATTCGAAATTCTTATAAAGAATTTAGAATCGTTAATGTTTTCACTTACAAATAAATATTTATTTAATACTAACATTGTTTTTTGTTGTAAATAAACTTAAAACTAACACAATAAGCCGTCCTAAAGACTTCAATTATAACAGTATTGAGTCATAACTGCACTCAGCTTCAGCATTTAAAATTAAAACCTAGGTCGTGTGGAGTATCAAATAGTTAAATAATAAATTAAAGTAGAGCAAATTCTGCATAATTTATGTTTATAACATTTTTTGGTAAAATTAATAGCTTAGCTGCATGAGCAAATGCTATTTGATCGAGATCGGTCGTGTCTGCATTAATATAAAACTAGTTAGCCAGGATTTCACAGGCATTTTCATTCTAATGACAGGTAGTGTCAAACGCTGATGTTTTGACAATACCTACTGTTAATAGTATCAAAATATCTGTAAAATCGTGGCTAACTAATTTAGTATTTTGACAATATCTATCAAATGATACCACATACTACCTAGATTCTTATTTGAAACCAGTCGATTTTCGACAGTTTTAGACATTTTTCATTCCTTTCAATTCCCCCCCCCCCCTGGCAAGTCGCCATTTGTTATACATAATTCACTTAATCACTGTATTTATACTATAAATATTTCCCTTAAGAAATAAAACAATCAACTTAAGTATTTTTTAAATGTTTCAATCATGAATTTGATTGCAAGCACTTAATTTGAATAGATTATATATTTACTTCCTTTTAACTTTAATGTGGTTAGTAAATAATCACATACTTCGTAATTAGCCAACAGATGGCACTTGAGACTTCAAGTCCCGTAATCTTAAAACGTGAAAGTAATGCCTGCTGTAATTTATGTATAAATTACGAGATTATAATATTAATTAGCTTGGAACAACTTGAATTTAATCCGGGCATTTACCGATATTATATTTAAAATATTTACAGAGTTCCCACTCAAAGTATGTTTCATAATTTCTCTTCGTTTTTGCAACTTTGTCATCTCTAACTTCTAACATCTTTAACTTCTGTTATAAACGATAGAAATTTAATTTGTATATTTTAATTGGAAGTAAATATTTTGTTGACCTATTACTATTGTGGATTTTTTACTTGCGTGTACTTGCGTGTACCGTTTGATTCTTTTTGTAAACTGTGTTACTCAATAGGTTCGTATGCTCTGATTTTTATGTGTTATACCAAACCGGAAGGTAGTACCAGTGCAGCATAGCTTACCATAGAAATTATATCAAATTAAGTGGTTTCCGTTTGTTGGTATAATAATGTTTATTTTAATAATTATTCCCACTGTTTTTCGTGGCTTGCTTCGCACTAGTCTGCGAAGAGATTCTTGGGGTATGCTTTCCCATTCCTCAATCAGGGCTTGTGTCAGTTCCTGTATGGTTAGTAGTGGATTAGGGCACTTCCGAACACGTCGGTCAAGCTGATCCCACACGTGTTCAATACGATTCAGGTCAGGACATAACGCCGGCCATTCCATAACCTGAATTCCACGTTCTTATACAGCAGGCACCATATGGTCCTCCGAGATGTTTTCGATGTAATTCATGGCATTTAGTCTACCAGGACCCACAATAAGATCAGTCCTGTTGTCTATACTGATTCCAGCCCAAACCATCACAGATCCACGATCAAATCTATCCACTTCCTGTATAGTAGCGGCTGCGTAGCGTTCACCAGGACGTCTATTTACACGTACGCGACCGTCGCAACGAGTTAAACGAAATCTGGACTCGTCTGTAAACAGTACAGTACAGGGTCTTCTTGGTTTCAAATTCGCTTTTTTTAATCTGTTTCTAACAGTTTGATCAGAAATTTCTCTTCCATGTGCTCGTCTTCGGTCGTTTAGGAGGTCTCGTGCTGTGGCAGTACGCTCGCGTAGAGAGGAAAGGACAAGAAATCGGTCTTGGTTTTGAGTAGTTTTTCGTTTTCGACCTTGTCCAGCTCTTCTAACATATTGGTTAGTCGTATTATTATTATTATTATCAGAGAGGTGGTCCCTGTCACGGTACCCGCATTGCGTCACTAGTCCTTTTGTGCCCTCAAGAGTTTTAGCTCAGAAGTCCTGTCCTTTTGATTAAGTCCAGGACTTTTCTGGGGTCAGTTCCTCGTATCTCATCTGGGTTCACCTTCTGTTCCCCCAGATATGTACGTCTGTCATTAACGAAGGCCTATAGAAGGTGTATCGGAGTTTCTTCCTCCTCTCCGCAGCCCCTGCATAAAGGGTCTTCGGTCAGTCCCATCCTGTGGAGGTGTCGGTTAACTGGGCAGTGTCCTGTTACCACTCCCGTCCACAGTCTGATGTCAGCTTTGCTCATCTTGAGCGTCTCCTCTGCCAATTTGGCCGAAGGTTTTCCAAGAAAGAACCTTGAGTGGGTCTGTCCTGGATGGTCCCTCCAGTGTTCTTCATGCCACTGACGTAGCAGGCGTTTTATCTCCCTCTTGCCTGTGTCTATTGATAGGCCAACAAGGGGTTCGGGTCCAATGAGAGGTATCAGCGTCCCGGCTTTTGCGAGTTTGTCGGCCCTCTCATCCCCTGGTATACCGGAGTGTGCTGGTGCCCATACCAGTTTCAGGGTGTTTATCTCTTCTCCTAGCTTGTTCAGTGCTCGGATGCAGTCTAGGACAAGCCCAGACTTTGTTTCGCATGCCTTTAGTGCTTTTAGCACGGCTTGGCTATCGGTTACTATAAAGATTCTGTTGCGTTGCAAGGCCCTCTTTGTAAGTTTCATTGCGCATACTGTGGTGCTGTATACTTCTGCTTGGAATATGTTCACCTGCGTTCCTAGGCCTATGGATAGGCCTGTGCGGAATATGCCGGTCCCATACAGGGTCCTGCAGCTCAGCTCCCGTCTTCTGTAGCTCAGTTATTAATTAAGCTAAGAGTTTGACATTTTGCAAGCTTACCCTGTACTTCAAGGTACATTTCAAGAAATTATTTTTGATTATACAGGCTGTCCCAAAAATGTGCACCGCCAACGTGATATATTTTTTTAAATTGCATGCTATATATTTTTTTACACATTTGGAAGCCTGTTATGGTTGCCTACATACCACCAAAATTTTATTGAAATCGGTTGAGTGACTGCAGAGCAAAAAAATAAAAACAAAAAAGCATTGATTTTGCATCGTTGGCCTTAAAAATCAATAAAAACCACAAATTGCACCTCGTTAATAAAATTTTGCGACGTCCTTATTAAGTTAGATCTAGTAGTCTCGTTAACCAAGTGTCATTGATCCAAATTATACAGGATTACCAAAATCTAGTGTCAAACTTGTCAATCTTCAAAGCGTGTTATTGTTCTTATTTTAAATTTGAACCCATACATTTTTTTAGGTGAAACGATGCCGAATTAAAAAATAAACATTGTTTCTAAATACAACCCCATCACAATTCCCAATATTTTAAAAGTTATTCGCCAAAAACTCATTTTTCAACGTTTCCAATTGTAGGTAATAAATATCGTACGTGGCGTTGAAAAACAATTTATTTCATAAAATATAACGCAGAGAAATATTTTAGATTTGAGTGCACTTAATTAAGTAGTTGTTCAATTGCCAAATTTACTTAAAAAATTACCTATAGCGGTAAGGGTGGAAATGTGGCTGCAACATGATGGAGCTCCAGCACATTACTCGTTACATGTCAGGCACCAGCTCAACGAAATCTTCCCAAATCGGTGGATTGGACGAGGAGGACCAGTTGCGTGGCCTCCTCGATCACCGGACTTAACAAAACTGGAGTTCTTCCTGTGGGGATACGTTAAGGACATCGTTTATGCTGAACCTCCAACAACACCAGAAAACATGCAAGAAAGATGCATTTCTAACTATTACGCCCGACCTATTAAGAGCAGTGGCGAGGTCATTTCATACTCGTCTTCGTTTGTGCCTCGAAGAGCACGGAAGACATTTCGAACAACTACTTGATTAAGTACACTCAAATCTGTGTTATATTTTATGAAATAAATTGTTTTTCAACGCCACGTACGATATTTATTACCTACAATTGCCGTTGGAAACGTTGAAAAATGAGCTTTTGGCAAATAACTTTTAAAATATTGGGAATTGTGATGGGGTTGTATTTGGAAACAATGTTTATTTTTTAATTCTGCATCGTTTCACCTAAAAAAATGTATGGGTTCCAATTTAAAATAAGAATAATAACACGCTTTGAAGTTCAACAAGTTTGACACTGGATTTTGGTCATCCTGTATAATTTGGATCAATGACACTTGGTTAACGAGACTACTAGATCTAACTTAATAAGGACGTCGCAAAATTTTATTAACGAGGTGCAATTTGTGGGTTTTATTGATTTTTAAAGCCAACGATGCAAAATCAATTTTCTTTTGTTTTTATTTTTTGCGGTGCAGTCACTCAACCGATTTCAATAAAATTTTGGTGGTATGTAGGCAACCATAACAGGCTTCCAAATGTGTAAAAAGATATATAGCATGCAATTTAAGAAAATTTATCACGTTGGCGTTGCACATTTTTGGGACATCCTGTATAATCAAAAATAATTTCTCGAAATGTACCTTGAAGTACAGGGTAAGCTTGCAAAATGTCAAACTCTTAGCTTAATTAGTAACTGAGCTACAGAAGACGGGAGCTGAGCTGCAGGACCCTGTATATCCCTGCGCCCGTACTTGTGTCGGTTTTTAACCCGTTTGTATAGTAGACTAGGCCATTCGGTTTGACTGTGTTCTGTTCCCATTGACCCCTACGGGGTATAATCACCTCGTAGGTCTTCTCTATGGTGTACGTTTATTTATCCTGTCAGAAATCATACATAGAGTTTGATTCCTGTCGATCTCTAAAAAGATTGACGCATGCCCGGTTCTGCAGGTTTCCACGCTGGAGTAGGGGTTCTTTGCAAGATGTATGCCGCCGCCAATGCCCTAGCCTTCACCAGAAGGTGAAGAGGTGGTAGGTCAAGCAGTGTCTCAAGGGCTGCTGTCGGGGTGGTCGACATGCTCCCTGTGATACCTAGGCAAGCAAGCCGTTTTGCTAAATTTTAGTCTGCATTCTTTCAAAAGAGTGCGCTGCCACCATACGACAATGGCGTATGTTATTATGGGTATCACCATCACTTTATAGATCCAGTGGATAATTCTTGGTGTTATGCCCCATTTCTTCCCGAACATGCGCCTACAGGTCCATAGGGCCCTGATGGCTTTGTTGGTAGTTTTCTCTACATGGGACTTAAATATGAGTTTGCTGTTTCAAATTTCCCTCTTACCAGTATTGTTATGTCGTCCGCATATCCAATAACTGTATGACCTGCCACATCTAACCCCCTCAGGAGATCATCCACCACGAGACACCACAGTAGAGGGGACAGCACCCCTCCCTGCGGACATCCCCTAGCATAGTTGTTGACTGTGGCATAGACTTCTCTGTGTTTAAGCATGTGAGCTATCCATCTACTCAAGGTGATCCACTCCTCTGCTTTCCACTGCTTGTATGATTGATAATGGGGATGTATTATCCCTTATATGCCTTTCCACCATTCTTTCCAGAGTTTTTAATAGGAAAGACGTCAGACTAATCGGTCTGAATGATTTGGCCTGTTCGTAAGAATCTCGCCCAGGCATAGGTATGAAAACAACTTTTGATTGGTCAGTCTTACTGTACCATTCTTGTTTTGAATAATGTATGCACGTGTTTCACCTGCATAAAAAAAAACAGACCAAACTTCCTTTCTCAGAAACTTTCTACCAAACGCTATTTGCTCTTCCATTTCGTACACTAGCGGCAAACATTACAAATATGCATATCGACGAGCGTGTATTCTAGCTGACCGGATTGTTGTCTTTGACCCGTGAACAGGTGAAGTACGAGAAGAAGTGAAGTACGAGAAGAAGAAGAAAAAGAAAAATAAGAAGTAGAAGTCCTTGACACATTGTAATGGGTCTTCTTACTGCCCACTAAGTCATCGATAACATGGTAATGAGCCGCTCAGGTGTTGAGACTCACTGCAGACACAGACTCGGTGCTAGGAGGTCTCTCTCACTACTCTTTTTATAGGTCAGGAGTGTAAAACAATTGCCCGCTGCCTCTGAATATTCTCAACGGTTATTATCGAGGTTTATGTAAATGTTGATCGGTCGCTTGAAACCTGAACGATGGAAATTGATATGTAGGTATGGTATTGGTAATTTTCTCGATCCGTCGACATTCCGATTCAGTGAATACCTCTGCTGATTGATGGGAAATAAATTTCAAATATCTGCGATTTATAACGCGTTCCAGATGTAGCTTATATTATCATTTGTTTATTGACACCATTCGGTATACGTGGGTATTTCAAATGGTGACCAAAAATGTAGAAAGATTGTCAGATTTGAATTATATTTGCTGAGTTAAAAATCTGTTATGAAAACGCAGCCATCTCCTTTAAAAAAATCATTATTCTGGCCTGAAACACCCAAAAAATTAGAAGAAGATCTATTTTTTTAACTATAAAAAAAAAATAACTTTAAATGTACTGCTATAGCAATACTAACGTTATGAACTTTGCTTGACACAAACTTTTATAATGTCCAGGTAAAATATTGCTTGAATTATCACTTCAAGAAACCGGTTTAACGTAGTGTTATTTTGTGGTATTAACGTAAAACGGTGAGGACGTAAACAACGGTACCATATTCTGCTTCCCTAAATTATACAGAGTGTCCGGAATAGGGTGGTTCAAAAATGCATTGCAAAAATTTTTGTGATGATAGAAAGCAACGATCCCCCCAAATCGTTTCCAAATCCAAAAAAGTGGACAAGTATTTATTTTTTCTTCGAAATTTTGATTTTAAATGGTGCCTATCGATGCATCAAATTTACATAAGAAAATGCATGGGAAAAAGACATTTTTTGGTATTTTTCGAATAATTCTTCGGGGTTTGGGAAAACTTAAGATTAAAGCTATAGGACTTGTAGAGGACTTTCCAATGAAGAATTTGAGCTATTATACATATGGATTTGACGCCCCTAACCCACCCCACAGTGCCCTGAAAACTACGCTTAAATGAACAATGTACATTCTTCAGAAAATTTACCGTTCTAATCACTTCATTCTCTTTTTTCTTATAGAAATCATTACTATAAGTCTAGTTGAATGTTTATAAACATTTGTCAGGTAATTTCCATCTGTTTAAACAAATTCCATTTGTTTAAATAATTCGCTTTTCTCGAAACTCCGTCGGACATCTGTTTTCTGAGTTCGAAATGGCAGTTTATTATCTTAGAGTGACATTATTCATTAAACAAATTCTTCCTATTGTTTAAACTATTAATGATTATTAATTTTCAACTGTTGTTCTAATTATGGTAGAAGTCGGGTTTTTTGTGAAATTAACTTATAAATTTCATCTTCGAGGTATCTTGCCTATGTTATTTACTAATAAACCCATATTTGTTTAAATAAATTTCATTTGTTTAAACAATTTTTTTGCAATTTTCCTAACATTCATTTTTTTAGATCGGACTTGTCAACTGTTATTGTCAAGTGACATCATTTATTTTTTGGGATAATTTCCATTGTTTAAATAATAAAATATTATTCAAATGCATAATGATGATATACAGGTGGTATGTAAATTTTAAAATAAATTAAGAATTACGGCCACAACCTGGATTTGAACCAGGGACCTGGTTCAAATCATTATTAAGTAAAATATTATTCGTTTTCAATATCATTTATTCGAAAAAATTGAATTTATTTAAAATCCTCTTTTCGGGAAATTGGGGAGTTACATTTCTTTTAAAAATATTAAATTTTCTACCATAATTAGAAAAAAGTTGAAAATTAATAATAATTTATTGTTTAAACAATAGGAGGATTTTTTAAATGAATAATGTCACTCTAAGATAATAAACTGCCATTTCGAACTCAGAAAACAGAATTCAGACGTATTTTCGAGAAAAACGAATTATTTAAACACCTAAAAATTTGTTTAAACAAATGGAAATTAACTGACAAATGTTTATAGGCATCCCACTAGACTTATAATAAGGACTTCTATGAGAAAAAAAGAGAATGAAATAACTAGAAGGAATCTACATTTTTTCATTTAAGGGTAGTTTTCAGGGCACGGCGGGGGTGGATTGGGGGCATCAAATCCATATGTATGATAGGTCAAATTCTTCCTTGGAAAGTCCTCTACAAGTCCTATAACTTTAGTCTTAAGTTTTCCCAAACCCCGAACAATTATTCGAAAAATACCAAAAAATTTCCTTTTCCCATGCATTTTCTTATGTAAATTTGAGGCCTCGACAGGCACCATTAAGAATCAAAATTTCGAAACAAGAAAAGATACGTGTCCATTTTTTGTTTGGATTTGGCAACGATTTGGGGGGATCGTTGCTTTCCAAATAAAAATAGCCAATTTGAACCACCCTAGTCCGGAAGTATACTGTCGTTAGTGTTATTGGAAGTGCCAGTATTTGAAAACTTTTCAGTTAGACCATTCATAAACAAACAATTCAACTTTTTCTTTTATTGATTCTTTCCTCTATGATAATAACAGCGTCATCATCCACAATTTTTATTTTATTTTTCTATTAGCGTCAGTCGTACAGCAATCATTTAGCAGTGGAACGAAGACGGTGGTTTACACAATTAAAAGATGACACACTTTCTTGCCGCGTTACAGACGTTACAGATGGATTATGGAACCCAAGACGTTTATCTGTTGATAATTGAACAAGTCATGACATAAGTTGCGAACGACCGGCGCGTCTGGCCCGACAAAACGGGTCAAATTTGTACTATTCTCAGCAAGTTACCTATAATTACTTGCGCTGAATCATCAGGCCAATTTGAAGGTTAATTATAAATTATTATATTGAGTACATGCTATACAGGTGGTCGCAAACTTTGGCAAAAATATATTTATGTCCTAAATGATTATAAAGTAACGTTTTACATCTTAGATACCGGGACGAAAACAGTTTCTCATTGCGCCCTAGGGTAATAAGGATTGCCATGGTTATATGTAAAATATATCACATATTTGTCATTCAAATTGTATATTTTAAATCGTCAATGTCAAATATTGGCGATTAAGAGGAATCACTAGAGGTAGTAGCGTACTACAAAACAACACTACATAAAACCAAACATCCTAAGCTTAATTGTGTGTTAATAATCACGTGTAATACATTAAATTATAGATAAAGGTGTATTACACCGGGTACGAATGCCACTTTTTTTCATTTGCGTTGTTGTTTTGTTTTTTACCCTTGCTAAAGAAGCCAATAATTGGTAATTTTTGTTATTTTTTTTCCAAATCCGAACCAAACATAAAAAAAGCAATATTACAACATTTTGTATTGAGCCTTCATGAACTTGTGTAAAAAAATGACAACAAAATATGAATGTTGTAATGATGTAACCGTTGGTTTTTTGAACATGTGAATGAGACGAGAATAACATATTTTATAGTCGTACGGTGCAGCCATCTGTTGGATAAACACCACATCATTTTCTTCGACCAATCAAATTCAAATGGTACAGTCTGAAGCAGCAGCATGAATACGTAGCCAGGGGAATCACAAATGTTGAGCAATTTCGGCCTAACAAAAATATTGATCGCATGTTGACACGGGAGGTGTAGAGGCGCCGCGCCCGGCAAACGAAAGCCATACGAAAAATAAATTTTACCGTGCTGGTGCTACGTAGATAGCAACGACTCGCTTATAAATTAGGACTGGATGTTCTTGCGGAAGTGTATGTGATCAACATGAATTGTTGAATTTCGACCAAAATAGGCTAGAAACCGAATACGAGAAATAATTTTTTGCCGTCCTGATGGACTCTACGCTGACAGCAAAGAGCGAGTTATAAAGTAGGAGCGCATTTACCCGCGAGGGTTTATAGTGCAGTCCCCGTACGACACACGGAACGAAGAATAATCAACAACCGCAATACCTAGTTACAATGTTACAACTACTAAATAATTAATAGGAGTTAAATAAATTATTACTAAGGAAATACAAGTAATTTAATTTTTAATCAGTCATTTATTTTTCGTCATAGAATTTCAAATATATTGGTATTTAGATTTAGAAGATAATATTAATACCAAACACTTGTCGCTTGGCAATGCATTCAGGGCAATCGCAATCTATGTAGGATGGTTGGCTTTAGTTCGACTTGTTGTACAACAGACGTAGAACAGACGCTAGAAATATGGGCAAATTAAAAAATCAGCTGCCTTTATGTGGCCCGCGTTCTAAGAAAACTAATAACTTGCGAGAGTACCTGCGGTAAGTGTATATGTAGATATTATACGTGTAGTGTAATTCTTCGCTAATTAACTTCGCTAGTTAATTTGGGCAATACTCTCTTATAGGTGTAAGCGTGCCGGATTACCATATATAGCAAAAAGCTTTTATAAAGGTCTCAAATATTTGAACATGTATCTAGTATATAATAAATGACATACATATACATAAAGCTGCCTGTTTTATCGAAATCGCTATTTTTTCGCATACCTACAATTGAAATTGAAGTACGTATACTACCAAGTCTATACATACTACATAGCAATAATAATTTTGAGTAAAATTTCAAAATGCAGTATCCAACTGTAACTAGAATTAAAATAGAAATATTATATTTATTTATATTTATTATATGATAAATAGTTACCGGTTTATACCGTGAGTAAAAATTCATAATTACTGTCTTCGCGAACCATGCTGTTCGCTTCTTCGGAGCTAACTGATAATTAGTTACTAATTCTAATAATAAATGTAAAGCAATAAATGATTTATGTAAGAAAAGCTGTATGTTTTACCAAAACTACAATTTTTTTCAACCATCAAGAGGTAAAATGTTCAACCATAGTTAGTAGTAAAATATGAATGTTATCATAAAGCAATTAATTAATTTGTATCACTGTATTGTTTTGTGGAATTGTATTTGTATTTAAAATATACAAGAAAAGCATTTCAGAACATGCGATAGTCACATACACAAAATTATTAGGAAACGGCTCGGCGCCAGTCGACACCGCACGGCCCCTTTGATCTTTGCCGCCAAAGAACGATACCGCCGTTCCCCTCATCTAATCAGTGCGTTGCTTGCATGTTCTGCGGAGTGTACAGTGGGCGCGGCTTGTTCCCTCCTCTCGCGCCTCAGTTTCGTCGAACTTTTGAGGCCGGTGACTAACATTTACTCTTAAGGTTATAAGTTTGACAATTAATTGTCTGTATTGTCACTACACTCCGAATTGTTTGTATTGTTATTCAATTCCGTAGATACGCATCTCACTTGATAACGTCAAAATATTTATTAATATTATTCAAACGGAGGAACAAAACAATTGTAGGACATAAAATTTTGTATGTGCCACGAGTATTACTTTATGTTTATACGCTCAAGCGACTTAAAAAGTGTCACCCTCGGGGCATAAACATCCGTCTAATGCCCTTGGTACATAAATAACTATTTTGTCCGTTTGATGTGCTTTTTCTTTTTAAGTTTGAGTATTCTTTTTTTAATAAAATTCAATGCATTATGCATTAATTTACAAAGAGTTAGCCAAAGCGACCAAAGTGGTGTGTTCGTTTATTAATTGGTATAACTGGAGTGATGGGCAGTAAATCCGTTAGCTTATTAAAAATGGATGGAAAAAAGTGGACGACCTTCTAATCAGAGTAAAGAGGTTGTCGACTGGACTTAACTCCATTTTGGGACAAATGCGATGTGCATAAATATTGCTGACGGTGACTGGAATATCTGGTCAGCAGATCCAAGGTGACAGATCTCAAGAAGTGTGTACCAATAAGTGGAAAACTAAGCAGCAAAAAAAACTCGAGCAGCTAATAATACTTTACAAACATCCGCACACTTACGGTAGATTTGATACAACGGGATATTATAAATCTAATCTGGTATCATGTATGTGGTTCTTTTTTTTAAGTGGACGTTATAACCTACTATATTTTTAGTTTTCTTTCACCAAATGCGGAACAAGAGGAGGAATTAACACTGTAATTGTGTTAAGTGTCAAAGGAAATACTTAAAATAGTTCCTGATTTCCTTTACTTTAGAAACATCCAAATCTCGTTAATTATTTGAAAAGTTTCTTCTACAATTAGAGAAGTGCTAATTGACATATTTGTTTCAGGTTGCAGCGCGGGAATCCTGAAAGTCTGGCGATCGACAAGAAGATGAGGTTTCATCCTCTAATATATGCCGGCTTTTTATGCGGGGTAAGTTATTTCATGTCTTCCAATCATCGGGATGTTGACATGTCATTAGATCATATAATCCTTAATCCCCAGAAATAAAAAAAAAATTGTTAAGGCGGTTTATACAATTTTTGCCTTGCAAGCCATCGACGAGGCGACGAAAGTTCAGAATGAGATAGAGCTATACAAACTAAACAGCCGACGTGCAGCACGCTAAATATTACACGTCAGCTTCGAAATGTAAATAGGATAGCTGGGCGTTTCTTAACTCACTAACAATAAAGTGGGGGACATTATTTGTGTAACTGCCGAGGTGGACGTATAGCGATCTCAGTCAGCGTGGTACATAAGTGATAATACATTTCTTACAAATTAAGCAATATTTACTTATGCCATGAACGAAATAAATCATATAAAATAAATGATTGATACCAATTATGGATACCTAATATTTTTATCTAGTTATTTTGACGTCGAATAACTGTTGAACTACTTTGATTTGATTATTTTTTCGGTACATAGTGACAATGACACTCATGAAGATTGTCACTTGCTTTTATTTATTTTTTTTAATTTCTCAATCTTTGTGCCAATGGTACCTACCCCCCGTCTATAAACATAATGTCGTTGTCGGTATTCGTATTTCACGGCGACACTTTTTTTTGTTTTTTTTTGTGTTAGGAAAGTAGGTACGCATATAGACGTAAGACCCATATTGTTTGTGTCACAGTTTCGGCGCTAAGAATGACGAAAAGTCATTCCATTCTTTGTTGGTTTTAGAATCGTCGGTCTCCTTTTGTCGGATTCCTTATATCGACAAACCAAGACAAACCTATTTATCAACTTTTGACAAATTGAGTATAGTATTGACTATACATATTTGTATATTATATGTATTTATTATTGCTATTGTCATATTTGCATGGTGACAGAGATTATATTTTTGGTCATGTAAATCGGTGAGGATTGAATTTTGTGAATTCATCCTAATAAACGTTTAGGGTGATGTGTGGTATTTATCTTGAATAATCTGGAGAAATTAATTTGTGAAATAAAAATGCACTAAGCCCATGCAAGAAGAGAGGCAAATTTGCGAAATCAAATTGAACCAGTTTGAATAAAACAAAAAAAAACAGTTTGAATAACTAAAAAAAACAGTTTGAATCAGTTTGAATAAAACTACATTCCATATTTTACGTTTTTCCTATTATTTAACCTTCACATTAAATATGGATCAGGTTGAAATTTTCATCAATCGAATTAAATCGGAGCACTTTTTAAGAATAAACTTTTTAAATAGGGGATAAAATTTCATTTACAAATTTATGAGAAGAATTTAAAATGTACATAATCTTTAATGATGTTTTTTAAGTGTTACTTACGTGCATGTCGAATGCCCCTATTCACAATTATTTCAATTATTTCACAATTATTGATCAAAATTATGTTGTAAAACGTCGTAGATAATAAAACACAATACCTGTCGAAATATCGAAGTCCGCTAATACAATATCAGGTGCTTTTTAATTATTTAACACAAACTTATCGATATCTAAAAACAATTATTGAAGATATGAATAGCGAACCCTAGTCTGCAATGATAAAGAGTGTTTACTTGACAAAAATGAGTCAAAGCTAAAAATTAAATAAAAATTATATGATTCCATTTAAAATAACGAAGTTCATACCAACTTCCTGTGGACCGGAAGTGAGAGTCAATTCCAGAGTATTTTAATTCAAAAGTTCGGATCGAGTAGACCCCGATTCCAGAAATTCAAACATATAGAAATAGTGGTACATCAAAAAATTCTACTGGAAGAGTTCCGTGAGACTTTCTGTATGTAGGAGATTATAATTTATGAAAATAAGGACATCCCTTTCAAATTTTGAGGTAGTAATTATAACTACTATATACTCAACAGGTTGTGGGCTTTCCAAAAATGTATCGTTTAATGAAATCGGTTAAAAAAAACTTTTATAGGTACCTTTTATAAAAATAATTCAAATCACGAGAACCCGTCAAGATAGGCGATCTAAATGTCGGAAGTGTTGTTTGTACCTACGAGACATACGGCGCCCACTTTTTTCATCGTCTACTGGTTACTGCGACCGACCCCAGTCAGCGGCATCGGTAAGCAAACCTTTCCCTCGCCGAAATATGTATAACACCGAGTACGATTTCTATTTATATAAAACCGCCACAACAATGTGGGTGTCTCCAGCCAAATAGGGGCGCCTAGTTAGTACAGCGGAATAGATGGCAGCACTTTACCACTGCTGATTTGTAACAAAACATGCCTGTTTTTCGTACATAATTTCTCGTGACTATATGCAATTAACGTCTGAATATTTTTTTTACCGATTGAGAAAAGACTGGTCTAGATGCTGACATGGGGTTTTCATCAGAACTCGCTTCCATTTTGCCGCTATAAATTAGACAAAATGGGTGACTTTTACCGTTTTTCTATACTATATCCAAATTTCACGATCATATGTCACAGCGTTCACGGGACGTTTGAGTTGAAAAAATGCACTAATTTTTAGCGCTGTACAAGCCGCCTTAAGTTGTTTTAATACCCAGTATAAAATATAATTCGTCTAAGCAAATTAAACTGAGATTGATATTTTATAAATAGGTCAACGCTTAGAAATTCCTAGAGTATAAAAATGTTATTATAGGTACATGTGCACCAACAAAACACGTTTCAAATTCTCGAAGCGGACCGGCCGGCTGGACAAAAACGTGTTCTATTATGGCTGTAAAATAACTACGCCGAATGTTGCTCGAATATTTGACGAAAACACATACTCATACCGTCAATGCTTCACACAAAAATACATTTTTCTTGTCGAAAGAAATTGTTTTCGAGGCATAGTACGAGATGTCTTTTTATATTTCAATTTCGACAAGGAAATAATATCCTTCTACGAAGTATGCACATGTTTGTTTTTGCTGCAATACTAACGCGTCTCGCAAAATATAATAATATGAAATGAATAAGGAATTTATTGTTGACGCCAAAAACACTATACCTACATCACAATAAAATTATTATACAAATATTGTTAAAAATGTACGCTGCTTTTCCGTCGAGTTCAAAAACAGTACCTGTCCATGATGATTGTTTTAATCGTAGCTCTGGTTTTAATGCAAATATAAATAAAATATGTAATACATTTAAAAGCCTGTGAACTACTTTATATTTTGTATGTTGGCACAAAATAGCTAACTGCTATACTTTTCAATATATTGCACTGAGAAAATAATTTTGTTAATTTTCCCAGAACTCACTTTTTGGACTTGTAGTGTTTTCGAACCGACCGATTCAATTATAATCTTCATGTACTTCATGCAGAATAGTTGTGACAATATTTTAAAATTCAGAAAAAATACTTTGTGATTTTAGCGGAAATATAACATATTTGATCAAGGTACAAAAAAAATGTCGGTGTGTGTGTGTACCCGTTTTTGTGTACCCACTCTCACGGTACAATACCGGGTTATCCGAACGCGCTCTTATGCTTCTCCCGTTTGAATTGAATAGCACTAAAGTGCCATGTAAGCATAACTTTGTAGGTTAGGATAGCCCTAACCTTAAGCTGTCAGATCAGATAATACCTGGTTCGAAAGTACGATAGATAACTTATTCTAGTCAGTTTTACTTATGTCGAAGTAATCTTCACAACAAAAAACACTCGTATTGGCCGCTATTTATTTCATTTGGATTTCTACGAGCCAACCGCTTTCTTCGCAGTTTCAAATCTTGCGGAACAGCTACAAATAGTTTATCCGGAGATTTTATTGACGTAATTCTGCATTGTGGATTTATACACCATTTATAACCCATTTTTATGTAATACGATTTGACATCTACTACCGGGTGACGTCACACAACAGAAAGTATCGTTTTGGCGGGACTTTTTTTGATTCAATTTTTAACGCTGATCTTTATGAAATATTCAGGAAATAATTACGAAAAATAATGCATTTACAATGTAGAGTGAAGGAATAAACACACTAATAGCCCTTTTACACCTGTGCAATTTTAACCTGCAATCTCAATCATGCGACAAATCGCATGCGATTTTTCGTTTTACACTATGCAATTTTTGTATATATAGGTTATATGAAAAAATCGCATGGGTTTAGAATCAGTTCTAAATCCATGCGATTTTTACGTGCGATTTTAGTAACTTTCTAGGAACTTAAGCCAGAAAACATAAATGTAGTAGTGGTAGGCTGATAGACGCGTAGCGTAGGCCCAAGCGAAACATAACCTATTCGGCTAATTGTTTTTGTTCGTGCTTAGTTTGAGACGAGTTTGTTAAGATGTCGAAGGAGAATCAAGAGGATAAGAAGGAAAATATTGATCAATTCGTGTGGTCGAAATCAATTACTGAAGATCTAATCAAACTATATCAGAACCAACCAGTACTCTACTGTTCATCTGTGCCAGAGTACAAAAACAAAAATATAAGGCTAGACGCGTTAAATGTAATACAACGAGACTTGGTGGCGAAAAATGCCTTAGCTGCTGCACAAGTCCTCACAGTTGAAGCAATTAAGAACAAAATACATAATCTAAGGACGCAGTTTTTTAAGGAGTTGGGAAGAATTAAAATTAGTGAAAAAAGTGGTGCCGGCACGTCGGACAGATACACACCAATATTGTGGTATTATGAACATTTAAAATTCCTTCAGGAATCAGAGGCAACAATGGAGTCGGAGTCAAACTTACCAGAAGTCACGCTACAACCGGAATATATTATGGATAGCGAGGATAGCCAGCCGGAGCTCATGTTTGATGGCACGGTTGAAGATTTCAATTCTTCGGAAATTTTGTCACCGACACCCAGTAGCTCAAGAACGACTCCAATGGCAAAAAGAGCAAAACTTATCCCTAAACCCCAAGAGGTTGCAGAATTAATTAGCGCTGCAACCAATGCACTAACAAAACGTGTGCAGTCACAAAATCAAGAAGATGATTTAACGTCATTTGCCAAAACCATCGAATACGAATTAAGAAAAATTGCAAACCCGAGCATTTTAAGAATGGTGAAGAGAAAGATTTTTAATATTGTGTTGGATGGCCAAGAGGAGCATATGGAGTAACCCTCTATTTGTTTACTAGAATTTTTTTATTTTTGTATACATATTAACTTTTTTAAATTTTTTTCCTAAAAATAAAATAATATTGTATTAGCAAGTGTATTTTTATTTAATATAATGAATAATTTATAATGATTTTAATATACTATAATAACTATACTATAAATAATAATGATAATAACAGAATTAATGTTAGTTTATGCCAAGTCATTTTGCCAAGGTACTGCTCCTTCAACACTATTGAAAAATTAAAAAAACTCCTGACTGTTGTCTAAGGCTGAACGAGCACTTCTGTTTCCAGCTACAAAATGCATATTTAATGACGTATCGCCTATCGATGTTTCATCTCGTATGCCATACGTATTGGGGCAATCTGTTCGTAGAAAATTATGCAAAACTATACAAGTCAAAGTTCATTATTTACTAAATGTAGATTTACCCGATCTTTTCGCTAAGCCATGGTTTAGTCTACCAACGCCGTTCCGTTCTTTGTCTTTACAACAAACTCGCAGCTCCAATTATGATGCTACGGAGAGCAATTTCCTCTAAATCGACGACGTTAGGCATTTTAACACATATGTATATCAACACATGCATCAACAATCGATACTAGCAAGGTTTCTTATACATATAAACGATAGTTTGGGTGCTAAGAAAGTTATGTTTATGTATAAATAACAAAACAACGAGGTTATGCCTGTTGATGTGTGTAGCACTGTTGCCAATCAAAGAAGTTACAGTTGTTAAAAAACAAAATCACTGATGCTGAAGCCATGCAATTTATTAAAGTTGCACAGGTGTAAACGGTCGACAAACGGTGATAAAATTGCATGCGATTTTGAAAAATCGCATGGTTGAGATTGCAGGTAAAAATTGCATAGGTGTAAAAGGGCTATAAGAAGGTTTTCTAATAATAGTCAAATACTCTATTGTCACAGTTGCTTGCGACTTTTGTAATAGTCTAACCTACAATTCTTTTAAATTGCGAACACCGAGACATGGTACACTAGATAGCAGTCGTAGTATTAGCAGAGGTAGTCTGGTATCTGCTCTGGCTTCTCCCGATGGCCATTGTGACACGGCCTAACAGTAATAAGTCAATCAAACTGTTCACGACACATCCTGCTGGTATCCTCGATTTCTTACCAGCGGCATCCATCTGCAAGACCAAGAATAACACCACACGAACATGGTCACGGTCAAGATACGCTACCCAGTACTGCATTCCAAACAGCTCCTGATATATTTAACCAACTTGCAGACGATTATTAAATTAATTTATTATACGCGTCTCGGACATCCAAAAGAACCAATAGATGACAGTTCGTTCGCTTTTAGGTTAGATTAGATGGATCAGATGTTATACAGTGCTTCCCAAAGGTAACGGATAAATTCTATAAAATCTTAAATAAAAATATTTGAGAAAAATGCTCTCGACACGTCGATTTTTACTTTTAACTTACTATCCTAATATACACTTTTCAGCCCCCCACCCCTTCACCCCTAAGGGGTGGTAACCACAACTTTAAAAATTCTAATAGCAAAGTACCCCTTGCGATACCTCAATTGATACCTCAATGCCCTAATCTATCCCCAAACGCTTGTTGAACATTTTCTAACATTTTATTTCGAGTTTTCGAACATTCCTGGAGTCATTAAGTGAATTACTGCAGGAATTCTTTCCTTTAACGCCTCAATATTTACAGGTCTATTAAAATAAACTTTACTTTTTAAATAGCCCCAAAGAAAATAATCTAGTGGGGTTAAATCTGGCGATCTTGCTGGCCATTCAATAAGCCTTCATCTACCAATCCATTAGGAAATTTGAAAATATTTGGATTAGGAAATACTTGATCGAGGTATTCTCGAACTTGTCGCGCATAATGTGGAGGCGCACCGTCTTGCTGTAACCAAATTCTGTCCTTGTGTCTATCAGGATCTTCTGCGTTGGGAAACAACACCGCTAAAGTAGGTAGTAGTTCGTTTCGTAGAAAGTTCAGATAACGTTCACCATTCAGTGTTCCGTCGAAAAATTTGGTCCAATAATTCTAGAACCCACCACACCAGCCCACACATTAAGGTTTTGAGGATATTGTGTGTTCGCTTCCACCATCCAATGCGGATTTTGACGAGCCCAGTAACGGCAATTTTGTTTATTGGCGGTGCCATTCAGACAAAATGTTGCCTCAACAGAAAAAAACGATGTTTCTAATTAAGCAAGGATTTTCATTAGAGAGTTCCATCATTGTCTCACAAAACTGCACTCGTCGATCAAAGTCATCATCGGACAATTTTTGTACCAAGTGCACTTCATACGGGTGAAATTTGTGTTTTCGAAATAATCTGGACACTGTGCTTTTTGACGCACTAACTTGTGAAGCGACCTCCGCAAGGGTTGAATGATTTTCTTGCACCATTAAAATAGCATCCAATTGTCGGTTTTCAATTAAGGCCAATGGACGTCCTGCCTTAGGCTTATCCCGTACATGACCGAGATCGCGAAATTTGTTTTCGATTCGACTTACTGTAGATTCCGATATTGGCGGACGGGCCGGGTGCGTTTCATTGAACAAAACACGAACTTCGTCATGCGTCCGGCTTCTATCTCCAAACCCAATCATTAAAACTTCGATTCTTTCGGTTTCTGTAAATCTCATTTTGCTACTATTTCTTCAATGACGAAAAATCTGAATTGTGTTTGACATAAGTAAAAACAAGTTGCAATTGTTTGAACGATATTGCTATGCCCGCTTCAACAGCGCTTACTCGAATATTGACGTTCTTCTTTGAATACATTTTGGTAAATATCGCGGTTATTTATCAACTGATTTTGATAATCTTTTTTTCGTTGTATTCAGAATAAAAAAATCTATCAATTGAGGTATCGCAAGGGGTACTTTGCTATTTGAATTTTTAAAGTTGGGGTTGCCACCCTTTAGGGGCGAAGGGGTGGGGGGCTGAAAAGTGTATGTCAGGATAGTAATTTAAAAATAAAAATCGACGTGTCAGAGCATTTTTCTGAAATATTTTTATTTAAGATTTTATAGAATTTATCCGTTACCTTTGGGAAGCACTGTATGAATAAAATATAACTTTTATTAAATCTTCGATTATTATCACATGTATTTAAGTCTTTGCGAGAGTTAAGGGTTGATTAATTTGTTCCAATTTAATTTAAAAAGATATTACAAATAAAAAAGTTAAATTCAAACCGCATACGGTCATAGTACCGTATGAGATAGAAAGAGATGGCTTGCCCACTTCACTGCGGGTTGCATACCAAATGCATTTGCCTCACTTATTGATCATTACGGGTCCTTTCTGGGTCCTTTCCAGTTATACGTAGTATATACAGTTCACTGTGTGCAACTTAATACATAACCCCATTTTAAGTCCGTGTGTTGGTAACGCAAGTGTTTGATAAGTGACATTTTTCTCTACTCTGTTATTGTTTATTTATTATGATGGCTCAATTTACAAACCCAGAATATGCGGACATGATGCTCTGCTATGGATTCTGCAAGGGCGACGCTACTGAAGCGCGCAAAGAATATGAAAATCGTTTTCCAAAACGCAAAATTCCAGACGTCCAGGTGTTCGAAACGACAGTTCAACGTCTTCGTGATACTGGTTCCGTACATGGCGAGGAAGCAATTCTATCTGATAAGACACCAGTTGCGCATAAAACTAGAAGCAAGACTGGACAGCGCAAGTAATTGGCAACCATGGCATATGCGTCATTTTGGTGGTTTTGGTTGTTCAATAAATCAGTGAAGAAATACAAATCTTATTAGGAATATAAGTTTTGACTTGTATCATAGATTTTGTTGTTTAACATAATAAACCACTGGATGTTTCTTTGCTTATATTCGTATTCATTCATCCTTATCATCCCCCTACAATGAATAATATTTCAAAAAGCAATCAGCAATCATTTATAAAAGAAAACCTTCTTCAATGTAATTGGAATCATTTTGCTATTGACTCGGCGTGGTCTTTGAAAGTAACCACAACATTATACAGATTTCACTCTTGTAGTGTCGGACATTCCTAAGCGAGTGTCTAGTGGAGTAATGCGTGAAATTGGTACTAAAAGTGGCTCTGCGCCATGCAATGTAAACAAGACGCAACCTTCTTGGAGCAATCTGCTCGAAATACACTTTCTTCCTTCATTTGCATACGCCAAGACTAGTTTTTGTTAACGGTAAATCGTTGATCTAGGCAGATGTCTGCGAACCAGTACTGTAGCCATGCAAATAAGTAGACCAATAGGTGAAGACAAGATTGAATATTGTGGATATGGTAAGCTTACTTATTACCATTGTTTATTATCATTGGCAATTACCTTGTTAATGAAGTCGGTATATAGGATGTATTTTTTTATCGGCGCATGTGCTATTCACCTTTTGTCTTAAACTGGTTGGTGGTTTTGGCTCATGGCTTGAGCTGTAGCTGATGTAATGTAGCTCAGGGATGGCCAACTTTTGTGTACTAAGATCAACTTTTTATTTACAAAATCTGTATGTATGTGTGTGTGTATAGATGTGTGTATAGATTCAAGTGCACTGTTGTTTGCGTTTGCCTGGGAAGTAGCTAACAATCCGCGTGGTGCATGGTCGCACTCGTGCGTGACAATGTTATTCAAGGTGTCATTTAGCCAATGGAAATGGGTCTATGGGTCTATTCTTACTATTCCAAATTATCCGACATTACTTGAGAAAATACAGAACTAATATTTTGTATTTAATGAATAGGGAAGTGGAAAGCCCCTTCGCCAAGGGCGACCAATCCAACAAATCCGATAATGCAGTTCTGAAATCAGAAACCATTTATTATCAGAATTCACTTTTTAATAAATATGCCAGTGTTAGAAAAATGACTATTCACAAAAAAACCCTCCGTGAACCTGAGAGTTATTTTGTGAATGTGGACAGAATTAAATTGTTTATCTACGAGTCACATATAATAAGTTCATTGCATACGTATCTATGACTATATAATCCCCATCATGACACGCGCCAATGATTATAATGACACTAGCGTTGTATAATAATGACAGTTCGTTCAAATAATGACTTCATTCGGGTTTTACCAAACATTTTTATTAACATCAGTAGTAAGCATAACTTACAGTGATCTGTTAAATTTAACATTTTGAATTTTTAATTACACAGATAGAAATTTTATTTAACTCAAATAAATGCAATAAAGGCAAAATATACAGTGCTTCCCAAAGGTAACGGATAAATTCTATAAAATCTTAAATAAAAATATTTGAGAAAAATGCTCCGACACGTCGATTTTTACTTTTAACTTACTATCCTAATATACACTTTTCAGCCCCCCACCCCTTCACCCCTAAGGGGTGGTAACCACAACTTTAAAAATTCAAATAGCAAAGTACCCCTTGCGATACACTCAATTGTACTCATTGATAGACTTTTTTAATCTGAATACAAAGAAAAAAAATTATCGAAATCGGTTGATAAATAACGGCGATATTTATCAAAATTTATTTATACACGAAATTGAGGAATAACAAAATTTAATTAACTAATCCTTAATTAATTGTTCAAAGTGCTGCGCGTTAACGACGAGACAATGCCCTAATCTATCCCCAAACGCTTGTTGAACATTTTCTAACATTTTATTTTGAGTTTTCGAACATTCCTGGAGTCATTAAGTGAATTACTGCAGGAATTATTTCCTTTAACGCCTCAATATTTACAGGCCTATTTAAATAAACTTTACTTTTTAAATAGCCCCAAAGAAAATAATATAGTGGGGTTAAATCTGGCGATCTTGCTGGCCATTCAATATGCTTCATCTACCAATCCATTAGGAAATTTGAAAATATTTGGATTAGGAAATACTTGATCGAGGTATTCTCGAACTTGTCGCGCATAGTGTGGAGGCTCTTGCTGTAACCCAATTCTGTCCTTGTGTCTATCAGGATCTTCTGCGTTGGGAAACAATACCGCTAAAGTAGGTAGTAGTTCATTTCGTAGTAAGTTCAGATAACGTTCACCATTCAGTGCTGCGTCGAAAAATATGGTCCAATAATTCTAGAACCCACCCCAGCCCACACATTAAGGTTTTGAGGATATTGTGTGTTCGCTTCCACCATCCAATGCGGATTTTGACGAGCCCAGTAACGGCAATTTTGTTTATTGGCGGTGCCATTCAGACAAAATGTTGCCTCATAAGAAAAAAACGATGTTTCTAATTAATCAAGGATTTTCATTAGAGAGTTCCATCATTGTCTCACAAAATCATACTCATACACACTCATACTCACTTCATACGGGTGAAATTTATGTTTTCGAAATAATCTGGACACTGTACTTTTTGACGCACTAACTTGTGAAGCGACCTCCGCAAGGGTTGAATGATTTTCTTGCACCATTAAAACCGCATCCAATTGTCGGTCTTCAATTAAGGCCAATGGACGTCCTGCCTTAGGCTTATCCCGTACATGACCGAGATCGCGAAATTTGTTTTCGATTCGACTTACTGTAGATTCCGATATTGGCGGACGGTCCGGGTGCGTTTCATTGAACAAAACACGAACTTCTTCATGCGTCCGGCTTCTATCTCCAAACCCAATCATTAAAACTTCGATTCTTTCGGTTTCTGTAAATCTCATTTTGCAACTATTTCTTCAATGACGAAAAATCTCAATTGTGTTTGACATAAGTAAAAACAAGTTGCAATTGTTTGAACGATATTGCTATGCCCGCGTCAACAGCGCTTACTCGAATATTGACGTTCTTCTTTGAATACATTTTGGTAAATATCGCGGTTATTTATCAACTGATTTTGATAATCTTTTTTTCGTTGTATTCAGAATAAAAAAATCTATCAATTGAGGTATCGCAAGGGGTACTTTGCTATTTGAATTTTTAAAGTTGGGGTTGCCACCCCTTAGGGGCGAAGGGGTGGGGGGCTGAAAAGTGCATGTCAGGATAGTAATTTAAAAATAAAAATCGACGTGTCAGAGCATTTCTCTGAAATATTTTTATTTAAGGTTTTATTGAATTTATCCGTTACTTTTGGGAAGCACTGTATATAGTTTCTACAAAGAATGTTTATTAGAGTCAAATACCATTTGTTTGGAGTAAAGTAATATTGTTTTGACTCGAATAAAAATTCTTTGTAGCAAATAAATATATTTTTGGCTCTCGTCAAACAAATATTCATTCGAGCTAAACAAAAATTTCTATCTGTGTACCCGGTAATTTAAATCAGCGTAATTTAATATTTTGAATTTTCAATTACCCGGTAATTTAAACAGGCGTAATTCACCTTTTTGAATTTTTAATTACCCGGTAATTTAAACCATCGTAATTTACCATTTTGAATTTTTAATTACCCGGTAATTTATACCATCGTAATTTACCATTTTGAATTTTTAATTACCAGGTAATTTATGCCATCCTAATTTACCATTTTTAATTTTTAATTACGTGGTAATTTATTATTTGAAATTAATAATTTTAATTTCAACGGTAATTTACGAAAATATTAACGACTATAGTAAAATATAACAATTCTATACATGAAAGTTACACAATACTTTAAACCGTGCTTTCTTAAAACCGCATTTTTCAAACTGGCCGGAACGATAACTTCAACTGATCTCCGTCAATTCACTTCAAATTTTATATGCAGCTTCAGAACAATATTATCTAGAGAAGTACGTACGGATTTTACGATAAGTTCGATACTTTTTTTGTTATAAACATTTTTTAACCGAATTTTGTACCTAAAAGTGATAATTTGTGTTCAAACGTGCGCCATTTTGTTTTAAAGCGGAATTTTCTAATTTCCGTACGTACTTCCCGAGATAATCTTATATAGAATCAATTCTTTTTTTGTTTTTACGGCTAAGTGAAAAACTGCGTGCAAAATCTTTCCGGCCGTGCAACCCTGTCCGCCGGAAGAGGTTTCCTTTGATGTCCTCTAACGCTGCTATTTTTTATTTGTTTTTGTTTTTCTTTATTGTGAATATTCCTCAAAATATGAACAATAACGGGCTTTAAAGAGATTTTGTAATTCATCTACTATATTGTAAAGAAGTTTTACTTGAAAATGTATCTTCAACAAGAGTTCAGATATTGGAATGAAACCAAATTAATAACGATATGGGATCAGGGTCACGGTTGGTCAAAATTACAGCGAATCGGCGCAAAAATCTTTCGGCTTTCGATGGCCATGTGTGTGACGGCTCAAGTCACACCTTCTTCATATCGTTTCGTCCGCTTCGATCTGTCAGAGATTGGTTAAAAGTTGTGTGTAGGTCAAGTGGTCCTCGCGGCGATGGTCAAATAACAGTTAAAAACATCCCGGGCCGGCTCGAGGCGAAGAGCTCCTTCGTGCTCCACATAACTCTAATTAAGTATGAATTCATGTTCCAAATTATACTTATTTCGAATTCATAAAACAGACCGACCCAAATATCAAAATTATCACCTAGCAGATATTTGAACTATAAATCTTTTCATGCACCATTCATACACCGTTCCCTGTGGCGTGTCGCGCATTTGTACACAAGGTACATTTCACGTTATTTCTTTTGATAGCTTTGTGTTTTTCTGACTTTTGGCTAATGACGATCTGTTGATCGAAACTAGTACCAAAGTAAATATTCTGAAGTTGGCCCCCCATCATTGGAATTTTTAAGTTTTTATTACGCCATCGTTTGACCATTTCTTTGACCATGTTTGACCATCTTTTTATTTCGTTTGACCACCCACCGTTTACGAGTTATTCACATTTTCAATATGGGGGGCCAACTTCACGCTAGCCCCCCATTATTGGAATTTTTAAGACTTTATTACGCCATCGTTTGACCATTTGTTTGACCATGTTTGACCATATTTTTTTTTCGTTTGACCACCCTCCGTTTTGGAGATATGTATAGGCATTTTAAAAATAGGAACTACCGTGATGCTGGCGCCCCATCGTTGGAATTTTTAAGTTTTTATTACACCATCGTTTGACCATTTCTTTGACCATGTTTGACCATCTTTTTATTTCATTTGACCACCCACCGTTTACGAGTTATTTACATTTTCAACATGGGGGGGCAAATTAACGCTAGCCCCCCATTATTGGAATTTTTAAGACTTTGTTACGACATCGTTTGACCATTTGTTTGACCATGTTTGACCATATTTTTTTTTCGTTTGACCACCCTTCGTTTTGGAGATATAGGCATTTTAAAAATAGGGACTACCGTGAAGCTGGCGTCCCATCGTTGGAATTTTTAAGTTTTTATTACGCCATCGTTTGACCATTTCTTTGACCATGTTTGACCATCTTTTTATTTCGTTTGACCACCCACCGTTTACGAGTTATTTACATTTTCAATATGGGGGGCCAACTTCACGCTAGCCCCCCATTATTGGAAGTTTTAAGACTTTATTACGCCATCGTTTGACCATTTCTTTGACCATGTTTGACCATCTTTTTATTTCGTTTGACCACCCACCGTTTACGAGTTATTTACATTTACAACATGGGGGGGCCAACTTCACCCTAGCCCCCCATTATTGGAATTTTTAAGACTTTATTACGCCATCGTTTGACCATTTCTTTGACCATGTTTGACCATCTTTTTATTTCGTTTGACCACCCACCGTTTACGAGTTATTTACATTTTCAACATGGGGGGGGGCAACTTCACGCTAGCCCCCCATTATTGGAATTTTTAAGACTTTATTACGCCATCGTTTGACGATTTGTTTGACCATGTTTGACCATATTTTTATTTCGTTTGACCACCCACCGTTTACGAGTTATTTACATTTTCAACATAGGGGGCCAACTTCACGCTAGCCCTCCATTATTGGAATTTTTAAGACTTTATTACGCCATCGTTTGACGATTTGTTTGACCATGTTTGACCATCTTTTTATTTCGTTTGACCACCCACCGTTTACGAGTTATTTACATTTTCAACATAGGGGGCCAACTTCACGCTAGCCCCCCATTATTGGAATTTTTAAGACTTTATTACGCTATCGTTTGACCATTTCTTTGACCATGTTTGACCATGTTTGACCATCTTTTTATTTCGTTTGACCACCCACCGTTTACGAGGTATTTACATTTTCAACATAGGGGGCCAACTTCACGCTAGCCCCCCATTATTGGAATTCTAAAGACTTTATTACGCCATCGTTTGACCATTTCATTGACCATGTTTGACCATCTTTTTATTTCGTTTGACCACCCACCGTTTACGAGTTATTTACATTTTCAACATGGAGGGGCAACTTCACGCTAGCCCCCCATTATTGGAATTTTTAAGACTTTATTACGCCATCGTTTGACCATTTGTTTGACCATGTTTGACCATCTTTTTATTTCGTTTGACCACCCACCGTTTACGAGTTATTTACATTTTCAACATAGGGGGCCAACTTCACGCTAGCCCCCCATTATTGGAATTCTTAAGACTTTATTACGCCATCGTTTGACCATTTCATTGACCATGTTTTACCATCTTTTTATTTCGTTTGACCACCCACTGTTTACGAGTTATTTACATTTTCAACATGGGGGGGGGGCAACTTCACGCTAGCCCCCCATTATTGGAATTTTTAAGACTTTATTACGCCATCGTTTGACCATTTGTTTGACCATGTTTGACCATATTTTTTTTTTCGTTTGACCACCCTCCGTTTTGGAGATATAGGCATTTTAAAAATAGGGACTACCGTGAAGCTGGCGCTCCATAGTTGGAATTTTTAAGTTTTCATTACACCATCGTTTGACCATTTGTGTGACCATGTTTGACCATATTCTTATTTCGTTTGACCACCCTCCGTTTTTGAAATTTTGACACACCACGTATCCGCCCATGCTTGGTTTTAATATCTCATTCGTGCTTGTAATAGTTGATTTTCCGCAATTTTTACGTTTGATCATTTCAGATTGGCCATATTTTGGAATTTTTTTAATCGCTACCAATTTTGAAGTACAGCCGACAAAGTAATTTTTCCGATGACTTTACTTAAGATATGTTCGCAATTGCGATTTATAATAGTAAATAGTTGAATATTCACAATTTTAACGTTTGACCATTCTCTGTAATCGAATGACCTCGACTGAGCATATTTTGGAATTTTTAAAACCCCTACTAATTTTGAATTACGACCGCCAAACTGATTTTGACGGTTACCATTGAAACACGGCGGTCTTATGCAAAATTGGTAGGAATTTCAAAAATTCAAAAACATGGTCAATCATGGTCATTGATTGCGGAAAATGAAAGTCATTGCAAATACTTAACTTTTTCCTATGATAAATCGCAATTACGCGTTTCAAAGGTAACGGTGAAAATTACTTTGGCGGTCGTAATTCAAAATTGGGAAGGATTTTGAAAATTCCAAATTGTGGCCAATCAAGGTCATTTAATTGCGGAAAATGGTCATATGTCCAAATTACGAATATAGAACGTTTTAGTAATATAAATCGCAATTGCGTACATATTTTAACAAAAATTAAAGATCAAAATCACTTTAGCGGTCGTAATTCAAAATTGGTACCGATTTGAAAAATCCAAAATATGGTCAATTATAGTCATCCGATTGCGGTAAATGGCCAAGAGTCAAAATTACGAATATTCAACCTCTTACTATGATAAATCGCAGTTACGTGTTTCAATGGTAACCGTCAAAATCACTCTAGCGGTCGTAATTCAAAATTAGTAGGGGTTTTGAAAATTCCAAAATATGGTCAGTCAAAGTCATTCGATTACAGAAAATGGTCAAACGTAAAAATTGCGGAAAATCAAGTATTGCAAGCACGAATGAGATATTAAAACCAAGCATGGGCGGAGACTTGGAGTGTCAATATCTCACAAACGGAGGGTGGTCAAACGAAATAAAAATATGGTCAAACATGGTCAAACAAATGGTCAAACGATGGTGTAATAAAAACTTCAAAATTCCAACGATGGGGGGTCAGCTTCACGGTAGTCCCTATTTTAAAAATGCCTATATGGCCAAGACGGAGGGTGGTCAAACGAAATAAAAATATGGTCAAACATGGTCAAACAAAAGGTCAAACGATGGCGTAATAAAGCTTTAAAAATTCCAATAATGGGGGGCTACCGTGAAGATGCCCCCCCATGTTGAAAATGTAAATAACTCTTAAACGGTGGGTGGTCAAACAAAATTAAAAGATGTTCAAACATGGTCAAACAAATGGTCAAACGAAGATGTAATAAAAAGTTGAAAATTGCAATGATGGGGGGCCAACTTCACGCACCTCTAAATGGGCTATAGCCCCGGGCGCAAATCTTTTCGGGGCGGCAATTTTTAAGGACCAGTCCATAGTAGCCAGATTTTATTAATCAAAATATATGAGACTTCTAGTAAAAATGTAGGAGATCATGAAAAAAATATGAGATCCAGATCAACTTGATCACAGTTTTATTGTAGCACAGAAAACTTTTTTCGAAAATCTTACACGAGACTCCGTATTTTTTCTCCGTAAGGCTATGAAATGTTTCCGCATCATTAATAGCCCTTTTACACCTGTGCAATTTTAACCTGCAATCTCAATCATGCGACAAATCGCATGCGATTTTTCGTTTTACACTATGCAATTTTTGTATATATAGGTTATATGAAAAAATCGCATGGGTTTAGAATCAGTTCTAAATCCATGCGATTTTTACGTGCGATTTTAGTAACTTTCTAGGAACTTAAGCCAGAAAACATAAATGTAGTAGTGGTACCATTGCTGATAGACGCGTAGCGTAGGCCCAAGCGAAACATAACCTATTCCGCTAATTGTTTTTGTTCGTGCTTAGTTTGAGAAGAGTTTGTTAAGATGTCGAAGGAGAATCAAGATGATAAGAAGGAAAATATTGATAAATTCGTGTGGTCGAAATCAATTACTGAAGACCTAATCGAACTATATCAGAACCAACCAGTACAAAAACAAAAATATAAGGCTAGACGCGTTAAATGTAATACAACGAGACTTGGTGGCGAAAATGCCTTAGCTGCTGCATAAGTCCTCACAGTTGAAGCAATTAAGAACAAAATACATAATCTAAGAACGCAGTTTTTTAAGGAGTTGGGAAAAATTAAAATTTGTGAAAAAAGTGGTGCCGGCTTGTCGGAGAGATACACACCAATATTGTGGTATTATGAACATTTAAAATTCCTTCAGGAATCCAAGGCAAGTCGGAGTCAAACTTACCAGAAGTTACGCTACAACCGGAATATATTATGGATAGCGAGGATAGCCAGCCGGTGGTCATATTTCATGGCACGGTTGAAGATTTCAATTCTTCGGAAATTTTGTCACTGACGCCCAGTAGCATATGGAGTAACCCTCTATTGTATTTTGTTTACTAGAATTTTTTTATTTTTGTATATTAACTTTTTTAAATTTTTTTCTTAAAAATAAAATATTGTATTAGCAAGTGTATTTTTATTTAATATAATGAATAATTTATAATGATTTTAATATAGGTACTCTAATAACTATACTGTAAATAATAATGATAATAACAGAATTAATGTTAGTTTATGCCAAAACTCCTGCACTTCTGTTTCCAGCTACAAAATGCATATTTAATGACGTATCGCCTATCGATGTCACTTTCATCTCGTATGCCATACGTATTGGGGCATTCTGTTCGTAGAAAATTATGCAAAACTATACAAGTCAAAGTTCATTATTTTTTAAATGTAGATTTCCCCGATCTTTTCGCTAAGCCGTGGATTAGTCTACCAACGCCGTTCCGTTCTTTGTCTTAACAACAAACTCGCAGCTCCAATTATGATGCTAAGGAGCGCAATTTCCTCTAAATCGACGACGTTAGGCATTTTAATACATATGTATATCAACACATGCATCAACAATCGATACTAGCAAGGTTTCTTATACATATAAACGATAGTTTTGGTGCAAAGAAGGTTATGTTTATGTATAAATAACAAAACAACGAGGTTATGCGTGTTGATGTTTGTAGCACTGTTGCCAATCGAAGAAGTTACAGTTGTTAAAAAATAAAATCACTGATGCTGAAGCCATGCAATTTATTAAAGTTGCACAGATGTAAACGGTCGACAAACGGTGATAAAATTGCATGCGATTTTGAAAAATCGCATGGTTGAGATTGCAGGTAAAAATTGCATAGGTGTAAAAGGGCTATAAGACTATTAAAAGCTTTACCAAAATGACTAAAAAAATATGGGGTTGCCATTTAAAGAAAATGTTGATGATGACATAAGCCAGAGATACCTTAAGGTCAAAAATTGAATTTTACATACAAATGTTTATTTATGTTTCACGGTGTGTGTATTTTAACTTCGGCCTTATAACCCAATAAACCACTGTTATTTCGATATTACATCCCACGGGCCACATTCTAGAATCTAGACTATTCATTAATTTCAATTGACAATATTACGTACAATTATCTGTTACATAAAAACAAAATAACCTCTAGAAAACAACAATCTGGCAAAGTTATTGGTCAAAATCTTGACATTATTTGTTTTCAATATTTTTGCCTTTCCAAATGTGTGACAAAATAAACCTATAATTTGAATCTGTTGTTCATAATGGTACTTTAGGCGAAGAACAGAGTTGTAGGTGGTGGATTTCAATATGATCTTACATTCCAGATAAGATAACTAACCTAACACCAGACAAGTTCTGAGCTTCTATGACGAAAATTATGTGGGTCCCATTCATAGAAAATCAATAAATATACAGAGTGATTTGCAATTATAGACGAAAATTTATGCGGACAAGAAAGTACAGTGTAATATCAAATTTCGTGACTGCATTTAATTAAACAAAAAATAATAAATTTCTGTATTGTTTTTACAAAATTCACATATTCCACTTAATTTTACAGGGTATTTTTTAAATTTCACAGGACAAATACTTTCATTTCATAGTAACTAGTAAGTAATATTCAATCATTGATGTAAAGGATTTTAAATTATTATTATAAAACATTAAATTATGTATTCAACTAGGTCGAGTATTCTCGAAACTGGTAATTACACATTCGACAAGTTTGCACGATAAGCTGAGAACAATTCCTGGTATAATAATAATGGTAAATCGTTATGGTTGTGCTGGAAAACGTCCATATACTAGGACATTAAATCTACATACACATTCGTAATGGCATTTGGCTTGTAAACGAGGCTTGTATTATCAATCGTTGCATAATAAGCTGGTAAACTGTCTGCTTTGACAGAGCGTATAGCAGCGAGCGTAGAATTGAAACGCTAGCTGATTTCTAATTGATGTCAAGCTGACCCGGTCCTACTACATCCGTTACATCACAGGGTCACCTGGACCATATATAAACATACCGGCCGGACAAGTTCAATGCCATTCACTGCAGGCATTATTGGAGACCTTATTAAATAATACACTGTTACATTTTTACTTTATCATACGTAGTATGTAAAGTATTGTAATCGTGCCAAAAAAAAATTTTGAGATTTTAGCGAAAATATGTCTTTTTGGGTCCCCTGAACATTTTTGACCAAGGTACAAAAAAATGTCTGTGTGTGTGTGTGTGTGTGTACCCGTTTTTTGTGGCGACGATTCCGGAGAGACTACTAAAGGTATCGGGACGAAACGTCATATTTAGAAGTTTCGTAACCAAACTTAGAACTGAAAAGCTTTCTGTTGAAAAGGGTCCAAAGGAACTGGAGGTGTAGTCTTAGCATTTTTGAAAGATTTTGCAGATAAGCCGCCATTTCTGGAATTTCGTCAATATAGTTAAGAGGAATCATTAGAGGTAGTAGCGTACTGCAAAACAACACTACATAAAACCAAACATCCTGAGCTTAATTGTGTATTAATAATCACGTGTAATACATTAAATTATAGATAAAGGTGTATTACACCGGGCACGAATGCCATTTTTTTTTCATTTGCGTTGTTGTTTTGTTTTTTACCCTTGCTAAAGAAGCCAATAATTGGTAATTTTTGTTATTTTTCTTTTCCAAATCCGACCCAAACATCAAAAAAGCAATATTACAACATTTTGTATTGAGCCTTCATGAACTTCTGTAAAAAAAATGACAACAAAATATGAATGTTGTAATGATTTAACCGTTGCTTTTGTGAACATGTGAATGAGACGAGAATAACATATTTTATCGTCGTACGGTGCAGCCATCTGTTGGATAAACACCACATCATTTTCTTCGACCAATCAAATTCAAATGGTACAGTCTGAAGCAGCAGCATGAATACATAGCCAGGGGAATCACAAATATTGAGCAATTTCGGCCTCACAAAAATATTGATCGTATGTTGACACGGGAGGTGTAGCGGCGCCGCGCCCGGCAAACGAAAGCCAAACGAAAAATAAATTTTACCGTGCTGGTGCCACGTAGATAGCAACGACTCGCTTATAAATTAGGACAGCATGTTCTTGCAGAAGTGTATGTGAGCAACATGAATTGTTGTATTTCGACCAAAATAGGCTAGAAACCGAATACGAGAAATAATTTTTTGCCGTCCTGATGACTCTACGCAGACAGCAAAGAGCGAGTTATAAATTAGGAGCGCATGTTCCCGCGAGGTTTATAGTGCAGTACGACACACGGAACGAAGAATAATCAACAACCGCAATACCTACTTACAATGTTACAACTACTAAATAATTAATAGGAGTTAAATAAATTATTACTAAGGAAATACAAGTAATTTAATTTTTAATCAGTCATTTATTTTTCGTCATAGAATTTCAAATATATTGGTATTTAGATTTAGAAAATAATATTAATACCAAACACTTGTCGCTTGGCAATGCATTCAGGGCAATCGCAATCTATGTAGGATGGTTGGCTTTAGTTCGACTTGTTGTACAACAGACGTAGAACAGACGCTAGAAATATGGGCAAATTAAAAAATCAGCTGCCTTTATGTGGCCCGCGTTCTAAGAAAACTAATAACTTGCGAGCGTACCTGCGGTAAGTGTATATGTAGATATTATACGTGTAGTGTAATTCTTCGCTAATTAACTTCGCTAGTTAATTTGGGGAATACTCTCTTATAGGTGTAAGCGTGCCGGATTACCATATATGGCCAAAAACTTTTATAAAGGTGTAAAATATTTGAACATGTATCTATATAATATATAATAAATGACTTATACATATACATAAAGCTGCCTGTTTTATCGAAATCGGTATTTTTTCTCATACCTACAATTGAAGTACGTATACTACCAAATCTATACATAGCAATAATAATTTTGAGTAAAATTTCAAAATGCAGTATCCAACTGTATCTAGAATTAAAATAGGAATATTATATTTACTAACACCTACTTGCGTCACCTGATAAAAATTTGAATTTTTATATGAGGTGTGTTTTACCTGAAAGTATCGATCTCTGCTAAGTACGAGCGAGACATTCGAGATTATTGATGCACAAAGAAAACGTTAAATGGATTTAGTACCTAAATAAAGTATCTGAGTACGAATGCTTTCACGGCCAGAGTCATTTAAATTTAGATGATAAATAGTTACCGGTTAATGCCGTGAGTAAAAATTCATAATTACTGTCTTCGCTAACCATGCTGTTCGCTTCTTCGGAGCTAACTGATAATTAGTTACTAATTCTAATAATAAATGTAAAGCAATAAATGATTTATGTAAGAAAAGCTGCCTGTTTTACCAAAACTACAATTTTTTTCAACATACAAAAGGTAAAATGTTCAACCATAGTTAGTAGTAAAATAGGAATGTTATAATAAAGTAATTAATTAATTTGTATCACTATCGTTTTGTGGAATTGTATTTGTATTTAAAATATACAAGAAAAGCATTTCAGAACATGCGATAGTCACATACACAAAATTATTAGGAAACGGTTCGGCGCCAGTCGACACCGCACGGCCCCTTTGATCTTAGCCGCAAAGGAACGATACTGCCGGTGCCGCCGTTCCCCTCATCTAATCAGTGCGTTGCTTGCATTTTCTGCGGAGTGTACAGTGCGCGCTGGCTTGTTCCCTCCTCTCGCGCCTCAGTTTCGTCGAACTTTTGAGGCCGGTGACTAACATTCACTCTTAAATATTAAATTAAAGAAGAGGTAATTCTGAATAATTTTTGACTGACAGTTTTTGGTACAATCAATAGTTTAGCTGCATGAGCAAATTCTATTTCATCGAGATCGGTCGTACTGCATTAAAACTAGTAGCCAGGATTTGTCAGATTTTTCGATTCCAATGACAGTAGGTGGTGTCAAACGCTAATGTTTTGACAATAACTTCTGTCAATATAAGCTGCGTTCGGATATTGTATCACTTTTTACACCCAATAACACGTAAGTGTCATTTGGACCGTGTACCCGGTGTCAAGGGAGTACAATATCCGAACGCAGCTTTAATCGACATATCTGTCCAGTTCTACTAGTATTATTTTAATGCAGACATAGCCGATCTCGATCAAATAGAATCTCATGCAGGCATGGGCGCCGTTACATATGGGCAGGGGGGGGGGGCGCTTGCCCCCCCCTGGATTTCGAACCCAACTACCGCTAAGCGAAAAATGAAAAAGATAGGAGTGGGCGAGAAATTTGTGATCGATCTTTGATCACAATTGAAGCCTGGTAATTAGACCTAATCGATAAATCGGTTATTATCATATCAGATGGATCTTTTGATCATAGATCAGGTGGATCTCGCATATCAAACCGAATTGAAAGCTATGTATTTATTTAACAAATAGGTCAGTCGCCGCCCGGCCTGTATGTAAAATATTTTCGCGGCTAGGCTTGAAAGTTATTAACTAAACGCCTAGCAGGCAATTAGCATCTTTCGTATCCCTACAAAGATGCAAAAACGACACTTTCGTATAGTGAAGGATGAAAAAAAAATTACTAGATAAATGATGACTATTTCGATTATTATCGGCTATTGTCACCAATGTCATTTTTATATTAGATATTGCGATATTGCCCTCTCGTAACAGTCGCGAAAGAGCCACAAGATGACAAGATACGGTATCCAAATTTTGCGCTGAAGTCCAAAATAAGTATTGTTGTATGCACTTTTATTTGATCGTACTTATTAGTTTCCATTACTTCACAATTTTTGGCAATGCTGAGCAGTTTATCTTAATTACACTGGGTGTTAAACTAATAAGCGTAGAATATATAGATAAGGTATAATAGTCAACTTTTGGTAGTAGACAAAATTTTGACAACGAACTCATGTCCAGATAGACGCCGTTTAGGAACTGCAGAGAGCCGGAATATTGTACCAACTTTAAAAATTGCTTTAGTAAAGTAGGTTGTATAAAGTATCATAGAATAACTATTTTAAAATCAAATAATTTAAAAAGATTTATAGATAACCCATTATTGGCCAAAATTGGTACTAAAATTACAAAACTTCGGTTAATGAAAAGGGAGTTTCAAAAACGTTAAATAATAAAAAATTTCAGACAAAAGTTATTTGGTATTAAAAGGGCCATCCATGACAATAGATTCTCTATGCTGTTTGTAATATTGGTACCATTTATGATTCTCTCCAGAGTTGACACAATACATTTCCGTACATGAGTTCGTTCAAAAGTTAGTAGTTGACCTAACATTGTCGCCTTAAAAGTGTTCAAGTATAATAGTAAAATAAAAAAATATTATTTCGTCGTCGATTATCCTTAACACAGAATTTTCAAATTAATCAACTTTTCTCTACATTTAGTCATTATTTCTCGTTAACGAGGTAAATTTGAAAATAATATTGTTGCCTTTTTATTGTTTATCAAATTGTTATCAAGATATTGTATCAGATTCTCGATGACCACGAGCTATAAATTATTATAGGAAATTAACAACAATTTTCTCCTAACGTATTAAAAGTTAATAAAAAGGCTACAATATTGGTTGAAAATTATACAAAATCTTAAATTCTAGAATAAGAGTTCAATGATTCAGAAACAAAATATATTTACAAACAATTATTAATTAAAAATATTAATCCCACATTCATAAGCGATAGAAAGACTTGAAATTCAACGAATATCAATATATAATAAGTAAGTGTTGTCGAGCATACAGAGATCACGACCATGGATGGCTATTAACACACAAAAATGTGAACAAAAACATTTCACTACCTTAAAGCGATAGAGATTTTTGAGAGTGTATGCAAAATAACACAAAACGAAAATGCTGCAAAACAGTTAATGGCATAGTCCTTAATATTACGTCACCATTTAATACTAAAAAAAGCACTCACCTAATCAACTAATGTGAAATATATTTTTAATTTTTACACCTTTCGAGCGCAATTTTCTTTAATTCCATGGTGCTAGACATTACCAAATATAGGCAAAAACAGCACGCCCGTTTCCTGGTTTTAGAATTAATACAACATACAGAGGTTTGGTGTTGACATATCTTTTGCATCTTGCACGTTTTGCAAAATATTGTATTTGTTGAAGAAAAAATTCTCTTTTAATCAAACAAATCAAACGCGGCATTTGAACGACAAACATTCCATTGTTTATATTGAAAAACAACTTTTTATTACTTGTACGACTAAATTTTAACATCAGAAATAACAAATTAAGTACTTACGAATCGTTTTCCTACTTCTCAAAGGGGCTAACCACGTTCCTAAATGATCTTTAGGCCTTTTTCGTTAGATCCAATGCCAGGTAGAGCTAAACATAACCACACTTTTCTTAAACTCCTTCTAATACCCGCACTATATTTGCGTGACATGATGGGTAAATTGTTTCAAACGGCTTCTCGCACACTACCGAACACTTATTAACACTAATATTAATTGTTCAACGTGTTTTATGTCCGCTTTTCATGCATTGAAATTTGGGCTGCCGCTGTCAAAAGAAATACCGGGAGACTAAAAAAGTAAAAATTCAATCGCGCCTCCCGAGATGGCGCTTGAGGCGGTGAACCTCGTTTTACTTTAGCAGAAAATATGCCTATTGTTTGATTTAATAGTTATAATTTTGTTTGGGAAACGGCAACAAATAAAACTTATTAAAGTTTTTAAGTTCGAGTTTTATCTTTAACAAAAGAAATACAACTATTCTATTTTATTTATAGTGCCAAAACTGTGTTAATTTTTTGATTAATGGAATGATATGAGAAAAAATTAATATATCTACCAGAAATTGTAAATTCTCTCAACCAATCTAAAAGCAAAATATTTTCTTTCTGTCCTAATAATTTTTATATCTAAAAAAGAAACACTAAAATTATTTTCTTTTTTCAACAGTAAACTGAAGATTTAGATTAAAACTATTAAAACAATCTAATGTATTTTCAATTTGGTCCTCAGGCAACGCACAAATAATATCATCCACGTATTTATGAATTAATAAAAATTTAAACGGTAGTTTGGGATAATATCATCTAAAAGTTTATCCATAATAATTTTGGCCAAAATGGGAGAAATTGGAGAACCCATAGGAGATCCATCAATTTGTGAAAAAGATACTCCATCAAAAGAAAAATAATCATTATTAAAAATTAATCTAATCATAGTAAAAAAGAAAATTTCTACGCTAGTAAAGGATACTAGTTTTAGAAAAATTCAATAAAATCCGATGGCGGAATTTTGCATAAAACACTTTTGTCATTTGAGGAATATCTGGGTTATTTTAATTTGTTAGAAAAAAACAATTTGTCAACAGCCAGCTGTTGACTAATTGTTTTTTTGTTGTCATAAAACCGTAAACTGAGATTGTCAAGGATTTTCTATATATAAACCCCGTTTTTGGTTCAATCCGAAATTGTAAAATTGGAATTTAATGTGGGGTACATTAAATTAAATGGTAAAAAAATGCCAGACCTCTTCCGAAAAACAAGGGGGGCACATATGACATGTGTGATATTGAATTAATTTAATTTTAAAAAAACTGTCCAATATAGGATTTGAACCCAGGTTACCAAATTCTAATGTTCTATAACCAATTAAGCTATCGAATTCTTTAAAACCAGCTCTTCCTGCCAACAATTTTCTGGTTTGAAACCGTGATTTTAATGTACTAACTGCGTGCCATTATCATGTTCAATACATAAAAGTTCTTCCAGCAATTTTTCTATTCCAAAACATTAATACAATTCAATCTTTTCAGGTAATTCTTGCCGTCAATACCGCTGAAGATGTAGACGTCGTTGAGGCGATGCCCAGCATACCAAGCACAGAGGAGTTCAACGAAATTCCCCTAGCAACAGATCGAGAAGACAACGAGCAGAAAACTGACCAAGTCGCGTTGGAAAGCATCGACCACCAACAGCTGAAGAACCACCAGTTCAACGGACCATCGAGGAATGGATACCCATCTCGGGGAAGCATCGGCAAGCCGTTCAGGAAACCGCCGCAATTCGAGAAGGATGCCTACAATGGCCCACCACCCCCTCCACCTCCCCAAAAGCACGCCATGGACAAAGTTGGCAGTGGCTCGTTCGGAGAACTTTGGGCTAAGCCCACTTCAGACACACCAAGGGTTACCCAACTGGACGCGAAGTGCGAGAAGAACTCCATGAAGGTCTATCTCGAGTTCGACAAACCGTTCTATGGGATAGTCTTCAGCAAAGGCTACTTCAGCAACTTCCATTGCATACACGTCCCAGCTGGTTCTGGTAAAACAAGCGCTGAATTCGTCATTGAGATCCACCAGTGCGGAACTTTGGGCAATACAGAGAATGGGTTGTATGGGTATGGAGCTGACTCAGGCTCTGGGACGTTCTTTGAGAATATCATCATCATCCAGTACGATCCGCAAGTCCAAGAAGTCTGGGACCAGGCTAGGAAGCTCAGGTGCACGTGGCACGATCAATACGAGAAATCGGTAACCTTTAGGCCGTTCCCTGTTGATATGATCGACGTAGTCAGGACTGACTTCGCTGGTGATAACGTTGGCTGCTGGATGCAGATTCAAGTCGGTAAAGGTCCCTGGGCTTCCGAAGTCTCTGGTTTGGTGAAGATTGGTCAAACCATGACGATGGTTTTAGCTATCAAAGACGACGAGTCTAAATTTGATATGCTCGTGAGGAACTGCATGGCCCACGATGGCAAACGGGCTCCAATCCCATTGGTTGATCAGAACGGATGTATAACACGACCGAAATTGATGTCCAAGTTTACGAAGATAAAGAATTTCGGTTCAAGTGCCACAGTGTTGTCGTACGCCCACTTCCAAGCGTTTAAATTCCCTGATTCAATGGAAGTACATTTCCAGTGCACTATTCAGATTTGCCGGCACCATTGCCCTGATCAATGCCTGAATGGCAACGGAGGTTTTCACGATGGGATAGAGTCTAACGAGGCTTATGGTCCACCGTCTTCGCATCAGTTGCCGATTGACACCTTCTTCCATGCTGGAATACAAAGAGAGGATAGGCGTAGTAGGAGGTCAGCTGATCCAGAGGCTGAGATCGGTGTGAATAAAGTCATCAGAGTTGTGTCGACTGGAGATCTGACTTTTGCTCTTGATGAGAATTCAACTACGGGCACTCCTCCTACTATTATCTTTCCAGCGAAGGAAGAATTGAGCAATAATGGTTTGATCTGCATGACAACCCCTGGCTTTGCAGCTACTTTGATTATATTATTAGCCATTTTAATCGTGTCTTGTCTGTTGTCCGCGTTCCTCTGCGTCAAGCTTAGGCCGCTGTCCAGTAGTGCGGCTATTTATGGTAGTGAGTTCGTTAATAAGGAGAAGAAATCAAAAAGCTGTTTTTATTCGTAGGTTAGGTTATTATATGTATGTTATGTTTGTTTTGTGTTTTAACGAATTATGCTACATGTTTGGTCACAAGATCGACTAACGATTGAGTAGCCAGTGAATTCCATTGAAAATTTGACTCCGATCGTGTGAAAATTTGACTCCGATCGAGTGTTTAGCAGACATGGTTATATGTCAAATACATCAATTATTTCTCATTCAAATTGTAAATTTTAAATCGTCAATGTCATATTGGCGATTAAGGTTGTAAGTTTGACAATTAATTGTCTGCATTGTCACTCAACTCCGTATTGTTTGTATTGTAATTCAACTCCGTAGATATGCATGTCACTTGATTACGTCACAATATTAATATCATTCAAACGGAGGAACAAAACCATTGTTGGACATAAAATTGTACCAGGGGCATTACTTGATGTTTATACCCTCGGGGTATAAACATCCGTTTAATGCTCTTGGTACATAAATAACTATTTTGTTCACTTTTTCAAGGGGATGCATTTTTACTTAAGCCTGTCGTTGAGGCTTTACGTAGTGACCAGGCATTGTATCGTAAAATTCTAGTGTGTATGTGAATTAGTAAATTAGGTTACCGAGATATTATACAGGTTGTTCCATAAGTTACACTCCCATTATACAAAATAGTGAAATGGGATTGTGACTTAAGGCACACGCTTTAGATGTACGTCTGGAAATCAACTGCAGTGCGGTGTTTGTGCTATTTTGCAAATCTGTTGAATTTTGGACTGAACTAAGCAGACGATACGACTTAGTTAGTTAGTTATTTTCCATAATTTCCATTCTATAACAAACTAAAGACTTTGACGTACACCAAATCTAACTGAGCTAACTTACCTTTACTGTAGATAATGTGTTATCCCGAAATAGTATTTATGTACATAGACTGTTTTTCCGTAATTTATTGATAAATCTTGGATTTGGTAGGTCTGGGTTAGGTTTTTTTGAACCTCTGTTAGCGTTTAGTTAATTTATTCTCAAGTATTTATTTGATTTGTATCTTTATCTATCTATCAGCGGATATTGTTTTTTTCTTTTGGAATTGCATACACTTAGATTAGGTATCGGAAATTCTAAAATGTAAAAAAAAAAACAAACGTAGTACTTAAGTACCTGTATGAAGTATAGTTACAGTATCTGTAGCTATACTTGTAGTTTGCTATGGAATTATTGTTGAAATAAAAATTTATTTATTCTTATAACAGTGCTGTTTTCGCCGATTTTTGACACAATAAATTAATACACCGAAAAACGATTTTTCTTTTAATATTACACGATAACACTGTGTTACAGTGATTATTTTTTGACGTTTCTTAAAACCAATGAAATGCTTCTTTATTTGTCACAAGGGTAAGTTTCAACCAATTATGTCATTATTATAGTAGGGATAAATCTCTTGTGATTATTCTCGGGAACAATCACTGTAGCTTTTATTTGCCTAGCAACTGTCAGATACTTGTCAAAATAATTACTTAATTGTGTCAACGCGAAATGGGTGAAAGTCATCGGTTTAGTACCTTTTCTAATGCAGAAATTACAAAAAAGATTTTAGAAACTACTTCGAAAAATACTCTAATAAGTAATCAGTCTATATGGAGACAATTTAAGACCTTCACCAAAGAAAGAAATTATATTCTGGATCAATCTACTACAACAGATACTCTGGCATTGATTTTAAAAGATTAGGCTTATAACATGAAAAGAAAAGACGGAAATGATTATAAAGAAGCAGTAATAAAGACAATGTGGAATAGAACGGCAAAATTAGTTCAAGAACTTTACTTTAATAAGTATAACAGGTCCTTTGATCCTTTCCATGATATAGAATTCAGAAATGCTCGGAATGCAAGAGATGCAAAAAGAAAAATTTTACAAAAACATCCTGAAAAGCACAAACAACGTTCTGTGGCACTTTCTAATACAGAATTGTTGCAAATTTTTAACTATTGGGACGAAGATACACCTTGTGGATTGCAAAGAAAGTTTTTTCACGTTGCATCGTATGAACTAGCTTGGAGGGGAGGAGAAGCTACGAAATGTTTAGTTCATTATTTTAAAAAAGAAACCGACATAAAAAGATTAAATATTGGCCGCATTGAATACAATCCCATCTTTACAAAAACTGCACAGGGTGGACCACAAAGGTGCGCTAATAGTAAATGGTTGACTCCAAACATAAATAACCCAGATATTTGCCCTGTTCGTCTTTTTGAAAAACTAATGAGTAAACGTGAAGAAAATATTAAAACCGAACGCTTGTTTCTTACTCCAAATCCGGCTTGGCAAACTCATGGTTTTTGGTATAAAAACGTTCCTGTGGGAATAAATTCCATTTCAAAATGGATGAAAGAATCCGCAGAAAAAGTAGGTCTAGACACAGTTACTAAAAAAATAACTAACCATTCTGCCAGATCAAGTGCAGTAAGTAACCTTTCAAAAGCTGGTGTAGGAGAACAAGAACTAATCAAGGTCACTGGTCATAATTCTGCAAGTTCGATTAAACCATACTTACAATTGAACCAAGAACATCATTCAAATATAATAAATAATCTTAGAGAAAATACGCAGGAGGAAACACTTAATATAACAAGCAATTCCAAATCCTCAATAAATAATGAGTCTCGAAATATTTTTAATAATTGCGTTTTTCATTGTACTAATTTAAATTGTTAATTCTTTTAATATATTCACAATGTGTCAACGATATTTTCATATATTGTAAGTAATAATTAATTAAATTAAATTTTTCAATAATTTTATGATAGTTTTATTGATCTTTTTTATTGTAAAAATTTGTGAATCAAAAAATAATCTAGTCAAATATAACTCGAGAGTGCCATAAATTAGAAAATAATTTGACAGATTTTGTTCAAACTTGTTGCCATTTGGCAATAGCCACTCGAGCCCTGCGGGCTCTCGTGACTATTGCCTGGCAACAAGTTTTCAAACAATCTGTCAAATTATTTTCAATTTATTCTCACTCTCTTGTTATATTATTACTGAAAATATACTTTTCACGAGACATAGTGTAAGTTGTTGAGCTGGTAGAACTGAACATAATGGCATATATGAAATTTTCCAAAGACCCCCAAGATATTTTTCAAAAAATCTGCTTTTGGGGACCTGCATGTGTATAAAAATGCAGAACTCCGTCATTTTTCATTCGATTTCAAAAATAAAAATTGCAATTCAAAGAGTTTAATACGCATGTTCGCAGACTACTGCTGGTCACTTAAACGCGAAACAGATGATGTATTGTATTGTATAAACGACGGAGATCGAGTAAACAATTTTAAGTTTTGTTGTATTTCTTGTTTTCCTTTTTATTTTTCATAAATCACGATAGTAACTCACTACTGTTCCGAGTGAAAAAACGAGTTTTTATTTATTTATTTTTTTATTTATTCATTTATTATAGTCAGCCTGTATATTTCTTCTCCGTAGTGTGATGTGTCTAGCCGGTGAATAAAATTTTATAATTCTGTTAAATTTCAAACCGACTCTAATAAACAAACGCGTATTAGACGCAAATTTAAATGGGCTTTCAATAAAAAATCGCAAAAGATTATTATGGATTCAAACAGGTCATCAAATTGTTGTTAAAGTTGAAAAAATCTGAAAATAATTGGAAACTTCTGAACTTGAACGTCCATAACCTTTTGATTTGTTATTGGATCTGAACGAACTGTACATCTTTATGATGGTCTAGCTCTACCAGTCAGTGGCGGACTGGCCAGGTCGTGCCAGGTTGCCTGATGGCAAGTGCCCCCCCCCCCCCTTATGTGGGCCCCCCTTAAGACAATATGACAATATTAATAATATATTTATTTATACTGAAACTTGCACAGGGCCGCCTTAAGAAATTATTTTTATGTTTGGCAATAAATAAGAACCCAATTAGAAAATTGCATGGTGCGTTTTAAGAATCCCACTTTGGGAAACAATAAAAATTCTACAAAAGGCCCTTGTTAAGAGAACTTGTTAAAATGTGTTACTAAGTATTTGAACTTGAAACTTTTTACTGGACGCTTATCTTTCATTTTTTTCTTAATTTGGTTGACCGGGTTCTGGCAAAAATATTATTCATCCGAAATTGAAATACCAATACGTCACAAAGTACAGAATTGTTATGGCATGACGTGGTAGTTTTTACCAAGAAAAATTAAAATAAAAAAGTCAATGCTATGATGCACAAAATTAAAACTTGAATCGGATAATTGATATACAGGAAAACATTGTGGAATATTTGCTAAACATATGAAAGGGACCAAAATAAATCAAATAAATAAAATTTTACTTGGGTACAAAAATGAATCACTTATACAGAATGTTCTTTTATACATGCAGTAAAAATAAAATTAAATTTATTTATAGAATAAAATATGGAAATTAAAAAAAATACAAAAAAAATAGAAACAAAGTTGCGTATTTTTGTGTTGCTCAATAATATAAAAAGTAATATACCTTTTTCACTTTCGAAGATATCATAAAATTGATGTACAAAGTGTTATAAAAGTTGGAGCACTAGGTATATTATTTCAATTTTTGATGAAGATTTTTAGCCTAATTGTTTTGACTTGTATTAGGCTATTATCAACTGTTTCTGAGATATTGTGAAAGGATTGTCAAAAATGAGCGTTTTCAAAAAATTATTCTAAGAATAATTAAGAAATAACAAGAATAAAGAAATTAAAGAACTCATTTTGGATAGTAAAAGTATCGCATTTTTTACAGTTTTTTATTTGCTAAATAAATTAAATTCTAATATGACTTATCCGGAATAACTGGAGATATGCTAAATGTCAAATAACAAGAATTTTAAATGAAACACCCTGTATATCTTGACATACTTCGAAAGATCGATAAATCAACTTTCCTAAAATGTCTTAGGGTCGATGTTACAAGTGTACGTCTAAGTAGTGGAATAGTTATTCCCAGTATAAATAGTGCTATTCCGCCTCCCATTGGCTAAAATATTTGTGTTGTCATAGTAATAATAACTTATACTGGTATTTATGCCAATATTTAGTTATACCATGGTATAACATGCTTTGTAAGATCGGCCCTAAGTCGGCAGTCAACAGCTAAAAAGTTATAAAGAATCTAATTTAATATTTATACGCATACAAAAAATATTTCACAAATTAATATAACATATCTAGTTGCCACGATGAAAATCATCAATCGCACAAATGTAATGATTCTTCTGCAGCAACATTTAGTCATCGCAAACTGCTACTATGAGTTACACAAACGAGCAATTTATGATCATCTAAGAATTAATTTTATTAGTACCAGTCGAAACTTATTTAAAATTTTTGTTTGTTTACGTAATGTTATAAACTATTTAAAGAATTTTAATGGATCCTTGGGTTGGTTGTAGTGGTCTAACGCCTTAGCCAGCTAAATCGCCAGTTTAATTTATTTATTTCGGGATATGTTGAGGAATAAGTTTATGGGGTTGCTCCAGTTACTACTGATAACAAAAACAAGGAGTGTTTTGGTAGCAATGTGGTGTTCTTCAGAAATCCTAACATTTCTGTACTCTCATAAGAATAAATAATATCAACCCCGTCAGGTGAATACGTTTCAGTCTTGCTTCACATTCTCGGTGGAAATATTACATTTTCTATGGTTTCCACAAAAATATTTTGACGCCTCGTTATTACTATTCTTCATGTTCGCTATAGTAGTTATATTCCCATAAATTTTTTCCCAATATGTCTACAGAGTAACAAATCAAACGCGATTAAATCAGGCGATCTAGTTTTTCAAAGCTTTCGACCACCATGAACAATTTAATGTCATTGATAAATATTATTTAAACAATGTTAGATTGATATATAAATTACTAATTCTTTGAAGAAAATAAATATCACAAATTATACGTTTGTATAAATCAAAATTGCAGAATGCTATTACTAAAAGCTGCTGCATGAAAAGAAGAATTCTTCTAATTGAGAGATTGTTGAATTTCGTCGAACAATCTGGATATTTAATATTAATTTATGAATATTGTGCATAAGTTACAAATGTCACATTAGATGCTTAATAACTTTTTAGCTGTTGACAATAGACCACCAGAGTTAGACATTTTAGGAAAGCTGATTTATCGATCTTATATACTGTATTTATTCGTTCTATTTCTTATTTTTAACATTCTATTTCATAATATTTTTGTAAATTTTTCTTTGTAACCCTTTCATTTTTCATTTTTTTCTCCGCAATTTTTCTTCCGTATGGTAATTGAGATACTGAGTAAAACGTTTCATATGGATTTATTATTTTTTCAATTTATGACAAAGTTACAACGGTTTGAGTTATTAACAAAACCGTATTTTAACCGGCGCCAACTTCTTAAGCAATTGAGAAAACCAGGTCCATATGATACTCTTTACTCAAAATGATACTTGTTTTATAGAAAAAAAATAATAAAAAGCTTCATATACATTTTTTGTTCATTTACTTATTCAATTTATGTTGATTTTGTTTTAAATATTTTTATTTAAATTTATTTACTTTCTATGGTTGTAATGTGTAGTGGGTGTGTTCAAACAGCTGAATTTTTCAAAGAATTGTGAAAACAAAGAAGTCCTTATAAAAAATTTATTCAGAATGACATTTGCTTTCTAAAAATAATTTCCGGGGAAAAAAGTGTGACACCTGTATATATATATATACATACCGGCAGCATAAACAAAAAAATGGTGGCCCCCCTTAGCTTCCTGGCAACCAATATTTTTGGACCCAGTCCGCCACTGCTACCAGTTCAACAACTTCCGCTATGTCTCGTGAAAAGTATATTCTGTTTCTTTTTATAACACAGAGTAATATGTATATACAAAGTTTACTGGCATAGAATTGTCAATTGTCAAATCAAAATTGTTACGTTTCAAGGTATTCTTCAATGTTAGCATTGATAGTTCTCAAGTTTGGATAATCATCATATCCTGTGTTTCCAGTTGTATTTTTTGAGCAGTCTCCACGAAAATCATCACCATTTAATGGAAAAACCACAACACCTCGCATTTTCTTCATCATGGCATACTTGACTTTGATAGCGTAAGATTCAACATCGTCATAGCTGATCAAGTAATTCTTATGGACGGCATATGGTGTGCTGCTAATCTCATCCCAATACCTTCTCCATTTATCCCCATCTTTCAATTCCAAACAAATCTAGAAGAGATACAGTTAGATACAGTTTAAAATTATGAAAAAACAGTTGACAACCTCATTACTAAGAAATATTCCACTTTTGTCATCGGTATAGACACCATGGATCCTTATGTCGTCACTATAATCTTCTTGTCTTACAAACTGATCACCAAACATAACATGACTGTTATTTCTATGAGATGTATTTGTGGCTAGGAATGACCATCCGTATTGTGGCATACCCAGAACCATCTTTGAAGGATCAGCACCAAGTTCCACTAGACGTTCTATCGTGAATTTCTTTAAAAAGAAATACGAAATGCTTAAAATTCGCGCCTCTCAAATAACTCCCTAATAGGTGTTTTACACTACGCAATTTAGTGCGCAATTTAGTTCGCAATTTGTGCAGTAGTGCCTCCTTACAACATTTTAAACAGACATTGTGATGATTTTTCTTTTGCTGATTAGTTTGTCTAGAATTGAATCATTTTCTGTCTGCAGATTTCTATTGCTTAACAACTTCTTGTGTAACTTCTAGCGCAAGAATTGCGTAGTGTAATTAATATATTATGTCCCTTCTTTTGATGTCGATTTTCTCGCCAATCTAGGGGCGAAAAAATTTGAACAAATTCTGGTGCTGTCCTTGATTAATGTTGTAGTATACGCATAAAAATTAGAAAGCTGTATATGTTGGCGTTTGCCCGATTTTTGCAAATTAAGAAGAATTGGCGCTGCTTTTGTCCCATAAATTTCATTCGTTTAACTTTAGCAATTAATTACTCCGGAAATAATCCATAGATTTCAACGAACTAAAAAGTAAAATCACCTGCGGAATGGTAGCTTTTAATGTGCATTTTTGTAAAATGATTGGAGTAGTAGTTAACCCACAAAAAGCTATATTATGAAATGCCAGCAATTCCGTTATTAGAAGAGCTAGGATGATGAAGTGTCGATCATAGGCTACCTAATAAATCATATATTTAAAGTTTATTATAGAATCATTGTTTATCTTGCATTTTCCCTACAAAAGATCGTGTTGAAGCATTTCATGATCGTCGCAATTGACGCGGCGCTCTTCGGTCTTCGGGGTGATGCGGGGGAAGGGATCGACAGCGACGCTGCCGGTAGTGGGGGATCACACGGTGCCATAATTACTCGGAGAACAGTGTTTACGGACACAATATAACGACCTAATAGTTTTATACGCTCAGAGCTGCCATTTGTAATATATGTAATATATCAAGAGTTGTATTTATGTTATATTGTTTTTGCCTGTATTTAAATATTACTAATAAATAAACAGAAGAACGGACTCAGGCGTAGTCACGCGCAAAACATTGTTCTTGTTTATTTTGATCTTAAAAATTAACAAATGGTCGGAATGCTATTAAATTTAAGGGACATGTGACGCAGTAAATAAGGATTATATGCATGCTAACTGCGGTGTGCTGTTAACATTCCTTACTGATCTATCCGCTTCCATCAAAATCTTGTTTACAACCTTATTGTATAAAAACTGAAGAAAACAAAAACGCCAATCGATAGAAGAGACTCTGAATGCAACCAGAACAAACATTGAAATTTTTGTGGTAAGCGGCTTAGGAGAAACAAAATCGGAAAGACGACAGTTAATTTACGAATGCAAAAATCGGGTACATTTTTTCACTTCTCTCGCGCTCATGTTTACACCGAGAGGCAAAATATTTTGATAGTCATACAACATATGTAGAAATGATTGAGGAGTGTGACACACTTTATTTCAATTTTTTCTGTTCAGTAGTTTTAGAGTTATGAGACGTCAAACACAGGAGTCAATACTATCGAGACGAGAGGTGGCAGTTAGGGTATTTCTCTCGTAAGAGGGGTCACACATTATAATCAAAATTCTGAATTTAAAAATTAAGAATTTAATTCTGTTATTTAAAATTACTACCTTGACAAGTTATCGTTCTTTTTGTGTATTGGTAATCAGCTGTCCGCCGTTCTCTCACTGTTGACAGCACCGCTAACGACTCCCTTCCCCGCATCACACCAAAACCGTAGAGCGTCGGAATTCACGCGGCGTTTCAGCACGATCTTTTGTATGGAAAATTCAAGATAAACAATGATTATGTAATAAACTTTAAACCTATGAATTATTGGGTAGCCTATAGTCTATATTTCATTATTCTAGCTCTTCTAATAACGGAATTGCTGGCATTGCATAATATAGCTTTTTGTGGGTCAACCACTCACCCAATCATTTTACAAAATTGCATATTTAAAGCTAACATTCCGCGGGTGATTTTACTTTTTAATTCGTTGAAATCTATCGATTATTTCCGGAGTAATTAATTGCTAAAGTTAAACGAATGAAATTTACGGGCCAAAAACAGCGCCAATTCTTCTTAATTTGGACAAATCGGGAAAACGCCAATATATACAGCTTTCTAATTTTTATGAGTAGTAGAGTATTAATCAAGGACAGCATCAGAATTTTTTAAATTTTTTCGCCCTTAGGTTTGCGAGAGAATCGACGTCAAAAGAGGGGACATTATATATGGCCACGATAGTACATTCCCATAATTATGACATGAGATAATGGTTTGATTCCTCACCACGTTCCATTTATCTGTACTCTCCATTGGAGAATTTGGAGCAATGGTTGGACTCCAAAAGCCGTTGTAGTCGTAGCATAAGACATTCATGATGTCGACAGCTTTTGATATTTCCGCGACGTCGTAACCGTGTTCAATTGTTTCGTAACTACTTCCTATCATTGCTGTTAGTAGGAGGTCATGCTTGTGGAGTTGTGTTCTTAATTCCTATAAGAACTAGAATTAACATGTTTACCCTTTTGTTGATTGGATCAGTATTCTTAGTACACAGATCAGAAGAAATTAAAATCCATCAAGCATTTAGTTTTTTTTGTGTTAATTGTTGTAGTAGTACCTTTAATAATTCCACGAAGTTGTGTTTATCTGCAAGGGAACCATCTCGTTTACTTGGGTATAACCAGCATAAATCAATTCCATCAAAACCATTTTCTCTGCAAATTAAAAACGTTCACATGAGATTAAAAACAGTTGTTTATTGCCATCAAGATTATATATACAGTGTGTCTCACGGGACGTTGGATTGTATGTGTACTTTTTATATTGTTAAAGATAGGAAGTCATAAAGTAGTGCAGACTTATGTGCTCTTTCATAATCTGTTCAGAAAACTGTTGAATTCCAAATGGTTTCCAAGTTATTTAGAAAAAAGCCAAAAAATGTATTTTTTTAATTATGGTCATAACTTTTTTATTTGTGATCCCATCAAAAAGGCGTTTCGACATTATAAAGCCACTTTTTTGTCTACAATTTGATTATGTCAGTTTAACATTTTTTCCGCCAAAGAATTCGTCAGAAACAGCCGAAACTTTTGTTTTTATTATGGATGCTATATTGGTTTTATACATGTTTCGATTCAGAATTTTTTTCTGAGTAATTTGGTATGCCACATGCCATATTTTGAACACAATAAGCCGACAAAATTGAAGCTTTTTCTTAATATCTGAAAATCGCATGGTGCCATGAAAAGCACATTTGAGTGATACGGTATTTATGAGCCCATAGTCAAGTTACCGTAATATTTTGGAATGTATTTATTTGTACTAACTACATAACATAAAAAAGTAACAACACTTTATCAAACTAAATAATGTTGTCAAAAATCTCGCCATTTTCGTGGAGGCATTTTTCACAGCATTCCGTAATACGGTGACCTGACCGAGGGTTCTTCTGTCAATCGAATTGAAAGCGGCGATGACGGTGTCACGTAACTCCCCAACGTTTCGAAAATTATAAACACCATTCACCTTGTTTTTTAAGTCACTCCATACATGAAAATCACTAGGGGTAAGATCCGGCAATTTTGGTGGTCATGATACTGATGAATAGGTAGCAATTCCTCTCCGTTTATGTTTTAAATCTAAATAGTTCCTCACATTCGGGCATTATGTGCAGGTGCTCCGTCTTGTTGGACCCTCATGCCTTAGCGTAAAGCCAACGGTTTATCGTCCATTGTTTCTTCCACGTCCTCAGAGAGCAATATTGCCGATACCACTCCGAAGTTAAATTTTTGTTATAAAAAAATTGGTCCGATTAATCTGTTGGCCACTATACCGCACCATATATTAAAACCAAACCGCACCTGATTATGGCGCGGTACAAAAAGGTGCTGAATTTCGCGGGCCCAGTACCCAGTAGGTAGTGTCTTCTTTCAGTTAAAAATACCGCAGTTAGAAAATAGATAGATGGGTGCAGATGGGTAGATATCACATTGTTTCATATCCATGTCTGCCATGGCACCATACGATTTTCAGCAATTCTCGAAGTGTACAATTTTCAATTGTTTGTGGTTACCACAGCATTTGCAAATCAAAAAAGGTGATTCTCTTAGGACGGTTAGTGTAGCTCTGAGGCTTTTTCCAATAATAAACTAGGTGTTGTTGTTCATATAGTTGTTTATTTATCGAAAAAGGCCGAATTTTCGACTAGAGTCCAAGTCATCTTCAAAGGCTCTAAGAAAACCAGAAGTGAGGTTAGCGCAACATTCTGAACTTGTTTCCAGTGATGCCACCAGCAAACCGTAGTGGGCCGCTACCTTGAACGAGAAATTCCGCTACCGGCCGCTACCACCTTGGGCGGTTGCGTTACCGGGGGGGGGGGGTTATATTATATTATAAAATTTGGTGTTGACAAATTTTTATAAATTTTGTATTTGAATATCATAGAGACGCCAAAGGAGAGCTGGAAGAAGACTACTACATAATGTATATGTACTATGCACGCCAAAAAAAGTCGTACAGCTTGTAGCTTTGTAAATGGTTCTTTTATAACCTATACGCTGTCATTCTGACATTAGTCATAGGGATGAAACATGCACCAGCTGTCAAGTTGACAAGCCAGACTTACATGATGTCAAACTTAGCTGAACGACTTTTTTTTGGCGCGGATAGTACCTATATTTATTAATCAACATATAACATATCGAATAAAAACACAAAATAACCTATTAACTACAACAACATTAATAGCGTTTTCGATTTATACAATTTTATGCACTCACTTATAGCGTTTTCGATTTATACAATTTTATGCAGTCACTCGTTGCAATTCTTGAAAACCAACTTCACGGTGAACAGAAGTAGAAGAATAGAAATAAATTTCCAGTTTGCCTGATGGTAAATACCTCAAAATAAACATTGGCAATGCAAGCGAAACTATATATATATATGTATGTATACAAAGGCACTGTTGCCACCATCCACCCACCAACCTGAGATAAACATATAAATAGTAACAAGGGGTGGGTTAATGTTTCAACAATATTACGCCATCAAGCAAAATTGTTATCGAATAAAACCACTTACTGCATCGATATTGAATTCATACATAATTATATCTACCTAAACATTTTATGACAATTTATGACTTTATACAAATATATTTTGCACCGTTTATGGAATGGAAGATAAATTAAAAATGCTGTTATTGTATTTTAATTTTATTGTTTGTTTAGTTGTTAATAACTTGAATTTGAATAGAATCGCTGGCGCCATCTGATGAGCGAAGAGTGGAAAATGGAAAAATAGGAATCTGTATTGAATATTGTGCATACTGCTACTATGTTCAATACTCTCTGTTTTACAACTCTTCTGGTGCGGAAGGGGGGGGGGGGGGGGTGCGTCCATGCAATACTTCATGCGGGGATATAGGGCCAGGGGAGAGGGGCGCGTTCATTCGGTAATGAAATGTACGGTTGCCAAAAATTCCGCTACCAAAGAGCCAACGCCGCTACCCCGCTACTTCACGAATATTCCGCTACTGGTAGCGGAATTCTGCTACCGGTGGCATCACTGCTTGTTTCCAGGACTCACCATCGAAATTAAACATAAAACCTCCGTAATAGGTAGGGCGGATGTCGGCAATAGTGACGCGGCAGCAAAAAACAACTAATTAACCCACAGGAATGAATTAAAATCATCACACCGCTAAAACATGTGACGGATAATGCGAACGAATACATACATGCCAACCAAAGGGGACGAAAAAACCCCAGATCAACCCGAGCCCCGTCACAGTGCCGCCACCCGTCCACCACGGAAGTAACATTAGTCAAAAACAAACTGGAATCAAACAAAACCCATCAAATAATTATGATTGTGTTGATTTATAATTTTTTAAATTTACCGAAATTGTTGGTTGAGTTAAAATGCGATATTTTAAGGTTGCAATAAACGGTTCTTTGATTAAAGAAATTATTTTACGTTGACATTACAAGTCAAAAACTATTAATTTGACGATTAAGCAGTGAACCAGTCACCATTAATATCATGATAATATTTTAAAGTTAAATTATACCTAAATTAGACATTTACAAAAGTCAAAACATCCAATACCATTTTATCCCAAACATTCCAACCGTGCGAACAAAAAAGTTGACCGGCCTGCGAGGGTACTTGTTTTGTGTTTTCGAAAAAGAAACATCTGGCAGGCAGTTTGTTTCGTTAGCTTGTATGCTGGACATGATGCGCTTAGTTATCGATATTCATCGGATTTGCACAGTTTTCGTATTTAATTTAGTACCTTCTATCTACTGCAATTTTTCATGTTACAAGTGTCGGTATTAGTGAAGTGTTTAAACAATTGTTTATCAGTTAACAAAGTGTTTATTAGCAAGCTTCATCACGGTTTAATTTTTTGTTTGCACTGTTAAAATTGCATTTATTGCATTGAAATGTTGAACGGTCTGTGAAAATGTGATATATGTTGGACGAAGCGTTCATAGCTGGCTGAATGTCAAGGTAAGTCATTTATAATTTATATGAATATACCGATTTCAAGAGCATAACCTATACAGTAGTGAGTAGGGTGACCAACTCTTTAAAATATATCAAATGCGAGGCCTAGAAGTAAAAGGGCTTAAGTGCACTTTTTGTGGTTAGCATTTACATTAAAGTTGAATTTCAAAATTTCAGAAATAAGTTTGGAAGATTGTATTACTATTTTAATTTTAATCATAGTCATAAAAGGATTATAACGGATCAAGGAGTCTCTAAATTTTATTGTTTAACTTAGTTTTTCCACAAATGTACTTGAAACATTATGTGGGTTTCAAAAATGTTGGTGGTAAAATGGTTCAAGTGCAATTACTGTATTAAAATGAACTTTATTGAAAAGGAAATACAAATGACAAGTTACCTAAAGTAAAGTAAAGTATAACGCAATTTTTCTATACGGCGTCATCTTTATGAGTATTCCAAGAAATCATATTTTTCTTGTGTCATCTTCCAGCTATTGTTAGATCATATTTTACATCTATATTTGTATAAAAGGCGTGATGACAAAAAAAAATAAGACGTAAAAAAACATGTATGTAATTTTTATCAAAATTACATCAATTTAGGCGAGTTCCCACGATTAGCCGCACATGCAAAGCAAATAATGACACTTTTTGGAAGCACTTATGTTTGCGAACAATTATTTTCGGCAATTAAAATAATTAAAAGCTATCACCGATCGAGATTAAATGATGTACAGTTAGAAAGCTGCATGCGTTGCTGTGTCGTCTATATCTGCAAATATAGACCAATTGATAGCAAAGAAGCAATGTTAAATTTCTCCTTAAATAATTAATGTTTCTCCACATATATCTTTCGCCGTTTTTTAGTAGTATTTTTATTAATGAGTGTTTTATTTATGTATTTTTAGTATTAGGTTTATTTTGTTAATAGAGGGATAATTGAAGTTCATCATTCAGCGTTTGTATTTTCATAAGTTGCTTACTTGCGGGCCGCAGAAAATTTTTTAATTTTTAGCTGGCCCGCTGTAAAAATCGGTTGCCCAGCCCTGGTTTAGACTATTCTTGTATCCAAGCTTTTATAATAAGCGAAATGGCAAATCGCTCTCCACTTATTATTATTTTTAAAACTTTTGTTTTTAGTAATATCAGAACTCATGTTACTCTATGTGACACTATTTAACGACTAGTAAATATACTAGAAAGTAGCAACAACATTTACGCTTTATGACTAGCGCGGACGCTGTCATTTGACTAGACCCTCGTATACTGTTGGCAGCACACTTGAATCCTTTTACCACTAACACTATTAGCAATTATTTGAATAGAATTTTAAAGACCACATAAAAATGTTACTAAGGGATGTGAAATTTACGTGAATTATTTTTCCTTCGAAATAGGGTATATTTTAAGTGTAGTTACTATAGTTAACTCCCTTTTTTTAAATAGTGCACTTAAACCCTTTTACTTCCAAGCCCCTCATTAATATTTGTCATTCAAATAGGGTATTCCGGTCATGTCAAAATTTAAGCAGATATTCGGTTTAACCTATTGTACAATTTATGAGGATTCATATAGTTAAGCTATGAGCTTTTTGATTTAGTTTTTCTATAAGATAATTGCAATTAAAAGTGCATTTCGTTTGAATTCACCGACCACCCTCGGAAATACACGATGATTACCGATCCCTAGTAGCGGTGGCAACAGCGGACAGCTCTCGAACAGCTGATCGGCCAAGTTGACGGTTGGCGACCCTGTTGTTTGTCAACGAATAAAGGTACCTTTTTTGAGAGATGATTTGATCATTGAAACTTGAAGCCAAACATCTCTCATCTCGCTAGTCGGCAATGTAAAGAAAATCTTATCAGAAGTTACTGTTCTAGTCTGTGGTTCTACTGCTGTTATAGCCCGGCACAGAACAATGTCGGCGTTGGAGTTTATTCATTTTGAACAAGTGTTTGATATAACCTCAATAACCAAAGCAGGTGTCAACAAACGAGCGATTCAAAACGTTGACACAACAGACGACAAAAATTTACTACGTGCACCCTGGATATAGCAACGTTGTCAAGTCGCTCACTTTGAGCGGTCTTTGTGACGTCACAAAGACCAATCCTAATTCAAAGTTCAAACAACGATTTCTCTTAATTTAAAACAATGTTTGATATTTTACTTGTGAAGTAGCAACCAGTAGCACCCATACTTTATAAAAAATGACAATTTCAAAAACACCGGAATACCCCATTGTAAATTTTAAATCGTCAATGTCGATTATTGGCGATTAAGGTTATAAGTTTGACAATTAATTGTCTGTATTGTCACTCAACTCCGAATTGTTTGTATTGTTATTCAACTCCGTAGATACGCATGTCACTTGATAACGTCAAAATATTTATTAATATTATTCAAACGGAGGAACAAAACCATTGTAGAACATAAAATTGTGTATGTACCACGGGCATTACTTGATGTTTCTACCCTCGGGCGACTTAAAAAGCTCGAGGTGCGATGTTATTAAAAAAAATGAATATCGCAAAAATTACGCATGTATAGGTTATGAAACATATAATTGACCTAAAATTTAACAAAGATTTCAAAAATGCTATAATACATACTGTGTAACCGGAAGCAACCTAAAACAAGCTAAAACATTAAAAGTTACCTTGCAAATTTAACAGCGTTTTGGGCAAACTTCTTTCTTCTACTCTCAAAATGAGAGATCCGCACAAAATTCCTGGTTCCTTCATGCCAACCGCCAATGGCCACTAGATACTTGACATGCGGATGATTTCGTTTAAACTCCAGAAATTTGTTATCTTCCCCGAAAAACTCGTACCAACTTACCAGTGGGTTGAAAGTATCGTCCCTTTTCAATCGTACAAACGCAAAAATAACGTGACTGCACAAATTTGTGTTTATATCGGATAAATGGAACGCACCTCGACCTTTCGTGTTCACAGCTGTTGTCTCGACGTAACATATCACGGTTTTGTTGTGTTTTAAACCTATATAATTGCTTTAATTAGATCGATATATGATAATTGTTGTTAGTTATGACTTACCGTTGTTATGGGAGTTTGCAAAACGTCGAAATACTAGAATATTTAAGTATAACAGAACGTTTAAGAGCTTCATTCCACCAGTGTTTCGTCTTGGAGTTAATAAACATAAATATTGAATAGCAGCCACAGCTTGTTGCATAAACCTTGTAATTAAGTTGTTTATTGCTGAATATTTCCTGTTTGATCTTCTGTCCTTTCTTTAATTGGTTTTTAGAAGTGAGATTTTAATAAATTATACGTTTTAGGAAAGCCATGGTCCGAGATTTCTGGAGTCCAGTAGTATATAATTATTACAAGTGTAATTTTAAAATATCTCGAAAATTAGGACCCGGATCGTCATGAAACCTTCGCTATCTTACTAAAATGAGTGCGCTGATTACGAATTTACATAGAAAAGGTCTCTATCTCTACTGGTTACCGAGTGGTGCTCAAATTACGTTTTTTAAAATAACACAAAAATAAGCGAAATGGACCTCATAACTTCGAAATGCTGCTTCTTAGGCATATCAAAGTCTACATATTTTTGATGTACTCGTTGAGAGCTATCATTTGATGGCGGGTAAATCTCTCTATCGTCAACGGTTGCAAAGTTCAATATTTTTCTACTTCAATGTGCTAAATTTAGACCGAAAAAATAGTTATATTTTTTTGAGAGATAGAGCATTCTAATTTGGTCGTGCTTATGCATCGGGCTGTGCTGAATTCACCGGTGAGGTCCGTTTTCCCGTAACGCATACGGTTTGGCCAGAAAGTGGGAAAATATAGTTTCCGCGGTTTCTCGCGGTTTTCTCGCGAACCGCGCATTTTAGAGCAACGCGGTTTTTAGGAATGAATTCCTCGTCCAATTTCCCATCCGATACCGTTTGAAACGTCAACATCGGTTGATTAGATCGGACATAGTTTGCGTTTGCATATCAGTCTACATATAGACCAAGAGCCCGTGACCGCCAGACCTTCCTCATAGTATAAAAGCTGCCAATTTCTCTGTGCATTTCCCAGACACAGGTAAAGAACGATTGGCTACTATGAAGTTTGGATCATAGTGGCTTTGGCAGGTAACGGGTAGCAAAGGGGTAGAAAATTGCTACCTACTTTCGTCAAAGTATAAAGCGTAATTTTTTTATATTTTCTTCGGAATAATATTAGAAATCTCATTAACCATTGTCCAGACACTTACTATCGTGGCAACCCTTCGCCAGACACCCTTAGACTTTAATAAATTGTAATTGTACTTTCGTTATTTTATAAAGGCTGAATTTTATATATGTTACTTGGGTAACTATTAGAAGATGTTTTCTGAGAAGTCAGACAGTTTCGACAGTTCTAACATCTTGCCAGACAAAATTGAAGGGCAGCTGTAGGTGCGAGCGCTGAGGCAACATACGTTCAACGGGTGCCAGTAAAGATAGTTATTAGGATTTATCGGATAATTTCATTATATAAAATTATTTATGACAAAAAAAAATTTTCAAAGGATTATTCAATATAATTTTCATGTTATATAAATATAAATAAATAAAAAAAAGACATCTAATACATGAATAAATACTGTTTTATAATTTCATGAATTTCAATTTGTTTTTAACATTCAATTTAGTTCAAATATCGACATTTCATTAAAATTTTATGTTTATTGGTTATATATATTATGGTTATAGAGAAAGGAATTGTTTCAGTACTAAGAAATCAAATGAAAAATAGTTTAATATTATAATCATACCCATCGTGTACAATATAAAAAATACGTATTTATACTATAAGGATAATACAGGATTTAAAGAAATGTTTAATCGTTTATTACTTTTCATCGTTGTAATCGCTATCTTCCTCACTACTACAGTCCGTAGCTTGATCGTTTTCAATATCGTCTTCACTGTCAGTTTCTGTAAACATGTAAAGAAGTTAATACAATAATTATGAATAACTACAAATGTATGTATAATTATGTCAACCAGAAAATAATGGTTTGCGGGTACAGGAAAGCAACCAGTATCATTTTAAATGGTTTGAAGGGGATCAGCTGCCAAATTACGTCAGTGATTCACTAAAAACTCTATCATTATTATTTCAAATTATACATACATTTGTAGCTATTCATAATTATTGTATTAACTTCTTTAAGTTTTTACAGAAACTGACAGTGAAGACGATATTGAAAACGAATTAGGTATATCATATTTTTGATATGTTGGATTTTCAATTATTAAGTTATAATGTTATGAATTGTGTACTTTATTTATCTTTGAATTATTGATGGTTGTTAAAATTCAATTAAGTTGATTTTTTATACATATTTCTTATTTATTTGTTTTGAACACTGTTCAACGCGAGGGAGAATGTTAAGATTTTATATTGAGTTTAAAACGCATTTATTTTGATTTCCGGTTATGTTCGTATGCTTCGAGAAAGACCGGGTCTAGTTTTAGTTTTCAGTATTGTGATCGACACCAAACGTATTACATGTATATACATCACCTGTCTGTAACTTGGTTGTGAAATAAAATTGTGAAAATTATACAGTCTATTCTGTCGATTAAACAATTATTTCTTCATTTATTAGATCGGTCATTTTTTATTTATATTTATATAACATGAAAATAATATTGAATAACCCTTTAAAAATTTTTTTTTGTCATAAATAGTTCTATATAATGAAATTATCCGATAAATCCTAATAACTATCTTTACTCGCACCCGTTGAACGTAATGTTGCCTCAGCGCTCGCACATACAGCTGCTCTTCAATTTTGTCTGGCAAGATGTTAGAACTGTCGAAACTGCCTGGCTTTTCAGAAAACATCTTCTAATAGTTACCCAAGTAACATATATAAAATTCAGCCTTTATAAAATAACGAAAGTACAACTACAATTTATTAAAGTTTAAGGGTGTCTGGCGAAGAGTTGCCACGATAGTAAGTGTCTGGCAATCGTTAATGAGATTTCTAATATTATTCCGAAGAAAATATAAAAAAATTACGCTTTATACTTTGACGAAAGTAAGTAGCAATTTTCTACCCCTTTGCTACCCGTTACCTGCCAAAGCCACTATGATCCAAACTTCATAGTAGCCAATCGTTCTTTACCTGTGTTGGGGAAATGCGCAGAGAAATTTGCAGCTTTTATACTATGAGGAAGGTCTGGCGGTCACGGGCTCTTGGTCTAATATTTTTGATGTACTCGTCGAGAGCTATCATTTGGTGACGGGTAAATCTCTCTATCGCCAACGGTTGCAAAGTTCAATTTTTCTCTACTTCAATGTCCTAAATTTAGATGGAGCATTCTAATGTGGTCATGCTTATGCATGAAAGTGGGAAACTATAGTTTCCGCGGTTTCTCGCGGTTTTCTCGCGAACCGCGCATCTTAGAGCAACGCGGTTTTTAGAAATGAATTCCTCGTCGAGTTTCCCATCTGATGCCGTTTGAAACGTCGACATCGGTTGACTAGATCGGATACAGTTTGCATTAAATGTTGCTAGTATAGTAAAATGGGTGTTAATTTTTGATTTTCATTCGTTTTCTTTCTTTTCTTTTTACAAGATTATTATGTTGTTTAGTTCATGTGTTTGATACGAGATGTCGCTGTTGTTTTACTTCTTGCTGTACCCACTATGCAAAGAAACATCTCAAAAACGTTACATACATGTTCCAAAGTTTCAAGGTGACGTTAGTATTCTAGGCTGAAACGCATCGCAATAACGTCACAATAACCTTTAATGTCCGCCATTTTAACAAAATCGCCTTAACGTTTTCCTAAAAACGTCTAAAGGATGATCAAAAATAACATTTATAAGACGTACTCGTAGCAATATTTAAAAAACGCTAGAATTTAACAAACAATAGACGTTCTTGGAAGATGTTACTACAACAATAACTTATAACGTTCATACGACGTCAGTTTTTGCACAGCACATTAATGTTAGCATGTACACGTTCCTGCTATGTTTGATAGTATAGGGGAATGGATTTGATTCACTGCAGTGCATTGACATGATTTTCATAATATACCCACACCAAATTTATAACACAGAAGTTCTTAGACTATATTAAGTAGGTATAGTCCTGCACTACATGGTATCTAAATAGTGTATTATTTTATAGTGCAGAACCATACCAAGTCTTATAGAAACTCCTGTAATTTGGTGTGGATATATTAAGAAAATCATGTCAGGCCACTGGAATGAATCAAATACATGGGTACCCTAGTAGGGTACCCATGTAATTGATAAAATTCCGATTGTAGGGAAACCCTACAATCGGAATTTTTCTGTTCATTTCTAAGTTCTCTTTGTGAAATTATTGGTATTATACCTACCTGTTAGCTAGACGACTGGTGTGTCTGTTAATAAGAATTTGTTGTATTCAGAGATTTTGATGGAGGCAGGTGGATAGAATAAAATACGAAATCAATGTACTTATACAACATATTTTTATTTTTATAGATGTGATAAAATATAATAAAATAAAAGTAAGATATTTATGTAGAAATGAAAACCTGTAACAAAGATTACATTCATCAGTCTTTAATTTTCAATAATTGAGGAGATACCTACATTTTCATTTATAAACTTAAAAAGAAATCCTCTACATTATAGGTATGTTTTACATATAAATAAATATAAACCTGAAATAAAGAGATTAGTTTCATTTGTTTTGCTTTATATTAATTATGAGTAAGCTTACATTCAGGCCATTAATATTATTTTTGGTTGGTTTCATCTCGAAGAGATCTCTGCCTACTGTGCCGAAACCAATTCATGACATAGGTTTCAAACTCCCTGTCGGTGGTTTTACAAAAGTTTCTCTTCACAGCGGCTAAAAACCATTTAGTTAGAAAACAGTATTTGATAATACATATAAATTTACATTTTAACACAGCCACCAACTTCATATCATTAATTCTTATATTATTCTTTCGGCCCGTCCATGAAAATGCTTCTGAAGTTTTATTTGTTCTTTCAACATTCGGCGAAGATGCCTCTTACTGTACGGTTTGTTCAGTCTTCTGGTAAACTGTTACATCAAACAAAATTATCTGCATTAGATAAACTGCATTTGTGGGATCAAATCAGTAAATATTGAATCAAAAATGAATAAGATATTTTGAAAAATCGAAAGAGGGGATTTTGAAAGTAGACAAAGTAATTTAAAAAATCCAAAATTGATCACTAGGTATATTATTGCACTTGTTGATTAAGATTTACATTTTAATTGTTTTGACAACAATTAATCAAATGTTATATATCATTGTTTTTATATTATCAAATGGCTCTGAGATATTGAGAAATTAATGTCAATAATTCGCATTTAAAAAAATATTCTGATGTTGAAAAGTTATCGTTAAGCATCTTATTTGACATTAATATGCAAAATAAATTCATTAATAATAAATAAAATAATAAATAAATAAACTTCATCATACTATTGTCCAAAATGAGTTTTCTTGTTTCTTTATCCTATTATTTACTTATATCCGAATAACTTTTGAAAAATGCACTTTTTAATATTAATCTCACAATATCTCAGAAACTTGATAATAGCCTAATACAAGTTGTTGGCAAAAAGATTAGGATAAAAATATGAATCAAAAGCTGCATTAATATGTTGCATTGAAAAAACATTAATACGTTGCATTGAAAAAACATAAGTTTGTGTTGGTATGTCGTTTTGGAAAATCCTGTATGTATGAAAATATTTTATGACTGTAGAGTTAATGATTATATCTACAACTTTCCTATATGCCAAAATGCCCCTCTAGCGTGGGACGGCCTGTACAAATTCCTGGTATTCCCTAGATACGTTGTATGGAACACCATGCCACGCAATATATTTTTTTATTTGTTCAGTCAGCAACACATGGATACATTTTCACAATTGTCTCTTATAAAAGCGATGATAACACTGCCATTGAAAACAAGCGATTCCCGGGTAGTTATAACAACAAAACAATAAATATTACATAACCTTACCTATCATACAAATTCAACACAGTAAAATACTTGCATCATTGATAGTATACATAAAAACACATCACATACCTTGCGTTGGGAGGCACTGTCCACATCCATGATTGGTTCTATATATTATGAAGCGTTGGGCGTTTAGTGTCCGGCAAGGCAGCAAGTCGTTCGCAGTATTTCACCATCAACTTACGTACAAATTACAAAATGGCTTTTACAATACGTTTTTACCACCTTTTTACGCACTTGGGCAGCAACTGGCGTACGAAAATCTAAACGATCTAAACCAACCTGACCGGAGAAACAGTGCTGCCACCAGCACAATATAAAATCCCCTAATTTTGATAATATATAAAACAAAGTACAAACACGATTAATCTTGAAGAGTTTTTGGGTGGCCGCGTTTTTTACGCAAAATTAGTACACCCTAGCATTACATTGACACGCCCATTGCCATGCAATTTTAGTGCGTACTAGTTTTACCAAAAGAAAGCGCTATGGTTTCATGAACCGCATAAGACGTAACTGATTCATCGCGACGATGTTAGTTTTTAACGTTTCACAACCAGTTCATTGGATGTTAATATAACGTTTTCTTGTGATGTTAGAATTATGCACATATTTTCAACAACATATCTGAATCATCACGCCGATGTTAGTTTTAAACGTTATTCTAACGACTTGTTGGTAAATGATTATTTCATTACGTTAATTGGATGTGAATATAACTTTTTCTTATGACGTTAGAATTGTAAACATCTTTTCAACGACATAACTGGGTCATCGCGCTGATGTTAGTTTTTAAACGTTATTCTTACGACTTGTTGGTAAACGATTACTTCATTACGTTAATTGGATGTTAATATCACGTTTTTTATGATGTTAGAGTTGAGAACATCATTTGCACATTTTGAAACGTTAAAAGAATGTTTCTTGTTTAGTGGGTAGGCAACCAAACTGAAAATATTCATTCTTTCCCAGTCAATATCAAAAACAGTCAACATAAATATATGCCCTTTATTAAAGTGACAATTAAAACATACAATAAACTGTCCTTAACATAAACATACCTAAGATACCCAAATTTTAGAAACCCCCAAATATAGCGCAAGGCACTTCTTATACTAGTAATTTTTATAATATTTTAAATGCGATTTTAACGATTGAGCACAACAGTTGGCCAATATTGCTGATGCATCCTCATGAACTGCAAAATTTAGTTCAAATACGATCTACTATATGTATATGCTACATTATGGAAACATATACATACACGATACATAGCTATCTATTTATATTGCAATATAAAGTTAAAAAACGTTACTTACAACATTGCACCAGAATAAACCACACATCCATAATAAATACTAATGCTACTAATGTGTTATTACGATTGAATTATCTATGGTTTTGATCAAAATAATGACTTTTACGTTAAATACTGAATACTTTAACAATTAAATAAATATCTACAAAAGTACACTATTTACAAAACACAATTATTATTGATATTCCATTATCAATTGTTTTTTACTATGTTATCCACAGCAAGAACACAATAAGAATGAATTGACAGCAGATTTTTAAGGGTTTAAAAATTTTTGTAATTATTGCGCCTTTGCCTACGGTGCCATAATATTTTATTTTCGTGTTTATCAAAGAAATTAATATCACAAAAAGTAATATTGTTATCATACATTGTATACTCACCGAATTAACATGCTAGAATATCATAACTACAACAAAACAATGTTTAATAGTTTAACTTAACATAGTAGAACATTTCAGCTACAATAATTATGTACTAGATCTAATAATGTTTATATTATATGCGACAAAGAAAAATGCTTTTATATAAAACAACAACAATAGAACATTTTCTCTTTCAACAAAACAAAAACATAATATAGAATAGACTATAATAACATAAAAGAAACAAACGCAGAGAAAGACTGGTGCCCAAAAATAGTACACTATGTATTATTATTGTTATAATTGATAAATACGCTTAAACGGAGTTATCATACCTGTTTGTGTTTGTAATACATTCAACAATTTAATAACTAGCATTGATCAATTATTACAATTAAATGAAATAAACGCACAAATAAATTAAATTAATGTGACTGTCTAAAGTGACAATTGTTAACAAACTATAACTGTACTGTTTTTTGACCACCCTGTTTTAAAGCACTCAAAAATGTTTCTAAAGATTCATTTCTCTTTGAAATAAAAACTCGAATTGTAGAACGTTAATATTAGAAGCACATTGTGACAAGTTTCTAAACACGTGCGACACGAACTAAACTGTATATACTACGTATAACTGGAAAAGACCCGTAATGGCCAATAAGTGAGGCAAGTGCATTTGGTATGCAACCCGCAGTGAAGTGGGCAAGCCATCTCTTTCTATCTCATACGGTACTATGACCGTATGCGGTTTGAATTTAACTTTTATATTTATAGTATCTTTTTCAATTTAATTGGAACAAATTAATCAACCCTTAACGCTTGCAGAGTCTTAAATACATGAGACAACCATCGCAGATTTAATAAAAGCTATATGTTATTCAAATATTCCGTCTAATTAAAATTTACAGAGTAGGTACTATCGCGAGCATAATAAACGGGGACAATCAAATTTGCACTAATTAATCTGGGCTTCGTAATGCTATGTTAGTACGATGTCACATTAATGTCATCGTGTATTTTGACGTAAGAAATAAAAATGACGCAATAGGGTATTCCGGTCATGTCAAAATTTAAGCAGATATTCGGTTTAACCTATTGTACAATTTATGAGGATTCATAAAGTTAAGCTATGAGCTTTTTGATTTAGTTTTTCTATGAGATAATTGCAATTAAAAGTGCATTTTGTTTGAATTCACCGACCACCCTCGGAAATACACGATGATTACCGATCCCTAGTAGCGGTGGCAACAGCGGACAGCTCTCGAACAGCTGATCGGCCAAGTTGACGGTTGGCGACCCTGTTGTTTGACAACGAATAAAGGTAACTTTTTTGAGAGATGATTTGATCATTGAAACTTGAAGCCAAACATCTCTCATCTCGCTAGTCGGCAATGTAAAGAAAATCTTATCAGGAGTTACTGTTCTACTGCTGTTACAGCCCGGCACAGATCAATGTGGGCGTTGGAGTTTATACATTTTGAACAAGTTTTTGATGTAACCTCAATAACCAAAGCAGGTGTCAACAAACGAGCGATTCTAAACATTGACACAACAGAAGACAAAAATTTACTACGTGCTCCCTAGATATAGCAACGTTGTCAAGTCGCTCACTTTGAGCGGTCTTTGTGACGTCACAAAGACCAATCCTAATTCAAACTTCAAACAACGATTTCTCTTCATTTAAAACAATGTTTGATATTTTACTTGTGAAGTGGCAAACAGTAGCACCCATACTTTGTAAAAAATGACAATTTCAAAAACACCGGAATACCCCATTTAAACTCGACTACATGATGGAATCAGATCAGCATTCGAGAAATTGCTACTGAATTAAGTGTCGGCACAGAACAGGAATCAAGCAGAAGGGAAACTCTCGGCGGTGCCTTTGATCTTTCTCGGTCAGATTCTATGACCTCGCGCCATCTTTTCTGAGGATTACACAGGGCTGGAATACCTGCCAAATGATGGGCCTGTCGCTACATATGCGTTATGCATGTAGATCCTAATTCAAACGGCCAATACGGACCTGCACGGAACGAAGTCTAGACACAAGCTAGACCAAACAAATACATCGAGCAATCACCTACGTTATGAGGTAGAGATGGCAAATAAGGGATTGAGTGTACTTGAACCGGTCAGTCGGTATAAAATACGTTCATGCTAAATGACAACACGTATATACACCTTCCTGCCTGTCTTCTATTGGTCAAAAGTTTGCGTGATTTCAACATGGCGTCAGCTGCGCTCGGTGGTCTGCGTAGATCTTCCCGCCAAAGAGAGTTTCCTTTCTGCTTGTTCTCTTTTCTGTGGTGTCGGCAAGAATACCGCGGAGAATAAAATTGATGAAACCGTAACAAATTTGTAGGTTGACAAATACTCTCAGAGTTTAGACAAAGATAAGAGAATTATAAGATACGTCACTAGGCAAGAAAGCGCGGTTCGAGAGTGATATAGATTTGGTCAACGAAAAGATGGCTACCAACAGCTGATTGTGTTTGTATACTAGCGGGTGACATCGGGTGACATAACCTTAGTTTGGTGTTTACGTTCCTTGGATTGTGCAAGATTGTGTATGTAGTGTTTTAATAAGCATTTTAATGAGTGGTCAGTTTTTAATTAAAATGTTAATTGTTAATGTGGTCTCGTTTAGAGGTACCTTTATTAATAGTAAGTAGTAGAGACAGTGAAAATGGACACAAAATAAAATATATGTGAATATTGATTTGTTTTCATTTGCATTACATAACCTCTAATGTCGGTAACGTTGCCGCCCATCGTGCATTGTATTCGTTAGTTTAAAATTCCCGCCAATTCCCGTCTTGTTTGGTCAACGGTTTAAAGCTCACATGCGTTCAAGGTCATCAAATGTGGACCCCACTAAATCAACGGAGCCGCCCCGAAGCGTCGCGTCTTTATATTCTTTTATCTTTGGTTTAGACGTCATATGTTAACAAACACTGTCAAAGTAAATGTTCCACAACAAACATTGTTGAGAATGTAAGTGCCTAATTTCACTTTGTTGTTTTTTGGCTCGCGGTGGTACACTCAAATTATATATTAGTAGCTATTCCTTAATTTGAAACATTTGCAGTCCAATAACTAAATGCTCTTTGTATTACTGAATTAAGGAAACGCATTCTGACATTAAAGTACTTATTTTTCACATTTTAACATTTGTATTTATTCGAAATATGTATACATTGAGCTCGTAAAGTAAGGAAACATGACACAATATCTGAAACGGTTTGTTATTTGAAAAATTTCGTCGATATCAAAATATACATATTTATACTGTATACATTTTTATACAGTTGAAACTTAGGGTTATATTGATAACTTTTGTTTGTTTATGGTAAACGAATAGGCGTTTTCAAAAGCTGCATATCTCGTCTGGTCATTTCGTTTTTTTACCTTTTTTTATTAAGCCGTCCGCACCCCAGTTAAGGCATCGCTGTAAATGCGTCAAAAACATTTGGGAACAAATTTTTGGAGTTTAAGGTAAAAGTACAAAGATTTTGGTTTACTATGATACCATTTTGAGGTTTCTAGGACACATAGCCCACGTCTAGTGTCCGACCGAACATTCGGCTTCGGCTTCGGCCTTCGGCCAAAAATTGAACCTTCGGCAAAACATCGGCTTCGGCCAAAATTAGGCCGAAGGTTTAACCGAAGCCGAAGGTTCGCGCATAGCGCATACGCAGCAAGAATTGTGAAAAGAAAGTGATATATTTGATAATTTGTTTACTTTGGTGCTTGCCAAAAATGTGGATGAACTTTTTGTGTCCTATAATAATAGATAAAGAAACCCTAAAACAACAGTTGAAGCATTAGTAGTATTAAAATAAATTCAACAGGCCTGACGTTAAGAAAAAAATACATGTAAGAAACTTTGTTGTGACCTGAAAAAAGTTATAAAATCTTTGGAAATTTTTTTCTACGTACAATTAAATAATTTTTCAAGTTTGGCCTGATTCCTAAAACTCGCAAAAGTTAGTAATAATTTTTTGTTTGGTGAATTTTGCGTACGCATAATCATCAAGAACCAATAAAAATTAACACATTAATTAAATACAAATATAAAGAAAATCATCATTAGACTGAAAATTATACAGTTTTTATATTAAATTTAAAGTAATATTTTCAGTTTTGTTGCAATGAATCAATTATAGAGAAAAAACTAAGTTTTTTGCGACGAGAAAGCAGATGGAAGGTCTGAAGCATTTTAATATTGATTATTGATATCAGTTTTTTGTTTTTAAATCAAATACTGTGCGTCTCCAGATAGACTTTATTGTACATATAATGGACCTACATTATTTTCTCAGGACAACGTTATTCTTCAAAAATAGTTGTGGGTACTCTCAAAAATCCAAAGCCATAGTCAGCAATTTGATGAAGAAAAACGATGAAAAATTAGAAATGAATAAATTTGCTCAAGAATAAACTATCAATTACTTTACAGTGATAGGTTACTCTTGAGCAAATTTAACAGTTTCTTGTTTTTCGTTAAATCAATATTGTAACAATAATGGCGACGTTTTTAGGACATCCATTATAGATATAGTACGGTCCATATGGGGATACACTGTTGGTATAGATAAATTTGTACATACTAATATAGTATGTACAAATTTATCTTTAAATTTCGCCACTTCTTTAGCATTATGAACTTCCTTCGGCGTCGGCTTCGGCCAAAAAAATCGCCTTCGGTCGGACACTACCCACGTCATCCCTCTGTCTCTTTTGCTTGCGCCTGCCTCAAATCTCGGCAGCTCATATAAAGCGCGGGTCCCTTCCAGTTATACATAGTATATACAGTTCACCGCCTATATGTCATCATAACCTGTACAAAATGAAACGACAAACAACACCTACAATACAATAATTACTTATACGCGTATAGTACGAAATACATAAACACGATATTGCATATTTGCCCATAATATTGACTCAAAGTCCTTAGACTACAGTAATTGACGCTCACTAACCACCAACAAATTGTCAATCTTTGCCACGAACGGTATTGTTTGCATCAACAGTTGTCTCGCAAGCACTTTCAGCATGTTTATAACGAAACAATCGCATGAAATTACTCAAAGTCGACATTTGAACTTCCTCGTGATGTTGAGTTTTTTTTTCGATGTGTTCTCTTTGCAACTGGTACCTGTAGAGCAAAGTACCAGCCACTAAAGTACTAACAACTGCTGAAATTGCTACTAGGATGAACAGCGCGCTGAAACCAGGCACTGGCATGCAGATTCCATAAATGACTTCTTCTCTTATTTTTCCTTGGAAAACTGTAACGGCTTCAGCTTTGGCATCAGGGCTGAAGGCTAGGTCAGCTTCGGAAATGACGTTGTAGATTCCCGAAACACCGACGTCCTCATTCGATCCTTTTTTGTCTGAAACTGTGCGTCGTCTTCTTCTCGTTTTCGTGGTTTCAGTTGGGTTTTCCTCTGGTTTTGAAGGTTCTGCTGTTACGTCTTGCATGCTGCGTGGTGTTCCTATGGAAAGCAAGGATTCCTCAAACTGCCTCGGCCCATGTGGGAATGCATCCTAAAGAGAAAATAAGACATACTTTAGTGTTTGGTAGTGGCAATATAGTAATTTTATTTCTGTTGTTTGTTACTGTTGTCCGGAGGGGCCGCTCAAAAGGGCCCAAAGGAGCTGGATGTTTGTTTACTCTAAGCATTTTTCAAGACTAGCGCCTACGTTGTCCTCTAGTAAGTAGTCCCGGACATTCACGAACTCAGACGACATTGAGCGACTGTAATTTAAATGTAATCGACAACCGTCTGGGTGAGTACGGAGCACTGAGTACCTGTCAAATTTGCCAGTGTTTAGAGTTTGTGCATAGACATTTGTGTTTTGTTAAGAATATTTAGAAAAACACATGTAAGTTACTAATTTGTATAGCAATTAAGTAATTGATGGTACGCAAAATCATTTCAATTTAGTCAGCAATAAAGTTGAAATTTGTTTGAAACTCCGATTTAACGTTCTGTTTACGTATTCATGTAGTGAATACGATTATGCAAGGTAGCCTGCAACGTCTGGGCATAAATATCAGATAAATAAAGAGACACGGACGGGCGCCGTGAGAACTAAGGTAAGCGAATGTAGACAAAGCTGCATGGGCGGCGAGCGTGTTTTACCTAAGGGGTTTAGAATAATGCAACGTTTTTTTAATATTTCCAGCAAATAAAGACAAGCTTAGGGAATAAACTAGTAAGTACATCAGCATAATACATAATAATAGTCAAAATATAGGACTACCATTATAAATTATACTAATAAAATGAAATATAAAAAATATTTATTTTTTAAGTTGAATTTATGGGCAAGAAGTTGCAGGACACTTATATATTTTTCTAATTCAATAACATATATTTTAGCTTATGATATGGCTGAAAATACAACGTGTACCATATGTAACGAGACTTGTACCAGTGTATGGAATCTGAGAAAACATGCCCGACGATTTCACCCTGACCAAATGAATGTGTTGATACCTGGAACACATAAAAAATCTAGAAGTTTTCAATTTTCTTGTGAATACGGTAAAAATTTTAATCAGACACGAAATTTAGTCTTTCACCAAAGAACGCACACCACCTTCAATTCTCTTTTTCTCGAAAATTTTCTTATGTGAGGCCATAAAAATATTATGCTGCCATTAAGACCATTAAAAGATCTGTCAAATTCATTAAAAAAGATATAGGTTGTCATTTAAAAAAAAATGTCGATGACGTCCTCTGTTAAAAACAATTGAAGGTAAAAAATATAATTTGATATCATAAGGTGTATTTTGATAATTATAAATCGACGTGTTCGGGGTTTTTTTAAAATAGCAAACCGTTCTTGAGATTTTGTCATGTTTCCATACTTTACGCGCTCACTGTATATAAATAAAATTATGTTTGAATACCTCTTTCGTTATTAAATGTATAGTTATTTTGTTTTCAATAAATGGATTATATAACAATTAGTAGTTGTTTTAATCGATACAATATTCATGTGGGTAAGTAGGAACGATTGTGGTGCACTTAATACATATTAGAACTATAGAGTATAGAATCATAGTTGTGAGTAATAGTATATTTTCACGCCGTGTGCACTTCAAATGATACTTAATATGTTAAAATGCTAAATAACTTCTACTTGGATCAATAGTCTTGGAGATATTTAACTTGAAAGTTTTATGAGCGCGAGTAAATTAATAAACAAAGAACGTGGAATAATATTAATATTATTATTAATGCCAAAAATTACTATTTGTATCACATGTTCGGAATATCATCCATTGTTAATATTTATTTATCCATCATCTGCTTTATTTCTTTGTTTATTAATTTAACCACTGTCACAAAACTTTAGAATATCTCGAAAACTATAGCCGAACAAAAAAAAATGAGGTATCGAACTATAAATCACCCTAAATCACATATAAACATAAGGTGTCAATCAAGTGGCACGTTTTTGTAAGAATTGCAATTATCGTGCAGCTGGCTTGTCGGCTTCGCACCGTATTTCACCATTATCTGTCATTTTTGCATAGCTTCCACCATAAAGGTACTCTTGAGATAATTCTCATATTTGCATTTTAGGTTTCTCCTATTAGTGTCCAACTTTCTGCCTTACACGGCATAAACGCGGACACGATTATTTTATTAGAACAGAAACAAAAGAACTGTTGTTAGAAAACAAGATACTATATTATTTAATTAGAGACTTTACAACGTATGCTATAGTTTGTTTACATCGGTGTCACGCCATTTTCAGTCGAATCAAATATAGGGAGAACCAGTCTGTAGTACTGTCGAATTCGCTCGAAAGTCGACATCGGTTGGTTTCTATCGTATACACTAATTCTATGTACCTATACCGGGAGCTTTCTAGCGTAGAGTCCCGATTGAACCCGACGGCCCACCGCCTGCGCTCGTGAATGTCCGGGACTACTTACTAGAGGACAACGTAAGCGCTAGTTTTTTCAAGCATCTTGTAAATGAGCCACCATTTCTGTAATTACGTCAAAATAGTTAGTTAATAAATGAAAGTAGATGAAATTTTTTATAATTTATGTCTACGACGCTTTTTGGTAAAATTAATAGTTTAGCTGCTAAACTATTAATATTATATATATTATGATAAAGTCATGTACCTGGCCACATCAGATTTTCTATTCAAATAGTGGGACATTTTTGACAAAAACTTCGCCCTTGAAGTTTAAAAGTACCCAACCGAAGCATGTACTAACTCCAATACTTTTTGTAAAATTATATGAAGAAATGACATCTTCTTGATCCGTTGAAGCTAAAAGAGGCGACATATGACAAATAAGTTAAAAAAAAGTAATATTAGAGCGCTTCTATCTGCGAAAGAAAAGCACATTCTTTAATTCAAAATTTTCCACTTTTGAAAAACGTGGTTTAGACAGGGTTGCCACATCCAAAAATTAAATTTGCATGACAATGTTTGAACAAGACAGGACAAAAATTTTTTGGCTTTAAACAAGCTACCTTAATAATTCTTCAACTATAAAAAATCAAAAAATGTTTCAAATAAGTTTTTTGGGTTTAAACGAGCTCTCGTTCAAATATATTTTTAATATAATAATATTAGGGTGTTTATTTTATTATGGAAATTTGCAAACCTTTCCTTTTTCTAACAGGGTGTTCTGTATATTTAATATTTTTTTTAATGCTAAGATTAATTCTAAAAATGTTATGTTGGAATTATTTCTCTATAAAATTTTAATTTTTTAGTTATAAGCAATACTCAATACTCATGAACTTTTAGTGACTGACTTGTACGCTGACTTTGATCATTAGGTCAATATTTTTTTCGATTTCCTTGCTTCTAACAACATTTGTACGCTACGAATTTCAACAAAATATCAAGTACCTATTTGGTATCATTGTAATCGGAAAGATGTTATCTAAGTTATCTAAGCCCAAGCTTAAAACCTGAATTCTGGCAACCCCGAGACATACTAGATTACACTAATAACACCTATTAATAAACTCCCAACCTAATACAACATTCCAACGAATCTAACTTCCGTCAAACACCATTTAACTATAACCTATAAATCACCAACGTATCATCAACAGTTTAAAATAATACCTTGTGAGGCAACGCCGAAATGTAATTTTCCAGATCGGGATATTTCTTATCGTCCTGCTTCCGCTTCTTCAGCGCGGAAGGGAAGCCAGCACCAATATTAATGGCGATATTATCGACGTAATCATCATCATCCTCGTCCACTGGCTTATTACTGTTAGAAGTCTTCTGCTTGATGTTGACATCCTTCCGCTCCAACGAATTGAAGTAATGCGTCACGTCACCACCGACACCATCCAGCACCTGCTGGTCTTGACAATGGTCCAAACAACCATGCCTGCACACCTCCACTTTGCACCTTATGTGAACCGTGAAAGTGTCAGGAAATTTGAAGGCATTGAAAAAGGCGTACGTTATTATGGATGCTCTGTCATCCACACCACGAGCTTTCAGGAATCTGCTAATCATTTTTGGCCTTAGAACGCAACCTCGTTCATCTGACAGCTCTATGATGTGGTTATCACCATCTGATGCTATGCACGACTTTACTCGCATGTCGAATTCACCTGGAAAATATAAATAATTAACGGAGGTCATAAAAATGGCTTGAGTTTTTGATATTGAGCATATGCCTATGGACCAAATAAACACGTTCTGTCAAATAACGTATAAGGAGAAAGGTATTTGTCGGGCAATTCCGGCATACGAAGATCGAAGAAGCAACCGTAAACACGTTTCGGACTATTAGTCCTTCCTCATCAAATACCTAAATAAATAAAAATCGACAAATACCTTTCTCCTTATATCTCACCGTCGATTAACCAGTTTTCCTTTATATATAGGTATTAAATATATTATTGCTTTCTATTTGTACAAATATAGAAACTGGAGTCGTATTGAGTTTTCTAGTTGATGATATAGTACTTTCACAACCGACATATCACATAAAAAACACTTTAGTAAAATGCGGATTTAGGCCGCGCCATCTAGTTTTGGATACCTGAACTGTCGCTATTGTAAAAATTGTTGACAACTCACTAGAATACACCATAATGCAATTTTAGAGAAGTTCTGAAAAAAAAACCTGTACATTTAATGTACTTTTATAATGTATTGCAGCAGACAATGATCACATGCCACTGCCATCGGAAAGCTTTTCTATATTTGAAGTCCACAATTTTTTAACACTAAAATTTGCTTAAATAATCTGCATAAATATTGAAATCCTTTCCGATGGCAGTAGCATAAAGACTTACAGAATCGAATGGTAGCGAGCATTTCACGATTGGCGCAATAATTATAGCGTGGGTTACCTTGGCGTTTTGGGAGTAGGAGACGGGAGCCTTAAAGGAAGAGCTGGCTCCCTACGATGACCTTGTATGCAGGCGTATGCTTTTCCTTTGGCAAAATCTGATCGACAACGTCACTGGCCGAATGACAACCGTCGACTGCACTGGACTGCACCAGTCGATTGTCACTTTTGACAACACGTAGAGTTAAATTGATTCAACTATATCAAGATGCATATGAGATACGTGAGACAATATCGAGACGCATATAACCGTGGAAACACACAAGACAAATTATTCACAAATATTATTCCTGGCAGACAGGTCCACAGGTCTAGATCCACACCGATCCCCAGCATATCCCCAGTAATCTGCAGCAAGTCTCCCAGAATGTTTAAAGCATTTTTGATCGCCGTCATACTGTTAAACATGTGCATGAACACCAGAAGTCAGGACCCACCGGCCTCTGATGCACCAGCACCAGGTAATGAACCATCGACTACCGAAAGCACAGGTGCAGTCGCGGGAGTAGATTACTGCTCTTTAAAATGTAAGGGTGTAGAGAGTTCGGCATGCCATTGTGTTGATGACGAGATTGCGTGTGGTAAAGAGAAATATGAATTTAGCATGTTCGAGGATGCTCGGAAGTTTTTTTTGGACTTCCACAACGAGTTCAGAGAGAGGGTGGCATCAGGCACGGAGAAGGGAGGTGGGAATGTTGGCGCCACAGATATGCAGGTAAAAAGGCCCAGTTTTTTCGAAAACCTTGCGCGATAGAAACCAGATTCGTTTTCAGGGCAATAATTCTACCCAAAACGCGCAACTTCATATTCAATTCACAAAAACTATTTTCTCTAAAGTTATCAGTATGTTACAATTTTCAATTGTCTTTTTCTCGAAAATTTTCTGTTGCAAGACTATAAAATATTTCGGATACCATTTAGACAATTAAAAGATCTACGAGTCCCGAAAATTTAGAGGGGAATTTAAAGGAGCATCATATTCTATGATAAAAAAAATCTAATAAACGTGTTGTCAAAAGTTGTTCGTTCTTATGAAGTGAAAATAGTTCGGAATTGAAAAGTGAAATCATAGTTTCCCTGTGCTTTCTCTTAATTATATCAAGATGACCAAAATGTTACTTCGTCTCTTTTAATAATAATCAACGAGAGATACATATTTATTGTTTGTTTTCTGAAGGTAATGGTATATGACAAAGAACTGGAATACGCCGCACGTTGTTTTTTGCGAAAATGTAAGAGTGGCCGGGACAAATGCCCGCTTACCAGTCGATGGAAAGCCGTTGAACACCAGGTTGGTCAAAACGTTGTCGAACAGTGTACTCATGAGCCTAGGAGTTATTGGTTCAAGGACTTAGTGAAGAAATCGTCAGTAGAATGTGTGATGAATTACACAAATTGTGAGTCGCTCAAGATTGACCCCTACACCCAAATGGTTTGGGCCACCACCACCCATGTTGGCTGCGAAGCACGTGTTGTCGGAGCAATGGGTAGCCCTACCCGAGTTTGTCGTACTATATGCTACTATGGACCGGCAGGAAATCGGCCTGGCCGAAGGGTCTATACGCTAGGACCGGCCGCACGGGACTGTGTCAAAACAGATACCAAGTATAAGAGTCTGTGCGTTGGAAAGGCGAATTCTGGTGAACATGATGTATCCACGGGCTATCGATTTGAGTCTGTCGGATATATTTTTACAACTATTCTCAGTTTTGCCGCTTTTGTCGGCTACGGCGTGTTATACCTACCTATTCTTAATGTTGTTGCCTATTGAGTGTGTGGTTATATTATAATGTTTGACAGTTTTTTTTAATAATTATACGTATTTGATAATTTATTTAGATTTATGATTTTATTTGTGTATTGGACAATTTATTTAGTTTTGAGTGTTGACCAATAATACTTTTTAGCACTTAGAATGATTTCTCCTACAATTCCGTCATCTTACTGCTAATTCATGCCATTCATGGACCAATTTAACGCTATAAGGATAACATTTTTTAATTTTTAAAAGTTTACCGAAACATGGGTCAAATTATGCTCTAAAGCTGGATTTCCTAGGAGCAGGTTTTTAGAGGCATGTCAAGTATCAGCGTCTTGTCAAAAGTGACAGTCGTCTAAGAAGACGACGGTACGTCCAACGTTCATGTCAATCTTTTCACATATCGTAGAAAGAATGTGAATGCATGACAATCGCGTCTTAACTAGCTCATGTCACTTTTGACATTTTGTAGTTTGACATTACGTTTTGCGCTCTGTAGGAAAACACTCACACTGCTTCCCTATCGGTGACATGACGGCGTGTTGCGCTAAGCCTTTTACGTTGTACGCTGCGTAAAAAACCTGCTCCTAGGAAAACCAGCCTTTAAGCAGCGTTTCCCAACCGGGCCAGGGTTCCGCGAGATGTCGTTAGGGGTTCCGCGGAAAAATAGTATCTTGATTTTACCCAAAATCATATTATTGGGGCCTGAGAAAAAATATTTGGTTTTGTTATTTTATTTGTTTATGCTACCTGATAATATTTGGTTGCTGCTGTTGATTCAAAAGGCGTTAAAAAAAACTTACAACTGTTCGTTGTACACTTGCAACCTATTCTTTCATTAAACAACGAGTCCACCATTTCTAACCTTCAACTTCAATGCTGGTTATAATAATAAATGTAAGTACGTGCCTGTGATACATGCAGTAGTCGACCTCAAACCCGAGCCGATGACGACTACTAGACGATGCGTTCTCGACTGCAACTGTCCGCATATTTGAAAGCATAGCGTTCGCCCGTACGCCCTTTTATATTAGGACAAATCACGCTCTACTTACCTAACTGTCTTCATAGTCATAAATTTATTTTACCTATTATACTTTTATTTTGAAAATCACTTCAGATAGATAAGTAATACATACAACCTAAAAATAAAACAATAACTAAGTGTACACTGCCGCTCATGGAAGTTCGGGCACATTGTAAACATATAGGAAATAATGACAAAAGCACTGCTCAAGTAGCAATAAGCACGTCTATTTTTACCAAATACCGGACATATTATTAAAGATGATTTCCAGTAACATTAGACATAATTAAATGTGCTAATTTAAAATATTTTTAATATTTAATAAGTATGCAACATTTATTTTGTTTAATAACTGGTAAGAGAATGTTAAGGGTCGGCACCAAACGAAAAAATTTCCTAAACCGGTACAAAAAAGTGCTATTTGGGTTGCATACACGATGCAGTAATATCAGAATTTTGTGGTAAAGAATTGAAACAGTACACATGAACGTTGGATCACGTGACTAGACAAAGACGAATGGCACAAAGTGGGATGGAAAGCAGACACATTTCTACTATAACGAAAACCACTACATTGTTTTTGTTTACATCTGTTGAACATCCTGATATCCGTCCAGGGATGTTTTTTTCTTGCCGAGCGCCGGCCACACGTTTGTTTTGAACCATTTTGCACAAAGTGTAATTATATATCGTCAGTAATGAAATGAAGTGAGCAAAAAAGTTACATTTAGTATGTCCACTTAGGTATTTAGTTTATTTTATTGACTAATTACGGTACCGATCGGTTGGTTATTAGTGTTATTACTTAGGCTGTATACCTATACCTAATTTTGTCTACAGGTATACTTATTACTTTAGAATAAGTATGTAATAGTTACAACTTTTTGTTGAAGTTATCCCAACTTTTTGCAAACTAATAAAGTACATATAAGTAATAATTTTTGTCTAGTGTCCATGTCGGTGCAATACGTAGGATAATATTGCTTTCTCAAAGAATTTCGTGATATACAATTATAGTCGAAATCACGAGTGCTGCAAATTACTCATCGATTTCTGCTGTTATTTTCCGCATACGCTACAGTTCATTTCTATACATCGCCGTGTGTTAGAATGCAATAGAATGATTTTCATACATCTGCTGTACAAATTAAATGCGCCCTGCGAAAAAGTACGTCTGTTCTTAGAATGACATTTCACATTTCTAACCTCTAATACTGAACGTAAATATTGAACGTATTTTAGCAAAAATGTTTTCGTTGAAAGGTAAGCCGCTTAATAAGAAATCTATGGTGATGGTGATGAACGTTTTAAACTATTCTCGTCGCACTACTGAGAATGTAGGAGAGACTTGTCTAGGTAAGAATTTATGAGGCTTTTTGATTTTATGTAAGTGCTCAAGAGACTAATCTTATATTTTTATTTAAGAGAACTGCTGATGCTTGCGGGGTTACTGTTGCAACTGTGTACCGTACACAAGCAGGATTTAGAACAGCAGAAACAGCAGGTACTTCAATATCATCACCGCAGAAGAGCCGTCATCGAGCAAAAGTAAAGTCCACAGATGTCGATGATTTTGTAAAGGCAGCTGTACGTCGAAAGATTTATAGTAGACGTAATAAATGTATGTGTGAAATAAATAGTGCGGACTGCCATGCATCCTACCCCCGTACAAATTCTGTGCACCGTTGGTGGTGTTAACACAGTTCCGAGTATTAAAAATATGGAAAGTAAGATTCTCCAAATATTTTTGTAGTACTGCCTGTTACACTTAAAAGTCTCATAGAGGAGCTCCGGGATAATGAGGTGTTTGATTTTTCCGTGGCAAGCCTTCACCGATGCGTACAATCTATAGGATTTTCATACACTATGAATGATGAGCGACGAGGGTTGTTGGAGCAGCCGCATATAGCCTCATTAAGAGCTACATTTTTAAGGGAGTATACATCAAACAAAGCAAATGAGGTATTTAATCCTGTATTTTTAGATGAGACGTGGATTTTTGCACAAGGTTCTGCTAGAAGAAGCTGGCATGATGACGATAAGAAATCAATTAGAAAAAAACCCTTGGGAGAAGGGAAAAGGTAGATTTTATTTAAAACGTAGATTGTAAACTGAAATTTTAATATAAATTATTTGTAGGTACATACTCCATTTGTGTTTTTCTGTTTTCAACAGGACAGCAATGATAACTAGGAAGAATCATTGCAGATGATGTTTTTTTTTTTAATTATATATTTATTTTTATGTTATGTATAATTAGTATTTTTCAGTTTTCGTTATGTATAGTTTTTATAATAATGTTGTGTTGTATTTTTTTCTAATAAATTTATTTTATAATATATTGTAAGTTTGTGGTTGCTTTTCAAAATATCTAAATCATTAAAGATTGCCGAAACCGTATTTTACTACTATGCTTTTTAAAATAAAAAATATTCCCTAAAATTAGGAAAATATGCTAAACAGAAAATTTTCAGAATAATATATCTACAAATTCTTTTTTAAATTAATTTTATTTGAAAATTTAAATTCTGTTCTAAATTGTTAATCTGTAGTTTTATTTTGTTCTGCTAAAAGGTTCCCTGTTTTTAGATCGCATTTTTAGCTTTTTTTTTAGCATATTCTCTGATTTTTAAAGCACATTTGTGGTTACCCTAGAGGTTATTTAATTAGTAAAGATAATAGCAATATTAATTTAATTTCTATATTATCCGCCTCGGTAGGCAACGTATTTACAGTGATCTATGTTCGGTTGCCTATGCACCGAACAACAAGCGAACACCGAGCAATCAAGCTGCGCGATACGTCAAAATCTTGGTTCATACACTTATAAGCGATGAGCAATTTGCAGCACTCGTGATATCGACTATACATACAATTTGGCATGGGTCAGATTTGTTTTTAATATTTTTTTTGTGCTAGGTTATGTATGAGAATTTATAGGTAAGTAGAAATATTATATGTATTCTACATACATATCTATAATAAATACGTACTGTATAGCTTGAATAAATCCGCCAATTTCGAAAATTGGTTTGCAAATGTGAAAATAATAATAACCAATAAAATGTATTTGCCGGTGCTAACTTCATTGTGTAATTGTTTCGTGCTCGGGATTGTACTCACCTCAAGCACACCCATGCTAAATAGCATTCATTATTTTTATAAATTCTTTTCGAAGAAGCATAAAATTGTGTTATGTATCATTCGAAACTTGGTACATTACAAATTTACCACTATCAAATGGTTTCAAATGCGAAAATAATAATAAACTATGAAACATATATACTGCAGCTAATTTGATTGTGTGATTTTATATTTTTGGGTTTGTACAGAAGTAGTCAGGTCTTCAGGGAATCAATCGATACGTGCCATTCTGTACTTGTATATTTACTTGTAATTCGTGACAGAAAAATCCTGAAGCTTCTGTTGACTAACAAATTTTTGATTTCCATTCGTATACCTAACCCCAATTCACAGAGGGTAACACTTGTTACGCTACTAATAATTCGTTATACATCGGTTAAACCTTTACGATAAATACTTCACATTTCATTAATTTTATAACCATTATTCAAATAAACACAGTTTGGTTACACATGATTTCGTAGCTTATAAAAAAAGCAAACAGGTCAGTTTCAAGAATAATTTTCAGAAACATAACCTCAATAATGCCATTGCAGTTTTGACGCTATTATGAATTAGATAGAATCCGTATGAACATAGACTATGAATGAAAGCAAAAATCAATACATATTTTCGTTTGGGTTGCCTACATCAAGGGGTTAAACAAGAGCGACATCTCGTATCAAACGCTTGAACTACAGACCAATGAATATGTCATTAATTTTACACGACCAGTTTTTGTGAATAAAGTACAAGACGACTAAATTACAATTTATTTTATTATGGTTGTATATACCATTCGGTTCAGAAGAACATGGTGATTTTTATCTCTATTTTATCTCCGTTAAATGTTCTTATTGCGGCCATTTGACCATAACAAATAATAAATTTATAGAGACAATTAAACTGCGATCTCTATTTATAATCTTGCAAATTTAGATATTCAATTAATCCTCTCTATCAAATGTCTTGTATACGTTTCAGTTGCGAGCAAGATTTCTGCGTCGTATGTGGTAAGCTTCCCTGTGACGCCGACCGTTAAGAGAATGTTTTAGTTTCGGTTACAAGAGATTAAATACGAAGTAACAAATAGAGTCATAAATCCTGCATCACAGACACATGTTTCCACCCCACTTTTACCAGATTTTTTTCATCAAAAGCTGTAATTCGTGATCGAACGTGTCTGTGTCTGCGATCTGTAGTTTGCACACGATTACACGCCTAGAAGTTCGAACAGCGTTCTGTATTCAGCAGGAAGGATTGTGAGTTTGTGAAAATGCAAGTAAAAATATGATTAGTAAGTCAACGATAAGTGACACCATTCAGTGATATGAAGAAACACGCGCGTATGTGCAAATTTAGCAGGCTAGTTGTTGCTTGTTGCTGCTTCTGGTATTAGAATTATGGGTGAAACTTGTTGTTGGAACAGTTCTATATCAGAATCAGTTCGTAGTTGTTCGTCCATTAATTGATAAAATGCTTTCATGCATAGTTCCTTTTTACGTGCAAACGGAAGTTTTGAAGTGTCTTCCTTATTCGCTTCCTGCAAAATTACACCTATTTCGTTCTGCGTTTCGTTATTGTAGGTATTTGGTCTACAAACATAATTAATAATTAATACAACAAATGGATGCGTATCAAAATAAAATACGTTTTATTTGCAAGGCAATCTACAAAAATAAATTTACTGAAAGCATTTCATCCAATTTTGCCCATCGCCCTTTTATTCTTATAAGTGACCCTTTACCCATATAACTAAGTATGTATTACTTATTACGACACTACTACTCAGTTTGTTTCGTAATATACAGTGAACGCGTAAACTATGGAAACATGACAAAAACTCTCAAAATCCTCGGACACGTCGATTTTTAATTATCAAAATATACATATTTACATCTAATAGGGTATTACGGTCATGTGGAAATTTTAGCAAAAGCGTGTATTAAGCTATTTTACAGTATATAACCCGAAAATCTGTTAAGTTAAAATTAAATTACATTCAGAATTTGTTGAGAAAACTACAATTAAAATTTGAATTTTCCGATCACTGTCGTGATTGGCCAAGCGTAGAATTGGCACCGTAGCCAAGAAATTGATCAAAACCTAGGGAATTTTCTTGCAACAGTGTTTGCATCGCTGTCTGTTTGTATGTGTGTTGACACTTGACAACAGACAAACTTCGACGGTAGTATTTACAGCGTATCGTAAAATTATTACTTATTAAGTAAGTTGTTAAGTTACCAGTGCAAGCATGTGTTCTGTGGAAGATGATTTTACCAAAGCAAAATTTGCCCACGATCGATCTAATTACCACAATAACTTTTTTCAACGAAAATCAGCATTTCTTAGGCGCTGAAATGAAAGGGATTAAACTTGAGCGGTAAGATATTATCCAAATGTTATAATATGAGTATAATTAATATAATGATATGTTTAGATCATCTAGGCAAGAATATGGGGATAACGCTGTAGGTTATGTTCAACTTCAACGGAGTGATAAGACCTGCACGATTAAAGCTAGAATTACACCTGAGCATTCGGTTACGAAGAAACCATACACAGTATCCTGTGTGTTAGATGAAGTTTTGGGACACGTTTTAAGTGTTCAATGCGAGAATTGTGTTTTACTAATGTGGGGCTATATCGCCGAAGCGAGGAACCATCGCCAACATCTGTGACATCCTATTGCCAGAAACCGAAATTGTCGCAGGTTGGATCGTCAGTGAAGTATATTATAAGCAAAAGATATTGGAACTGTAAATATTGAAAACTATCAGGAATTCGACAGTATTCCAAATTTAAAATAAATATATGCTAAAATAAAATGTTTGTTTATCTGTATATTCTAGTTGACTCAACTTTTATACAATGTATATTACCATGTACATTAATTATATGGTAACTAATTGAATGGTAATAGTATTTCAACGTTAGTCTTTACGTACTTCCTCCATCGATAAATAAATTCCAAGTAAGAAAGAAGTTAACACGTGAAGGGTTTGGAGATAACTCGTGAACTTTTCAATCTTGCACCCATACCGTTATACGAACATTAGAATACAAATAGATTACAATAGATAATTGTGTAAATCTGTCATACATATTATTCAACCAGCTTACAATTGTTCATAGTAAATTAACGACAAAGTGATGAAACATCCCCCAATCACATGGTTCACAAAGAAATTTGAATGTAGAGGGAAAGACTAGTAGTAAATAATAACTGCTTAAATAGAAGTTTATTATTAATACATATTGACAATACATTTCTTATAATATATTCCTGTGTGTTTATGAAACTACAAGGTTGTATTGAATTCTGGTGTTTCGACTGATTTGCTGTTGCCGGCACACAACAAACTATATTATTATTTGCTCATGTTGATTATGTATGGTGTTTGTTGGTGTTGATATATTAAAAAATCACTGTCCACCTAACCTCAATGCACGAACGGTAAACAGAGTGAACTACGCGACTGTTGGCACCACAGCAACATAAAATAACTATGCGCGACGTTGTCAAGTTTCGCATTATAATCCCTCCTTGTGACGTCACAGGTAGGATTTTTATTTGAATTTCAAAACGCGTTTTCTCCTAAATTAAAGCGTTGTTTGGCATTTGACGTGTGAAAGGGTGATGCTAAGCTAACCTACTTTGTAATAGAACAGAATTTGAAAAGTGCCGTAATACCCTATTTGATATCTAACCTTCAATTTTTGTCGACTTATGACGTCATTGACACTTTTTTGAAATGACAACTTGTTCGTTTATGGTAATTTATGGTAATTTTCATATGTAAACCCATAAAATGTTCGATGTTATTTACACAACTAAATGATCCAAAAAAAAATGGTGTTGCCATTTAAATTAAGTGTCGATGACGTCATAACTCAGTAAAAATTGATGGTTGGAAATTGAACTTTTCACAGAAATGTATAGTTTAATAATTAAAAATCGACGTGTTCGTGAATTTTTTAAAATAAATAAAACCGTCTCAGAGATTTGTTGTCATTTTTCCATACTTTACGCGCGCACGTTAATAAACTAAATCTATGTCATTGTAAATCTACGGATGGAAGAGCAATTTTAATTCAATCCCGCCCTTTGTTCACTGATTATTTTGAATTTATAATTTGTATTGTTTTATTTTTGTATGAGTGAACAATAAAGCAAGTATTTATTTATTTATTTATTTATGTGTATAGCTATTGACACATACATTTAACATTATACATATTATTATCAAGGGTAGTTGAAATTCAAACCCGTTGTAATATTATGGAATGATTCAGTTAGGTAAACCGTGATTTGTCCTAATATGAAAGGGCGTACGGGCGAACATTATGCTTTCAAATACGCGGAGTCCGCGGCGACTTGCGCGCGCGCGAAGAGATATTTGAAGAAATTTTAGGAAATTGGTGAGGAAGTAAGTTTTCATAACATTTAATAGACAATATGTTATAATATAGTTTTAGTATACACTTTGGGCAAAAAAACGAAAAACAATTTAATTACGCATGGTATTTAGTCAATTCAAATATTTCGTCAAAAACGAATTGCTATTATATATATATATATATATATATATATATATATATATATATATATATATATATATATATATATATATATATATAACAGAACGTTGCTGTTACTTTATGTTTGCGGACGTTTGTTACAAAAACATTGCATAGACACGAGAAATCTAATCGTGTACTTCAGATATTTTTAAAGATTGTGGAGAAACCATTGCCAAATTTGGTATTGTTATAGGCGGCATGTTTGATTTTAACATTTTATCGCCTAAAATCCAAAACGTTATAATTTTAATTCGATGAAATATACTGATTTTAGTCAAGAAAATAAAAACATAAAAATTTGCGAGAAAAATCTACAGCCCAACAAGTGTAGTATGTACTATCTGTGAAACAAAAACAGAAAGGAAAAGAATTGCCATAGTTTCTGTATCATTTTTAAAGATTTATCATCTCAAGGATGCAGTTGGATTTGTCCTGCCTGTTCAATGTTGTCGTTGCAAACGTCCAACTCCACTGCTTTTTTGAGTAAAATGCAGTAAAAGCCATGTTTAAAAATTTTAGCCTGTGTACTAAAAAATTATCTGTATATGATGCGACAAAATCTCTATTGTTTTTGACGAAAGAAAAATATATAAATTGAATAAATTGACCCAACATTATTAGAAATTTGAATGAATTATTATCAGAAATGTTGCATTGCGATACATAAAGTAACATATTGGATTGATACGTTCAAATATTGCGAATATGGTATGTTTTCAATCTTCACTATATAACCAATTTGCTTTTTAAGGATATGCTTTAATTTACATAATATGAGTAATGGAAAAATTGTACCGTTTTATTTTTGCCCACAGTGTTTAATAATGAATAATAATATACAGGTTCCACTTTTTTCCTCGCAAAATATTTTTTTAAAAAGGAAATGTCATTCTGAGTAAAATGTTTTATATGAGCTCATTTGTTTTTTTTAAAATACCTTAAAAAGTTGGAGCCATTTAAAATACGTTATTATTATAAACAACAAACTTTGCATTGAAAAACTAATTAGTCCATATAAAACTTTTTGCTCAGTTTGTCTGTTGCTAACTGGAAAGAAGTTTTAGCGGGGAAGAAAGTTGGACACCCTGTATAATGAAGAATAAAAATTTAAGAACGAATTAATTTTAATGAAAGTTTTTCTATATTATTTTAATTATTAGTAATTATTTATTACTTTTATTATTATTTTTAATTTTTTTGTTATATAGTAAGATGTTTGTGTTTGATGTTTGCTGTAAAGAGATTTTGTGTTAGGTTCCAATTTAGTTAACTTCAGTCTCAAGTTTTCCCGTTGTGTTATATACAAACGATTTCTTTTTTTTTTCAGTAACTCATTTATGGCAATAAGTCCACATTCATCTAAATATGAAGAGCGAAATGGTAGCAATGGTTTGCTTGCACATTTGGTTGAATTTGGATATAATATTTCTGCTTCCTCAAAAAGCGATGCCATCGCTCCTTTTATATTAAATATCTAGAGGAATCCTAGTGCAATTTTCGAATTGCCCCCCTGAACAATCAATTTGCCCCCCTGTGGGGCGTGGGCCCACGTTGGGAAACACTGGTCTAGTATGACGACTGCGTTGAACGATGTGACGTACTTGCGCGCTGTACCAAAATTATATCGAATATTTATGTCGCTTTATAAAATTAATGACCATCTGAAATATGTTTCTATTTCAATAGTCTCATTAAACAAAATTCTGCGAATGTTTTCGTACCTGTCTCGTTATCGTGATAATACTCGTTGCCGAGATATCCGCTTCCATGAAAATCTTGTTTATAGCCTTTATTGCAAGGAAAATTAGTAAAATAAAAAAGCCAATCTGTAGACAAGATATTAAGTTATACACTGCGTAAATTTGTGTTTTTTTTGGCCAAGCGGTTTACCAGAAAAAAATTTGGAAATACGAGCGTTTATTAGTAAGTGCTAAAATCTGGTACATTTTTACTCTTCTCTCGCGCTTCTGCGCAAACCTAGGGGCAGAAAATTTTGATAGTCAATCATGTTATGTAGAAATGATTCGGGAGTATAACACACCTTATTTCATTTTCTTTTGTTCAGTCGTTGCAGAGTTACGAACCTCCAAGCACAGGGATCAATACTTTTGCAAGCGATAGTGGTGAAGCACTTCTTGTTGAACAATTTAGCAGCTATTAGGTGTTCAGTGGAAGAATATCTGTCGAAACGACACATTTTCAAGTCAAACTTACCTTTGTAGTCATTTATGCCTACAACTAGCGTCAATGTAGAGCCAAGTGGAACGATACCGGTGACCTGAGGTGCCCAAGGCCCTTTCCCCAATTGGATCTCCATCCAACAATCAACATTATCACCTAAAACAAAACAACCATACATGAAACAACCAAACCCACCTTAAAAAACACCAAAAACCAATCATCACCTTTAAAATCCAGCTGTATAACATCCAAATCAGCAATGACCATTGGTGGTTTCGAGGCTGTCTTCTCGTAATCATTAAACCATTCACACCTTAACCTTTTAGCTTCGTCCCAAACCTCGAGTAGATCTTTATCGTATTGTACGACGACTGTGTTCTCGTAGAACTGACCGTGCAGGTCTGGCTTGGTGCCGCATCTCGTGTAGGCTATCCTGAAGGAGAAGGACGTCTGGCCTGACTCTGGTGGTACGTAGACGCATCTAGGGTCACCGTGCTGACCTTTGGAGGATACTATGCCTTCGAATGGGTGCGAGAAGGTCAGATGGACATCCATATGGTCTTTTCCGCACATAACTTCTAAGGATTGTATGGACGGCATGTCCTCTGGTTTGTCGATTGGCCACAGGTCTCCGCATTGTACTACCTGTAAAAGATGGAAATCAATTATTGCGGACAGTGGCGGATTAGGATAGTCGGGGGCCGGGGCACCTAGGAAAATATTATTTGGGGGCTGGGTGGGGCCCCAAAGTAAAATATAAGAATCAAAAAAGAACATGATGTATATAACATCATGAACAGTTTGATAATAATTTGAATTCTTTGATAACAGTTTATAACAGTTTAGAAATGTGGAAACAATAAACTCTTGGATATTTTCGTGTCGTCTTATTTTAGAATTTGCAAATTAATTAAACCAATTTAACAGAGGGTTCATCTGGGAAAAGCTTCAATTTTATTTTAAATATCTTCAACTGTTGTAAACAGGGTTGTTTAAATTTGTAGTTGTTTAAACAGGTAGTTGTCAAACAGATCAAATGCACTAAAATCTTCTCCAGATGTCAATGTATGGTATCACCATTAACTAGGCGGGATGTAAATTTTTAAATAAATTAAAAATTACAGCCACAATCTGGATTTGAACCAGACAATGCTCTCACCAACTGAGCTATTGATGGACCTGGCAATAGAGATTTTGCGTGACAAAAATACTAGCAGGAAGCCCAGGTCACGTGGAACAGTCTGTAGATGTATTGTAATGTGTTTCCTACTCGCAAATATCATTTCTAAATTTCTTATAAACAAAAAACCTCAACCTTTTTTTTTGTTTTTCGCTTGTAAAAACTGAACCGATGGAGCAATCTTGACGCTTTCAACAGGCGAATTGTAGAGAATGAAAAGGTCTCTTGTTACGAGAACTTGTTAAAATGTGTTACTAAGTATTTGAACTTGAAACTTTTTACTGGACGCTTATCTTTCATTTTTTTCTTAATTTGGTTGACCGGGTTCTAGCAAAAATATATTATTCATCCGAAATTGAAATACCAATACGTCACAAAGTACAGAATTGTTATGGCATGACGTGGTAGTTTTTACCAAGAAAAATTAAAAATAAAAAAGAATGCTATGATGCACAAAATTAAAACTTAAATCGGATAATTGATATACAGGAAAACATTGTGGAATATTTGCTAAACATATGAAAGGGACCAAAATAAATCAAATAAATAAAATTTTACTTGAGTACAAAAATGAATCACTTATACAGAATGTTCTTTTATACATGCAGTAAAAATAAAATTAAATTTATTTATAGAATAAAATATTTAAATTAAAAAAAAAAATACAAAAAAAAATAGAAACAAAGTTGCGTATTTTTGTGTTGCTCAATAATATAAAAAGTAATATACCTTTTTCACTTTCGAAGATATCATAAAATTGATGTACAAGGTGTTATAAAAGTTGGAACACTAGGTATATTATTTCAATTTTTGATGAAGATTTTTAGCCTAATTGTTTTGACTCGTATTAGGCTATAATCAACTGTTTCTGAGATATTGTGAAAGGATTGTCAAAAATGAGCGTTTTCAAAAAATTATTCTAAGATTAATTAAGAAATAACAAGAATAAAGAAATTAAAGAACTCATTTTGGATAGTAAAAGTATCGCATTTTTTACAGTTATTATTCATTTGCTAAATAAATTAAATTCTAATATGACTTATCCGGAATAACTGGAGATATGCTAAATTTCAAATAACAAGAATTTTAAATGGAACACCCTGTATATCTTGACATACTTCGAAAGATCGATAAATCAACTTTCCTAAAATGTCTTGTCGGCAGGTCTATAGTCAACAGCTAAAAAGTTATAAAGAATCTAATTTAACATTTATACGCATACAAAAAATATTTCACAAATTAATATAACGTATCTATTTGCCACGATGAAAATCATCAATCGCACAAATGTAATGATTCTTCTGCAGCAACATTTAGTCATCGCAAACTGCTACTATGAGTTACACAAACGAGCAATTTATGATCATCCAAGAATTAATTTTATTAGTACCAGTCGAAACTTATTTAAAATTTTTATTTATTTACGTAATGTTATAAACGATTTAAAGAATTTTAATGGATCCTTGGGTTGGTTGTAGTGGTCTAACGCCTTAGCCAGCTAAATCGCCAGTTTAATTTATTTATTTCGGGATATGTTGAGGAATAAGTTTATGGGGATGCTCCAGTTACTACTGATAACAAAAACAAGGAGTGGTTTGGTAGCAATGTGGTGTTCTTCAGAAATCCTAACATTTCTGTACTCTCATAAGAATAAATAATATCAACCCCGTCAGGTGAATACGTTTCAGACTTGCTTCACATTCTCGGTGGAAATATTACATTTTCCATGGTTTCCACAAAAATATTTTGACGCCTCGTTATTACTATTCTTCATGTTCGCTATAGTAGTTATATTCCCATACATTTTTTCCTCAATATGTCTACAGAGTAACAAATCAAACGCGATTAAATCAGGCGATCTAGTTTTTCAAAGCTTTCGCCCACCATGAACAATTTAATGTCATTGACAAATATTTTTTAAACAATGTTAGATTGATATATAAAATACCAATACTTTGAAGAAAATAAATATCACAAATTATACGTTTGTATAAATCAAAATTGCAGAATGCTATTACTAAAAGCTGCTGCATGAAAAGAAGAACTCTTCTAATTGAGAGATTGTTGAATTTCGTCGAACAATCTGGATATTTAATATTAATTTATGAATATTGTGCATAAATTACAAATGTCACATTAGATGCTTAATAACTTTTTAGCTGTTGACAATAGACCACCAGAGTTAGACATTTTAGGAAAGCTGATTTATCGATCTTATATATTGTATTTATTCGTTCTATTTCTTATTTTTAACATTCTATTTCATAATATTTTTGTAAATTTTTCTTTGTAACCCTTTCATTTTTCATTTTTTCCCCGCAATTTTTCTTCCGTATGGTAATTGAGATACTGAGTAAAACGTTTCATATGGATTTATTATTTTTTCAATTTATGACAAAGTTACAACGGTTTGAGTTATTAACAAAACCGTATTTTAACCGGCGCCAACTTCTTAAGCAATTGAGAAAACCAATAAGTCCATATGATACTTTTTACTCAAAATGATACTTGTTTTATAGAAAAAAAATAATAAAAAGCTTCATATACATTTTTTGTTCATTTACTTATTCAATTTATGTTGATTTTGTTTTAAATATTTTTATTTAGATTTATTTACTTTCTATGGCTGTAATGTGTAGTGGGTGTGTTCAAACAGCTGAATTTTTCAAAAAATTGAGAAAACATAGAAGTCCTTATAAAAAATTTATTCAGAATGACATTTGCTTTCTAAAAATAATTTTCGGGGGAAAAAGTGGGACACCTGTATATATATACATACCGGCAGCATAAACAAAAAAATGGTGCCCCCCCCTTAGCTTCCTGGCAACCAATATTTTTGGACCCAGTCCGCCACTGCCATCGGTAATTTAAGCCGTATATTACGGTAATTAATAATCGGTAAATTACCATTAATTACGGTAATTAATTTGATAATACGTGAGAATTAATGCGAAACTAAGCTCAGTGTGAATGATTCTTTGCATGATAACTGCGTTGTCACCTTCTGTTCGATTCAAATTATGGATAAGGCATTTAGGCGCTACAGCGCCCTGGAGATAGGCACCCAAATATACTTCATAACTTTTAATAAGATTTAATTTACCCCGCATGTTCAGGTATTTCCATTCAAATGTCTATGCAGCATCAGTGATTGTGCTATTACCGTCAATATACCTGACGTAGAAATGCCCAACAGCTCTAATATTGATGGAAAGAGACTAAGAAGGGACAACGGGTGTCTTCTCTAGTTGCAAAATAACAATATTCATATTTGAAAAAATAACATGTTCATATTTAAAGAAAAAGGTAAATGTTTTATCCAAGAAGTAAGACAAAGTAAGACAACCGGTCAACACAACGGTTTTCTTCAATGCACGATCTATATTCTTGCGTATACTTTATTGTATACTATTGCATAATTATACCATGTATTTTTGTGCTATTTTTAAGGCAGATATTGATCCTACCTACATAATAAACAGAACATAACAACTTACTTGTCAAAATTGTAATGTTGTGCGACAATCTCTATGAAATTATTTACATCGTACCAAAAAAATAATCCAAATCGGCCCAAGATTACAAAAGTTATTGACAGTCAAAATGTAGCAAAATATTTGGAGGTTATTACAGTCGAAATCATCGCTAAAAATTCGTAGTAAGCTTTGGTGTCTTGCGCGCACGGCTACATATGCACGCGTTGGTCTGCAACTTCAGTCGGTACGCGGTCGGTACCCTTGGTGGGAGTATGTTTGACGTTTCTTGAGTCTGTCGAATTTTTCTTCGGGATACGGGCGGTTTTCTGGTGTTTTTGATGTCTGTGTCCTCGGTTATCTGTCGCGTTGTGACCCCGTAGTGACCCCCGGTGCCTTGCGGCGAATATCAGCGAAAATGTGAGTACAATAACTTAATAAGTGTGTTTGGTGTTTGGTTATTGCACAATGTTGTGAAATTGCAATGTTTGTAACCGACAGCGTAGCAACTGCGCATGCGTTATGTTTGGTTGTACCACTACTCGTCCCTAGAAATCAGCTGGTTTGTTGGTTTATTAGGAATTGCAATAATGTTGTCATTGTATATTTTCCATTATAGCTGCTACTGTATTTGCAGAACATGTAATACGTTTTATGCATCATAATTAATATTTCCAATGTCCAGGAAATAATTTGTCCATACATCGCAGGTAGTTACAACTGCGAATGAATAAGTTACTGCATATGATAGTCATACAATTTATGTAGAAATGATTCGGGAGTTTGACACACTTTATTTCAAGCCTTGCTTACATTTCAATGTTACCCTAAGGATGGTTTACAATAATGATGAGATCTCACGATGGTCACGGTCTCACGATTGCTTAATAGAAACTCACGAAATTCTCATCTTCAAGTCTTTTTCGCATTAGTACCCAATTTGCAAATACTGTAGTATTAAAAGATGTTCGGACAGTCCAGACTACGAAAAATAAATTATACTATTGTTATTTGGTTCAAACATTCTTATTCAAATCCTTCGTTGAAAGGCATTAACATTTTCATGACTATATATGAATACGAATTCCTAACTTTTCTGTCATTTGCAATCAAAGTTGCACTGATAAAACATGTGTACAATTTTTACTAACTGCAAAGTTCTATTAGAAATAGTATCCCTTGCCATGTAGTCGCCAAAAATTTCTATATCATTCTCAGTGATGTGAAATACCCGAGTATTTATTATCAAGGGTAAATACCCCGGGTAAATACCCGGGTATTTACGCAAAGTGGGTATTTATAGGGGTATTTATAGACATAATATTGTTATTAAAAATAGCAGTAAAAGGAAATATTTAATTATTAAATAAAGGTTTTATTTTATCACAAAATCAAAAGGTATTCTCTTATCACAAAATAAAGGTTATTCTTATAAAAATAAAAGCATTTTTACAACAAAGAATAAAAATATCACTCTCATCTGACGATATATCAAGAGCAGACATTTCCTTGTCATCATCGTCCATTCAATCGTGTGAATCTTCCATATTTTCTAATTCTGTTATCGAAGAAGATTTAGCAGAAACTTATGATTATATGTTAAGTATGTCAACTTAGAGGGTTTTGTCGTTGTTAATCAATTTCTTAATTTGCTATAAATCCAACTCAATGTACTGAAAGTTCTTATATAACTCAAATATTTTACATTATTTGTAATCAAGAGTACACATCTACAAAGTCCCCCATTTTTCCCCGCATAACTTTTTTCCAGATAGTAAACGCCACACTGAGTAAAAAGTTTCATATGGACCTATTTGTTTTCTTTATTCCTTAAAAAGTTACGACCGTTTGAAATAATGCAAAACTGTATATTAAATGACTAACCTTCTTTAGGAACTGATAAACCCAATAAGTCGGTATGAAAGAAACTATATACACAAAATTGACAATTACTTGTATAGAAACAAATATCTAAAACGTTTCATATGTACTTTGTTTTCGTTCATTTGTTTATTTAGTTTAATTTTATTATATTGAATTGTTAACTTAAATGTATTTACTTTTGATTTTGTTATGGGTATTGATTGTGCTCTTTCTTAGTGTTAGCATTGTTTGATATGTAGTTTATTGTTTATTTTTGTTTATTTAGTTAATATTTCAAGCGGCTATAATTTGGGGTTGAGAAAACATTTAGGTCCATATGAAAAGTTATACTCAGAATGGCATTTACTATCTAAAAATAATTCTTGCGAGAAAAAACCTGGAAATCTCTGAAATTTTGTTAAATGGTGTTTTAAGGATAAAAAGGATAAATACCCAAAATTTAGGTATTTATTCTAAGTAGGGGTAAATACCCGGGTAAATACCCATTTTATAAGTTTCCACACAGAAAAGTGATTATTTGGAACGAGAAAACATAATTTCTTGAATTTATTTTCTAAGCGGTTTAGGAGAAAAAAAATCGGAATGACGGCAGTTTTACAAATTTACAAATGCAAAAATCGGGTACATTTTTTCACTTCTCTCGCGCTCATGTCTACACCGAGAGGCAAAAAATTTTGATAGTCATACATCATAATAATATGTAGAAAGGATTGAGGAGTATGACACACTTTATTTCAAGTTTTCCTGATCAGTAGTATTAGAGTTATGAGACGTCAAACACAGGAGTCAATACTATCGAAACGAGAGATGGCAGTTAGGGCATTTCTCTCGTAGCGGGGTCACTATCGTGGCCATATATTATGTCCCCTCTTTTGACGTCGATTCTCTCGCAAACCTAGGGGCGAAAAAATTTAAAAAATTCTGATGCTGTCCTTGATTAATACTCTACTACTCATAAAAATTAGAAAGCTGTATATGTTGGCGTTTTCCCGATTTTTCCAAATTAAGAAGAATTGGCGCTGTTTTTGGCCCGTAAATTTCATTCGTTTAACTTTAGCAATTAATTACTCCGGAAATAATCCATAGATTTCAACGAATTAAAAAGTAAAATCACCCGCGGAATGTTAGCTTTCAATATGCATTTTTGTAAAATGATTGGGTGAGTGGTTGACCCACAAAAAGCTATATTATGCAATGCCAACAATTCCGTTATTAGAAGAGCTAGAATAATAAAATATAGACTATAGGCTACCCAATAATTCATAGGTTTAAAGTTTATTACATAACCATTGTTTATCTTGAATTTTCCATACAAAAGATCGTGCTGAAACGCCGCGTGAATTCCGACGCTCTACGGTTTTGGTGTGATGCGGGGAAGGGAGTCGTTAGCGGTACTGTCAACAGTGAGAGGACGGCGGACAGCTGATTACCAATACACAAAAAGAACGATAACTTGTCAGGTGGTAATTTTAACTAACAGAATTAAATTCTTAATTTTTAAATTCAGAATTTTGGTTATAATATGTGACCCCGCTACGAGAGAAATGCCCTAACTGCCATCTCTCGTTTCGATAGTATCGACTCCTGTGTTTGACGTCTCATAACTCTAAAACTACTGATCAGAAAAACTTGAAATAAAGTGTGTCATACTCCTCAATCATTTCTACATATGTTGTATGACTATCAAAATTTGTTGCCTCTCGGTGTAAACATGAGCGCGAGAGAAGTGAAAAAATGTACCCGATTTTTGCAATTGTAAATTTGTAAAACTGCCGTCATTCCGATTTTTTTCCTCCTAAACCGCTTAGCACAAAAATTTCAATGTTTGTTCAGGTTGCATTCAGTCTCTTCTATCGATTGGCGTTTTTGTTTTCTTCAGTTTTTATACAATAAGGTTGTAAACTAGATTTTGATGGAAGCGGATAGATCAGTAAGGAATGTTAACAGCACGTCGCAGTTAGCATGCATTTAATCCTTATTTACTGCGTCACATGTCGCTTAAATTCAGTCGTGCGACGATCGTGTGAATGGTAACGTGCCGTAAAAATGTCGAACACGCGAAAAACTTCACTGGGAAATGCGCGCCCTGCTCGTCCGCGGAAAAAGAAAGTCAGTTATAATCCAGAGAAAATGGAAAAGACCGCGAGTTACTTTCCTTCATAAATGTTCCACAGACGAACCGAATCACGAGAAGTGCCCGCCAGGAGAGAACAGTTGGAGCGCGTTCGGTTTGTCAGGGTAGGGCATGGGGAGAGTAATATTTTTTTTACCTGGGTCAAAAATGTTCAAAGGGTCCAAAAAGACATTTCCGCTAAAACCTCAAAAATTTTGTTTGGCACGATTACAATACTTTACATACTACGTATGATAAAGTAAGACTATAGTACATAGTCCAAAGTTCCCCAAACCATTTATATAAATCCCAAATATTTTGTCACCTACAAGTTCGCTATATTTTATAAACGTTTTGGGCGCCATGAATGCAAGATTCATGAATGAAAACAAATTCTGGCATTGGCTATATCCAATTCCCGCTGTAATACTGCCCAATACAGTCGCTGAACTAATATCCATTAGAGCCGACCCAAGTTCGTCACTGCTAATTGTCTCTTCCTGTCCACAAAACCAACATTTTAAATAAAATGTTCATTTGAGTCCTGTTCTGGTCTCTTTGTCTCATTTGTAATTAAATAATTACAATATTGTTCTTTTAGATTATCTATACATATATTTTAACTTAGCTGGTACGTAGTCGTCTTTTACTAATTCGAATTTTACTAATTCGACAGATGCGGATGTTTAGGTATTTTGCCACGACTTCTAGGTACCAATTATTAAACAAATGTACCTAACACCTAGCAGGTATAACTACACTAAGTATAATACCATACAGTATGACTTTTATCGTGTGTTAAATTTGTAAACCGGGCGTATAAATGTGAAATGCGAGAACTCGGTTCTCCCGATTCAATATACGCTACGGTCATAACTTGTGAACAGTCTAATCTAAAAATAGCAGTAGGCGTGGCGTAGTTATAGGCGGTGTTTAAAACTCCTAACGTCTGCTGTCTACACCGGGCCTGTAATATAGGCAAATTACATACATTTCTGGCAATTACGCTTTGTTATCGCAATTATAATGTTTAGATTAAAATTGTACTTAAATAAAAAATCTATTTTTGTATCATGAGTTGGGCTAAATGTTTTATATTTGAAAAAAACCAAAGATGTAGAAGTAAAATTGATTTTTATCTTTAAAAAAATTTTTTTTTCATCCAGCCCAACTCGTTATTTGTCTAATATAAAATATTTTTAACCGCTTTCGTTTCTCTTCAAATAATAAACATCATAAAAATCAACAAATATATAAATACAAGCAAATAAAGTATAATTTTCCAAATAAATTATTTTATAGACATGCTGTCTATAAAATTTTTATGATGTTTATTACTTGAAGAGAAACGAAAAAGATTAAAAATAGTTTAATGCTAGAGACAATTTTGTGTAGCTTTTTTATTTAACAAAAAGGTTATATTTTGAAAGCTCATAAATGAGTATCATCTATATTGTTCATAGAAAAGCATCAACTTAGGATACACTCTGTAATAACATTGCGTTTATGTGGACTGCTAAAAACAACAATATTTTTTTTAATTTCTGTCTGACGGTTTTCGGAAAACTGTCTGTCTGACGGTTTCACAAAATTATAATTTTATGCGGCTTTCGCCCTTTAGAAAAATCAAAAATCTTACTAATAATTACACATCTATTGTCAATTTTCGTATACGACCTACACACACAAAACGAAATTAAAAAATAGAAAAATTAAACAGCCTACTAAGATGTTCATCGAGTACGGCCGCACAGCCGAACGTCGAATATATGAATTTATTTTAGAGGTGGACTCGCTACGAATTGAATAGAGCAGGTTTTTTTTTTGGACAAATATTCATATACTTGGCAAATATTTGATATTTGGCAGGTATACGAATGTGTAGCCCCGGCTTTAGCAAATCCCGAAAGTCAAATATTTGCCTTAGCGGTTTCTCCATTGTTCAGCACAAGGCATGGATTTTGCGTTTGCCTTTCAAATTCAGCTGACCACTCGCAATAATCGCAGATGACCGGTTCAGGCGATCCAGCGATGCGTAAATGAATCAAATATAACGTTTCCAATTAATCCAGAAAGCCTCTCGACGGCTCAAGTACGCCACGAGTTCCTATGTAGCGCATGGCGGAAATATCAATTTTGTTTTGTGTGTGCGAGTGTGTATGTGTGTGTGTGTGTCTGTGTGTGTACTTGATAATTCGGTGTAACGTTAATTGCGTTAAACAACGGTATATGGCGAATTTTTTTTACGGTAATACGTTTGTGATCTTGCTTACTGTTAGGTTTGGGTATAGTTGAGTGTTTTAATTGTATTTAATAATAGTATCGCCATAGAGCTATGATATTAAATATTAACGCTCTGTGATTTTACACGTCTCGACCTTTCATGTTTCATGTTAGGGACTGATTGGCGTAATTAAAATACCAATTAAGAGGAGAACACGTGGTGCCTTTATGCTCTGAGCGAAGTAATTAAAGAACTAATATTAAATTGCATTTTTAGACTCTTTTTAGACTCAAAAAAATTAGGAGAACACTTATTTCGAAACCTTTTTAAATAATAGTTCTAGGCAAATCAAATTTGGTATACTTCAACGGTCTACATTTAACTAAAGAAAATTAAAAAAATTTCACGTTCTTGTAAAAAGTTTCTGGTGCATTGTCCTGCATTAGGATGAACTTTTGTCCGACGCCATATGCCACTAGCACCATGGTTAAGGCTCCCGTCTCCTCCCCAAAACGCCAAAGTAACTCACGCTATTATTATTGCGCCAATCGTGAAATTCTCGCTACCATTCGATTCTGTAGGTCTTTATGCTACTGCCATCGGAAAGGATTTCAATATTTACGCAGATTATTTATGCAAATTTTAGTGTTAAAAAATTGTGGACTTCAAATATAGAAAAGCTTTCCGATGGCAGTGGCATCTGATTATTGTCTGCTGTAAGACATTATAAAAGTACATTAAATGTTAACTATAAGAGCACAAGTTACTTTCTTCCGAACTTCTCTAAAATTGCATCTGGTGCATTCTAGTAAGTTGGCAAAAATGATTACAATAGCAACAGTTCAGGTATCCAAAACTAGATGGCGCGGCCTAAATCCGCATTTTACTTTCTTTTTTTTTTTATTGTTCATAAATGCATTACAATCTAGTCATAATTGACTAATGAGTAACTTAATTCTAACTTATTTTACTAGTTTAACTTAGCCTAACAGGCACCCATCGATGTCTCTCAGTTGGTCCTGGTATACTTGGCACGTTTTTCTTGCGCACTACGTAGCACTGGCTCTGCTATTAGAACTAACACTTACAACTAGCACTTACTCTGCTTTTCCACTAACTCACATTCATACTAACTCAAAAGGCTTCTTTCTCTTGAGTCTTCGGATTAATTCGGTGTTGTCGAGGAGCTGGATGGCCTCAACGTTTACGTGATGGTGAAGCCTTTCCTCGTGACTTCTTGCTACTTTTTGGATTTCTTTGCACACAAACTCCATTTTGAGGTCCTTGTGGAGATCATCATTCCTGATGTACCAAGGCGCATTGACAATGCATCTCAATACTTTATTTTGAAAGGTCTGGACAATTTTAATGTTACTTTTTTTGGTGCAACCCCAGAGTTGAGCACCATACGTCCACACGGGTTTTAGAATTTGCTGGTACAAGGGAAGCTTATTATGTACAGAAATCGTGGAGTTTCTTCCTAGCAGCCAGTACATCTCTCTGTAGCGGATTCCTAGTTCCTCTCTTTTCTTTTTGACATGGGCTTTCCAGCGTAGCCTGGCGTCTAATGTCATGCCGAGATATTTGGCTGTGTTTGCGTACGGTACTAGTTGGTTATTAATAGTAACCGGGATATGTTGTATTGTATTATTGGTGAAGTCAACGTGTACTGACTTGAGTTCGTTCAGTTTGATTCTTTTTTTCTTTGTCCAGACCTGAAAATGACCAAGAGCTGTTTGGAGTTTTCTCGTCGTTTCTTCATTGCTGTTCCCAACAGCTAGGATAGCCGTGTCGTCTGCGAAAGTTGCGACAGTATTATTTTCTAGTGCTGGGAGGTCGCTGGTGTAGAGTAGGTAAAGGACCGGCCCTAAAACACTACCTTGCGGCACTCCTGCTTTTATTTCCTTAAGGACAGAGCGTGCATCCCCTTGTTTGACTCTAAAGTATCTCTCAGTCAGGTAAGATTTTAATAGTTGTGCAAACTGTTTCGGGAGGATACTTCCTAATTTATTGTTCAGTCCTTCATGCCAGACTTTATCAAAAGCCTGTGCCACATCTAGGAAGACTGCAGAACAAACCTTTTTTTCCTCTAACGCTTTTTCTATTTTGTTGGTTATTCGGTGTATCTGGTCAATAGTAGAGTGCTTGTTGCGAAATCCGAACTGATGGTCTGGAACAAGATTTTTGCTCTCAATTATTGGCTTCAATCTATTGAGTAGCAATTTTTCGAAGATTTTTGACATGATGGGCAGCAAAGAGATAGGTCTATAAGACGTTGTTTCGTGTGGAGGTTTCCCAGGCTTCAGTATCATGATCACCTCTGCTACCTTCCGCATTTTACTAATGTGTTTTTTTATGTGATATGTCGATTGTGAAAGTGCTATATTATCAACTAGAAAACTCAAAACGACTCCAGTTTCAATATTTGTACAAATAGAAAGCAATAATATATTTAATATAGAGATATATATATATATATATATATATATATATATATATATATATATATACTCTAAAACCACGTTTTATATGGGTCTATTGAGTGTAGACATGTGTATTGTTAATTTTAATTGCTAACAAGTCAATTTCTGTCCTATATATATATATATATCTATATATATATATATATATGGAAGACAACTTAATTGGTTTCCTGTATTTGAAAATTACTATAGTTTTCCAGCTAGTTTAATGTTATTAATGGGTAAATCCATTCGATTTCTTGTACGTAGTATGTTCAAACCACTTTCAAACAAAATGCATGCTACTTGCTAAGAAATAAATATTATATTAGTATAAATTATATTATTTGCTAAATTGCGAACCCACTAAACAAGTAAATACATCTGCAACATGTCTACAACAAATTTCTTTGTCATTGTTAAATGCAAATAATGTAATATATTTAATTGTAACATTGTTACTACCTCTTAAGTAAAATTTTGACCATGTTATAATTACAAGAATGCAATTTGTTTTGTAAAATTTGATTAATATTCTTTTTGTAGTAGGTATTTTGTTGTATTAATGTACTCCATAATATACTTACCTGGCGGTTTTTGAAGGAGGAACTAGGGTTTAGGCAATAACTGTACAACTCACGTATATACAGTAGAGCGTCGATAATACGAACCCCGGTAATCCGAACGCCCCAAAAATAAATAATAAAACAATAAATCACCAAGTAACCGAGTAAAAATCTATTTTTGTCGATTCCTTTTTACAAACATATATTGCTTTTGTTTTATAGATTGTGTCCAATATTCGATATTTGATAATCCGAACAATTTGATAATCCGAACCACCCTCGGTCCCAATTAGTTCGGATTATCGACGCTCTACTGTATTTTATTTTAATAAATACGAACTTTTTACTCAGTATGACAATTACTACTTGAAAAATAATTTTGTGGAAAAAAGTGGGACACCTGTATATAAATTATATATCATACATGACCATATAATTTCCGCGGGGAATAGTGGAACAGTTACATCATACGTATAACAGATGAACGTTTACTGTCTATTATACATGTTAACAGACTGATAAGTCATGACGAATTTTCTGGAAAAGGGGCAAAAACTTGACACTTATGATACTATTCTCCGCAGAAAGGGTACAACATATTTGACAAAGATTTCTTATTCACTTCGGAAGGTGTCACTGTAATCTTCCACCGTTTCCAGTGATATGCATATGTGTACAATAAGAAACAAACATTTCAACATCCTCGTTTGCTCCCCACGCATTATGAATAGTCAAATTCACACTACTTTCTGGCATCTCCACAGCAGAATCTTCCACAGTATCCAGTAACAACGGTTCCGGAGAGTTCGACTGTACATCACCATATCTAAAATAATAATATTTTAATTTATAGCAATACCTATTTGCATAAAAATATACCGTAAAACCTCTTGAAATCGTGCCAACCTTAGTTGTGCTGCCGCACTTCGTGAATTTGTGCCCTTCCTTTTCGAATAACTCCTTACTAATGATTAGTAAATTTAGTATTGTGGGCAGAAAATATATGTATTTGTTGTTTACCAAATCTTACCTTTTCGAAATTAAGCTGAACGTCACACGAACGAGTTATTTACAACCCAACCTACCAAATCTCTAACTAACTGGAAACTATACAATCACCACTCAAAAATAATATAATACAAACATATACTACAAACTCCCACACATTTTATAATTCCTCTATAAATCAAAAACAAAGATCGAAACGTGAACTGTCAATTATAGTAGCAGCACTGACACGGCGTCGGGGTTCCCCTACTACGCCGCAAACATACGTTAAATCGTCAAATGTAGTAAATACGAAATAAATGCTGATTTGGTTATATTGGCGCCATCTACATCTGGTGATTTTTCTATTTCGAAGCTTTGGAGAAAAAAAATATTAACTAATTTAAATATTAAATATTTAACACAAAAATTATGATTTATTAGTCGTTAAGTTTGGTTGGGTAGTTCTTTTAAGAACGATTATCCACATTTTTCTTTAAATTTTTGTACTTGTGATAAAATGATATTTATTTAACCAAATATATTTAATTTATTGAATACTCGAAATTATTTGCATTATTAGTCATTAATTGTTTTGCTATATTTATTTAAAATAAATAAGTATTGTTTGGTACAAGAAAAAGTTTTTTTCGTTATTTTTTCTCATAGGAAAGATCTTTCATTGTGCGACATAAATATTGTAAATAAATACATTTTATATCAACCAATAATAATAAAGTTAATAAAACAAATCTTAAGGTCCAAGAAGATAACAAACAAATAATCTAATATAGAAAATAAACTGCTTCCGGGTTATGCCGTGTGTCCAGATTTGTTAATGCTGACGTTTCGCAAACCAAGTTGCTTGCTTCTTCAGAGCTAACTGAATACTGTAGCATTGATACACAGGGCAGTTTATTTTTTAAATGATTCTGGTCGTGAAAGCCTACGTACTTAAATAATCTAATGCCTATTGTGCTAAACTTTTATGTTAAGTAACTTCTGTAATGTTTGACCGCATTTCATAATGTTTTTGATGCATTTTAAAGAAAGTTACCATGATCAGTACATACTATTGTAATTTTGAAAAACCAGAATTTGACACCGGATACACCAACCGGTTTTTCGTAAATTACTTGTTTACTCGAAACTAAATCACTATAATTTATATCTCCTACAAATCTTTGTTATAGAAAAATGCTTAAAACTTTATAAAAAAATGAATAAAGAAATACAGAAACAAACAATTTTTTAGACAAATAGAAAATAACCATTTTGAGTAAGAGATCTCGTATAGGCTTATTTCTTTTTTCAATTTTAAACGACTTTAACTTGAAACGAAACGACTTGCATGAACCGGCAATCACCTTCTAAAATAACGTGTAAATCTCAAATCAACGAACATAATCGTGTTTAATATGTTAAAATCCAAGACTTCGTAATTACAGAATCCACCATATGGTATACACTCGCAGCAACAAAGTATTTCCATACGACTATCAACCCATTGATAAGTCTAATTGTAAATTGAATACCATTAAAACGGGTCCTTATTCATTCCGCCACGGTCACCCATAATATACGTATGGAATTGAATTAAACACAGAGAAATGGGCATGGGCAATGCACATTCCACCGTTGTTTCAGTATATATATATATATATATATATATATATATATATAAGAGGACTGTTTAATAAGGTTGTTAAATTTTTAAACGTGTTTTTCAGTCATTATTTATGCAGTACGTTCGAAAATGTTAAATACATTAAGGAATACAAATGAATCGGCGAGTTCCAAAACAGTACAAGTCCAAAATTGGGCATTTTGAACGGAAATAGACAAAATGTTCACTATGATTTATTCTATCGAATAGACCTAAAGAGAATGCTTGGGCGAAATAAACAAGTCCAGAACAGTCCTTTTTTGCTCGCTCATGCAACGCGTTTCTACTCAGTTTCTACTGATATCAGTCGTAAACATTCGCCAACTTCGTAATTTGCATTCAAATCGTTGTTAAGGTACGCCGAAGTAATCAATATGAACATCAATATCAAAAAGATAAATAATATTCAAAAAAGTCCACAAGTATGTAACTGGTGAAAATTTAGAATTTTACTACACGTGACTTCCGGACCGACTACCACCGTAGAAGAAGAAATTTAATACTATTATGTATATAATCATCAAACTCTATATCATACTCTATCAATATACAATACTGTCATTTTTTAGTTATAAGCAATTAATCAAAATTCCTGGACTTTAAATTAAGAATATTTTCCCACATACATAGTTTAGTTATTTTTTCTTGATTTTTTTTTATTTTTTTATCCGTTAATGATCGGTTAATTTGCTCATAACTCAAAGATGATGGATTTTATAAAAAATTATTCTTACAAACGCTTAGAATTAAATATTTTTAAATATACAGGCTGTTCTATTAGAAAAAGAAAAGTTTACCAAATTTTCAGAATAAAATCAAACATAGCTTGTTTGAAACCAAAAAAACTTTTGTTTGAATTTTTCTTTGAAATTCTTTACGGTTAAAGAATTACTAAGGTAATTTTGACTAATTATGTATAATCCGCCATTTTGAATTTATTTTAAAAATCTGACATGACATTGTTAATTAATTATCAATCTTCAAATATTACGGGAAATAAGTTTCATGCAAATCCTACATCATATATACCTACATCACAATAAAAATATTATTTAAATGCTTTAAATAAACAAGTATTGTTAAAAATATAAACTGTTTTTCCGTCGAGTTCAAAGACAGTACATGTCCATGATGACTGTTTTAATCATAGCTCTGCTTTTAATCAAATATAAATAAAATATGTAGTACATTTAATTCTCTACGAACTACTTTATATTTTGTCTATTGGCACAAAATAGCTAACTGCTATACTTTTCAAGATATGGCACCAACAAAATTATTTTGTTAATTTTCTCAGAACTCACTTTTTGGACTGTTTTCGGACCGACCGATTCATTTGATAAATCAACAAATAAGTTTTTGTTTGCAAATCTTCATTTGAAAATTCTTTGGGTAACCGGTTTTGTTAAGTTGATAGCATCGTTAGATCTGGTGTCTATTTAAATAATATAATCCTTAATTAAAAAAAAAAACAAAGAATTTTAGTCCAACAACAGTACTAGAGGTATTAGAATTTTCAATTTAATTCGTTGCAGAAATAGAAAAAAATGTAAGTTGTTTTAATACCCAGTATATTATTCGTCTAAGCAAATTAAACTGAGATTTATATTTTATAAATAAGTCAACGCTTAAAAATTCCTAGAGTATAAAAATTTTATTTCGATTCGAATGTGCGATGTTTCGAATGCACTTACAAAATACGTGTCAAATTCTCGAAGCGGACCGGCCGGCTGGACAAAAACGTGTTCTATTACGGCTGTAATAGAACGCGATGAAAGTTATGGTAGAGCTACCAGGTTCCTGGGAGTCGTGGTGGACACTGAGTTGACCTGGCACCAGCATGGGGAAGGGTTGGCAAATCGATTGTCTTCGGCGGTGTTCTTGTTGCGTCGTTTGTCGGAGTCCGTGTCTCAGTGCGTTCTGAGAGTGGTGTACTTTTCATTGTTTCAGAGTCATCTAACATACGGTATACTTGCGTGGGGACACTCGGTGATATGTGACCGAATGTTTAGAATCCAGAGGAGAGCGGTTAGGGTTTTGGCCAACTTAGGTTATCGTGACGAGTGCCGGGACGCTTTCACCCAGCTGAAAATTTTAACATTGCCGTCGATATATATCTATGAATGCCTCAAGTACGTAGTTGCAAACATGGGCTCTCTTACTACTCACGATGATATGCATGCGTATTCCACGAGAAATCGCGAAAATCTTCGACCCGATTGTTTGCGCTTAACACGTTCCAGAAATGCTACAAATTATTATGGACTTAAGCTTTATAATGCAATTGACATGTCTTTACGACAATTGCCGAGTTCTGTTTTACTGAAACACATAAAAGAAAACTTAATAGAGCGAGCAATCTTTGACGTGCAGGAGTTTATTGATAGCCCTCCGGCGGCGGGTGTCATTGCTGACTAAGCTTGGTTATGTTTACGTATGTCTAATTGTTTAATGTTTTTTACCCGTGTTTTATATATTTATATATGTCAAACGTTTTTTTTTTTTTTTTTTTTATTTTTACTTAGCTTGTTCCACGTAGATGTGTTTGTTTCCTACTGTATTTTGCTATATTTTGTATTTTGACTTGTGTAAGCCGCTAGGCAGTAGCACCAAATAAATTATCTTATCTGTAACATCATAACTACGCCGAATGTTGCTCGAATATTTGACGAAAACATACTCATACCGTCAATGCCCCACAGAAAAATACATTTTTTTGTCGAAAGAAATTGTTTTCGAGGCATCGTACGAGATGTCTTTTTATATTTCAATTTCGACAAGGAATTAATATCCTTGTACGAAGTATGCACATGTTTGTTTTTGCTGCATTACTAACGCGTTTCGGAAAATATAATAGATATGAAATGAATAAGGAATTTATTGTTGACGCCAAAAACACTATACATACCAACATCACAATAAAAATATTATTTAAATGCTTTAAATAAACAAATATTGTTAAAAATGTACGCTGTTTTTCCGTCGAGTTGAAAAACAGTACGAAAATCAGTATGATTGTTTTAATCATAGCCCTGCTTTTAATGCAAATATAAATAAAATATGTAATACATTTAATTCTCTGTGAACTACTTTATATTTTGTCTGTTGACACAAAATAGCTAACTGCTATACTTTTCAAGATATTGCACTGATAAAATAATTTCGTTAATTTTCCCAGAACTCACTTTTTGGACTGGTAGTGTTTTCGAACCGACCGATTCAAATATACAGCAATACAGGAAACAAAATTATTTAGTTTTTATATTTGCCACGCGACATTAAAAAAATCTCCTTTTTTATTTTCTTTGTGTTTCAAGCAACAAATGCGGAATAAGATGGGATATGATCTGATATACTGAGTGGTCTATATTTTTATGCAGGGCCCTGTTAATTTGTGTCGTTTCTTTATATAAATATTTAATTTCAGTCAAATCGATGAATTCCTAATTTTAATTTAAAATATAATTTATATAATAAAACTGAAATTATTTATAATAAGATACAAAGAAAAATTGAGAATCCTTACATACACGGAGTTTTAATTATATATATATATATATATATATATATATATATATATATATATATATATATATATATATATATATATATATATATATATTAAAACTCTGTGTATGTATATTATTTAGGTATATTTATTAACCCAATATTTTTAGTAACAGATATACTTTTTGATATTTTTCTGATAATCAAAGTAAAGAAAAGCATCCAGTATAGTTTTTAAGCTTTGTTGAGTACATTAAATACATCAGATTATTTAAATTTGCCGCTTAAAACGAATCTATAAATTGTTAATTAATAAATAGTTAATTGTTGTTAATTATATAAATGCAACTTTGTTTGATTGTAGTCAAGATTGTAGGGAAGAGGGTTGAATGCAGTCCTTGGACCCCCATACCGTATGACTCCCCATCGTGTGTAGATTCTTATCCCGCTTCCCTCCAACCCCCTCCCTCACCTTTCCCACCCCACCCTAGCAAATAAGGTTGACCGCAAACTCAGAACCTAAATACCGTATGCCTCCCCATTGTATGCAAATTAATTTTTAAAATTTTAATGATGACGTCATTTCTGGAAAACCCGGAAGTCATACTAACCCCAAGACCATCCCATACATTGGCATTTTCTGTCTATTAACACAACGTTCATTCCTTCGGCGTCATAAACACAAAAAATAAACAAACGTACCTATGCCGTGGGTCACCCGTTATAACGACTTCAATATTGTCTTCAGAATATTATTTTATTGCTTGTTAATTTATTGTAACTGTAAGGTTAATATAATGCTTATAAGAACCATAATTATTGTGAATAAATTTACAAAATATTAAAAAAAGTTTTCATGTTTTTACATTTGGGCAATCAGGCATTTGGGCAAATAATAAATCATCATTGTCCTTAAAGTACGTGCAAACATAAACAATGCAGTATATATGATAAAACATAGATAGATAACTAAACTTTTCATCGGTAGTACGTACAATGCTAAAACAGAATCAAATAAAGCGGACAAGGTCGACATATTGGCGATGTGCATTGGCACAGTTGGGTCTCGCTACGCGAAGCACTCCGATGGCCAATGATGGCCCCCGTTGGCACTGCGTGTGGGAGCACCTTAACATAGCTCCTGCATCATCTTCGCCATTTCGCTTCTTTTTTTTCTTGATATTTTTCGAAGTTCACAAAATTAATTTATGCCAACAATTGAGGTATTTCGCAGCAACGATATTCGCGGAAGTTGTAACTGTCTCCAAAGATAGTTCACAGTTATTATTTGCCTCATGCTCGCAATCAATTACCTCAAACGTAATTATTTGTCTAATAGTTATTTGTCGGTGACTTTGGAATCCTCTTCATTGGGAACGTCGCATCGATGGAATGAACAAAAATGCCGCACACATGGCAGTCGTAAACGTAATCGATTACACCGTTTGATGATCTTCCGCTTAGCTCAATATAATGGTGAAGGTATAGACCAGGGATGAGCAACCATTTGTTACAGCGGGCCAGATACAAACTGTTTCCACTTCTACATTGAATGTTGAATAAAAAATGTTAAAACTAAGAACAGTTTTTTCTGATCTAAATATTTGAAATCGTAATTCAAATTCAGTTAATAATTTTTGTAAACAATGTGCATATTTTCGGGTTTCAGAAGGATTTTCTTTTCTTAAGAGTGTAAAATGTGACGTGTTGTTTGACAACAGATGTTTGTGTCAAATTTTCAGTTTGCTTTCAAAAGCTTTAATTTTGTCAAACATGTGAGTTATATCGACAAGAAAGGCAAAATCACACATCCATTCTTTGTCTTCGAATTGGGGAAACGGATATTCTTTCGTTTTCACAAAGAATTGAATATCATTTTTTAAATTACTTTTTAGCATAGCACCTTTACTCAACCAACGCACTTCTGTATTCACCATATTCATTTGTCAAATCTGCTAAAAATTCTTTAAATTTAAAAATGGTGCTTACCTTTTTTATTACGGTTATTTATTATGATACGGTAATAAGTTACAAAATGGACAAAACAAAGTACCCACACCAAAGTTCTATGATTTGTCAAAATACTTTTAATTAAACTTGAAGATCTCTAGTCTTTGCTGTCGTCATCATTTCAAAACCTAGGTTGCGGAACACAAATTTAGTTAAATTTTAAAATCTTTGGAGGGCCGCACGAAAAAGTGCGGCGGGCCGCGGGTTGCTCATCCCTGTTACACCACAACAAGATTGAAAAGAAAAACATTCTTGTTAGATATTTCTCCGATGGGTATTGTCCGAAGGATGCCATGTGTTCCGATGGTGTATTAGTAATGCTAATAGCCACGATGGGCGCGTTCGCCGGCGGGTTTATGACCTGTTTCGCAAGCAAGAGGCACTGTCTGCTCCGAATTGGTTTACCGCTCATTACCACACATTATACCACGCGGCAACCGGACAGCCGACCGAGCGAGCACCTGGAAATTCGGCCACGTTGGATCCACATCAGTGGCGTAGCTACCGGGGAGCAGTGCGAGCAACCTGCTCGGCCAGTGTTGCCAACTTTAGGGAAATTTCCCTACTTTAGGGAATCATGACTTCTTACAGGGAAATAGGGAAATACCTTATACATTTAGGGAAAACGCGATTTTAATTCATCTCTAGAATAGGTATTTATTTATGTTTCAATACTTAAAACACCAACAGTAATATTTTATTTTGTTGTTGTTCTGCCTTATATAGATAGGGGATTTACCGGTGCGTTCTATGGTCTAAACTTGTCGTTAAATGTCAAAGTTGCCATTAAGCATTTATGTTTAGTTGTTCGACTGACAATTCAATCCAAAGTTCAAGACTCATTTTTAACACTTTTGCCCATAGCCAATGCAACGGCAGAAAATATATACAATAGTATTGTAAAATTTTTTAAAGATAATAACATAGACTATTTAAAGAATATGATTGGTTTTGCTGCAGATGGAGCCAACGTCATGATGGGCGCACGAAATTCCGTAAAAACATTATTTTTACGAGATATCCCACAGCTATTCATCCAAATGTATGTATCTGCCACTCCTTTGCTCTTTGTGCATCATATGCAACAAATAAAATTCCTGATGAGGTAGAAGAACTAGCAAGGGAACTATATAAATATTTTCAGTTCAGTTTTAAGAAAGCCAATGATTACAAAGAATTTCAGCATTTTACACGTGTCAAGCCTCATAAATTGTTGCACCCAGCCCAAACACGTTGGCTAAGTTTACACCAAGTTGTAGTGCGTATTCTAGAACAATGGAATGCTCTTACATTGTATTTTGTTCATGCAATTGAGAATGATAAATCAAAGTCAACGGATTTTATTTTTGGACAGATTAATAGCCCAACCACAAAAAGTATTTTGAATTTTTAGATTACGTTTTGCCATATTTTGTAGATTTAAATAAGGAGATGCAGGCTGAAGCACCTAAAATTCATTTTTTGCACCAAAAAGTATCTAATATAACAAAAGCTCTTTTTGAGATGTATTTAAAGCCTGACTACCTAAACCGCATAACTGACATGGGCAAAATTCAGTACAGCAACCCACACCATTTTGTAAGCTTGGAAGATGTTTATTTGGGAGGTAGGGTAACCGCTAGTCTGAAATCAGCTGCTTTATCTTCAGCCGAAAAAAATAGTTTTCAAAAAAATTGTCTTTCTTTTCTTGTCGAAGGAGTTGGTCAAATATTTAAAAGATTTAATTTTAAAAGTGAAAATTTGAAACTGTTAGAAATATTAATACCTGGTAATAATATAAAACAAAAGACTCACCCATCTATAGTACCATTGGCCAATTGTTTTCATATTTTTGGTATTTCCGCAAATGACTATAATTTGTTAGACAGAGAGTGGCGAACTCTTCGAGCAATGGATTTCTCTTCCATAGATGACGAGGTATTTTGGGAGCATGTCTCCAATTTAAAACAGGATGATACCACTCCAGCTTTTCCAACTGTTATGAAACTGGTAAATTGCGTGTTTATATTACCACATTCAAGTGCAGCCGTAGAAAGAATATTCTCTACTCTTAATTTAATTAAAGTTTTTTTTTTTTTTTTTTTTTTTTTATTAATAAGCATAAGATGCTTAACATATTGAAACTAATCTAAAAGATTAACCATCAATTTAAATCTGAATTCTTAAAACTAGGTACTTGTCTCTAATAGGCTATCCACTGATGTCCCTATATTTACTTTGTCCCAAACAAGAAGCACTAACACGTCACTCACTGTGCTCTGCTTTTTACACATTTCACTGATTCACTAGTTCGAAGGGTTTAGTTCTTTTTAGTCTTCTCACTAGATTCTGGTTGTCCAGTAGCTGCAGGGCCTCTACGTTGACGTGATGGCTTAGGCGAGATTCATGCTTAGTGGCGAGTCTTTTTATCTCTTGGATGACTTGTGGGACACCAAGATCACGGTGCAGGTCACTATTCCGTATGTACCAAGGAGCGTTAACCATATTCCTTAGTACTTTATTTTGGAAGGTCTGGATTCCTTGTATATTGGAGCTTTTTGCGCAGCCCCAAAGCTGGATGCCGTATAACCAAATCGGTTTTAGTACTTGGTTGTAGACTTGTAGTTTGTTCTGTACTGACAACTGAGAGTTTCTTCCCAGAAGCCAGTACAGTTCTCTGTATTTGAGGCCAAGCTCTACTCTTTTCTTCTTAACATGTTCTTTCCACCTTAGTTTTGTATCCAGTGTCATACCCAAATACTTTGCAGTGTTCGCATATGGAACTATGGCGTCGTTAATCTTGACATGAGGTATGTCCTCGATTCTTTTGTTTGTGAAGTTAATGTGGACAGATTTCAGTTCGTTGAGCTTGGTCTTCCATTTTCTGGTCCATTTGTATATTTTGTTACTAGCTTGTTGAAGATTCCTGGTAGATTCACCAATAGTTGATCCCACTGCCATTAGAGCCGTGTCATCTGCGAATGTGGCCACTGTTACATTTTCCATCTGTGGAAGGTCACTTGTATATAGTAGATAGAGAATTGGTCCCAATACACTACCCTGGGGTACCCCAGCTTTGACTTCTTTTAGTTCCGAGTATTCATCGATCTGTTTTATTCTGAATAGTCTATCAGATATATAGGATGTTAGCAGCTCGACGTATTGTAAAGGTAGCATACTCTTTAGTTTGTGTATCAATCCTTCATGCCAAACCTTATCGAACGCTTGTGTCACATCAAGAAAGATTGTTGAGCAAATAAGCTTTTCTTCTAATGCTTTCTCTATGATATCTGTTATTCTATGGACTTGATCTATAGTGGAATGCTTTTCTCTAAAACCAAATTGGTGATTAGGAATTAGTTCTTTTCTCTCAATGATAGGTTTCATTCTCTTTAGAAGCAACTTTTCAAAGAGTTTCGATATCATTGGTAACAGTGATATTGGGCGATATGATTTGGCCTCGGTCGGTGGTTTGCCTAGTTTTGGTATCATGATGACTTCTGCTACTTTCCAGACATGTGGGATGTATTTTAATCTGAACGATGCATTTATTAGGTACGTCAGCATAACAATACCTTTCTTAGGTAATTGCTTAAGAACTTCTCCTGTGATAAGATCATATCCAGGTGCCTTCTTTGGATTCAGGTTTGTCTTGATTTCTCTGGCAACTTCCTTTGGAGTAACTAGCTGTATGGCTTCTTCATCATAGGTTATATCTTCATTCGTGATTGGCTCTGATTCGATGTTGTGTGGCTGGAAGATTTCTGTTAGATGTTCTGCAAAAATTTCAGCCTTCTGTTTATTGTTTCTTGCCCAGGTACCGTCTCTTCGTCTTATAGGTGGGACATGGGCCACTGGCCTCTTGTATTTCCTCACTGCTTTCCACAGCGAGTAATCTGTTTCTTTATCGGGAGTCAATTTGGTTAAGAAGGATTCCAATGATGCCTCTTTTAGTTTTTGAATTTCGCGTTTAAGTTGTTGGGATTTATTATTAAGTATGGTTTTGTCAGCTGGATCTCGTGACTGTTGCCATCTTCTTCTAGCTTGTCTTTTTTGCTTGACCATTTCTCTAATTTCCATAGGATAATTATTTCCAATAGTTCTGTGGGTGATTTCTTTAGTGTTGTTCCAAGCGGCTTTCTGGATGGTGTTGATGAATTTCTCGGCTTCTACGTCGAGCTGATCTCTGGTTTTAAGCTGGATATTTAGCTGTATAGTGTTTTCAAGCTCTATTTTAAAGCTTACCCAGTCTGTAGTTTTATTGGTCAAGGTTGGGGTACATTCCTTTTTGATTATGCTTTCGCTTAGAGTCATTAGTATTGCAGAGTGATCAGAGTCCAGATCAAAGTTCTCCTCAATATCAATGAAGTTCGGCGAAAATTTTCTTGTTATAAAGAAGTCTAAAAGATCCGGGGTTTTGTCCTGGTCAGTAGGCCAATAGGTTGGGTTACCTGTGGAATGGAATCGACATCCTCTTTCTTGGATTGCGTTTCTCAGCTCTCTCCCTTTTGTGGTTATCAGTCTGGAGCCCCAGTCTGTATGTTTGGCGTTATAATCACCACCCAGTATAAACCTTTCTCCGAGATGTTCTAAGAATTTATTATAATCTGTTTTCTTGAGATTAAACCTTGGGGGGCAATATATCGCACCTACAGTAAAATTCTGTTTGGTTGATTTTATACCAACGACCGTAAGTTGTACTTCTGCGCTCTTGAGATGGCACTCCTCATAGTGATTTATGCTATTTTTTATTATTACGGCACTTCCTCCTCTAGCTTGGTTATCCGGATGACATACTTCGTACACCTGATATCCCTTCAGCTTTAGATATGTCTGATTTGTTGAGTGTGTTTCTGAAACAAGACATATATCGATTTTATGTGTGTTTAGAAAAACTTCTATTTCCAATTTTCTGTTTCGTATACCGTTGGCATTCCAAGTTGCGATTCGTAAATCATTAGTCATCTTATGTGTGTGTCTTTTACTGTTCTAGCTTAGATAATCTCTCTTCGATTTTGTCCATCCTTTCTAGAATTTTTTGTAGCAGCTGCATAGTAGCGTCACCTGAAGTTGATGGCTTGTCTTTTTTTGAGGAATCTGTCGCTTGAGCATATGTTGTGCTTGTATTTGTTTTTTTAATTGGTTTTGATTTTGGGATGTTACCTGCACGCTGTTGTTGACCCACTTTTGGTTGGGTTGGTAAGTTGGGTAGCCCTTTCTGGTCTCTGATTCGTTGTATTTCTTTTGCCACCATACAGCCTCTGTAGTTTGCAGGGTGAGCATCTCCACAGTTCCAGCATTTTGGTGGTACCTCTTTTGGTTTCTTGCATTCTGTCGAAAAATGTTTTCCCGCGCATTTAACGCATCGGGGTTCTTTGTTGCAGAATCGGTGGGTGTGTCCAAAAGCTTGACATCTTTTGCATTGCGGTACCTGTTTAGGCGTTCTTACCGCCTCTATTTCTACCTTCATTCCTAAGATGGATTTAATATTATAGATTTTCTTAATATCTTCCTCGTTACTAAACGTAAGCATAAACATCGGTAGTGGAGTTTTATCGCTTCGTTTTAGTATATTCGTGGCGTCAATTATAGAATAGCCGCCTTCTTTTAGTTCTTTCACTATGTCTTCATTTTTGCAGGTTGGATGTAGGCGCCTGACCATGACCTTAATTGGTCTTGTTTGTTTGTTTTCATAAGTGTACCAGTTTACTTTTTGTTCATTTAGCAGTTCGGTAAGTTTCCTGTATTCATCGATTTTCTCTACGTTGAGTTTTATATCGCCAGAATTCATTAGCGTAGCTTTGTACTTGAATTCTTTATTGTTTAAAGAATTTCGCATTGACTCGTAGTTTGTTACTTGGCTCACAATGACAGGTGGTGGCAAGAACGTTTTGTCTTTTTTTGTTTCTTTATTTTGATTTGTGTTTGTGGGCTGGGGTGAGACTACTAGTGATTCATGCATTTTGCGCTTTTTGCTTTTCCTTGCCTTTTTCACTACCCATTCTGTTTCTCTGGCCAATTCTTCCTCATCTGTATAATACTCCTTATTATTCGGAGTACTCGGTTCTGTTTTACTAGATTGCTCCAGAAATTTCTCTTGCAGGGCTTTGAGTTGTTCCTCTAAGTCCTTAAATTTGGCTTCTATCTGCTTTCTTGCGGATATTTCCTTTTGCAATTCCTTGTACAGTAGATGTTCATTTTCTGATGTAATCACAATTTCTTGTGTTGACATGGTGTCCTACTTATTGCTAGTACTCGTGCACTCACTCATAGTCAGCACTATAATACGCGCGCGACACTATTTTTGTTTATTAAGCAATTGATTGGGCAATACGTTTGGTAATTCGCGAGCGATCAACATACGTCTGTACCGTTCAAAGGTTTGCACGAAACAATTTAATTAAAGTGAAAACCAGAAATAAAATTATCAACAGAATCATTAATTAGTTTATTACACACGAAAAGAATGTTTAATGATAGCGACTGTTTTAATTGTGAAGTAGACAAAAACATGATAAGTGCCATGTCCACCAAAAATTTGTATGAACATAAGAAACCAAATAAGGGTACTATCAGTTCTGATGACAGTGATAGTGAATAAGCTATATTATGTAGATAATACAAAAAATGTCTCTGTTCAGTTTTATTATTAGTTTTATTAAACAGAAACAGAATAGTTTGTTATTTTAAATACATATGTGATATTTACTTGTTAATGTTAAATATGCCCTTTGAGTTGTGTTCAGTTTTTGAGAGTTATTTTTTAGTTTTATTGTTTTATGTAGTACCTACATATGTGAAAACAGAATAGTATGTTATTTTAAATACATAAACGATGTTTACTTGTGTTAAAGTATGCCCTTAGTGTTGTGTTCAGTTTTTGAGAGTTATTTTTTACTTTTATTGTTTTTGTTAGTACATGTGTGAAATATGATATGTGATAACTACATATGTGATATCAGAGATTTTAATAAACAATCTTTGAGTTATTTTTTAGTTTTTTTGTCAAGTATGTCAACCATATTGTGTTTTTTTTCTGAGCAAGAGTTACGATGTAGGTATGTATGCAAAATTGTATTTCATCGTTCTTCTTAATAAATCCTTTTTTTTGTTTGTTTTTTGTTGCGGTATGTAAAAGTTAAATTTGGGGAAGTATTTCTGAATCTAGGAAAATTTTTAATAAAAGTTGGGGAATTCGGAAGAAAAAAGGTTGGCAACACTGCCTGCTCCCCACAGGCGCACGAAGAATGAGCACGCAAATTTTAGAGAAAAATTTGTGGACAAAAGTTGATTGGATATATTTTCTAAATAAAATATTATATATGTTATGGACCATTTTGTGCTGATTAATTACCTGAGAAGAAATTTTAGCTATCATTTTTCATTTTAAAGATATCCGCAAAAAACTGAAATGTTAAGATATGGTTTTTAATTTTTTATTCAAAACAAAACGTAGCTAAACATTTGAAACAAAACATTCTTTTTAACGAGGAATGCAGTGTTATTTTTTAATTTGAAATAAAATCAAAGATGGCGGCGTAACCATGGCCAACTTTTGTTTTTCTTATGGGCGCCCAGTTGAATTTTGGCATTTTCCGATAGTCGTGTTTTTTAGTCGCCATTTTCTTGAAGGCATAAAACCGAGCCAACTTTACTACATGTTGTTATGCTCTTCTAACTGTTCTTCCCGGACTAGCATTGACCACATTTGTTATTCGATCCCGCAGATCCTCGATATTTCTGCGAGTATCGTGATAAATTTCGTCGTTCACAGTTTCCCATAGAAAATGGTCCGCAGGATCAGGGGATCTAGCAGGACATTCCACCACTCCACCATTACCAATCCAGCGATTTGGAAATTGTTGATTCAAATAATTTCGTACAACTGCAAAGTTTGACTTGTGCGGGGTTTGTACGGTTTCAATTAATAAATACTTAGCGTACGCAAATACTTAAACAAACACACAGAAAAGTAAATACTTCACTCAAAGCAATATGCTTTCATCCAAGTAAATGATTAGTTTGCTATAGCCGCAAGTAGATATTTTCTCAAGTTAAGAATAAAGAGATAGTGTTGAATTGAAATGATCATATGCTTGTATATCTGAGAAAATATTTTCTTGCAATGAGTATAGATATTATTAGTTCAAGAACATGATCATAATGTATTGAATAGAAATTACTGTTTTAGTTTTTTTTTTAAAGGTAGGGAATTGTGTGAAATAAATAGACAATAACTTAGCGAAAACACCATATTCTATTAGACATCAAATTGTTTCCATTATATTACACAAGTAAGTTTTCTGTGGCATGTTGATTTGGTGACCACTATATGGCTAGGCAAAATTTACGTACCGTGTGCGTCACAAGTCACAACTACGAACTGCGTCGCAAATACGTTGAACATAAGTACTGTAGGCTATTCACGCAAAATTAAAACTATATACTTTCATAATATTATAGATCGCGTAGATATTGCGTACAGTACCTACAAAATTAGTACTAACATATTGAACTCTTCCCGGACAATACTCGGTAGTCAGCGAACACGACGCCATAGCAGACCCCAACTAACTGAAGGCAAAGGCCGATGCGAAAAATCTTAAATCTCGGCAACGTTCGTGCACGTTTGAGTGTAAATGCGCAAGCGCGTTGCAAGCAATGGCTTACTTGATTCAAGATATTGATCAACTAATTGAATTGAGAATTTAAACTACTTGGTTTGAAAATTATATACTTAACCGAAACTAATAATTCTGAGATTGGGATATTCTTGAATTGTGAGAACAAGGAGTTCTTAAATGAAAGAAATTGTTTCAAACCAAGTAAATATTAACTTTTATCTAAAGCAATAACCGCAAGTAAATAATTTTCTCACGTTTTGAGAATATACTTCGCTGTGTGTAGAAAACACACGGGTAAATATATAAATGCACTTCGGTCAACCATGAACACACATAGTCGTTCACTCTTCTTCTGACAAACACACTTGGTGCAAGATGTTCTGCATCTGTATCTATAAGAACAGGGAAACATATTAGACAGACACAAAAAAAGTTAACCTAAAAAGAAGATTGCACATTATCTTTCTGTTGGTATAAAACCCTTCAATCTTAAAGCAAATTTTCACAAAGAAACGTAGAAGACTGTACTTACAGATTTTATCTAGGTATGGCGTTAACGTTAAGACATTAATTTCCAATGGCTAATTGTCGTCGTTGGTGATCTACAAAGGCAATACAATTGTTCTGCAGTGTGACATGGTATTTTAACCTACATCTACATGGTATCTAGATAAGTTTTAGTTCACTGTATCATTGTTACTTACCGGAGACAGAAATACAACGCGCCTAACTACATATTGCGCTCGATGGTACGCGTGCCGGCGTTCGTTTGCAAAACAGCTGATCAAACGTAGCGCATGCGTCTGGGCGTTACAATATCAACAAACCCGCTATTATAATAGTAAAATCACAACATACGTTGTAATTTTACGAATTTAAGGTATATTTCCATTGTATTTTTACTAAAAGATCATTGTGATTGAATTTTACAGCAATTTTTCTCAGTGTACGCCACTGATCCTCATGACTGACATAAATTACAATTTTGACTGTGAGGCGCGCTCAGCCCGCCCGTACCGTTATATAGGCTCTCTGGGGCAGCTCTGACAGCGCATCGTCTTCTACGTATAGCTGTACAACTGAATCGCTGTGCTGCGAGCGGAGGCCATTCAAAAGTTTATTATTCAATGACATACAGAGTTACTACACAAGTCACGGCGATAATTCATGCTGTTATATCCTGGTGTTGTGGTGCTTTTGTTTCGTTTTGTTTTTTTTGTTTTCGAAGGAGGATTATGTATGGGAAAGCCCGTCGGCGGTGCTTTTTAACGCAGATTTTTTAATACAGTCGATAGAACGAACTTTGAATAATGTATAAAATAAGATTAATTGTGCCATTGATATCACTGGACAATATTTTTTTAACTTTGTGTATCCTAAAAGTTATAACACATTATTTTTACGTGCACAGAACGAAAATTGTGTTTAAATGAATTGATAAACTATGAAACTGCAACATATTTATTTGTCCTCTATAAAGATGGCACTACAAACTATAGAAATGTTTGCCACTTACTGGTGCATTCCTACAATATACTTTTTTCTACTTTGCATTCACAATGCACACATTGTAACACTGTTTTCGGTGTTACAATTAACAGATTGTAATACCGAAAACAGTAACATTTTTGTCTGATTGGTACACAGTGATATCAAATGCCATATGTCAAACGTACAATACATAACCCAACATAACCACACACTGCATCTTCTTAATCGCTTGCAATCACGTAAACTGCGAAATATCAATATTCTATACATATTTAAACATGGGTGTAGCCTGCTATAGTATGGCCAAAGGATTGGGGCTTTCTTAGTTTTGCTGTGTTCATCAAATTACGCTAGCATGACGTTTTCGGTGATGTTTTACGACTCTGGTAAGTGATCGTTATCATTCTTTTCAACTAAACATCAAATCCCCTTTTCAGATATAATTCAAGGACCACATTTACTTTAATAAGGTATTATGCGAAGATCAAACCTACATCGTAGATATGAACGATTTTAATTACTGCTGCGAGATTGTATATGCGCAATAAATGGTTTATCAGCATACACGTACGAAGCTGTAGTACATTTAAAGTGTAGAGGATTTCTTAGTTTATATAACGTATAAGTTTTCGGTAATATTTTGGACGTTTGGATTCCCGGTTCAATTCGTATTTGTTTTTGTCCGTCGCTTTCGACTTCGTCTTAGTTCTGGTTGTGTGCAACGTATTTGTATTACCTCCATCACATGTAATTCTACTAAGTATAATTTATTCTAATAAACTACTTTGCCGAAATTAGAATTGGGTTTCAATTATAAGTGAGTGTAAATATATAAGCCGCAACGGCTACGTAGCGGAATTAAGTAGACACCGGTATTAAACGTTAAGCGTTATAACAATTCTTTAGTAAGTTCTTGTTCTTCGAAGTAACTAATCAGTCACCGCCAAACACTTCTATTCTAATTATTATACCTGTGAAACCACTATTTTTAAGTTGTATTTTTTTAGGTTAAGTTTCATATATTTATCACAGTAGGGTTAAAAGTGTTGGCCCAAGCTCCATTATGATCATCGTTGCGACCTAGCTGAATATTTATTCAAACTTGTAGGCTAAAGTAGCGTAAAATTATTCACAATTAGATTTTGTCATGATTTTATTTCATCGATCTCATCCTTAACGAAGTTGACAGTTACTACAGTGCTGCCACGCGGTACCCGCAAAATACCCTAGATTCTAATTTAGCGCGATATAGTAACCACAATTTCTAAATTTATATAAAATTAATGACGCAAAGTAGAAAAAATAATATATTACACTCGTTTTATAAGACGTATTGGCGCACTCGTTCCATTTGGGCACTCCTCGCTACGCTCGTCGTGCCCAAAACAACTCGTGCGCCAATTTGACGTATTATAAAACTTGTATAATAATATACTATTTTCTACTTTGCATTCACAATGCACACATTGTAACACTGTTTTCGGTGTTACAATTAACACATTGTAATACCGAAAACAGTAACATTTTTGTCTGATTGGTACACAGTGATATCAAATGCCATATGTCAAACGTACAATACATAACCCAACATAACCACACACTGCATCTTCTTAATCGCTTGCAATCACGTAAACTGCGAAATATCAATATTCTATACATATTTAAACATGGGTGTAGCCTGCTATAGTATGGCCAAAGGATTGGGGCTTTCTTGGTTTTGCTGTGTTCATCAAAATACGCCAGCATGACGTTTACGGTGATGTTTTACGACTCTAGTAAGTGATCGTTATCATTCTTTTCAACTAAACATCAAATCCCCTTTTCAGATATAATTCAAGGACCACATTTACTTTAATAAGGTATTATGTGAAGATCAAACCTACATCGTAGATACGAACGATTTTAATTACTGCTGCGAGATTGTATATGCGCAATAAATGGTTTATCAGCATACACGTACGAAGCTATAGTACATTTAAAGTGTAGAGGAGTTCTTAGTTTATGTAACATATAAGTTTTCGGTAATATTTTGGACGCTTGGATGCTCGGTTCAATTCATATTCGGTTTTGTCCGTCGCTTTCGACTTCGTCTTAGTTCTGGTTGTGTGCAACGTATTTGTATTACCTCCATCACATGTAATTTTACTAAGTATAATTTATTCTAATAAACTACTTTGCCGAAATTAGAATTGGGTTTCAATTATAAGTGCTTGTAAATATATAAGCCGCAACGGCTACGTAGCGGAATTAGCTATACACCGCTATTAAACGTTAAGCGTTATAACAATTCTTTAGTAAGTTCTTGTTCTTCGAAGTAACTAATCAGTCACCGCCAAACACTTCTATTCTGATTATTATACTTATGAAACCACTATTTTAAAATTGTTAACTTTTTAGGTTAAGTTTCATGTATTTATCACAGTAGGGTTAAAAGTGTTGCCCCAAGCTCCATTATGATAATAATACATTGTCAAATTGTTGAGCAATCTATATAATTTTATATCTAGGGTTATTTGCCTTCAGTTGTCAAAGTTAGCGGGACGCGTCATCGTAACCTCTCTGACAAACTGAAAAAGAAAGTTGTTATAATTGTTATTATTTGTAAAATATAATGGTAAAATAAAATTGTAGGGGTTGATTTGAAGTTAGTAGAATAGTTTATGACATTTGATAATAGGTAAAGTTGTAATATAAAGATGTTGCGTTACAAAATTTGTTTGTTGTAGTTCTACAACATTATGCGTTCAGTGCAGAATATGTTTTTTTAAATAGTAGGTAAATGTGTAAATATCTGCTACGAAAGACAACAATAGTATTTTCTATAATTACATATAGTTTTATCTAACTTTTAAGGATAAAATGTGGTACCTAAGAAATCCATACGTGAAAAACTTAGGGTAATTATGTTCTGTATCTTAGAGCTTATACGCACATCAAGTCGGCGTGGTGGTCTAATGTAACTCCATTAACACACTTGACGTGCATTTATTTGTTACCTTACTCCACATAAACGTATAAACAATCCAATCGGTAAATATTTCCAAGAAGTGTGACGTAGGAGTGACTTTGAGCAATCTCGATGTCCTCGACTTTGTTTAAACAAGTTGGCGTAAAAGTCATCACCCTATTTTCTTAGCTAATAATTCTGGTTATAATCAGAGAGCGGAATTTAATCTACCTGCAATCATCCATTTGTAAGAGCGGTGTTGTTTGTTTCTAGTATGATTTCTAAATGAATGATGCGTGCTTCACAGTAGAGGTGAATATAAAAGTGTTTTTACAAACATAGCCACAAACAAAAGCTAGTTATCTGGAACAAAGAACATGAATGTAAACCGCGTAGGAAATAGCAGCGCAAAAGTTCAGCCAATTCAGCCACCGTGTTTTTGATTCCGAATTTCATATTGGTTTCAGTACATTGATTGTGTGTTGAAGATAATGATCACTATTAGGAAACAAGATGAAAGATACATCGATTCTGCTGAAATATATTTACAAAATTGGTACTTATCGAACAAAAAACATGTATGTTAACTTTAAAGTTAAATATCTTTTGAGCCGATTGTTCAATTTTTACGATTGTTGCGTTTAAATGACGGCGGTTTTTGGCATATACAGAGCTTGCGAACCAACCAAATTAACGTTTTTGAATCTTGCATCTTTTATTCTCGGATATTCTTGTAGTGAAGCGACATTGAATCAAATATAGGTCGAGTTATGCGCACATAGCATATGGTTAACCGGTCTCATGAATTGATACAACATGCTTAAGCATTATTTATTATATTCATCATTATTCTAATAAAAAAGAAAGCTTATTAGTGACGTTACCGCATAGTGTACTTAGACATGGGTCATAACTTGCAATTATCGAAAAAAATAGCTAATTAGATATAATTTTAATAGCCACGTTAATTAATTGCTCAATTAATACTTTTGTTACTATTATAGATAGAAAGTCGGTTGAATTTCTAATGATTTTTTTATATTTGCTACTACATTATGCAGCTTCTACACCTACATTAACCATTAAACCAGTATTTACCTAAATTACTGTCTTCTCGCATGATTTCATCTTTTTTTTTAATACATCAAAACATTTCATCACATCTGCAATTTAATATTGTAATTTGAAATAAAATTTTACTTATACCCTGTAGGCTATGAAACTGTGCTAAACAAGCTATTAAGATATCTGTCAGTGGTGGTGATATTGTTAGGTTATTTCGCGTAATTTTTGGAAATATGGCGTACTTTTCTCTGGAGGAACTAATTGACGTAGTGTGGGTTCTTGGAAAATGCAACAAAAATGCGTTCTGCACAAAAAAAGTACTAGCACACACTAGCGTTAAAATAAACCGTTACATAAATACCTTGTCTTCTTCGTAAAAATTTACATAAAATTACCGTTATAAATTTCTATTTCTTGCAAAACAATATTAAGTATTAATCTTTATGGAAAAATAAATGTACAGGGTGGGCCAAATTCGATGTTACTATAGGAGATCTCGGTAACTATAAGAGATATCGAAAACTGAGTAAGGTTGTTGTGTCGTCTTTTTTTGAGAGAAACTCAATGGTGAAAACCAAAATTAGCTATCGTCTTTTGTTTTCGAGTTATAACACAAAACTCGATTTTTCGCTATTTTGATACGTGTCGATATCTTCGTTGTTTGTTAAATCAGACGAATGATATTTGCACGTTCTTCAGGCACTTTTTCTATTAGAATTCAGTGGAATTCACAGATTTTAAATATCTCTAATAGTTCTGTAGATACATATAACATAAAGTTGTGTTTTTTTACACGGAAACCATAGCTGGCTATGACTGAAATGATATGTAACATGCTGGTCCAAAATATTCAAAAAGTAACGTTTTATTGAATAACATGAAATTAGTATATATCAGAGGCATTATGATTATTGTCTTCGAGATTTCTTTGAGTAGGCGTATGTCACTAGTAGTTTGACACTACTAATCAGTGAAATTAGTAAAATTTCATTCTTTTATTTTAATTGCAAATTACGGAATGCCGCTTGGATAGTATGAAATATGCGCAATAATCGAATGTTTTATTCAAAGTAATAACAATATTTGTGATATAACATCCGAAACATAATTCAATTGTTATCCAGGTAGTGCACGACCGCACAAACTTATTTTTGGGATTAAAAGAACATGTCATCAATTACGGGTTGATTAATATGCCAAAAGCCGAACATTGTGATATGGAAGTGGTATGCTGAAGAAACTGTCATGAAAGTATGTAGGCGTGATCGTACAATTTCCAGTCGTCAATCTTCACTTTATATCGGCATGTCGAGGGTATAACTGAAAGGTTAAACATTGCAGGATATATTGTTTTATTCGAAGTAAAATAATTAGATAATCACCTGAATAAAAAAATAAAAAATAAGATTACCTACAACAAACTACTCTAACCATTTTTCAAATTGATGTCCATTTTTATTGATGCATAAATTATATCTCGTCGCAATACTTCGAAGAGCGTTGTTTATAAAAATATTTGGAACGGCATTCATACATTCTTCAAAATGCTGCCGTAGGTCCGGAATGTCGTTATATGGTCTTTTATATAATTTGTTTTTAATGTGCCCCCAAAGAAAAAATCCAAAGGTGTAAGATCTGGTGATCGTGGTGGCCACCTCACGGGTCCGTTGTTTCTAATCCAACGGATTTCAAAATTCATATTCAATAATTCCGTTACCCTTCTTATATTGTGAGGCGGTGCACCGTCGTGCTGTAAGTATATAGTTCCCCTTTGCATTAGTGGCAAATTGTCCAAAAATTCATTCACAATATGACGGTTTACAATATCGTAGTACCGGTCGCCATTAAGATGGTCCTCGTAAATATGGTATGCTAAAATACGCTCGCCAAGCACGGCATACCAAACTCTAAAACCAAAACGTCCTTGTTTTGCACGTTGACGGTACGGTGACGATTGACATCAGACCAATAGTGCTCATTGTGCCTATTAAAAATTCCGGCACTGCTGATGTAGGCTTCATCAGTCCATATAACTTTTTTTTTTTTGGATTGCTGAAGATTTTCACGGTAGCACTGGCAAAACTCCATTTGTTGCTGAGGGTCTGTTGGTTGCAAATGATGTTTTCTTAAAGCATATGGCCTAAATTTATGCTTCTTGAGGATTCTCAAAGCTCGACGTCTTGATATCCCAGACTCAGTTTCTATTTCACGACTTGAAGTTGAGGGATTTGCAACTGCGGCTGCAACTGTGTTGGTGGCAGCTTCTTCAGCATTTTCAATATGGTAATGTTTGGGTCTTGGCATTACCATATTGAAATATTGATGAGATTTTCTTTTAATCTTTCAAAAATAGATTTGTGAGGTTGTGTTCTTTCTGGATAACGATTGAAGTATGTTTCGGATGCAATTTCAGCATTGTTATTGCTTTGAATAAAGCATTCGATCATTGCGTATTTTTCATATCATTCGTACGGCATTTCGTAACTTTTAATTGAAATAAATATTCAAAATAATGCAAATTCAATACTTAAATCTAATTGAAATAAATATTCAAAAGAATGCAAATTCAATACTTAAATCACTGATTAGTAGTGTCAAAATAATTATAATTGGTCTGATGTATACTAATTTCATGTTAATCAATAAAGTATTACTTAGTTAAGCTTAGAAGTTTTCAAGTGTTAGGTACCAACAAAATTAGCGACTTAACGCCACAACTGCGCGACGCTGTCGAACAAGGTTATTTCGCATACTAGTCATTCGTCGCATAAATTTGCCATGCGTCTGCCACTGGTACTACATAAACCACTACACAAACACACCCACATTAATATTCCACAATTCTTTGAGATTACCCGTTATTTCTGAGAGACCCTGTATAAGATGGGCAACTTTTCGTCCTTTAATGTATTTCATTATTCAGATAATCGGCATGCAACAAACTAGCAAAATACATTGACCTCTTCCGGCTGTTGTTGAAGTCGAATGTTACTTATGTATATGTGTGGAATGCATAATACAATAAATAGTATACCGACCACGTTCAATTGTTATTACTTTTGAGTTTCATTACCATTTGACGTGACTTGTCACATGGCATTCCTGAATATGAATGAGTACCAGTTTAAAGCATAAACGCACACCGGATCTTCTTTGGTGTTAGAAGCTGTTAGTTATCAATGCTAAAGTGCTAATGAACGTGTATTACCTGATCATTTGCAATCATTGTATGTGTGTTGAATATACATATGTTGTGTCACAATAACCTTGTCGCGACACCTATTGTACGCTAGTGTACATAGTTTTGAGTAGAGATATGTGACCCCGCACGTGAGAATCGCCCTAACTGCCATCTCTTGTTTCGATAATATTGACTCCTGTGTTTGATGGCGCATAACTCTAAAACTACCGAACAGAAAAAATCGAAATAAAGTGTATCTACTCCTGAATCATTTCTACATAAGTTATATGTCTGTCAACATTTTTTGCCTCTCGGTGTAAACATGAGCGCGAGAGAAATGGGAAAATGTACCCGATTTTTGCACTTTTAAATTAACGTTCGTCTTTCCATTTTTTTCCCTCGTAAACCGCTTGCCACAAAATTTTCAATTTTTGTTCAGGTTGCATTTAGAGCATCTTCTATAGATTGGCGTTTTAGTTTTCTCCAGTTTTTGTGTAGTAAAGGCTGCGAACAATATTTTCATGGATGCGGATATCTCAGTAACGAATATATTAGCACGATACCGGGATATGCACGTAATCAATCGTCATATTTTATTTAATGCGACTGTAGAAACAGAATTGCATAATAATTTTTAAATCGATTTAATATGAATGATATAAATTTCGTGCAGCGAGCACTACGTCAATCGTAACGGTAAATGGAAACGTAGCTGGGACAGTGGAAGATTATATACCACGAGTAGGGCCGCCGAGAGGGGGTGACACCTGTGGGAAGATAAATGACTGTCGGTGTGAATTGCTGTATTCAGTCCTATCTAATTTTATCCCTCTTTTTGAAAATTGTATTCTAATGTCTAGATTTTCCAAGACACCACCCACCAACTAGAATACAATTTTAAAACAATACAAAAATTGTATTATGTATATATGTTCTGAAAAACTGATTTATGCGAGATTTTAAATTTGTCTGGACTCCATAACTCTGCAGTAACAGGAAGCTTCAAGCCATATTTGGACCCGGCAAACCATAATGAATCAAAATAATAACACAGCAACAGGAGACATTTATACGCCGCTCATAATGAGGTGAATAAATATGAATAATATGCAAGATCTTAACTGGGCATTAATCCTGAAATATAGGCTGAGAAAACGCGAGTCTTCGTCCCGTTTTCCACAGTTTCTATTCCAAGAATTTATGTCGCTCCCATCTGTCATGTGGAAGCAAAGAGAATAATTCGAAACAGACGAACAATGATCCGATGTAACACATCGATTGAAGACAATTGATGGCAGTGAGCAGCATGGATAATTGATAAAATAATAGTGTTCCAGTTGTGCGTATAATTGTTGTATAATTGTTATATAGGGTGTCTCACGGAACTGGTACATTAGAAGATTCTCATGTTCTACTATTTCTGGAAACTTGAAATTTTGGAATTTGAATTTACTCGATCTGAGCTCTTCAGCTAAAATATTCTCAAGTTAAGTGTCACGTCCGGTCACCGGAAGTCGGTATCAACTTTGTTATTTTACATGGAATGATATAATTTTTATTTAATTTTTGATTTCTATGTATCAAAATATATCACAATTTTTGAGTTTTTTGATTTTACTAATTTTTTGGTGATTTTCGCGGTTACGTTTAAAATTGAATATCTCGGTTGTTATTAAAATTAGAAGTTTCATGATTGGTGGACCAAAACTAGAAACATAACTAAATAAGACGATGTTGTATTATTTTATATGATTCATAATATAATCTGAAATAAACCATATCTCTCAAAAAGAGTGATATTTTTACTGTCTAGAATGAGTTTTCTCGTGTCTTCATCATAATTAGTTACCTCAGAATGATTTTTTTAAAATTGCACGTTTTTGACATTGATTTGACAATATCTCGGAAACAGTTGACAATAGCCTAATATAAGTTGATGTTAAAATTATTACCATAACAATCTTCATCCAAAACTGCAATAATATACCTGGTGTTCCATTTAAAAGAACATAAGTTTGTGTTGGTACGTTGTTGTGGGACAGCCTGTAACCATGAAAATATTTTCTGGCTGTAGAGCCAATGATTATCTACAACTTTTATATATAAAAAAGCGTGTATTTGATTGCTTCAGGCCATTAATGTACTTTGTTCCTAGCCTGGGACACCCTGTACATGGCAGGACTAATGACGCATGAATTTATTATTTGATAATAATTATTTTGATCATTTCCAGTTAGTTTGTTATAAAAAATAATACAAGCAATGCCAAATTGAAAAAATCTGATGTGGCCAGGCACATGACTTTATGATAGGTACTATATATAAAATTACTAGGTATATCGGTCATATCTGCATTAAAATAAACCTAGTTAACCAGGATTTGACAGATATTGATTGGTACAGATAGTGGTCGGATTCCCTATTTTTGTTTTATTCAAGCAATCGCTACATGTTTCGTGTGCTACTGGCCACTTCTTCAGGCGCTACAGAAAATGAGATAGATATAAATTACACAATTGACGAACAAATCAAACTGCAAAAAACACTATTGTAAAAACTTACATTTTGTCAGGCGTGGGCCGTGGAGAACATAAAACAACATACAAAAAAAAGCACAAACAAACATATATGAGACTTTTTTTTTAAATATTTTGATACTATTGACCACCTATTGACAGTTGGTATATCGATCTCGATCAAATACAATTTGCTCATGCAGGTATACTATTAATTTTACAAAAAAATGTCATAGACATAAATTATTCAGAATTTCTTCTACTTTAATTTATTATTTAATTATTTTGCCGAAATTACAGAAATGGCGGCTCATTTGCAGTAAACAACCAGTTCCTTTGGACCCTTTTGAACAAAAGCCTTTTCAGCTCTAAGTTTGGTCATGAAACTTCTAAATATGAAGTTTCGTCCCGATACCTTTAGTAGTTTCGCCGGAATCGTCGCGAAAATCTCAAATTTCTTTTTCGGGACGGTTACAATACTTTATAATACTGCGTACGATAAAGTAAAAACAATAAACTTAATTAGATGAAATCTTTCTAATTACCAAACTATTGTTTATAAATTTTGCAGTGTTCCGCAACCTAGGTTTTGTAAATGATGCCGACAGCAAAGACTAGAGATCTTGAAGTTTAATTAAAAGTATTTTGACAAATCATAGAACTTTTGTGTGGAGAAATATTTGTTAACCATTGCATATATCACCAACAGAATCCTTGCGCAAAAATTTTAATTATGCCCAATGTCACCACGCCTGTAGTAAGACTTATTAATTATCTCAAATCTCGAGCGTTAAATCATCGCCAACATAAAGAATTTTTAGCAGATTTGACAAATGAATATGGTGAATACAGAAGTGCGTTGGTTGAGTAAAGGTGCTATGCTAAAAAGTAATTTAAAAAATGATATTCAATTGTTGGAAGAATGGGTGTGTGATTTTGCCTTTCTTGTCGATATAACTCACATGTTTGACAAAATTAAAGCTTTTGAAAGCAAACTGAAAATTTGACACAAACATCTGTTGTCAAACAACACGTCACATTTTACACTCTTAAGAAAAGAAAATCCTTCTGAAACCCGAAAATGTACACATTGTTTACAAAAATTATCAACAGAATTTGAATTACGATTCCAAATATTTAGATCAGAAAAAACTGTTCTTAGTTTTAACATTTTTTATTCAACATTCTAGGGTATTTGACTGTATTGAAAATATGGCATGTATTATAGTCATCCTAATAGATTACAGTTTAAGAACACTATTTGTTATTACTTAAAAAAAAAAAAAATGCTTTATTTCTATGAAAAACCAAAATTAAAATTGAATTTTATTCACGTCCTATCACGTGATTGAAAACGCTCTGTAATTGGGTCAGTCTCCAGTGATGTCATTCGTTAGTCCGCCTTAGAGCGCGTTCGGTTTGTCAGGGTATGGTATGGGGAGAGCAATGCTCAGATAACTTGGGTCGGCTGTCTCTCTCTTATATGCAGATAAACGCCGTATGACGTTAGTCCGCCTATTATGCAGCGCGTCACTCTCACCGTAAAATACCGGGTTATCCGAACGCGCTTTTATGCTTCTCCCGTTTGAATTTAATAGCACGAAAGCGTCATGTAAGCATAACTTTGTAGGTTAGGACAGCCCTAACCTTCAGCTGTCAGATCAGATAATACCTTTCGAAAATACGATAGATAACTTATTCTAGTCAGTTTTACTTATGTCGAAGTAATCTTCACAACAGAAAATACTTGTATTGGCGGCTATTTATTTCATTTGGATTTCTAGGAGCCAACCACTTTCTTCGCAGTTTCAAATCTTGCGGAACAGCTACAAATAGTTTATCCGGAGTTTTTCTTGACGTATCTCTGCATTGTGGATTTATACACCATTTATAACCCATTTTTATGTAGAAGTTGTGAAAACAACACATCATACAACACAATTACCAAACGGCGACGATGCAGATGCTGACAGACCATATGGGCCGATTTGACATCTTGACATCACATCATCTTGACATCTTGACATCACTAACCGGTGACGTCACACAACAGAAAGTATCGTTTTGGCGGGACTTTTTGTGATTCAATTTTTAACGCTGATTTTTATGAAATATTGAGGAAATAATTACAAAAAATAATGCATTTACAATGTAGAGTGAAGGAATAAACGCATTAAGATGGTTTTCCAAAAATAGTCAAATACCCTATTATCAAAATATTCGCGCGACATCTGTCATATTGACATTATGTTGTGCGTAGAAAACATACGCACAACCGAAAGCAAAGTTTGTTAGAAGCGATATACGAGTGAAGCAGTCCATGACGTAAGGGATAATACGCAATAAAACTCACCGTAATTATGGACGTTAAAAAACAGTATAGTAGATAAATTGACAACCGCCTTAGGTGGCGTGATAATTTTTGCATCTTTTTTCGGCCCTGCAACAAAAGAAAAAAAATGGATTACTTATCACTCGTATCAAAATTCTACACAAAATAATATACAGTATGTCCCCGGAGCAAGATACTAACAGAAATTACTCATTTTTCTAACATATTTCCATTTAAATCGTTTTATTAATTTATTGACCTATCGAAATTTGGTAACATTTCCTTTTTCAAATAGAACAATACCGTATGTTTTTAATTTTTTAATTCTAAGATTATTTCTAAGAATTTTTTGTAGGAACCATTTGACATAAAATGCATCATTTTTAGTTATCAGCAATAGGGTATTCCGGTCATGTCAAAATTTAAGCAGATATTCGGTTTAACCTATTGTACAATTTATGAGGATTCATATAGTTAAGCTATGAGCTTTTTGATTTAGTTTTTCTATAAGATAATTACAATTAAAAGTGCATTTCGTTTGAATTCACCGACCACCCTCGGAAATACACGATGATTACCGATCCCTAGTAGCGGTGGCAACAGCGGACAGCTCTCGAACAGCTGATCGGCCAAGTTGACGGTTGGCGACCCTGTTGTTTGACAACGAATAAAGGTACCTTTTTTGAGAGATGATTTGATCATTGAAACTTGAAGCCAAACATCTCTCATCTCGCTAGTCGGCAATGTAAAAAAAATCTTATCAGGAGTTACTGTTCTACTGCTGTTACAGCCCGGCACAGAACAATGTCGGCGTTGGAGTTTATACATTTTGAACAAGTGTTTGATATAACCTCAATCACCAAAGCAAGTGTCAACAAACGAGCGATTCTAAACGTTCACACAACAGAAGACAAAAATTTAGTTAGTGCACCCTAGATATAGCAACGTTGTCAAGTCGCTCACTTTGAGCGGTCTTTGTGACGTCACAAAGACCAATCCTAATTCAAACTTCAAACAACGATTTCTCTTAATTTAAAACAATGTTTGATATTTTACTTGTGAAGTAGCAAACAGTAGCACCCATACTTTGTAAAAAATGACAATTTCAAAAACACCGGAATACCCCATTAATTAAAACTGCTGAACTTTGAAACTGATTTTTTTCCACATACATACACACATTTATTTTAATTTGCTGTTTGAACATTTAATTAACATTTTGATTTTATTTTTCTATTATTTCTATATAACTTGGAACTGATAAGATTTATTTGAACGAGATAAATAATATATTCTTTAGTTTTAATTAATTATTGATTTAATATTGCTATTAATATTAATTTTCATTAGTAGTCTTATAATACGGATGGCTAATTTATTGATATGCATTTGCATTTCTTCAATAATACAGAAATAAATATCATTATCTGGTACGTTTTCCATTTTAACTGACAAATTATAGTAATGGGGACGTCACAAATAGAGAAAAAATACTATCGGATATTTAATTTAATATCCATGTAAACTATTTGTATTTTGCATATAAATTTATCGTGTTCAAATTTTGAAATCTTTTTATTTCAATACCTACTAAATACTTTATTCCATTCGTTACCTACATTTCGGGTTGCATTGATGCTCGAAGAGCCCCTTCACCGCACGTGTTTGATGTCATAAATCAGACCCCTGTCGTAAACAATACCTTCGGATACACACAAAAACTGCCCTGCGCCTCGTCAACAATCCAGTTTGAATGGATCGAAGCGAGAGCGGACAAAACAACCGAGGCGCTCGGCGAACGCGTGATTTTTATCCGAACTTCTGCATCCGTAGAGACTTCTGGCATTCGAATGTTAACGAATTTCGGCGCGTGTGGCATCCACACTCTCCCGATTCGCGGTCTCTCGCTATGTCTCGCGAGAGTCTGGAAGAGGTATAAGACGTATTATACTATCTCGATGAGTATACCCAATAAAATATTGAGAGAAGCACCGGACATAACAACAAATTCAATTCGGAATCGTCGTCTTTCTCCCCACTCGTGACAAATTTATCTATTTGCTCCATCGTAGATCGTATTTCAGTCTGATCGTACAGTATATTTTTACCACTGCGACGGACGGAGCGAGCTATGCGACTCACCGTCGGCCGAGTAGTTCCCCGAACGGCGTCCGAATGGTTACAATGGTTTTCTATACAAAAATGTACATATGTAATTGCTCCAACATTCTTAGATATCCTGTACAAGTACCGCGAAGACATTTAGGCCCGCTCAGCACACAGTTACTAATAATTAAAATAACAGTATCGCAGGCATATATGTGCGACGGTTCGATGGTTTGTGTGCGTACCTTTTGGCTCGCGATCGTGTCAGTATGTGCGAGCGTTGATCGTATGTGCTAGCATCCAGCGACTGATCGGTTGACGGCGACTCGGTGTCAATAACCATGGGGACTTGAGATGCTGCCGTCGCCGAAGCAAGCGCACGGCATCGCGGGTCATCAGACCACGGTACTTCTTCCGTTTCCTCGAGAACACACCCACCACGTCAACACGTTCATTCATATTTGCCCAGAGCATTATTTGTTTGGCCATTAGTATTAGTAGTGGTGGTCGATGGTGTTAATGGTGAGAAGTGAAGCCAAATATGTAGGCAGTGGCGGACTGGGTCCAAAAATATTGGTTGCCAGGAAGCTAAGGGGGGGGGGGTGGGCACCATTCTTTTGTTTATGCTGCTGGTATGTATATATATATATACAGGTCTCCCACTTTTTTCCCCGAAAATTATTTTTAGAAAGCAAATGTCATTCTGAATAAATTTTTTATAAGGACTTCTTTGTTTTCTCAATTCTTTGAAAAATTCAGCTGTTTGAACACACCCACTACACATTACAAACATAGAAAGTAAATAAATTTAAATAAAAATATTTAAAACAAAATCAACATAAATTGAATAAGTAAATGAACAAAAAATGTATATGAAGCTTTTTATTATTTTTTTTCTATAAAACAAGTATCATTTTGAGTAAAAAGTATCATATGGACTTATTGGTTTTCTCAATTGCTTAAGAAGTTGGCGCCGGTTAAAATACGGTTTTGTTAATAACTCAACTTTGTCATAAATTGGAAAAATCATAAATCCATATGAAACGTTTTACTCAGTATCTCAATTGCCATACGGAAGAAAAATTGCGGGGAAAAAATGAAAAATGAAAGGGTTACAAAGAAAAATGTACAAAAATATTATGAAATAGAATGTTAAAAATAAGAAATAGAACGAATAAATACAATATATAAGATCGATAAATCAGCTTTCCTAAAATGTCTAACTCGGTCGTCTATTGTCAACAGCTAAAATGTTATTAAGCATCTAATGTGACATTTGTAACTTATGCACAATATTCATAAATTAATATTAAATATCCAGATTGTTCGACGAAATTCAACAATCTCTCAATTAGAAGAATTCTTCTTTTCATGCAGCAGCTTTTAGTAATAGCATTCTGCAATTTTGATTTATACAAACGTATAATTTGTGCTATTTATTTTCTTCAAAGAATTAGTAATTTATATATCAATCTAACATTTTTTAAATAATATTTATCAATGACATTAAATTGTTCATGGTGGTCGAAAGCTTTGAAAAACTAGATCGCCTGATTTAATCGCGTTTGATTTGTTACTCTGTAGACATATTGAGGAAAAAATGTATGGGAATATAACTACTATAGCGAACATGAAGAATAGTAATAACGAGGCGTCAAAATATTTTTGTGGAAACCATGGAAAATGTAATATTTCCACCGAGAATGTGAAGCAAGACTGAAACGTATTCACCTGACGGGGTTGATATGCTCTCTTGACAATCGTACTGAAATAATAATGATTTATTCAGTTTACAATTATCCATTTATTTAATTATTTATTCTTATGAGAGTACAGAAATGTTAGGATTTCTGAAGAACGCCACATTGCTACCAAAACACTCCTTGTTTTTGTTATCAGTAGTAACTGGAGCATCCCCATAAACTTATTCCTCAACATATCCCGAAATAAATAAATTTAACTGGCGATTTAGCTGGCTAAGGCGTTAGACCACTACAACCAACCCAAGGATCTATTAAAATTCTTTAAATAGTTTATAACATTACGTAAATAAATAAATATTTTAAATAAGTTTCGACTGGTACTAATAAAATTAATTCTTGGATGATCATAAATTGCTCGTTTGTGTAACTCATAGTAGCAGTTTGCGATGACTAAATGTTGCTGCAGAAGAATCATTACATTTGTGCGATTGATGATTTTCATCGTGGCAACTAGATATGTTATATTAATTTGTGAAATATTTTTTGTATGCGTATAAATGTTAAATTAGATTCTTTATAACTTTTTAGCTGTTGACTGCCGACTTAGGGCCGATCTTACAAAGCATGTTATACCATGGTATAACTAAATATTGGCATAAATACCAGTATAAGTTATTATTACTATGACAACACAAATATTTTAGCCAATGGGAGGCGGAATAGCACTATTTATACTGGGAATAACTATTCCACTACTTATACGTACACTTGTAAGATCGACCCTAAGACATTTTAGGAAAGTTGATTTATCGATCTTTCGAAGTATGTCAAGATATACAGGGTGTTCCATTTAAAATTCTTGTTATTTGACATTTAGCATATCTCCAGTTATTCCGGATAAGTCATATTAGAATTTAATTTATTTAGCAAATGAATAATAACTGTAAAAAATGCGATACTTTTACTATCCAAAATGAGTTCTTTAATTTCTTTATTCTTGTTATTTCTTAATTATTCTTAGAATAATTTTTTGAAAACGCTCATTTTTGACAATCCTTTCACAATATCTCAGAAACAGTTGATAATAGCCTAATACAAGTCAAAACAATTAGGCTAAAAATCTTCATCAAAAATTGAAATAATATACCTAGTGTTCCAACTTTTATAACACCTTGTACATCAATTTTATGATATCTTCGAAAGAGAAAAAAGTATATTACTTTTTATATTATTGAGCAACACAAAAATACGCAACTTTGTTTCTATTTTTTTGTATTTTTTTTCAATTTACATATTTTATTCTATAAATAAATTTAATTTTATTTTTACTGCATGTATAAAAGAACATTCTGTATAAGTGATTCATTTTTGTACCCAAGTAAAATTTTATTTATTTGATTTATTTTGGTCCCTTTCATATGTTTAGCAAATATTCCACAATGTTTGCCTGTATATCAATTATCCGATTCAAGTTTTAATTTTGTGCATCATAGCATTGACTTTTTTATTTTTAATTTTTCTTGGTAAAAACTACCACGTCATGCCATAACAATTCTGTACTTTGTGACGTATTGGTATTTCAATTTCGGATGAATAATATTTTTGCCAGAACCCGGTCAACCAAATAAAAAAAAAAAATGAAAGATAAGCGTCCAGTACTAAGTTTCAAGTTCAAATACTTAGTAACACATTTTAACAAGTTCTCTTAACAAGGGCCTTTTGGAGAATTTTTATTGTTTCCCAAAGTGGGATTCTTAAAACGCACCATGCAATTTTCTAATTGGGTTCTTATTTATTCCCAAACATAAATAATAAATTCTTAAGGCGGCCCTGTGCAAGTTTCAGTATAAATAAATATATTATTAATATTGTCATATTGTCTTAAGGGGGGGGGGCACTTAAGGGGGGGGGGGCACTTGCCATCAGGCAACCTGGCACCACCTGGCCAGTCCGCCACTGTATGTAGGTACGGTCATGGAAAGATGTATCTTCCTATACCTCTTACCAATACCATTGGATTCAGAAAAATTTCCTGAGCATCATATCAAAATACCTACTTAATGTTTGATGATATTATTATTGAAATTAAATGAAAAGTGATTACAAGCCAATGCCAAGAACATTGATAAGTTCAACTCAACTTAACCAATAAAAAAAAACACTGTAGAGGTGCCATATCTCTACAAAATCCAGTTTTTACGTCAGAGATTATTAAGAAGGGCGTTTATCCATATACCAGTTACATGCAAGACACGGGCGCATAAAAAGCAGATCGGAGTCGAAACTATTGCACTCATGTGTAAAACTAAGGTACTGTTAGAACATGTAAGCATAGGGCATTGTTCCGGGATAAATATAAAATTCAACCGCGCTTGCTTTAATCATGAACTTAATTAGAGAAAAGAAGCTAATTTTTGATACAATATACTGGTTGGTTTAATATGCGTTCATGGTGATTAAGCCAAAAGCATTAATCCCGGAACAGGAGCTAATTTATGGGCGACATTTTAAGATCTTTAAAATTCACCCAGCCGTTGTCAAGTTGATCTGCTTTTTATGCAATTGTGTCGAATTACTACGAACTGTCACCGCGGAGCTCTGTGAAGAAGGTTTCTGTAATAAAGTCCACAGACCGAGACACAAAAAAAGAGCACTAACAGCTCAGAGCAATAATAACTAACAGTTGACAACGACTACAGTAGCTGCCTCTTGGCAAAGGGCAGAAATCGGTTGAACAAATTAAGTAAGTATGTTTGTTTTTACACAAGGACTTGAGTACAACGGTTCACCGTTAGATGGGACCACATCCTGGGCGTACTACAGACTCAAGGCCGACGTCCATCTCGACATCAACGTGTAATACAAAAATATACAAAAGTAGATATACATTCGAATGAAAAGATGATTCAATCAGCAAGTGTTTCACTCACTATACAGTCCATTTGTACAGTATGGCTAACGGAAAATATACTATATTAATATTTCCAAATATAACCTAATAGCATGAGAAAGAAAGTCCCAAGTACATAAATACAAAAACTTATTTCATTAATACTACAAAAGTATCGTAATTCATACGCAAAGTACAAGTGATTGTAGTTTGTTAGGTTGTCCACAATTATTTTTTGGCACATTTGGCTTATTTCACCTAAATTTCCTGAATTTTAATTTAAAAAATCCACTATTAATATTGACCCATTTAAATTGATATCGACTATTATGAATTTATTATGTGCACCTATCTAAAAGCAATGAACGTTGTAAGAAAGTGTGATTAATAATGTGTAGGATGAACATCTTTTATTCAAAATTAATGCAATTATTTTTTCTTGACGTGGCGTTGCCGTTCTCTGACGTGACGTGACGTGACGTTCCGTATAGTGCGAATCGATAATAATTAAATTTATCCGTAAAATATTCATGAAAGATTTTTATTCCTTAAGAGTAAATGTTAGTCACCGGCCTCAAAAGTTCGACGAAACTGAGGCGCGAGAGGAGGGAACAAGCCGCGCCCACTGTACACTCCGCAGAAAATGCAAGCAACGCACTGATTAGATGAGGGGAACGGTGGTATCGTTCTTTGGCGGCGAAGATCAAAGGGGCCGTGCGGTGTCGACTGGCGCCGAACCGTTTCCTAATAATTTTGTGTATGTGACTATCGCATGTTCTGAAATGCGTTTCTTGTATATTTTAAATACAAATACAATTCCACAAAACAATACAGTGATACAAATTAATTAATTGCTTTATTATAACATTCCTAATTTACTACTAACTATGGTTGAACATTTTACCTTTTGTATGTTGAAAAAAATTGTAGTTTTGGTAAAACAGACAGCTTTTCTTACATAAATCATGTATTGCTTTACATTTATTATTAGAATTAGTAACTAATTATCAGTTAGCTCCGAAGAAGCGAACAGCATGGTTCGCGAAGACAGTAATTATGAATTTTTACTCACGGCATAAACCGGTAACTATTTATCATCTAAATTTAAATGACTCTCGCCGTGAAAGCATTCGTACTCAGACACTTATTTAAATCCATTTAACGTTTTCTTTGTGCATCAATAATCTCGAATGTCTCGTTCGTACTTAGCAGAGATCGATACTTTCAGGTAAAACACACCTCATATAAAAATTCAAATTTTTATCGGCTGACGCTAGTAGGTGTTAGTAAATATAATATTCCTATTTTAATTCTAGATACAGTTGGATACTGCATTTTGAAATTTTACTCAAAATTATTATTGCTATGTATAGACTTGGTAGTATACGTACTTCAATTTCAATTGTAAGTATGAGAAAAAATAGCGATTATTATATAGATACATGTTCAAATCTTTTAGACCTTTATAAAAGTTTTTTGCCATATATGGTAATCCGGCACGCTTACGCCCATAAGAGAGTATTGCCCAAATTAACTAGCGAAGTTAATTAGCGAAGAATTACACTACACGTATAATATCTACATATACACTTACCGCAGGTACTCTCGCAAGTTATTAGTTTTCTTAGAACGCGGGCCACATAAAGGCAGCTGATTTTTTAATTTGCCCATATTTCTAGCGTCTGTTCTACGTCTGTTGTACAACAAGTAGAACTAAAGCCAACCATCCTACATAGATTGCGATTGCCCTGAATGCATTGCCAAGCGACAAGTGTTTGGTATTAATATTATTTTCTAAATCTAAATACCAATATATTTGAAATTCTATGACGAAAAATAAATGACTGATTAAAAATTAAATTACTTGTATTTCCTTAGTAATAATTTATTTAACTCCTATTAATTATTTAGTAGTTGTAACATTGTAAGTAGGTATTGCGGTTGTTGATTATTCTTCGTTCCGTGTGTCGTACGGGGACTGCACTGTAAACCCTCGCGGGAACATGCGCTCCTAATTTATAACTCGCTCTTTGCTGTCAGGACGGCAAAAAATTATTTCTCGTATTCGGTTTCTAGCCTATTTTGTTCGAAATTCAACAATTCATGTTGATCACATACACTTCCGCAAGAACATGCTGTCCTAATGTATAAGCGAGTCGTTGCTATCTACGTAGCACCAGCACGGTAAAATTTATTTTTCGTATGGCTTTCGTTTGCCGGGCGCGGCGCCGCTACACCTCCCGTGTCAACATGCGATCAATATTTTTGTTAGGCCGAAATTGCTCAATATTTGTGATTCCCCTGGCTACGTATTCATGCTGCTACTTCAGACTGTACCATTTGAATTTGATTGGTCGAAGAAAATGATGTGGTGTTTATCCAACAGATGGCTGCACCGTACGACTATAAAATATGTTATTCTCGTCTCATTCACATGTTCAAAAAACCAACGGTTAAATCATTACAACATACATATTTTGTTGTCATTTTTTTTACACAAGTTCATGAAGGCTCAATACAAAATGTTCGGATTTGGAAAAAAAAATAGCAAAAATTACCAATTATTGGCTTCTTTAGCAAGGGTAAAAAACAAAACAACAACGCAAATGAAAAAAAGTGGCATTCGTACCCGGTGTAATACACCTTTATCTATAATTTAATGTATTACACGTGATTATTAACACACAATTAAGCTCAGGATGTTTGGTTTTATGTAGTGTTGTTTTGTAGTACGCTACTACCTCTAGTGATTCCTCTTAAGACCCAGTTCTACCGCTCCTAAAACGCATTGTCGATTAGAGGCGTTATTTATTGTTCAAATTTTATGAAATGTTCAGTGTAACTTCTTAGATAAATAAGGACTTTTTTTTTGCAAGATTAGAATTAATTTTACTGCTACATTTTTGTTTTTTTTTCAAATATAAAACCCCCAGCCAAACTTACAATACAAAAATAGATTTTTATTTAAGTACAATATCAACCCAAACATTATAATTGTTCAGCTAATCGACAAAAGCGATAATTTCCAGAATTGTAATTATTTGCCTATATTACTGCTGTGCTGTGTAGACAGCAACGTGAGGAGCTTTAAACACCGCCTGTAACCACGCCACGCCCACTGCTATTTTTAGACTGTTTACGAGTTATGACCGTGCATTGAATCGCGAGAACCGAGTTCTCGCATTTGACATATTATACCGCGCGGTTTACTTTAATAAGCAATAATAGTGTAGATACCTGCTAGGTGTTACATTTGTTTAATAATGGGTAAATGTCTTGGCAAAACCCCTAAGCATCTGTATCTCTCCTCTAAACGGGTTAATTCAATTCTACAAAACTACGTTAAGTAATTCTGGATGAGTTTGATGTAGATTCAATGTTTTACTCGTCCAAAATAAACAACTAACCTTGGATAGTTGAATCTCCCAGTAGCGATGATGATAATATACTAATGTACAGTCGTTTCAAGATGAACTGCCAAAACAATCTACTTCCGGTCAAAGTGAGTAACTGAAAAATCTTATTAGTTGTCAAAGTCGACTACAAGAAACATCTTACATGTTTCAATGTATTCCAATATGTCATAAGAAAATATTTCAGAAAATATTTTTCTTTTTACATCACCTAACACTGAAACGTTATTGTTTATCATTACAGCTCATTTTGATCAGTTTGGATTAGTACCAGTTCGACCGTTAGTAACAAACCCTAAGAAGACAGACGATTTCATAAAAAAAACCCACAGAAAGAGCTTCCCGAGAAAAGACGCTATCAAGGAAACAAAATACAAATGCAAGATTTATTCATAGTATAAAAAATAATTTCATTCTGTACTATTACAATCAGCAATACTTTTTTACATTACATCATTATTTTCACAGCAATGTTATCGTCTTTCATTTCAAGTGTATAATAAATAATAGCATAATTTATCGGATTTCAGTAATACAATAATATAAGCCAAATTCGTGAGGGAATATATCGAGGGAGGTGTAGTTCGTATTTTTTTTATGTTTTACTTGTTTTCGGCAATAAATATTTTTTCAGATAATTTTTTTGAACTAATGAAAAAATATCAAAATTTCTATTAGAAAACAAAAACAAGTATTTATCTTTATTTTGGTGTCTTGCTTTTGAATTTCTAATATCTAATATCTTGGAAATCGCCTGAACAACATACTAAAAAGTTTTAAAGGTCCCTTTTTTCAGTTTTTCTTTAATAACGCGAAAACCTCTATTTCTCGCTAAAATATTTCCATATAGTAAATTAATCTACATAAAGTTCTGTACAAAAAGGGTCCTGTGTACACTTCTTCCTAGGATCTATAAGGTACTGAATAAAGTAGGGAGGGGGCCCTGGCCGCACGTGTCCCTCAGTGTGGCAAATCGAGAATTTCTGAACTAATAGCCCTTTTACACCTGTGCAATTTTAACCTGCAATCTCAATCATGCGACAAATCGCATGCGATTTTTCGTTTTACACTATGCAATTTTTGTATATATAGGTTATATGAAAAAATCGCATGGGTTTAGAATCAGTTCTAAATCCATGCGATTTTTACGTGCGATTTTAGTAACTTTCTAGGAACTTAAGCCAGAAATCATAAATGTAGTAGTGGTACCATTGCTGATAGACGCGTAGCGTAGGCCGAAGCAAAACATAACCTATTCCGCTAATTGTTTTTGTTCGTGCTTAGTTTGAGACGAGTTTGTTAAGATGTCGAAGGAGAATCAAGAAGATAAGAAGGAAAATATTGACAAATTCGTGTGGTCGAAATCAATTACTGAAGATCTAATCGAACTATATCAGAACCAACCAGTACTCTACTGTTCTTCTGTGCCAGAGTACAAAAACAAAAATATAAGGCTAGACGCGTTAAATGTAATACAACGAGACTTGGTGGCGAAAAATGCCTTAGCTGCTGCACAAGTCCTCACAGTTGAAGCAATTAAGAACAAAATACATAATCTAAGGACGCAGTTTTTTAAGGAGTTGGGAAGAATTAAAATTAGTGAAAAAAGTGGTGCCGGCACGTCGGACAGATACACACCAATATTGTGGTATTATGAACATTTAAAATTCCTTCAGGAATCAGAGGCAACAATGGAGTCGGAGTCAAACTTACCAGAAGTCACGTTACAACCGGAATATATTATGGATAGCGAGGATAGCCAGCCGGAGCTCATATTTGATGGCACGGTTGAAGATTTCAATTCTTCAGAAATTTTGTCACCGACACCCAGTAGCTCAAGAACGACTCCAATGGCAAAAAGAGCAAAACTTATCCCTAAACCCCAAGAGGGTGCAGAATTAATTAGCGCTACAACCAATGCACTGACAAAACGTGTGCAGTCACAAAATCAAGAAGATGATTTAACGTCATTTGCCAAAACCATCGAACACGAATTAAAAAAAATTGCAAACCCGAGCATTTTAAGAATGGTGAAGAGAAAGATTTAATATTGTGTTGGATGGCCAAGAGGAGCATATGGAGTAACCCTCTATTTGTTTACTAGAATTCTTTTATTTTTGTATATTAACTTTTTTAAATTTTTTTCTTAAAAATAAAATAATATTGTATTAGCAAGTGTATTTTTATTTAATATAATGAATAATTTATAATGATTTTAATATACTATAATACTATAAATAATAATGATAATAACAGAATTAATGTTAGTTTATGCCAAGTCATTTGCCAAGGTACTGCTCCTTCAACACTATTGAAAAATTCTAAAAACTCCTGACTGTTGTCGAAGGCTGAACGAGCACTTCTGTTTCCAGCTACAAAATGCATATTTAATGACGTATCGCCTATCGATGTTTCATCTCGTATGCCATACGTATTGGGGCATTCTGTTCGTAGAAAATTATGCAAAACTATATAAGTCAAAGTTCATTATTTACTAAATGGAGATTTACCCGATCTTTTCGCTAAGCCATGGTTTAGTCTACCAACGCCGTTCCGTTCTTTGTCTTAACAACAAACTCGCAGCTCCAATTATGATGATGCTACGGAGAGCAATTTCCTCTAAATCGACGACGTTAGCATTTTAACACATATGTATATCAACACTTGCATCAACAATCGATACTAGCAAGGTTTCTTATACATATAAACGATATTTTTGGTGCTAAGAAGGTTATGTTTATGTATAAATAACAAAACAACGAGGTTATGCGATGCGTGTTGATGTGTGTAGCACTGTTGCCAATCAAAGAAGTTACAGTTGTTAAAAAATAAAATCACTGATGCTGAAGCCAAGTTGCACAGGTGTAAACGGTCGACAAACGGTGATAAAATTGCAAGCGATTTTGAAAAATCGCATGATTGAGATTGCAGGTTAAAATTGCACAGGTGTAAAAGGGCTATAACGAAATCGGAACTAATTCGGGAATTTTTACCTTTATATTTATTATTATTAAAGTCAAACATCTTTAATCCTTTTCCATTTGGAATTTTTTGATTGGTTTATTTTAGTTGAACTTATCAATGTCATTGGCATTGGCTGGTAATGATAGCTTTTAATTAATTTCAACTTTTTTACCCCTACTTAGAGTAAATACCTAAATTTTGGGTATTCATCCTTTTTATCCTTAAAACACCATTTAACAAAATTTCAGATATCCAGGTTTTTTCCCGCATGAATTATTTTTAGATAGTAAATGCCATTCTGAGTATAACTTTTCATATGGCCCTAAATGTTTTCTCAACGCCAAGTTACAGCCGCTTGAAATATTAACTAAATAAACAAAAATAAACAATAGACTACATATCAAACAATGCTAACACTAAGAAAGAGCACAATCAACACCCATAACAAAATCAAAAGTAAATACATTTAAGTAAACAATTCAAAATAATAAAATTAAACTAAATAAACAAATGAACGAAAATAAAGTACATATGAAACTTTTTAGATATTTGTTTCTATACAAGTAATTGTCAATTTTGTGTATATAGTTTCTTTCATACCGACTTATTGAGTTTATCAGTTCCTAAAGAAGTTAACTCATTTAATATACAGTTTTGCATTATTTCAAACGGTCGTAACTTTTTAAGGAATAAAGAATACAAATAGGTCCATATGAACCTTTTTACTCAGTGTGGCGTTTACTATCTGGAAAAACGTTATGCGGGGAAACTGGGCGACTTTGTAGATGTGTACTCTTGATTACAAATAATGTAAAATATTTGAGTTATATAAGAACATTCAGTACATTGAGTTGGATTTATAGCAAATTAAGAAATTGATTAATAACGACAAAAGCCTCTAAGTTGACATACTTAACATACAATCATAAGTTTCTGCTAAATCTTCTTCGATAACAGAATTAGAAAATATGGAAGATTCACACGATTGAATGGACAATGATGACAAGGAAATGTCTGCTCTTGATATATCAGATGAGAGTGATATTTTTATTCTTTGTTTTAAAAATGCTTTTATTTTTATAAGAATAACCTTTATTTAGAAATTAAATATTTCCTTTTACTGCTATTTTTAATAACAATATTATGTTTATCAATACCCCTATAAATACCCACTTTGGGTAAATACCCGGGTATTTACCCTGGGTATTTACCCGGAGTATTTACCCTTGATAATAAATACCCGGGTATTTATCATCACTGATGCGTAATAATGAAAAGTACCAATTAAATGGAGGGTAGGTATTTTAAACCAACTGTAAATAATCGGACAAGGTACTATCAAATAATAGAGTCCGTACACCTATAGGTATATAGCAGGGGTGGCCAACTTTTGTCTACTTAAGACCTACCTTTTATCTTTAAAATATGCCGCGATCGACATGTTGTCATAGGCGTAGCACCCTCGCGAGCTATGTGTAGTAGATACGCAAAATATATGTTAAAAACAATATTTGTTTAGTTTTTATATCACCTATTAAGTTTTCAATATAAGGGCATAAAGAAAATATATTTCCTGACTCAACTTTTCATATTTGCAGAGAAGGTTAGCCTTATCCTAAAATTTATTTATTTTGTTGAGCTGAAAGGTTAGCTTTTTGCGAATACATATTTATGTCAGCCCTTTACTGGCGTCGGCGTGGTAGGTAATTTATTTTGTGGAGCTGAAAGGTTAGCCCTTTGTTAATATCTAAATGGTTTTGAGCTGAAAGCTTACCCCTTTGCTAATATTTGTTTATCTTCTTGAGATGAATTGTCCCTTTGATATTTGTTTAATTTTTGAGATGAAAGATTAGCCCAGTGCTAATATTTGTTTATCTTCTTAAACTGAATGATTAGTCCTTTGCTTATTTGTTTATGTTCATGAGCTGAAAGGATGACCCCTTGCAAATATTTGTTTATTTTGTTGGGCTGAAAGGTTATAGTTTAATATGCTAATATCTGTTACTGAGCTGAAAGGTGGTTTGCTTTTTGTAATTATTTGACTATGTTTGAAAATTAGCGTTTTGAACGCAAAAGGAACAGAAATACATGTTGGCAACTTGAGTATTGTTGAATAAGTAACACCTTTGAATTTCGGCAAATTATGAATTGTCGAATGGAAGTTTGAATGAGTTACTCAGACCAAGTTTATCATTGAGGACAATAGTTCTGGAGACTGGCTTTGAGACCAAAGCTATAGTCAGGATTTGCCTTGTTAGGAATTATTTTATTTGTTGGATTAATTCATATATTGGGCCAGTGGTAGAACATTATAAACACGCTTATTTGTAAATACATGAGTAACTAGACTCACTCTTTACTGTTAACGGTTTTTGTTACAATACGATAAGCAAAAAACTGATATCGGCAAACGCACAGTTCTTTGAGATCGAAACTTGATTCGAAATAATCTTTCATCTTCCACATTCGGTAACAATACTTAGGGTTATATACTTAGGGACAAAATCAAAGGTTCTTCACTGTTCAAATAGTATATTGGGCAATTAGTTAACAACCATTTTTTTTAATAGAGTTATAGTCAGGCTTATTTGCTACTATGTAAAGGTGACTAAACCCACTATCACACCTTACGTCAAGACATCGCGAGCGATCGACCAAAATTGGCTTCGCGATCGACTTGTTGGCCACCCCTGGACTATATGATATGGCATAAACAACCACGTGACGCACGTTTTTTTGGGAAGAGCGGTTGAGATGAAAATAACGAAAAAAAAACAGTGTACATGGTTTTAGGCAGGAAGTACTCTTGGTCGTACTACGGTGGCACACAAATTGGGATATTGGGACAACGACCAGGTCAAATAATCACAACCCTATCAACTCTGCAACGTTCCGACTTTATTTAAAGTCTTCATCAAGCAACAAAGTTACTATAAAGACAGAAAATACCACTAATAGTTACTAATTAAAATTTAACATTAAATTAACTTACGTTAGTTGTGTAAGAAGCAGCCTTAATTTTTACAAACAACCGAAAACCCACATGGTGATGAGATGCAAAAAATCTAATGAAAATGGATGTCTCCACGGCTGGCCAGTGGACCCATCAGTAATGAGACAAGAACAAATTAGCTGCAGACCATGCTGCCGGCACGCTGACAATTGATCATCTCGTTGGATAAGTGAGGTTAACCAGAGAAACGGTGGTCAACATGTGGAACTGCAATACCGACAAGTGCAGTGAAATGATCAAACGCCAACCCCGCCCAACAGATGGCGCACCGAAAATGTGAAACTTAAATTATGAGATTTAATTTGAATTGATAACAATGAAAATAACAAGGGGAATCATCCTGAAGGGACCAAACACAAAAAAAGAAAAAAAAAACACCAAAAATGAAAAGTTTTTAAGCAAAATTGAACAGGTTGTGACACAAAGACAAGGTTAAGCCGAGTCAGAGCCGCGGTCCCGTCCATCCAGCCGACCATTTTCGGAGCGTCTTTGTTTATAAAGTTCAAAAAGATAACTATAAATGTTACTAAGACCACTTGTGTCAACCTTATGGTTTACTGTGTTGTCATTCACATTTATATGGAACATCTCCAGAAATAGCCGACCAAAGTACCTAGGTTCACTAGCAATTATCCTTGTCTCGTCAAACTTGAAGGAGTGTGAAAAACCCATAGCATGCTCAACAAGGGCACTTGCAGCACCTTTCTGTAACCTGACGTCACTTTTATGTTTGGATACTCTAGCTTTAACGTATTGGGACGTGTGTCTTATATACAGACCGTTGCAGTCATTGCAATTTATGGCGTACACAACATTACTCCTCAAGTTAGACGGGGTTTTGTCTTTAAGTTTGGAAAAATAAGCGTCCCCCACAGTAAGGTAACTGAAGACACCGAAGACACTGAAGACTTTAAATAAAGTCGAAACGTTGCAGAGTTGATAGGGTTGTGATTATTTGACCTGGTCGTTGTCCCAATATCGCAATTTGTGTACATGGTTTTACACCGACAAGGTATTCTAATTTTAGTGAAGTAGTTTATTAGAAATAAATGATACTTAGACGTACTATAGCTTGCCACGTACATGCCGATATTCAATAAACTATTTATTGCGCATATACAATCCCGCGGCAGTATTTGAACCCGATCGTATCTATGATGTAGGTTTGTCGTTCGCATAACACCTTATTCAGGTAAATGTGATCCTTGTATTGTATCTGAAAGGGGGATTTGATGTTTAGTTGACGAGAATGATGCACGATCACTTACCAGAGTCGCAAAACATCACCGAAAACGTCATGCTGGCGTATTATGAGACCAAAACTTTTGTCTGACCTTTGGCAACACTATAGAATGCTACACGCATGTTTAAATATGTATAGAATATAGATATTTCGCAGTTTATGCGATTGCAAGCGATTCTAAAAATGCGCTTTGTGGTTATGTGTATTTACGTTGTGTGTGCATTGTGAATGCGAAGTAGAAAAACTAAATTTAAGTTGAACAAATGGGGAACACCAAAGGTAGATGGTTAGAGAGAATGCGCGTTCGAATATAAAAGTGCGGACGCGTTTCCATTTGCGTCCATTCTTGTGGACGGGTCATCCGTTATGTCAACGCGCCTGTGAATAATGGAGCGAGAAAAAACTGTACTTCGTATATGACCTTTAATTAGCAACTACCGGTAGATTAACTACGGCCATTTACGACGGCAGATGCGTGTGGCCTTAGCACACAATCCATCCCCAGGACGCTGCATCACAAACAAACAAACGCAACAACTTTGCCAATTGAAAGTGGCGAAAGTAATAGCAGCATATCTTACCACGTAAACACACCTCAAAAATCTGATGTGGCCAGGCACATCCTTTATCATACTATATATAAAATTAATAGTATGGCTGCATGAGATTCTGTGTGATCGAGATCGGCTATGTTTGCATTAAAATAAAACTAGTAGATCAAGACAGATATGTCGATTAAAGCTGCGTTCGGATATTGTACTCCGTTGACACCGGGTACACCGTCCAAATGACACTTACGTCTTATTGGGTGTAAAAAGTGTAACGGTGTCCGATATCCGAACGCAGCTTATATTGACAGTAGGTATTGTCAAAACATTAGCGTTTAACACTACCTACTGTCACTAGAATCAAAATATCTGACACACTACTAGTTTTTATGCAGTACGACCGATCTCGATAAAATAGAATTTGCTCATGCAGCTAAACTATTGATCGTACCAACAAATTTCATAGTCATAAATTATTTAGAATTTCCTGATCTTATATTGTTACGAAGTAAATTAAAACGAGTTTATCATTATGTTCGAATAGAGTTATAAAAGAACAAAGCCAATGACGCGAATTGCTCAATACTGCAATTCCCGAGTATGGGTTCCAGACGCCGCGTTTGCACAAAAATCAAGTGAACAACCTCGACGTTTGGTAACCTAATTAATTGGAGTGACGTATTTGGACAATTGATATAAGTAGCCACATAGCGGAGTATCGAGGATAATAGGGTATTCCGGTCATGTCAAAATTTAAGCAGATATTCGGTTTAACCTATTGTACAATTTATGAGGATTCATATAGTTAAGCTATGAGCTTTGTGATTTAGTTTTTCTATAAGATAATTGCAATTAAAAGTGCATTTCGTTTGAATTCACCGACCACCCTCGGAAATACACGATGATTACCGATCCCTAGTAGCGGTGGCAACAGCGGACAGCTCTCGAACAGCTGATCGGCCAATTTGACGGTTGGCGACCCTGTTGTTTGACAACGAATAAAGGTACCTTTTTTGAGAGATGATTTGATCATTGAAACTTGAAGCCAAACATCTCTCATCTCGCTAGTCGGCAATGTAAAGAAAATCTTATCAGAAGTTACTGTTCTAGTGCTGTTATAGCCCGGCACAGAACAATGTCGGCGTTGGAGTTTATACATTTTGAACAAGTGTTTGATATAACCTCAATAACCAAAGCAGGTGTCAACAAACGAGCGATTCTAAACGTTGACACAACAGAAGACAAAAATTTACTACGTGCACCCTACATATAGCAACGTTGTCAAGTCGCTCACTTTGAGCGGTCTTTGTGACGTCACAAAGACCAATCCTAATTCAAACTTCAAACAACGATTTCTCTTAATTTAAAACAATGTTTGATATTTTACTTGTGAAGTAGCAAACAGTAGCACCCATACTTTGTAAAAAATGACAATTTCAAAAACACCGGAATACCCCATTGTATTTTGTCGGTATTCACGAGTGTGACATCCGACACCCATACGAGAAGGCAGTGGCCTGCCTTCTCAGCTGTTTCCTTTTAGTATCTTGTCAACACTTATACACGCATGTAAAACCAGTGTGAGTTTCATTTTACATCCACCCTGGCCTGGACCAGTCCCATAAAGAGCTACGTTACATGGTGGAGGCGCAAAATGATCCCAAGGGAGAACAACAACGGCTCATTTAGGTCAGGGTGGCAAGCAACAAGAGCAGTAAGAGAAGAAACGAAGGAAGAAGAATAATTACAATGAAGCAAGCGTAGAATTGAGTAACAAGAAGATTATGATGGGTCCAGCTGCAGATTCCAGTAAAATTTCTCCACCCCGCCCCCAAGGAGACATTCTCTGGAATTTCGCGCTCAAGTAGACGGACACACGCAGATGCCGATTGGAAAAACAAAGAAGCAGAAGTTAGTATTTGTACATTTATAGTGTTATTATAGTTTAAATGTTTGATAAGAAGATGACGCTGACGTGTGAAAAATATGAGATTGCCCATTCTCACTACGATGGATGCAGTGTTCTGTCCCTGGTTCTCAAAGAAAGGAGGAATGAAAATAGATCCCACAAACAAAGCGGATGGATGGTCATCTACAAAAAGCTGCCGACACGTGACGCACCGCTGTACAAGCATAGGAGAGTCTGTGTACACGGTCGAAGTCGTCTTTAAAGATGTCCCTTAGGTAGATGACCATCGCTATCCTAGAAGAAGGAAGATGGTGGGAGGATCCGACAACCAGGGCAGATGTATAAGAATGGAACAAGTCACATTCAACGGCGAAGAAATTGGATCTCAAATACGGATGAATCAAATTGGATGAAAAATACGAGAAGGCAGTGGCCTGCCTTCTCAGCTGTTTCCTTTTAGTATCTTGTCAACAATTATACACGCATGTAAAACCAGTGTGAGTTTCATTTTACATCCACCCTGGCCTGGTCCATCCCCAAATAAGAGCTACGTTACAATATTTATTATTTAACAATTTCGGCGAAATTCCGGAATTATTTGCAAAATCTTTCAAAAATGCTCAACAGACTAAACCTCCAGTTCCTTTGAACCCTTTTCAACAGAAAGCTTTTCAGCTCTTAGTTTGGTTATGAAACTTCTAAATATCACCGGAATCGTCGCCTCAAAAACGGGTACACACACAGACATACACACACACACATAGACATTTTTTTCTACCTTGGTCAAAAATGTTCAGGGGACCCAAAAAGACATATTTCCGCTAAAATCTCAAAATTTTTTATTGGTACGATTACAATACTTTACATACTGCGTATGATAAAGTAATAAAGTAAAAATCTGATGTGGCCAGGCACATGACTTTATCATACTATATATAAAATTAAGACTAAACCTCCAGTTCCTTTGGACCCTTTTCAACAGAAAGTTTTTCAGCTCTTAGTTTGGTTATAAAACTTCTAAATATCGCCGGAATCGTCGCCTCAAAAACGGGTACACACACAGACATACACACACACAGACATACACACACACACACATAGACATTTTTTTCTACCTTGGTCAAAAATGTTCAGGGGACCCAAAAAGACATATTTCCGCTAAAATCTCAAAATTTTTTATTGGTACGATTACAATACTTTACATACTGCGTATGATAAAGTAATAAAGTAAAAATCTGATGTGGCCAGGCACATGACTTTATCATACTATATATAAAATTAAGACTAAACCTCCAGTTCCTTTGAACCCTTTACAACAGAAAGTTTTTCAGCTCTTAGTTTGGTTATAAAACTTCTAAATATCGCCGGAATCGTCGCCTCAAAAACGGGTACACACAGACATACACACACACACACATAGACATTTTTTGTACTTTGGTCAAAAATGTTCAGGGGACCCAAAAAGATATATTTCCGCTAAAATCTCAAAAATTTTTTTGTTTTTTAAAACAAATATTTAGGTTGTTTTATATTAAAGAAATGTTCTTATTATAAGTATGTATTGCCTTAAAACAAACAAATTATGTTATTTTCTTAACATTAGACAACCATTTCTCTGTGTGTATGTAAGGCCATAAATTTTGTAAATTACCAGAAAGACTTTTGACAGATTTATGGTCATAAATCGAAAGCAATTGAAGGTCGGGAATTAAATTTGTTATAAATATGTGTATTTTAAAAAATTCAGGTGTCAGAGGATTTTTTTAAAAAGCGGACCTGTGTTTCACAAGTCTAATATCGCGTAAAATAAAGTGTCATTAAATACCGCGATGTTGTTTTGTCTAATGTAATCATTTATCACGACAGTACACGCAACTGTCTAGTTTATATCGGTTTGTTTATTTATTTATTTATACATGTCTCGTATACCTACATTTTATATTCAAAGCAATGTATTTTTTAATGGAGAAAAATACAATTATGCTAGCTGATATAAATAATAAATAAAAGTGGAAAATGTCCAGGTATGTATACAAAGTTCGTCATTTAAGTATATTGTTAATTTTAAACTTTCTATGTATTTTAATTTGTTAGCATACACGTTTAGTTGGAATCATCCCGATACAAAAGAGTCAAGCGGCGTAATATCGGGGGAACTCGGTGGCCATCCTACTGCGCCGAATATTTTAGGACGTTTTAGTGACCAAAATAGTCACTACATACTAATAGATATACTAATTAAATACATACTACTAAATAATTTACAAACAATGTTTAAATTCATAAACGTGGTAAGTGATCTGTGATCACATCGAACTGTTAACCCTCACAACAATCAACGTATCGCCGAACAGTAATTTTCTTGAGTAACGTGCATAATTGAAGATGTCGGAGGTAAACGTACTATGATCACACTCATGAAGAATCCACTGACTCAGCATTGTATTCGTGCAAAATTATGGGTCAAACGTCCAGATAGCCTAACTGTACTGAGGAGATTTCTGAGGTGACGAGACTTGGTGCCTGTCTCGCACGTTAGGTATCAGAGCGCACCCAACCAGTAGTGACGATGTGTCAGTCTAGGGCTGTGGAGTCGGTAAAAAATCTGTCGACTCCGACTCCAGATAATTTTGGTAGTCCGACTCCAACTCCGACTCCGGCAAAATTTTATTTGTTTAAAGAAATTCGATAGAAAAAAAACTAATAAATAATACTGTTTATTTCTTGATAACATAAAACACACAAAAAAGTGAATGCTAATGTAGGAAATGTTCAAAATGCTCGCCGCGAACATCTTGGCAACATCGTAGCCTTAAATAAAAATTTCTTCGGACGTTAATCAACATCTCAGGCGTAACCGATCTCATCGCAAGCGTTATTTGTCTTCTTAAGTCAGCTAAGTCGAGGGGTTTAGTTTTGTATACAATACTTTTGACATATCCCCATAAGAAGTAATCTAATGGCGTCAGATCAGGGGATCGTGCTGGCCATTCAATCGATCCTCGCCTGCCTATCCACCGATTGGTAAACATTCGGTTGAGGTACTGCCGGAAATTGATTCGGTAATGGGGCGGTGCTCCATCTTGCTGAAACCATATCATATTCGCTGGAACTTGTGGGTTTGCTGGATCAGGATATAAGTTTGTCAAAGTTGGCAAGACATTATTTTGGAGCAGTGCTAAATAATTATTGCCATCCAAATTGCCATCAATAAAAAGGGACCTACGATATTATCTCCAGCAATTCCTGCCCAAACATTAACCTTTTCAGGGTATTGCGTATGTTCTTCTCTCATCCAGTGTGGATTTTCCCTAGACCAATAGCGGCAATTTTGACGATTAGCATGACCGTGAAGCGTAAAGGTGCACTCATCAGAAAACAAAACATGCTCTAATTGGATGACATTGTTATCTAACATTGCCATCATTTCTTCGCAAAAATACGTTCTCCTATCAAAGTCATCTTCCATGAGCTCGTGAGTTGGTATCATTTTATAGGGTTGCATTTCATTTTCTTTTAACGTTCTAAAAATCGTTGAATGACTAACATCGAACGTTGTGGCTGCTTGTCGAGTAGAAGTATGTGGGTTTTCCTCAAACTCAAGCATAATATCCCATTTGGTATCGTTACTTGTTGCATTGCCAGCTGACTTTATTATCTGCGTTACATGTCCCAGCTCGCGAAACTGCTTCTCTATTTTACTAATTGTCCCTTGGGATATAGGCGGCAAATTTGGAAATTTTTCTTGAAATAACCTAGCAACTTCCATTTGTGTCCGTGTATCTCCATAACCAATCATTTGTAGAATGGTTATTTTGTGCATTTCTGTTAAATGAACCATTTTTATGATGTACAGTTAATGAAATTCAAAAGACTATAACCATAACTATAACACTGACAGCTCCTGTCATGCAGTTAGACAACACTTTATTAAGGCTAGGGCAGCTTGGTTTTTATTTCATCAGTACATAAAAAGAACACTGAAATGGTTTTTGCCAATAGTTTTTGCTTACTTTATCGTTATCAATACCTAAATGTTAAATACGTATTGAGTGTGTTGTATCGAATTTCTGTAATTAACTAACTTTATTTTTAATGTTAATTTTTGAAATAAATCTGAAAACACTTAATTTTTCCGAAACAATTGAAGATAGGTATAGGAGATTGTACATAAAATATGTCTAGAATTTACTGAGGAATCCAAAAATTGAATAATATACTGGGTGTTCCATTTAAAATAAGAAAGTTAGTATTGGCCATTGTTACACGAGACATCCTGTATAAACAGTTTATACTGAAAAAAATGCGCAACCACAAATACAAATCGACGTGTCCGAGCGTTTTTCAAACACGCCCCCATTTATTTATTATCGAATTTATTCCATTTGGCTGATACACACTGTATATGCGACGCGGCATGCGACTCACAACTGTGTGATTTGTAGTTAAACTATATCTACTTTGTAAAAGACCTAATAATGTTTAGTTAATCGTTTACTATCTATTGAGGCAACGGCCGTCTCGCATGTCTTTTTCTACATTATTTAAACATGGAGTCGGAGTCGGTACATTATTTCCGACTCCGACTCCTCTGAAATTTGTCTGAACTCCGACTCCGACTCCACAGCCCTGTGTGTCACAATTTCGACAATAATCAACTTTATACCGGTTTTGACTAAACTTATGTTACAATATCACTAAAAACAGAGATAATTAAAGTACTCCAGCCAAAAAATGATATATTATGTGTCTCTATAATAATAACACAAAAAACAACGAAATATACTTTTCACGAGACAGCGGAAGTTTTTGAGGTGGTAGAGCTGAACATAATGGCATAGCTGAAATTTTCCAAACACCCCCAAAATCTCGATTTTCTTAAAAAGAAAAACCGTTTTTGAGTAGCTTCCATTTCCTGGTGAAATCGTTCACCTTGTTCATCACTGAGTTGGCCAAGACTGTCCGGAAAGAAATTCAAATGAGAGTGCAAAAAGTGAATTTTGATAGACATGTTGCAGCCCATTTCACCGTAGGCACTCAAAAGCTTTTGTACAACATTTGCTTCATCCTCAGATTTATAAGATTCTTCAGGTTCCTCAACCCAATCATCAAGAGCTAATAGTTCCGTTACAGTCAAAACATTAGCATACTTAATGTACCTATTTTCGCGTTTTAAAATGATGGCATTTAACGTCCGATTCACAAAAACCTTATGATAAGTTTGATGATGCCATATCATCGGAATAGAAAAGCCCATTCCAGTTCTAGAGTTATCAACATTTTTTGGTTTTCAATAACTTCAATTTTGAGGAACAAACTACACGGTCAAAAAATTTGTTGTATGCGTCAATCACTGATCTACTTTTTACTAATTGTAGCCGATGCTGTTTGTCCACAAACAATCCGCAGACGTAACAGAACTTATTGCCATTGTCACACATTTACCTTTTTTTATATTTGCTCTGAAGCATGCACTAAAGCTGATTTCTTACTGCTTATGGATCAGTTTGGTTGTTATTTTATATGAAATTTTGTGATACTAAAGACCTACATCGTCCTAATAGTATACACAATTGGCACAGTTTAAGATTATCATGTCTAGTTAATGTGAATCAAGAGTACGGATTTGTTACGGTCGGGCCGTAGGTATATTCCGTCTGCCTAGTGTGAATGTCAAGACGGTGATTAAACTTCGATAACTCGGTCAATTTTCAATCGATTCTACTAAACAAACTACTATTAAACGCAAAATTAAATGGGCTTTCAATAAAAAAATAGAAACAAAATATTATGGATTGAAACAAGTCATCAAACTATTGTTAAAGTGCAGAAAATCTGAAAATAATGGGAAGCTTCTGAATATGAACGTCCATAACTTTTTATTGGATCTGACCGAGCAGTACATCCTTATGGATGTACTGGAAAGTGACGGAGTTCTGCATTTTTATACACATGCAAGTACCCAATTTATTTCCCTCATATTTGTTTGTTCGTCAATTTAAGTTCGCCTTCGAGCAAACGTATTTCCAGCGTGCAGCAGCTCCGATGCACAGTTGACATTTGGCGTTTATGTTTTAAATTGAACGAAAAACTCTCTTAATTTTGCAAGAATATTTACTTTGGTACTAGTTTCGATCAACAGATCCAAAAGCCAGAAAAACACAATACAATCAAAAGAGATAATGAAAAATCGTAACATAAAAAATCACTGACGCGTCATTCTGTTGCCCTGATGTCTTATGCGTCGTATAATTGTTGACTGTAAGTTTAACATTTTTATACATTTTAAGGCATATTTAAGTGGTTTTTCTGAATGTTTTGTGTATTTCTGGCTGTTGACTGATGATGATCTGTTGATCGAAACTAGTACTAAAGTGAATATTCTTGCAAAATTAAAACTTCTTATTTAATTCCTATCCTTTACACCTTATGTACAAATGCACCGCACGCCACTGGATTGCAACTACAGATACTTAAACAATTGTTACCTTTGGCTGTCGGGACGCACCTTATCTGTTTCAATCAAAGCACCATCATCAGTATCACCATCGCGCGTCCAACGACAACTGTCATACCGGCAAGACCGAGATCATTCAGTTTCAACACAGAAAATCATAGCAACGAAGCACTGGAGTCACAGAAATAGCACAACACCATTGTAGTTTACGTTCTTCTTGAGTAATCTCTGCCAAAAGGCTGCACGAGTTGTCCACAACGTTGGTTTGTGTTTTTGTGAGATGCGACGAATAAAGCAACTGCTTTGACGAAACAGTGGAAACAGTTCAGATATAGCGGACTTACGGCGACTAGAGTACCTATCTTACTTAGCGTGTGGACACAGGTGAGCAGGGTCGCCGACAGATGAAGAAGGAGGTGGCCAAGAAGGAGAGAAGAGTAGGAAGAAGAACCAGCTAAGCTGGGCAGAAGGTAGACGCGGCAAAGCCGGGCAGACGGCGAAAGGCCAACGACTCCGTGAGCCACTAACTCAATGCGTTGCCGGAATAATTTCGACAATACATGCCTACCGCACTGGCGGACCGGCCTGCTCGATCGGAGCCACGAATTCCGCGCACGCGCGCGCCATCTAGCGGCATTTTATGGAATAAACGGTTACTGGTGACCCCTTAAGAGTAAATGTTAGTCACCGGCCTCAAAAGTTCGACGAAACTGAGGCGCGAGAGGAGGGAACAAGCCGCGCCCTCTGTACACTCCGCAGAAAATGCAAGCAACGCACTGATTAGATGAGGGGAATCGCGGTATCGTTCTTTGGCGGCAAAGATCAAAGGGGCCGTGCGGTGTCGACTGCCGCCGAACCGTTTCCTAATAATTTTGTGTATGTGACTATCGCATGTTCTGAAATGCTTTTCTTATATATTTTAAATACAAATACAATTCCACAAAACAATACAGTGATACAAATTAATTAATTGCTTTATTATAACATTCATATTTTACTACTAACTATGGTTGAACATTTTATCTTTTGTATGTTGAAAAAAATTGTAGTTTTGGTTAAACAGACAGCTTTTCTTACATAAATCATTTATTGCTTTACATTTATTATTAAAATTAGTAACTAATTATCAGTTAGCTCCGAAGAAGCGAACAGCATGGTTCGCGAAGACAGTAATTATGAAGTTTTACTCACGGCATAAACCGCTAACTATTTATCATCTAAATTTAAATGACTCTGGCCGTGAAAGCATTCGTACTCAGATACTTATTTAAATCTATTGAACCTTTTCTTTGTGCATCAATAATCTCGAATGTCTCGTTAGTACTTAGCAGAGATCGATACTTTCAGGTAAAACACACCTCATATAAAAATTAAAATTTTTATCGGGTGACGCAAGTAGGTGTTAGTAAATATAATATTCCTATTTTAATTCTAGAAACAGTTGGATACCGCATTTTCAAATTTTACTCAAAATTATTATTGCTATGTATAGACTTGGTAGTATACGTACTTCAATTTCAATTGTAGGTATGAGAAAAAATAGCGATTTCGATAAAACAGGCAGCTTTATGTATATGTATAAGTCATTTATTATATATTATATAGATACATGTTCAAATATTTTACACCTTTATAAAAGTTTTTTGCCATATATAGTAATCCGGCACGCTTACACCTATAAGAGAGTATTGCCCAAATTAACTAGGGAAGTTAATTAGCGAAGAATTACACTACACGTATAATATCTACATATACACTTACCGCAGGTACTCTCGCAAGTTATTAGTGTTCTTAGAACGCGGGCCACATAAAGGCAGCTGATTTTTTAATTTGCCCATATTTCTAGCGTCTGTTCTACGTCTGTTGTACAACAAGTCGAACTAAAGCCAACCATCCTACATAGATTGCGATTGCCCTGAATGCATTGCCAGGCGACAAGTGTTTGGTATTAATATTATTTTCTAAATCTAAATACCAATATATTTGAAATTCTATGACGAAAAATAAATGACTGATTAAAAATTAAATTACTTGTATTTCCTTAGTAATAATTTATTTAACTCCTATTAATCATTTAGTAGTTGTAACATTGTAAGTAGGTATTGCGGTTGTTGATTATTCTTCGTTCCGTGTGTCGTACGGGGACTGCTCTATAAACCCTCGCGGGAACATGCGCTCCTAATTTATAACTCGCTCTTTGCTGTCTGCGTAGTCCATCAGGAGTCCATCAGGACGGCAAAAAATTATTTCTCGTATTCGGTTTCTAGCCTATTTTGGTCGAAATTCAACAATTCATGTTGATCACATACACTTGCGCAAGAACATGCTGTCCTAATTTATAAGCGAGTCGTTGCTATCTACGTAGGACCAGCACGGTAAAATTTATTTTTCGTATGGCTTTCGTTTGCCGGGCGCGGCGCCGCTACACCTCCCGTGTCAACATGCGATCAATATTTTTACCGAAATTAGGCCGAAATTGCTCAATATCTGTGATTCCCCTGGCTACGTATTCATGCTGCTGCTTCAGACTGTACCATTTGAATTTGATTGGTCGAAGAAAATGATGTGGTGTTTATCCAACAGATGGCTGCACCGTACGACTATAAAATATGTTATTCTCGTCTCATTCACATGTTCAAAAAACCAACGGTTAAATCATTACAACATTCATATTTTGTTTTAATTTTTTTTACAGAAGTTCATGAAGGCTCAATACAAAATGTTGTAATATTGCTTTTTTGATGTTTGGTTCGGATTTGGAAAAAAAAATAACAAAAATTACCAATTATTGGCTTCTTTAGCAAGGGTAAAAAACAAAACAACAACTCAAATGAAAAAAAGTGGCATTCGTACCCGGTGTAATACACCTTTATCTATAATTTAATGTATTACACGTGATTATTAACACACAATTAAGCTCAGGATGTTTGGTTTTATGTAGTGTTGTTTTGTAGTACGCTACTACCTCTAGTGATTCCTCTTAAGGCTCCCGTCTCCTACCCCCAAAACGCCAAAGTAACCCACGCTATAATTATTGCGCCAATCGTGAAATGCTCGCTACCATTCGATTCTGTAGGTCTTTATGCTACTGCCATCGGAAAGGATTTCAATATTTATGGAGATTATTTATGCAAATTTTAGTGTTAAAAACACAACAATAATTACGAAACCTGACTTTAATGACAATAAATATAATGAAATTTTCCAGAGAATTAATGCTGTTGAGAGAACTTCGAACACTTTTGATTGATCGCTCAAATGCCGCAGACTCCGGCGCAACGCAGGACACCCAGCAACTCTATTCTTGAATGAAGCTTCTAGTCTAGTCCCAAAGCTTTGAAATCATAATATTTAGTGTAGAAGACTTGCACACTTTTTAACACTATAATTTGACTCGCCTACGTGAGTCTCAACGATTCATCCCGATCATTCGATGATCAAGTGTTTAGTGCCTTGATGTTACTTTGATACACTTTGATGTTATGAACGTTTGTCCGAACACAATTGGCATAAGTTTTAACCGTAGATTCACATCATAAATAATAATCGTCTGGTTCAATTATCGTGATTGATTCATTCCCATATCTACAATTAATTCATAATACAAAACATTGATTTACAATAACATGTAGAAATATCGTGCCTTCTTCAGACAAATGTTTTGATTGCTTGTTGTAATCGCAAACTGCCCTATCTCGGAAACATATAACTATCACTTTGGTAGTTCCTATATGTGGATTCATTGATTGAATTCTTGTATATATTCTCTTGATTGCCAGTTGAGTATTTATAACCTCAAAACCATATCGACCCCCACCCCCGCCCCCACCAACTGTTAATTTGATTTTGAGTCTAGTTCGCATGATTGCCAATCTATAAGTTTTTAATTAAACAAATTATATGATCTATTTTGCCGGACTGATACAAATCCTAAACTAGTCAACTATGTTGAAATCAAACGAGGCGACGCTTGGTAAATACGAACAGCTGATCCGGCTGTCCGCCATGTTTCTTCTGTAACAGATGTGCACAGAATTGCATTCCTATAAGAGAGTTATAGGTGGTTATAGCGTTCTATAAGGATTTCTTATCGAAACCTATCGAGGTCTATGATATGTATACAATTTAAAACAAAAAAATTCGAGTATGTCAGCATTATGTAAATCTCTAAACTTCTATCATTTGGTGTCCAATAAGCGATAATATGGAACTGTGGAACATATGTTAGCAATGCTCTCAAAGCTCTTGAAAGCTTTTGATGTGCTGCTTCTAAAGAGAATGAGACCAATAAACTTTTTATTTATTTCCATTCATTAGGTTATTTTCTTAAGGGCCGAGCATACGTCAACTTTTTGATTCCAAAGGATCTCTGACAACCGGGGGGAAGTTAGCCATAAAAGTTATCCATAAAATTTTTTTTCATCCGATTTTAATGAATGACACATTTTTGGAAAGCCCTTAACGTACTGAGTCTACAGTAGTTATTGCAGAGGGCGCAATTCATAACTACTACCTAAAAAATTAAAAAGAAAGTCATTTTTTGTTTAAATTGGTACATTTTTACAATCGCATATCTCCGTTAATGCTTTACCAATTACGACATCTCTTACAGCAATCAAAAGTACAAATGTAGACCATACTTCCATAGTTATTGCAGCCCAACTTTCCACTAATTAGTGGTTTAAAAAAGTTCCTGAACTTTGACTATTTTTATCCAGGGATGCGAGTATGGAAGCATACACCGTTCCAGTAGAACAGTGAGCATAACCCCTTTTATCATCCGATTGTAACAAACTATACACCAAACGAAAGAGGACGCTTGTCTGCACTTATGCAAGTTATTGCAGTCCAAGTTTCCGCTAATTAGTGGTCTAAACAAATTCATGAACTTTGAATATTTTTACTTTCGAGTATAGAAAAATACATCGTTTCAGAAAAACCCTATGCATAACTTGTTTTTATCATCTGATTGTAACAAACAATACACCAAACGAAAGAGGAAGCTTGTCTGCACTTATGCAAGTTATTGCAGTCCAAGTTTCTTTTATGCACATACCTTCCTACGTTGTACCATGAGTAGACATGACAGTCGTGGCTTGTATGCCAGATGCAGTGGCAGCGGTTGTAACTAACGCAGACGCCACAAAGTTCCATCGTCAATAACCTTTGATAGATGCATCGTACGAAAGAGATGTTCAGCCAAAAGATTGTTCTTATTTAGCGTAAAATCATAATTCGATAAAAAAGTTGGGTATTCCCATTTAAAAAAATGAAGTTAACCTCATTTTCACCGATTGCAGCGCCATCTGTCATGAAACTGATATCACCATCTCATTTCCCCCTTTGCGTCCTACAAGTTTATTTAAGACACTTTTGTCGTACCATGCATATTTCTGGAGATATTTAGGAGTCTCAAGTTAAAACGACCAGTCGGTATAATACATGCAGTTTACACCCATTTTCTATTTTGAAAAATATCTTAAAGTTTACTTACTATAGTCCATTAGTAACCGTTCTCATGATTTTTTTTTTGACATAATAAATTTCTAGAATATGGTTCTGTGCAGAATATTCTATTCGAGATCGGCCACGTCTACATTAAAATAAAACTAGTAGAACTAGACAGATATGTCTTTTAAAGCTGCGTTCGGGTATTGTACTCCGTTGACATCGGGTACACCGTCAAAATGATACTTACGTGTTAATGGGTGTAAAAAGTGCAACGGTGTACAATATTCGAACGCAGCTTATATTGTGTCAAAACATTAGCGCTTGACACCTACTGTCATTAGAATCAAAATTTCTGACAAATTCTGGCTACTAGTTTTAATGCAGTGCGACTGATCTCGATGAAATAGAATTTGCTAATGTAGCTAAACTATTGATTGTACCAACAAAAAGGCATACATTATTCAGAATTTCCTCCACTTTAATTTATTATTTAACTATTTCGACGAATTTCCAGAAATGGCGACTTATTTGCAAAATCTTTCAAAAATGCTAAGACTAAACCTCCAGTTCAGTTTTTTGTACCTTAGTCAAAAATGTTCAGCGGGCCCAAAAGGGCTATTACAATTGTTTATAATACTACGTATGATAAAGTAAAGAGCATTTTTTGTTTTTGTAAATCAAAATTAATTTAATTAAATTTAACAGCCGGAAGCAACTTTTAAATATTATTCTTATACAATATTTAAGAACCTATGTTAGCCTACAGGTTGTTGTTTGCATTTTGTCATTTGTCAAAAGCTGTTCAAAGTTGTATATATAGGAGTTTTTAACTTAAGAACAGGGTTTTAGTGAGTATTATTATAGATTTGTAGTTAATAATTTATATAAGATAATGTTTTAGAGTCTAATGGTAAAATATTGAGGTTTAGGTTAGATTTGTAGAAAATTTATAACATTTGCACTGCATACATATAGTTTTCGCTCAAAGTGAATTGCAAGCATTGTCTACAAACTTTAGTAATGTAATAAACTACAGTAAAAATGCTGTAATAAGCAACATCACTGGCTATTTGATACCAGTTATACTGCTGTATGAATTCCTGTGAAATTACAGAATTATCAAAGTCATTTTACAGGATGTTTTTGCAATTTCACAGAAAAAGTGCTGTAATTTTACAATAGAACAATTTTTTAACAATTGAACGTGTCCCTTAAAATGCGACGTCTGGTCACCCTAAGTATAACCCATTATTATCACACATTTCATAACGTTGAAAAATACAACTTTCTGCTAATCGGGGTTCTACTGTATTCACAAAGCATTACGTGAGCATTAAAATACATTTTTTCTGCGCTTTAATGGGTCATTTATACCAGCGTGACATGTGCCTGTGATAAACAATCATTAATTATTTAAACTTCAGCGGAAATACAACGCAAGTAGCCAGTAATTGAGCAAAAACAGAACAAGCTACCTACCGTATAGGAGTTAGTAGGTATATATCCCTTATTTTTAACGGGGACACTTAGTTGCATCGATATGAGGGAACGATCATTACTTCTATTATTTGGGAAGATATTTTGTATCTGCCCGTCGTATGATACAACAAGACGAAAATTAACCCATGTCTATGCCTGGAAAGTCTATCAGTTATTGATATTAGTCGGAATTTTCTGCTTGGATTACAAAGCAACTATGGAACTACCACATGGTATTGGCAGCAATAAATATTTTGCAAAGCACACCGATCCGTTTGAGACTCTCATCAATGTTGCATCACAGTATATCATATATTTCATCTATATTATCAACGTGTTTCGTTTGATTGTGACGGACACGAAAAAATGGGGTGAAATGTTTACGAATCTAGCGTTCGTAGAGGAAACCCTGATGACTAACAAGTTATCAAAAACCACCAATCTCCAGTATATTCTGCAGTACACCTCAAGATTGATTTTCTTGGTTTCCATGCTGATAATGCTGGCTGCTACTTCTGAACCACTGCAGGCGTTCAAGTATTTCAGCTATGAAGGTTTGCAACTGGCTGGAGTTAGTTTCCTCCTGGTTATGATTGACTATATATCGATTGCTGTTCATACTAATTTCGATGTCATGAATCATCATATTTCCAAATCCATCAATGGACCGGAAAAATTAACTCCTAGGAAGTATATGAAGATTTATATTAAGTTATACAACGTCATCGAATACTTTAATGATATATTCGGATGGGAAATTGTCCTCATGAATATATTAGCCATGATGAGCAGTTTACCAGCTCTGAAAATGATACTGACCTTAAACGCAGATCCGTTTTTCATCTTGTACGCTTCATGGGCCATGGTAGGTACTTTTTATACACTAGGGATGTACAGTACCGATACTTTTGAGTAACGAATTGATACCGGTACTTTCTAATCGAGTATTCATTACTTTGTATTCGTTATTTTGTATTCGTTACTTTGTATTCGTTACTTAAACTGATACTGACATTTTTCAAGTTAGCATTCCTACGTAAAATATGGCAAACTAATACCCTTAACATTTCACCTACCTATTTAACATTCGAAACGAATTGTTTCCTTATTGATGACGTGATATTTTCTTACATACATAAGATCTTCTTATGATTAAAAAATGTCCAAAGCCGCCGCGCCCGCCGCATTTACTAGCTAATTTATTTGTAAAGCATGAAACATCTCCGTACATTGCAGCACCCGCGCCGCAACCAGTCGTACACGTACGACTGGTTGCTTCCTTCTGATGTCAGGCTGTTCGTTGCTGCCTGAGTATCAATAGCCGTAATCATTTGTGGTTCGTTACTGGATACTTAGTACACTCATGGAATTAAGTAAGTTCTATAAATATTTTAGCAGTGTGTCGATGATACATCCAAGTACAAGTTTTTTGTTATTCTGGTCGACCGCTCGGCCGCTAAGTGCAAAAAATTGTCCGTTTACGCTTCAACTCGTATATCGGAAATTTATTATTTGCGAAACCTTGTTCGAATGCTTTGAATTGGTTTATAATGATTTATATGTTTCTATTTATTAGCTTAATGTGTAATTAATTAATGTAATTCATACATTGCCATGTAATTGTGTTTTTATTAAATATGACGTTAATTTTATATTAATAAACATAAAAGTTTTCGATTACATGAAATGAAAATCTCATTTCAAGATATTGCATACAACACAACAAATTATACTTACAACCTTATTGCATCTAATAGCTTTTTTTTGTGTTAATAAATACAAAAATCAATTTGTTGTTGACAATATTTTTACTTTTCAGGTTATTTCAGAACTGACATATGTATTAACATTTATTCACAAAATAGAAATAGATTAAAATTAAATTGCTTTAAATTTGTCTTTATGGTAATTTGTTAATTGTGATTTACTGGTGGTTTCGAGATATTTAGCTTCAACGATATTTTGCAGTGTTTAACTTAATAAACAGAAAGGAGTATGTATTTTGTATAGCATGAATGTATCATTACTATTTTTTTATATTATTATTTTGTATTTACTTTACAGCAATGTGTTTCAAATATCCGACAACTGAAAATAATGACAATTATGTATATCACTAATTTACAAAAATGTTGGAAGCAAGCTCTAAATTTTCGACGAATTTTGATGGAATGTAAATATGTTATAATTATTATTAAAAAAAAATAAACTAAAATACACGACCATCTAAAAGAACATTTATACAACATTAAAAATTATTTCAACAAATTTGACCTGGGATGAGTATAAATTGTGTTGGTAACGGGTATATAATTTCCCAAAAGGAGACGCTTCAGAAAGAAAAGTTGTTGGTTTCTCTTACGTATAGCTTTTATTGCATATTAATTACTCACAATCATATGCAATAAAAGCTATACGTAAGAGAAACCAACAACTTGACGATTTGAACCAGGGACCTTTGCGTCGCTATCACAATGCTCTCCCATCTGAGCTATTGACATTGTGCTAGCGACGCAAAGGGCCTTGGTTCAAATCCAGGTTGTGGCTGTAATTTTTGATATATTTAAAATTTACATCCCGCCTGTATGTTACCATATTATTAACTTATAATATTACTTTGACAAAGTATGTCGTTAAACATTTTCAATTATAGTTTATATTGTTTGGAAATTAACAAGACCTTCATTTTTTATTTATATGCATTTTAGCTAACCTTACAGTAAACAATTCATAAGTCAAAATGTTACTTTTAACTTATTATCGTTGTTAATGCACGCCTCTTAGTTTATTTAGAAAACAAATTAAGAAATAAAATTTCCAATAATGTTCCAGCTAATATATAGTAAATGAAAAATGTGTGCTTATTGAACTGGAACTATATTACAATAAAACTTCTGTAGAGCTCTTTGAAATATTAACAAAAAAAGAAAAATAAAAAATTAATTAGTTATCAAACTATGCAAAACCAAAAATGAAATACAATAAATACATATTACAACAATACAAAATTATTAATTATAAGTAAAATTTTAATAATTTGTCTTAACAAATGAACAAAAGAAAATAGCAAAATGTTTTGTTTTTTTTTCTAGAAAGTAGAAAGTAATATGTTTCATATGGTCTTATTGGTTTTCTCTGTTCCTTCTGAAGTTGGAGCCGTTTAAAATAAGATATTGTTAATAATTCAAACGGCTGTAACTTTTTAATGAATTGAAAAAGTAATTTACTTTCTGAAAAAAATTGTTTTGCGGAAGAAACGTGGGACACCTCTATATATTGCTATAATTTAAATTATTTTGGTTGTCAAGCATGTATTAGATGTCATGAAAGATAATTGAACATTAACTGCTGTAAAGTAAATACATATATAAAATTTCCATTGTCCTAAATACAAAATAATGCTCGTCCTAAATGTAAATTTAAATTATGTTTAGAGAATTTATTTACATTTAGTGAATATATTTTAATATTACAATTCTGAAATAGTCTATATTTAGTGATAATCTTTGGCATCAAGTTGATTTGCGCATTTACTTACTTACTTACTTAAGCCCGTCATCCTACTGCTGGGCAAATGCATTTACTTGCGTAATTAATATGTGTATTAGTTAACATGAATTTATATAATGTGTCATGATATTACGCAATATCTTAAAATGAGCTTTTCGTATCATATTATCAAACATGTTTATTAATATTATTATAAAAGTAATTCTATATTTAATTAAATGTATTACCTACTCGTAAACTTAACTGTAGTGATCATATTTCATTTATTACATTGCAATGAAGATATCACATTAACGAAAAGGTCGGACACGCTAAAAATAAACTAAATCTCGTTACATTACATCCATCGAAAAACCACCTCGTGACAGACAACTTTTTGCGATGCGGCCGGGTCGAGGTAGAACAGTACACGAATATATAATCGACATACTATTTTCAAATCCTGCGATAGCGATACGAACTTACTTATTTCCATGACTGTACATACCTACACGTTTCGGTACTGTTACCAGACTTGATAGTGAGTATCAGTAATCATTGGTGTTTCGTTACTTGATACTTCGTACGCGTTTGTTTCGTTTCCGTTGCCAGGCCGTTACTGATCCTGAACTTGATAAGTTACTGTAGTTAATTGTACTATACTTGTGATACCAGAATTGATACTGATATTATGTTTAATACCAATTTTACTTGTTGTGACTTGTGATTGTGACATGCTATATCGATTAAACCACGCATAGTTCACACTAAGTTCTCCAACCGCGGCGGCACACAGTGTGGCAAAAATAACCCTTTGGGGACGAGATTTTGTAACTTTGTAATTTTTAGATGAATTCTTATAAAATTTGGTGTGCACAACAATAAAGGACGAAGGTTTAATCTCAGCAAAAAAAACCTGATGTGGCCAGGCAAATGATTTTACCGAAAAATGTCATAGTTATAAATTATTCAGAATTTCCTCTACGTTAATTTATTATTTAACTATTTCGACGAAATTCCAGAAATGGCGGCTTATTTGCAAAATCTTTAAAAATGCTAAGCTCTAAGTTTGGTCATGAAACTTCTAAATATGAAGTTTCGTCCCGATAGCTTTATGTACCTTGGTCAAAAATGTTCAGGGGACCAAAAAGACATATGTCCGCTAAAATCTCAAAAATTTTTTTTGGCACGATTACAATAGTTTACATGTTGCGTATGATAAAGTAAAAACGCAAAGACTTTTATTTGATATTATCAAAAAATCAGCGTATTATCAGTGTAACTCCGACACGATATCGATGGGGATATTTAGCATTCCAAAAAATATTGCAAGGTTTTTCTTTACCATTCAGCATTGCATAGCTTTATAGTTGTAAATAATTGTTGTAGGGTCTCTGCATGATGACAACAAAAAGATGCCATAATGCCACTAAGGAAGGACTGAAGTTTATCGAGTTGTCTTTTGAAAAATCGCACTCGTTGACGATTAGTTCCACCAATGAGGAGCTGGTGGACGATTGGAAACAACTGAGGGCTCTCTGTTCGGAGTTCAAACCTGTGTTTTCAGCGGCTGGTGTATTCGAAATCGACTATTCTGTTCTGTATATTCTGTTCACTCTTATAATGTCGTATCTAGCTATTCTCGTGCAGTTTCAAGCCGAAATTTAAGATTTATTACATTATAGTATATGAAATTATGTTATATTTACTTACACTTTGTTTGCATTTAACTATGCACTTAATATTATCATATAATAGAATATAGATACACCAGCGTTTTTTTTTTCTATAAAGTCATGAAATGATTTTGTGCAATATTCTATATGTAGCTTGTTATAATTACACAAATAATTAATTTTAGCCAAGGATGTTAAATTTCGCTAATTATTTTTTCTTTTTGGTAAATTACCGTTGAAATTAAAAATATTAATTTAATAATTTGATTACCACGTCATTAAAAATTCAAAATAGTAAATTACGCAGGTTTAAGTTAGTGAATTATCGATGACAGGTTATTATGTCAAATGTGGGGTACAACCTTAAAAGTCATTATTTTGTATATAACAACCAATCTCTGGTGCTTTTCCTGATTTAATCATTCATTATTAAAATCTAAACAAAAACTACAATAAAAATGCTATTTATAGCAGCACTTTACAAAAAAAAAACAGCGATACTTTTAATTACTTTTAATAAAATGTAATGTACTTCTTTTTCTAACATTAACTAAAACTGCTATATCAGTTTTAACAAGAAGAAACGTAATGTGTCAATATCTGGTCCTCAAAGTTTAGAAGAAAGTGACCAAATAAAAGGTTTAGGAAAAGAATTAAGCTAGTAACTTGAATGACTTTTGAATACACAGGGTTATGTGTTTGTAAGAAGCAGACCAAATTCATTTTTTTTAAATAAAGCATCCTGTATATTTTTTTGTTTTTTTAATTCTATGTTGAATTACAAATTGAACTGTAAAAACCGCATGTCCCTGAGGTCAGTGGTGTAAATGTAACAAGACGAATAAATGTTAAAAGAAAGCAATTAAACAATTTTAAAAGGATTTCTACAGTGTCAATAGCTCGTCGTTTTTTTAAAATGACTTAAGTTATAAATACGAAATACTTTTTACTTTATCATACGCAGTATGTAAAGTATTGTAATCGTGCCAAAAAGAATTTTAAGATTTTAGCGGAAATATGTCTTTTTGGGTCCCCTGAAAATTTTTGACCAAGGTACAAAAAAATGTCTGTGTGTGTGTGTGTGTGTGTGTGTGTGTGTGTGTGTGTGTGTGTGTGTGTGTGTGTGTGTGTGTGTGTGTGTGTGTGTGTGTGTGTGTGTGTGTGTGTGTGTGTGTGTGTGTGTGTGTGTGTGTGTGTGTGTGTGTGTGTGTGTGTGTGTATGTGTGTGTGTACCCGTTTTTTGTGGCGGCGATTCCGGAGAAACTACTAAAGGTATCGGGACGAAACTTCATATTAAGAAGTTTCATAACCAAACTTAGAGCTGAAAAGCTTTCTGTTGAAAAGGGTCCAAAGGAACTGGAGGTTTAGTCTTAGCATTTTTGAAAGATTTTGCAAATAAGCCGCCATTTCTGGAATTCCGTCGAAATAGTTAAATAAGAAATTAAAGAAGAGGAAATTCTGAATAATTTATGACTATGACATGTTTTGGTACAATCAATAGTTTAGCTGCATGAGCAAATTCTATTTCATCGAGATCGGTCGTACTGCATTAAAACTAGTAGCCAGGATTTGTCAGATTTTTTGATTCTAATGACAGTAGGTAGTGTCAAACGCTAATGTTTTGACAATAACTTCTGTCAATATAAGCTGCGTTCGGATATTGTAATACACTTTTTACACCCAATAACACGTAAGTGTCATTTGGACGGTGTACCCGGTGTCAACGGAGTACAATATCCGAACGCAACTTTAATCGACATATCTCTCTAGTTCTACTAATTTTATTTTAATGCAGACATGACCGATCTCGATCAAATATAATCTCATGCTGCTAAACTATTAATTTTATATATAGTATGATAAAGTCATGTGCCTGGCCACATCAGATTTTTTAAATATAAAGTGTGTTTCATTTCTAAGCATTTCAAATTTGTAGCTTAACCAATTTCCTAAAACTTTTATTGGAATCTTATTCTTGTCAACTTTTTAGAAAGAAATATATTGAGTGGTTACGTTTCTTGTTATACACACTGTGTAATAATAAGGACTTTGAAAGATTTACAGCATTTTGCAGATCGGAATTTTTATTTTACAGACTCTTTTGGAGCATTCATCTTTACAGAATAGAATTCCAGAACAAAAAGAAAAGTGCCGACTGCAAATCTTCCAAAAATTCATACAGTTTTTCTCTTCTAACTTAGTCAAGGTTTTCTCATGAGTCTTGTACAGCATTAGATATAGTTTCTTTTATTGCAAAAAAAACATGAGTTTAACTACGAAAACTGCGTCCACTCTCTTTGGGGCCCCATAGGCAAGACTAAGGTATCGGGACGAAACTTCATATTTAGAAGTTTCATGACCAAACTTAGAGCTGAAAAGCTTTCGGCTCAAAAGGGTCCAAAGGAACTGGATGTTTCCTCCAAGCACTTTTCAAGGATTTTGCAAATGAGCCGCCATTTCTGTAATTTCGTCAAAATAGGTAAATAATAAATTAAACTCGAGGAAATTTTGTATAATTTATGTCTATGACATTTTTGGTAAAACTAAGAGTTTGGCTGCAGGAGCAGATTCAAATTGAGATCGGTCGTGTCGGCGTTAAAACGAGGTAGCCAGGATTTTGATTCTAATGACAGTAGCTAGTGTCAAACGGGATGTTTTGAAAATACCCGCTGTCAATAGTATTGAAATATCCGCAAGAGGTTGCAGCGCCGGAACCACCTGACCAGCTTGGGGGCGAGCACCAAGGCGATGCGGATGAAGGCCTCTGAAACTAGATGCTGAGCGGGACGTCAGCGATGAAGATGACGTTGAGCCCGATCAACGAAGGAGACGGCGAAGGCGGTGGCGGTTTAAAAACGTTTACCGTTCTTTTAAATATTGCTGTATGTGTTCGTGTTTTATTCAATAAATAATTTTTAGATCAAAACGTTTACCGTTCTTTTAAATATTTTTGGAAAGCATTTTTATCGTTTTATCGTCGTATGTTTTTAAAAATTTACCCGCCAAGCTGTGCACTCACTGGCGGGTAAATCGTAAAGATTTCAAATTTGTAAATACAATTTCGGATAAGCGCTCACGACGCACAAGTAAAATTCTTGCGTTTATTTAAACCTCTGAAATTTTTTGAAAATTTTGTTGTTACAAACACCTTCTCATTTTGTGTTGATAACCTGTAGCAATAAAGTAGTGATGCAACAGACCTCTGTTTCTGCTTCCGCAACTGCGGAAGTTCTGCAAACTTTTTCACCTCTGCTTCTGCATCCGTTTCCGCAATTTTATAACAGAAGTGTATCGAAAGTTTCCAGATATGGTGTCAAAGTACAACATGCGCTCGTTAGGTTTTGAACAGTGATGTGGGCCGGGTAAATACCCGGCGGGTGAGAACTTATAAAATGGGTATTTACCCGGATATTTACCCCTACTTAGGATAAATACCCAAATTTTAGGTATTTATCCTTTTTATCCTTAAAGCACCATTTAACAACATTTCAGAGTTATTTATACAAGGTGTAACACATTTTTCCCGCTAGAATTATTTTTAGATAGTAAATTTCATTCTGAGTATAACTTTTCATATGGACCTAATTGTTGTCTCAAAGCCACGTTACATCCGCTTGACGTATTAACTAAATAAAGAAAAATAAACAATACATATACTACATATCAAACAATGCTAAAACTAAGAAACAGCCGAATCAATACCAATAACAAACATAAAAGTAAATAAATTTAAGTAAAAAATTCAAAATGTTAAAAATAATCTAAATTAACAAATGAACGAAAACAAAATACATATGAAACTTTCTAGATATTTGTTTCTCTACAAGTAATTGTCATTCTGAGTATAAAGTTTCTTTCATGCCGACTTATTGGGTTTATCAATTTCTAAGGAAGTTAAGTCATTTAATTTTGCAATTATTTTACAACTATATCAAACGGTTATAATTTTTTAAGGAGTAAAGAAAACAAATAGGTCCACGTGAAACTTTTTACTCAGTGTGGCATTTACTATCTGGAAAAAAGTTATGCGGGAAAAAAATGGGACACTCTGTAGATGGGTACTCTTGATTACAAATACTGTAAAATATTTCAGTTATATAAGAACATTCAGTATATTTAGTTGGATTCATAGCTAAATAAGAAATTGATTAACCGTTGAAATTAAAATTATTAATTTCAAATTTTAAATTACCACGTAATTAAAAATAAAAAATGGTAAATTACGATGGCATAAATTACCGGGTAATTAAAAATTCAAAATAGTAAATTACGCCTGTTTAAATTATCGAGTAATTAAAAATTCGAAATGTTAAATTACAGTGAAAGTCGTATATAACGTCCGCGAAGGGACCGCGAAATTTGGACGCTATATCCGACTGGATGCTAAATCCGGACGCAAATAAATTTTGATAATAAAATTTAAAAAAAATGTATACTAATTCAAATAAGAACACTTGAGGTGTGTTTTATTGTCACCCGTGTGCAGTTCGTATCTATTCGAAATGATTCTCTTTTGAAGTACGAGTAATAAAACGCATTTGAGTGTACCTATCGCGCGCGCATACGCATTCGTGTTACGTGTAGTTAGGCCGACAGGTTATGTTTGTATCGGACATTTTGCATAAGACTTATGCAAGGAGTTAAGTACGAATTGCATATGAAGCCGTCTCACCAACGAAAACAAATACACATAACCTCTCCGAGATACAATCGTGACATGCATGTGCCTGCAGACTAGGGATGAGTCGTTCGCGAACGAACCGTTCAAAATGAACGGGTCAACTGTGTGAACCGTTCGATCCGGTTCAACCCTGGCAAACTGACCCGTTCAGTAGGAGATCCGGTTCAGTAGCTCGTTCGTTTACGGTGTTTACGCTCTCGGCGGCTCATTTCTGCTCACAGCATAGTCGGCTCAAAGCAGACCGGCGCGGCGCGGCGGCGTCTTTGATGCGTGTTCATTTGTTTCCAGTGCCGCGTAAAGTACATAATATGTATATACATTATACATATATAAAATATTTTCGTTCGTTTATTTCTGGTTTGATTGATGCATAAAGATTCGTCAACATATTATGAACTCCCCGGACATTTTCTTTGCGTTTTAAAATTGTTGAGAGTTGATAATGAAGACCATTAATTTTAATAAATATAATTTATTAAACAAAATAAAAGTTTTAAACTATATAAAGTAAAATAAATAGAAACAATAAAAAATAACTAAATATTCATTCATTGACTCAGAACTGGAACGTTATAATTTACTAAATAAAAATAATATATGTAATATATAATACACATAATACAACATAATATAAATGTTGCCAAACTCCTCTAATCTCAAAAAATATAAAATCCATATAGTAGTATAACTCATCACATTATCTATTGTAAATTGCTATTTAAAAATAGTAATTGTGACACTTTTGTAGAACTTATTCTGTTTCGGCTTTCCGTTAGCGTGAGCCCTGCTTTTGAAAAAATTGGTCCATATGAAAGTCGTTCATTTTGAACGGGTCTGATTGAACGGGTCATTTTAGTGAGCCGGTTCGACTGAACCGGCTCACTGAAATGACCGAGAATGCCGATCCCTACTGCAGACTGATACCTTCCTCCTATTGATTTAATTTCAATTCAATTTGAATACAACTGATCATCTTTTCCGGCTTGTCCTTCAGGGGTGAAGGGGGAACTGAATATGATCACTTGAAATCTATTCTCTTTCATTTTGAATGCGCAATAAAACGCTTTTTGAGACAAGTGGATACGTTTCAAAATGAAATGAACTGATTACCAGTGGCAATAAAACACACCTTTTGTATGTATAACAATTCAATTCAGTCAGTCAATTAGCTCGGTTTGTGCAGGCCCTGTGTAGATCGACGCATTTCTTTTTTTTATTTTTAACAAGATTTTTATCACGAGCGGTTTTAACTTTGTCTATAAGCCTCCAAATTGTCGTTACTGACCAATGTGTCAAGTTAAAAGTAGTTTCAGCAGAGTGCAACAATGGTTTCTCCATTTTCTGATATATTAATGATCGCTCATTTGTTTTGAATGGTTAATACCTTTCTTTTGTAGCCACACATTTCGTATTGTAATACACAGAATAGCCGCAAAAACAAAAACAGTGCGAATGACAGGTCCCGCGATCGCGAACTAACATGAGCATTTCATGATAGCAAAGCGGTAGTGACCCGTGCGCAAGTCAAATGGCGTCTGCCACTCCAGTTGGACGCTATAACTGACCATAACATGCCCAAAATCCATGGCGCGCGCGACGCAACATGCGACTTTGCCGCTATATCCGGCGACGCTAAACCCGGACTTAGTTTGCATTAGTTTATATGGAAGACCAACCAAACCGTTCAGTTTTCGAAGCGAATCGACGCTATAAGCGACGACGTTATAATTGACTTTCACTGTACGCTGATTTAAATTAACGGGTAATTCAAAATTCAAAATGTTGTTTCAAACTTACAGTGATCTGTTTAATTTAAGTTATGATTACTACTAATGTTAATAAAAATGTTTGGTAAAACCTTAAATCATTATTTTGTGGATAACTAGCTATCTCTGGATATTTTGCCTGATTTGATAGTACTAAAACTAAACCAGACTACGTAGAAATACTATTTATAGCACTACTACAAAAACAGGAAAATCAAACAGAATAATAATAGTAGAAAATAAACACTTTAATTCTGTCCAGATTCATAAAATTACTCTCCGGTTCACAGAGGCTTTTTGATCTGAATCATTTTTTAGTCTCGACCATTTTTTTAACACGGGTATATTTATTAAAAAATGAATTTTGATAATACATGGCTTCTGATTTCAGAGCTGCATTATCGGATTTGTTGGATTGGTCGTCATTGGCGAAGGAGTTTTCCACTTCTCTATTCATTAAATACAAATTCTCAGTTCTGTATTTTCACAAGTAATCTCTGATGATTTGGAATAGTAAAAATATTACGTTTACGGGCAATGGGACTGCCATTGGATGTGTTAACTTTACCCATAGACCCATTTCCATTGGCTAAATGACACCTTGAATAACATTGTCATTGTCTATTAACCTGTGATACAGACCTTATAACGAATTGTCAATACGACGACGCACGAGTCCGACCATGTACCACGCGGATTGTTAGATACTTCCCAGGCAAACGCAAATAACAAGGCACTTGTCGACTGCTTAGGAGGGGTGGGGCGCATTTATGCGTCTACTGATGAAAGGTCTTTGAAATTAATTTATAAATTTGGGTAAATTACCAACGGTAATTAAAATTGTCGGTAAATTACCAACGGTAATTTAAATTGCAATAAATTCCTAAATTAAAAATCGTAAATTACGGTAATTAAAAATCGGTAAATTACCATTAATTACGGTAATTAATTCGGTAATTTACGCGGTAAATTACGCTTTTACATCCCTGGGCGTTTTACACCGCACGGTGAATTAAGTCAGTAGGTGCTAAATTTAAGTTCGGTTTATTAATAAAAACTTTTAGCTTCCGTTAATGTCAGGATGATCCTATTTACAAAAAATACCGATTTATAATCACAGAATTACGTGAAAACGACTAGACTACTTTATTTTGTCCTTCCATTTCGTGTAAAATAAAAATTCGTCGTACATTACTAACACCAGCGCACTGGCAGTACATCTGAAAACGTTCACTAGGGCACCACGATAGAAACCTTTGAAACCGTACTTCTTATATATACTCCTTCCGGCCATGAAGATGGTCTTATTCCGTCTCAAATGGTCCGGTCTGCCGGAATCCAGCATCATGTGCCTAGCCATGGTATCAAGCGGATACGATAGCATCCCAGCGCAGACGGTGCAGACTTGAGCGACAACAAGAGACAACAATAATGGTAATTTGTCCGCTTCGCTGCGCGTGCCGGTCTCGTGGTATACCATGAGATTATTCTTGTCAACGCTGATGTCCCCGTAGGTCAGTTTGGCCAAGTCAAACAGAGCAAAATAGAAAGCCCTGTAGATACCAAACCCGATAACAGATAGATGCACGCCGTAGTACAGCCCTTTGATGCCGTCATGCTTGAAGATGTTATGGAAACAGCTGAACATGCCTATGAACTCTCTTGGCTTACCGGTGTCGTTGCTCCGCCCGCCTAGGTCCATGGTAAGACGCGTTTGACAAAAATCTAATGGGAACACAATGGCAGCAGAACATGATCCAGCTAGTCCGCCAGCGCCTAGCTTGCATAATGTTATCTTCGCTCGTGTGGGATTTTCGATTAATTTCGTTAACGAGTCTTTATAATACTGGTACAATGAGAAGTTCAGGGCTTGAGATGGAAAGTATCTGAGTAGGTTTGTACCGTTACCACGCCATAGGCTGGTGATTCCCTGTTCGGCTGGTATCCTTTTGAGCATGTCAACAATGCTTATGTATGGTCGCTGTTTGCCCGTAAGTATGTGCAGGGCGTAGTCCTGGTTCTGCAAGATGAACTTTGCTCGTTCCACCGGTGCTATTAGGGTTTTTGATATGATTGCGGCCGAACCACTGATAACGAAGTCAGCAGCGAACCGTTTCAGGTCAGTCGTCATGTAGGTGTTCGCACCAACATAACATTATTTATACTAGATAGTTTGTTGCGGATGATTAATCGAGGGGAGATCTTGATCTTCACTGTTACAGTTGCACAATGCTAGTGAAGGGAACATCTTGGGTGCCGATCGCGTCGGTGAACGTGGAGCTTTCAACACTGGAAATTTGCATTTTGACGTGCCGTGCCCTGCACGTCACGCGTCACCCTCCACATCTGACATTTGACAACAACACACCGTGCCGTCGCGTCGATTTTGTTTTGAAGATGACTACACCGATCAATTTTTGTCCATTTTTGTCCAGTTGCCAGACCAGGCAGTAGAGATTTTTGTGTGACAAAAATAGTATCAGGAAGCCGACGCCGACGCCGACGCCGACGCGCGACGGTCTCAGGTCACGTGAAACAGTCCGTAGATGTATTAAGGCCGGTCCAGACACAACGTCTTATCGAACGACTTGTCGAATCAGACAAGTCGTATCAAGTAAGACGGAGCGTGTAGACCACAAAACGTACCTCTTGCATGATCGATAATCATTATCGTACGATAAGCCGAAAATCTGATTCGACAAGTTGGCGCGTGTGGACAAACATGCGTTTTATTTGACAGTTTTGCCGTATGTTTACGTAGTAACGTAGTATTTCGTCTAGTCCATAGATAAGATACATACAGTGCTTCCCAAAAGTAACAGATAAATTCAATAAAACCTTAAATAAAAATATTTCAGAAAAATGCTCTGACACGTCGATTTTTATTTTTAAATTACTATCCTGACATACACTTTTCAGCCCCCCACACTTCGCCCCTAAGGGGTGGCAACCCCAACTTTAAAAATTTAAATAGCAAAGTACCCCTTGCGATACCTCATTGATAGATTTTTTTATTCTGAATACAACGAAAAAAAGATTATCAAAATCAGTTGATAAATAACCGCGATATTTACCAAAATGTATTCAAAGAAGAACGTCAATATTCGAGTAAGCGCTGTTGAAGCGGGCATAGCAATATCGTTCAAACAATTGCAACTTGTTTTTACTTATGTCAAACACAATTCAGATTTTTCGTCATTGAAGAAATAGTAGCAAAATGAGATTTACAGAAACCGAAAGAATCGAAGTTTTAATGATTGGGTTTGGAGATAGAAGCCGGACGCATGACGAAGTTCGTGTTTTGTTCAATGAAATGCACCCGGACCGTCCGCCAATATCGGAATCTACAGTAAGTCGAATCGAAAACAAATTTCGCCATCTCGGTCATGTACGGGATAAGCCTAAGGCGGGACGTCCATTGGCCTTAATTGAAAACCGACAATTGGATGCTATTTTAATGGTGCAAGAAAATCATTCAACCCTTGCAGAGGTCGCTTCACAAGTTAGTGCGTCAAAAAGCACAGTGTCCAGATTATTTCGAAAACACAAATTTCACCCGTATGAAGTGCACTTGGTACAAAAATTGTCCGATGATGACTTTGATCGACGAGTGCAGTTTTGTGAGACAATGATGGAACTCTCTAATGAAAATCCTTGCCTAATTAGAAACATCGTTTTTTTCTGATGAGGCAACATTTTGTCTGAATGGCACCGCCAATAAACAAAATTGCCGTTACTGGGCTCGTCAAAATCCGCATTGGATGGTGGAAGTGAACACACAATATCCTCAAAACCTTAATGTGTGGGCTGGTGTGGTGGGTTCTAGAATTATTGGACCAAATTTTTCGACGGAACACTGAATGGTGAACGTTATCTGAACTTTCTACGAAATGAACTACTACCTACTTTAGCGGTATTGTTTCCCAACGCAGAAGATCCTGATAGACACAAGGACAGAATTTGGTTACAGCAAGACGGTGCGCCTCCACATTATGCGCGACAAGTTCGAGAATACCTCGATCAAGTATTTCCTAATCCAAATATTTTCAAATTTCCTAATGGATTGGTAGATGAAGGCTTATTGAATGTCCAGCAAGATCGCCAGATTTAACCCCACTAGATTATTTTCCTTGGAGCTATTTAAAAAGTAAAGTTTATTTTAATAGACCTGTAAATATTGAGGCGTTAAAGGAAAGAATTCCTGCAGTAATTCACTTAATGACTCCAGGAATGTTCGAAAAATCGAAATAAAATGTTAGAAAATGTTCAACAAGCGTTTGGGGATAGATTAGGGCATTGTCTCGTAGTTAACGCGCAGCACGTTGACAATTAATTAAGGATTAGTTAATTAAATTTTGTTATTCCTCAATTTGTGTATAAATAAATTTTGATAAATATCGCCGTTATTTATCAACCGATTTCGATATTTTTTTTTCTTTGTATTCAGATTAAAAAAATCTATCAATTGAGGTATCGCAAGGGGACTTTGCTATTTGAATTTTTAAAGTTGGGGTTGCCACCCCTTAGGGGCGAAGGGGTGGGGGGCTGAAAAGTGTATGTCAGGATAGTAATTTAAAAATAAAAATCGACGTGTCAGAGCATTTTTCTGAAATATTTTTATTTAAGGTTTTATTGAATTTATCCGTTACTTTTGGGAAGCACTGTATAGTTTATTTCCAATTTCCAACAACCAACTTCAATGTGCTAATCGTGATAGCTCGATCATCTCCAAATAAAAATAAAGTAAAAAATCTGATGTGGCCAGGCACATGACTTTATCATACTATGTATAAAATTAATAGTTTAGCTGCATGAGATTCTATTTGATCGAGATCGGCCATGTCTGCATTAAAATAAAACTAGTAGAACTAGACAGATATGTCGATTACAGCTGCGTTCTGATATTGTATTGCGTTGACACCGGGTACATCGTCCAAATGACACTTTGGTACGTGTTATTGGGTGTAAAAAGTGTAATACAATATTCGAACGCAGCTTATATTGATAGAAGTTATTGTCAAAACATTAGCGTTTGACACTACTTACTGTCATTAGAATTAAAAAATCTGACAAATCCTGGCTACTAGTTTTAATGCAGCATGACCGATCTCGATGAAATAGAATTTGCTCATGCAGCTAACCTATTGATTGTACCAAAAAATGTCATAGTCATAAATTATTCGGAATTTCAGAAATGGCGGCTTATTTGCAAAATCCTTCAAAAATGCTAAAACTAAACCTCCAGTTCCTTTGGACCCTTTTCAACAGATAGCTTTTCGTTGTGTTAACACCTACCACCATAGTAATGTTGATGAATCTTGAGAATCACTATTACTTTTAGTGAGAAATGCTATAAATTAAAATAACTAAAATAAATAAATACATTAAATAATCACTGATAATAACTAACAAGTTATTGCTACAGTTTTCTACCTTTTACAATAGTAATAATTTTTCTCAGGTGGCAACTGAAAATTATATTATTGCAAACGATAGCTAATTATTTACAATATATTACAAATGTAACTTCTTTGATATATCGAAACAAAAATATCGACATTTTCAATGATATATCGCAACATCGATGTAAAAAACATCGATATTTTTGTGAAATACATCGATGTTTTGAAAACATGGATTTGTTTGCCATCCTTATAGACAATGAAACCAGCAACAACAAAGTAACTCGCTGCTACTTCACTAGCAACTATAATGACAGATGGCTAGTTTGCTAGCTAACAATCCCACACGTCAGCGAGTCAGCGACTAAAGTAGCCCGGCTTTCAACTTTACTCGCAGATAGTTAACAAGCTGCGAGTAACGTTGTTAACATGATCACACTGGGCGAGTTTACTAGCAACTAGTGAATTCGCCAACTAGCAGCGCGTAAACTCGCTCAATGTAATTGAGGCCTAACAATTTACATCTTCAACAATTTGATTTTTGGTGAATAGAAACGTATGAAGCAACCCAACTCGCAATGCAGCACTACTCTTAAAAATATAATTTTTTTTTGCGGGGGATCTACAGTTTAACAAATTTTAATGTTCATACATTTTAGATTTAAATGCGAATATATCTGGACATACTGTATAACACGGGTAAGCTTTGGCGTCTTGATTATGGTCTTTATTTAGAGCAAAAAAAAAAAACAAGCAATCCTATCACTATGGCGAACCCAACAAGTGAATATTTATTGACTATTGACTAGACCCGGTTGAAATGTCTGACACGTCGTGCGCGTGAATTCTAAGTGGAAGAATGGGTTTTGTCCACATACTATGTTGCGCTTCGTTGAGCTTTATGCTTTTCTTACTTAGCATAGCAAGACGACAAGCGCCATGCGAACCGATAGTCAGATTCGAAACCTGGTAAGTCAAATCTGTTGATGTTTCACAATACGAACAAATTAAATTACTAATTGTTTCTGGCTGAAGAAAAGGAGTCTATTTTGATCTTTTATAGGGACATTTTTTTGTAAATCATCTTAAAATAGTCGCTAATCGGTTCCTATTATGATTTTAGCAAGAAGATTGATACGCAGCGGAACCTCATGTGGCGGCTAAACGAAAGGTCGATGAGTTATGTGTCACTCATTGTGACTCCATCCTGCAACAACTCCGTGATACATATTCAGTGGCTATTATTAGACAAAGGTAATTTTTATTTTTTTATGCTCTCCATATGGGTGCGTGAGTGCAATAACAATTTTATTATTTTTATATTTTACTCGGTTCGGAAATTGCGGCAATTTTTGTCAGCGTATTAGACATTTTTGACATTGGCATGTGACATTTGCGTTAAACTAAATACCTTTGCTTGGGTTTGTCATAGGGGGTTTAAATAAATACCGGTTTATGCTTATTTTATGTTTTAAAAAATATCTCAAAGATTACATACGATAACACAGTGCAACCAGTCATTTTGGGAGTTGCTCATCACTAAACGAAAGTCTAGTTACTATATATATATATACAGGGTGTACGGAAAGTAATGGGACCCAGCTTAACCGAATATTCTTGATGTCAAATGGTACCGAGTAAACCATAAATCCCATAGTAAAAAGTGCTTCCTTAAGAAGTTATAAGGTGTTAAAGATAGCAAATATATTTCTTCTTTTGCATATATTTCAGAAAAGAAACGGCCGATCAAGCTGAAAATTGGTAGGCTTTTGGAGACGCCAAACATGATAAGAGTATTAGGACATTTGCATATTGTAGAGGGAGCTGTCGGCAGTTTTCCTGGGGTAGTGTTATTATGATATTTTTATTATTATTATGACTTTGGGCGGTACAACTAAAAATTATGATACGGACGTTAATTTCACATAAAAAATGTTTACCTATTTTACGCCGATAAAATCCACCGTTTTCGAGAAAAACGCAATTAAACATTTTGTGTATTTGCTAAAAGCTATATCATTATAAAAAATTAAACTTAGTTTTCACTTATTTTTTATTTATAAATTTATAAGGTTCTCAAAATGTCCACTGTTTAGTTCAACACATCTTTCCAACGTTTTCCTAAGTTTTGTTGTACTCTAAAAAATGCCTCAAAGTTATTTCTAATTTCGTTTCCTGCGTCAACAATCGTTCTTTGCAAATCTTGCCTAGTATTAGTAGACTTGCCGGCATACAATAGATTTCATATAGCTCCATATAAAAAAATCTAATGGGTTGAGGTCTGGGCTTCTCGGTGGTCAAGGATAATCACTCCAGCGGTGCGAAAACTGGTTGTCTAAATAGTTTCGCACAGTTTGCAGGAAATGAGCGGGAGCACCATCGTGCATGAACCATACACTACACAGATAGAAGTTTTTGTTTAACTCAAATAACTACGTGTTTGAATACAGGCAAAAATATATTTATTTGCTACAAAGACATTTCATTTGAGTCAAATATCATTTGTTTGGAGTAAAGTATTATTGTTTTGAGCCAAATAAACATTCTTTGTAGCAAATAAATATATTTTTGCCTCTCGCCAAACAAATGTTTATTTGAGTTAAACAAAAATTTCTACCTGTGTACCACGCAGGTTTAAAGGGATGTCTTCTAATAAGATAGAACGTTATCCAAAAAAATTAAATACGACGCACCATTTAATCGAGGAGGAAGTTCGTAAGGCCCGATGAAATAATCTCCAACAACGCCGCACCATACCACGGAGTGTAAAAGTTGCCTCATCGGTAAATAACACACGGACAAAATCGACAATTTCAGTCTTTGTGGAAAATAATTTGGTAGCAACGCCTGCACATTAGTATGGTAGTATGGATAATACAGAAGAATGTTATACACGCTTGTCCGGGGTACTACAGTAGCTGCATATAATTTCCGTACTCTTACTTTAGGATCTTCTTCTTTTCGGAACAAAATATCTTCCTCCTCCTCAATGGTTGGCGAAGTTGGTCGTCCTGCAGGGCGCTTTAGCGCCGAAAACTTCTATTAAAACTTTCTATTAGGTTGGCGACGATTTTGGTACTACTGCCTGTATCTTCCCGCTGCTGCTGCTCCATTAAATTGCTCTTGAGCATAAACAGCAACCATATCGGTCATTTCCGAGTTTGAAAAAGAATTGTGCCGAAGCATATTTTTTTGTGATAAAATGCCACAAATATGTAATGAACTGTGAAATAATCAGTTTAATACAGTATCGTTAAGCAAACTGACACAAATGCATTTACGTTTGACACATAGTAACTTGATAGAATAACATTGCATAAACTACAGTTATTAAATACACAGTACGTTTAATTGCGTTTTTCTTGAAAACGGTGGATTTTATCGCCATAAAATAGGTAAACATTATTTATGTAAAATTAACGTCCGCATCATAATCTTTAGTCGTCCCGCCCACAGTCATAATAATAATAAAACTATCATCTATTATACCCCCAGAAAAGCTGCCGACAGCTCCCTCTACAATATGCAAATGTCCTAATACTGTTTTCATGTTTGGCGTCTCCAAAAGCCTAAGGGTACCACTTTTCAGCTTGATAGGCAGTTTCTTTTCTGAAATATACGCAAAACAAGAAATATATTTCCTATCTTTAACATCTTATAACTTCTTAAGGAAGCACTTTTTACTATGGGATTTTTGGTTTAATCGGTCCCATTTGACATCAAGAATATACGGTTAAGCTGGGTCCCATTACTTTCCGCACACCCTGTATATATATATATATATATATATTAGTAGTAGAGTATATTAGTTTGACCCAAATCAAAATTAAAGATTAAGGTTATGTACATAGGTACTCAACTATTGCATTTATCGGCGCTTTCCCTTCGATAAATGGCGTGTATTTCGTGATAAGACCTTTATAAGTCATTAGAAAATCGTTAGGGAGAATTAAGAGGTTCACTTTTGATGTAAGGGAGTAGATAATTTTACCGCAAATCGATATCTAAGGTCGCGGTTATGTACCTTCTGAATTAACTTATTTAAAGACTTATCTTGCAATAAATATAATAAATAAATAATAAGTAAATAAATATAATAGCTTACATAGTAATCAAAATAACTTAGCTAACTTCTTTGAAGACTGTATACAATAGATCTTTTGTAAAAAGTAACGTTTTTATCACTTCGTGCCCATTAGGAAATTATTAATAATAGCCGGTCCATGTGATTATTTAAGTGCTTCTAATTACATTGACCAAATGATGCGGTTATTATTAATAATAGCCGGTGATTATTAATACAAACCACATTTATCACTTTAACCGTAACTTGTAGTATTCATAATTGTATTGCGATTATTTAAAAAACTGTTATATTTGTATTTAAAACAAAAATAATACACAATAATGTAATTATAACGCAAAATCTATAGATTTCTCATGTTCTACATTTTATTAGCTTTCCATGGAGCTTTTGATGAATAACATTGATTTATTTGTTCATGTGTTGTTGATCTTTTTAAGTTAATGAATGACACACCACAGACCGGGGGGAAGTTAGCCATAAAAGTTATCCATAAAACTTTTTTTCAACCGATTTTAATAAACGATACATTTTTGGAAAGCTCACAACGTGCTGAGTCTACAGTAGTTATGGCAACAGGATCAAATCATAATTACTACCTCAAAAATTGAAAAGAAAGTATTTTTCTTCATAAATTTTCACATTTGTCAAACCTCATAACTCCGCAAATAGTTGACGAATTATATCAGTAGTTGCAGCAATCGAAAGCCCAGACGTCGCTTTAACTCCCATAGTTATGGCAACTTAAGATTATACTAATTAGTGATGTAAAAAAATTAACGAACTTTTAACGTTTTTACAATCGGATGAGCGTCTAAGCAGAACAGGGCTTCATAAAAATGCTGCATAAGTCATTTCTTTTCCTCCGATCGTGACAATATGTACATCAAACGGTAGAGGAAGGCTGCCCCTACCTACGGTTGTTATGGCAACTCGAAGTTACGCTAATTAGTGGTAAAAAGATTAACAATGTTTGATCATTTTTACCTTCGGATATACGCCAAACCAGAAACGATCATACATGGTATACCGATCACAAACTATTTTATTTGTATTCCTGGCACATGATATTTACGCCAAATTAGATCGAAGCTCGTCATACATTTTGTAAAATGCGAATATGCAATTCGCGAACAAATCAATTTTAACAACTGATTTAATGATTTCAGTGAATTTTAATAGTATCTGTTATTTATGTTAATTAAATTTCAAATGTTATTGTACACTGGCGCACTTGTTTTGGCGCCGTAGTGGCCCTTAGTCGAACGGCGCCACCAGTGATGCCGGCACCAAATGCCGACAAAGACACAAAGAGAGTGCCGACATTAGCGCTCTCGTTTACTAATATCAAAGGGTGCCGGTAGATCGTTTTTGTCAAGTTCTTGCGGGTAGTTATTGAGTGCAGTCGGAACTTTTTATGTCGTTCTTGGGACCGCGGAGAAGTTAGCCATAAAAGATAAGCATAACTTTTATTTTTCGAATTTTGTTATGAAACATACAAATGATAGGGGTGTTCAAGTACTATACGCCAGAGTTTTGCTCCAATCCAATTCATTAAACGGTATTGTCGGAAATTTGATTTATTTCGTTACGCGTCACCTTATAAGAGCTCTTGTCATCTCAATAAAGAACTGGCCATAACTTTTTGCAACAACCCCATAGAGAAACAAGTGATACAAATTCGGAAAGCGCATAAAATGTTGCATCCAATAATGGTATTGGGAAGGTGCTACCCCTAATATCAGCTACCCCAATACACCTATAATACAAGAAATTGCGCGCCGGACGACTAAGAAGTGGTATTAATGAACATAACTCACGGTAAAATTATTGCATAACTATTGTCAAATTATAAGCCGCTAAATGCATTATTTACCCATGAACGCACAGAGTTTTGCAGGTCGTTGAAAACCCCTAGATGACGATAAGGTCCGTACGAAATCAACAGGACCGGCATTTTTTACATCACTAATTAATCTAATTTCAAGTTGCCATAAGGTCCATAGAGAGTTGTGGACTTCCTCTATCGTTTGATGTACAGATTGTCACGATCGAGTGAAAAGAAATGACTTATGCAACTTGTTTAAAAAAATTCACCGTAAAATCGTTCACACTTTGTTAATTTTTTTAAATCACCAATTAACGTAATTTCGAGTTGCCATAACAACTATAGGTAGGTGCAGCCTTCTTCTACCGTTTGATGTACATATTGTCACCATCGGATGAAAAGAAATGAGTTATGCACAGTTTTTTATGGAACTCTGTTCCGTGGGGAACTCTGTTCCGTGGAGGAGTTTATCCGAAGGTAAAAACTTTCAAAGTGTGTTAATTTTTTTACATCACTAATTAACTTAATTTCGAGTTGCCATAACTCACATAGGTAGGGGTAACTTTCCTCTATCGTTTGATGTACATATTGTCCCCATCGGGTGAAAAGAAATGAGTTATGCGCCTCTTTTTATGAAGCGCTGTTCTGCTTTGGCGTATATCCGAAGGTAAAAATGATCAAAGATTGTTAATTTTTTTACATCACTAATTAACGTAATTTCGAGTTGCCATAACTCACATGGGTAGGGGTAACTTTCCTCTATCGTTTGATGTACATATTGTCCCCATCGGGTGAAAAGAAATGAGTTATGCGCCTCTTTTTATGAAGCGCTGTTCTGCTTTGGCGTATATCCGAAGGTAAAAATGATCAAAAATTGTTAATTTTTTTACATCACTAATTAACGTAATTTCGAGTTGCCATAACTCACATAGGTAGGGGTAACTTTCCTCTATCGTTTGATATACATATTGTCCCCATCGGGTGAAAAGAAATGAGTTATGCGCCGTTTTTTATGAAGCGCTGTTCTGCTTTGGCGTATATACTAAGGGAAAAATGATCAAAGATTGTTAATTTTTTTACATCACTAATTAACGTAATTTCGAGTTGCCATAACTCACATAGGTAGGGGTAACTTTCCTCTATTGTTTGATATACATATTGTCCCCATCGGGTGAAAAGAAATGAGTTATGCGCCTCTTTTTATGAAGCGCTGTTCTGCTTTGGCGTATATCCGAAGGTAAAAATGATCAAAGATTGTTAATTCTTTTACATCACTAATTAACGTAATTTCGAGTTGCCATAACTCACATAGGTAGGGGTAACTTTCCTCTATCGTTTGATGTACATATTGTCCCCATCGGGTGAAAAGAAATGAGTTATGCGCCTCTTTTTATGAAGCGCTGTTCTGCTTTGGCGTATATCCGAAGGTAAAAATGATCAAAAATTGTTAATTTTTTTACATCGCTAATTAACGTAATTTCGAGTTGCCATAACTCACATAGGTAGGGGTAACTTTCCTCTATCGTTTGATGTACATATTGTCCCCATCGGGTGAAAAGAAATGAGTTATGCGCCTCTTTTTATGAAGCGCTGTTCTGCTTTGGCGTATATCCGAAGGTAAAAATGATCAAAAATTGTTAATTTTTTTACATCGCTAATTAACGTAATTTCGAGTTGCCATAACTCACATAGGTAGGGGTAACTTTCCTCTATCGTTTGATATACATATTGTCCCCATCGGGTGAAAAGAAATGAGTTATGCGCCGTTTTTTAGGAAGCGCTGTTCTGCTTTGGCGTATATCCGAAGGTACAAATGATCAAAGATTGTTATTTTTCTTAAATCACCAATTAACATAATTTCGAGTTGCCATAGCAACCGTAGGTAGGGGCAGCCTTCCTCTACCGTTTGATGTACATATTGTCACGATCGGGTGAAAAGAAATGACTTATGCAGCATTTTTTATGAAGCCCTGTTCTGCTTAGGCGCTCATCCGATTGTAAAAACGTTACAAGTTCGTTAATTTTTTTACATCACTAATTAGTATAATCTTAAGTTGCCATAACTATGGGAGTTAAAGCGACGTCTGGGCATTCGATTGCTGCAACAACTGATATAATTCGTCAACTATTTGCGGAGTTATGAGGTTTCACAAATGTGCAAATTTATGAAAAAAATTACTTTCTTTTCCACTTTTGAGGTAGTAATTATGATTTGATCCTGTTGCCATAACTACTGTAGACTCAGCACGTCGTGAGCTTTCCAAAAATGTATCGTTTATTGAAATCGGTTAAAAAGAAATTTTATGGATAACTTTTATGGCTAACTTCCCCCCGGTACACCACAGGCTCAAAAACTTTGAAAATGTATTAAAAATCTTATTTAGCTAACTGTAAAACCGTATATGTAGAATAGTTATATAGGAACTGCACTTTCATGTGGTGGTGAGCAACTGAAAGTACAAACAAAAAGTTGAATTTTGTCGCACTGTGTAATCTCTTAGGACCTGGTTTGAAGATGTTTTCCGATATGAACGGGAGTTTAATTTGTAGAGCCGTTATATTCAACCGAAAATTTTATCGAAATAATTCAGTCATTCTAAATTTTGATTCGAAAATTCAAATGCAGACGATGAGAACTTTTGGTTGTTGGTTACATGTTTATAATTAACCGAGGTTTATTGACCGAATTTTTCCAACTAATTTCATTTATTTGATGAAAATGAAGCTTCACTGCTTGGGCTGAATGCAAATTGTTTAATGCACTTTATACTCACTTTCAGAGACCAGAAGAATTGTGATGGATATGAGACCGTATGACGATAAGAAAATCATTGCATTAACTCCTCATATGTTACCAATAAGCAGCTATGTATTGATTGCCAGAGTAACCGAAAAATCGTTCAGCTCGGGTGGTAAAACAATCGACAAAGAAGTATGTATTAACAATTCAATAGTTATGCCACGGATAGTAGTTTTATTTCGGAACAATAACAGCGTAAACAGCGTAACAGCGGAAAACTTATGTGGGACATCAGGAATATCTAAATTCTTAACTAGATGCTTAATTAAGTAATAGATAGTCTACTCAATTTAGATTTGTAAGTCCTATAAAACGGCCGTCTATGCACAAAATACATTACCAATATTCTTACGGGCAATTAGGGTCCAACGCCAATAACTTGGTGAGTTCAGTAATAATTTCGATATGATGTTCAGGACATTTTTCTGAACCTATTGGTATTTTTTTCATACGCGGGCGTTCTATTACGATGTTCAATGATTTTGCGTCTAAAATGACTAGACTATCACTTGTATATTATAATAGATGGAGAATTGCTCCTAAAGCATCAATCTTTTTTCTTTTGTCCATGAATTATATTTTATTGTCAAGCCTTTTTTCTAATGATTTATCTATTAAGTCAGTTATTTTATGGACGTGATCTATAATGAAGTGATTCCTCTAAAACCAAGTTGGTAGTTTGGAATTAATTTTTCTCTCATAGTTTTTATTCTCTTAGAAGTGGGCTTTTACAAAGGTTTGTTAGGTGTGTTGAATGTTGAATGTACAATTGCAATACGTAGTTATAAAATCAACCAAATTTTATGATATCCCGTTTTGGACTTATGGGTACCTGCAAAATTTTAAAAATTGTGCGGGCATGGGACGTTTGATTGTATGGCTACTTTTGTTATTTAGTGCAGGCAAATTAACTGATTATACGCTGCACCTACCGCGGGCTTGATTTTCGAATATCTTTCCGAACGACCCCACCCCGTCAATTTGTTAAAAATAAATAACAATGCCAATCTTTGCCTTTTTCGCAATTTTTCTCGGAAGTTTTAAGGTTATGTTATATAGTAACCTACAAAAGTTGTCGATTTTTTCTTGACCTACAACTTTTGTATTGGATACTTTTTGATTCTAAGACAAATTGATTATTAAAAAAAAAATTAGTTTAAAATTTTTTCGTCAATGAATTCGTCAGAAACAAACGAAAGTTTTGTTGTACTTATGGACGCCATATTGGTCTTATACATGTTTGGATTCAGATTTTTTTTCTGAGTAATTTGGTATGCCACATGCCATATTTAGAACAAAATAAGCCAATAAAATTGATTTTTTTTTTAATATCTGAAAATCGCATGGTGCCATGAAAACCACATTTGAGTGAGTATTTATGTGTATTTATGTGTATTTATGTGTCCATAGTGAAGTTACTGTAAAATTTGGAATGTATTTATTTTTGTATTAACTACACAACATAAAAAATCTGATGTGGCCAGACACATGACTTTATCATACTATATATAAAATTAATAGTTTAGCTGCATGAGACTCTATTTGATTGAGATCGGCCATGTCTGCATTAAAATAAAACTACTAGAACTAGACAGATATGTCGATTAAAGCTGCGTTCGAATATTGTACTCCGTTGACACCGGGTACACCGTCCAAATGACACTTACGTGTTATTAGGTGTAAAAAGTGTAATGCAATATGCGAACGCAGCTTATATTGACAGAAGTTATTGTCAAAACATTAGCGTTTGACACCAAGACTACCTACCGTCATTAGAATAAAAAAATCTGACAAATCCTGGCTACTAGTTTTCATGCAGTACGACCGATCTCGTAGAAATAGAATTTGCTCATGCAGCTAAACTATTGATTGTACCAAAAAATGTCATGGTGATAAATTATTCAGAATTTCCTCATCTTTAATTTATTATTTAACCATTTCGACGAAATTCCAGAAATGGCGGCTTATTTGCAAAATCTTTCAAAAATGCTAAGACTAAACCTCCAGTTCCTTTGGGCCCTCTTCAACAGAAAGCTTTTCAGCTCTAAGTTTGGTTATGAAACTTCTAAATATGAAGTTTCGTCCCGATACCTTTAGTAGTTTCTCCGGAATCGTCGCCACAAAAGCGGGTACACACATCCACACATACACACACACACAGACATTTTTTTGTACCTTGGTCAAAAATGTTCAGGGGACCCAAAGACATATTTCCGCTAAAATCTCAAACATTTTTTTTGGCACGATTGCAATACTTTACATACTGCGTATGATAAAGTAAAAAGTAACAACATTTTAACAAACTAAATTATGTTTTAAAAAATCTCGCCATTTTCGTGGAGGCATTTTTCACAGCATTCCGTAATACGGTGACTCAACGTTTCCTAAACTATAAACACCATACACCTTACTTTTTAAGTCACTCCATAGATAAAAATCACAAGAGGTAAGATCCGGCAATCTTGGTGGTCATAATACTTCTGAATAGGTAGCAATTACTCTCCATTTGTCTTATATTTAAATAGTTCCTCACAATTTCGGGCATTATGTGCAGGTGCTCCGTCTTGTTGGAACCAGATACCTTAGCGTAAGGCCAACGGTATATCGTCCATTCTTTCTTCCACGTCCTCAGAGCAATATTGCCGATAGCTCTCCGAAGTTAAATTTTTTATTATAAAAATTGGTCCGATTAATCGGTTGGCCACTATACCGCACAATACAATAAAACCAAACCGCAGCTGATTATGGCGCGGTACAAAAAGGTGCTGATTTTCGCGGGCCCAGCACCCAGTAAAAATACCGAAAATTTCTTTCATCGGATCATATTTTTTTTATAAAATTCTGGGTTTTCACCAGTTTTGTTCAACAGATAGGCACAGATGGGTGGATATCACATTGTTTCACAAAATGTCTTCCATGGCACCATGCAATTTTCAGCAATTCTCGAAGTGTACAATTTTAAGTCAATTCTATGATCTTATTGTATTAAATCATGGCATGTGGCATACCAAATTACTCAGAAAGAAATGATGAATCCAAACATGTATAAAACCAATATGGCGTCCATAAGAACAAAAGTTTCGTTTGTTTCAGACGAATTCATAGGCGAAAAAAATTTTAAACTAACAATCAAATTGTAGACAAAAAAGTCCCTGTATGTTGACAAAACGCTTTTTTGATTGGATCACAAATAAAGAAGTTATGACCATAATTTAAAAATGACATTTTTGTTTTTTTCAAAATAGCTTGGGAACCGTTTGGAATTCAAATGTTATCTGAACAGATTATGAAAGAGCACATAAAATGCACTACTTTGTCCATTTAACCGACTTTCTATCTCTAATAATAACTGTATGTGCCATTCTATAGCATTTTCCATGAGCTTTCCCTTATATACAACACGATATAGACAACTATTTTTTTAAGACATGAACCCATTTGCGCCCCACTTTCAAACTTTGGGAATTAACTAAAAACAGTGTAAACTATTATCTGATCTTTCAAAATTTTAGAAAGGAACATTTTGAAATAAGCAAAATTAAACTTTTAATTACTTCCCCCACAAGAGCAACCCCGTTGTTAGGAGAAAGCTCATGGAAAAAGCTATAAAATGGCACCTATACTAATACCTACCTATATTAATTTATGTGGCCTTTAAATATATCATCCCCGACCGATTTTTAAAATTTTTCATACCCATAACGGGATAACATATCATAAAATTTGGTATTTTTGACAACTGTACCAAATTTAAGCGGTAATGCCACTCTAGCGCGACAAAAATAGCCGATTTTGTAGGTATATTTTTTACGATATTGTAAATGAACAAAATCTCTTTAAAGCCTCTTATTGTTCATATTTTGAGGAATATTCACAATAAAAAAAACAAAAATAAAATAGCAGCGTTAGAGGACATCAAAGGAAACCTCTTCCGGCGGACAGGGTTGCACGGCCGGAAAGATTTTGCACGCAGTTTTTCACTTAGCCATAAAAACAAAAAAGAATTGATTCTATATAAGATTATCTCGGGAAGTACGTACGGAAATTAGAAAATTCCGCTTTAAAACAAAATGGCGGACGTTTGAACACAAAATACTTTTAGGTAAAAAATTAGGTTAAAAATTGTTTATAACAAAAAAAGTTTCGAACTTATCGTAAAATCCGTACGTACTTCTCTAGATAATATTGTTCTGAAGCTGCATATAAAATTTCAAGTGAATTGACGATCAGTTGAAGTGATCTTTCCAGCCAGTTTGAAAAATGCGGTTTTGAGAAAACACCGTTTAAAATATTGTGTAACTTTGATGTATAGAATTGTTATATTTTACTATAGTCGGCGAAGCCTGGACCATATAATTATCTTTTCCAATTAACATTTTCCTCCTCTTGTTTCTTTCTGTTTGATGTTGACGACAGACGGGCCTGTTTTGCAGCATCAGTCAGGGATGACTCTGAAAACATGATGCGCCGTGCGTCAGCCTTCGCGCAGATATTATTGCAGTTTGGCTAGATGCACATCCATAATACCTCCATACACTTCATAAGGCTGGTTAATTGCATCATTGACAACACATATAGCTATACTCGCTGCAATATCCACAATTAATTTGCCACTTGAAAGTGAAAATGAAATCACCAGGTGGCATTTCATCGGTCAGAATTTATGATAGTGTCGCCCAGACGTATTTTCTTCATTTTATCAATTGAATCATGATTATGACGAATGGCTAGTACATCATAAATTGAGAGCTCATTTATAGGCTTCTGGGTTAACTTCCCTTTTTCTTCGAGGCCCTAACTAATTTTTGTCAAATGGCGGGGACGAGTGCCATTAGTTTTTCACGTGATCTATGCATTCCTTTTCTTATTTCCTTTTCTTATTCCAAAATTTGCAAGCTTTGCAGTAAGTATTTAGATTTTATGAGAATGTCAACAACATTTCTCCAGCTGATAAGCGCCACCAATCATACAGAGAAGAAAAAATATGTTTTCTCTCCATCGTCCGAGACAGTGTTACGCCATTAATTTTTTTTACTATGTTCAATTGACTTTTAGCCCTCCCTTCTTCTGCTGCTTTCTGCATACTTTGTTGACAATGCTTCTGTTTCCACAAAAATGGTGCGAACAACTTTATCGCAATGAATGCGCAAAAGTTTTCAATTACATCTACACCTATTCTTATGCGCATGACAAGGATAATTCCGCTATTCATTTCTTATCCTTTTTGAACAAATCGGCAACTCGGAATGAAAGTTTGTTCAAAATTCTCACAAGAAACCACGATTTGAAATCCTAAGTCACGGTTGCCACTTTCGGCCAATTTCGCATTTGCTTTGCACGTTTTACACACTACAACTTGTGAAATAGCAGAAGACACAACAAAGTTCAAAAGATGATAATTAAACGTCATCCACTTCAACGTTGTAATAATCTTCAACCGACATTACTTTTTTACCGGTGTGGACTGTGGATACGTTATCAGGCAGAGGCGACTCTAGTTCGAAACGATTCAATGCTTGTCATATTAGTTCTATTTGAAAATATGCTGCTTCCTTTCGACTCCTTTCAATCACGATATTCTCCAAGAATGTCACTAATTATTTCTGCTATTTTTTTACCTAATCAAGAACAACACACGTTACATCAGACAGCTGTAACATTGTGCGGCTAGCGCCAGTTCAACGAACGTACCGAGGATATTTCCACAAAATCTTTGTATTTTATAAGATTTTATGTTATATTCACACCACGCATGTAATTCCTCCAAATAAGATAAGAGCGTATAGGTCTCTAGGCCGTACCCTCTCACGCTAAACTTTTTGCATGTACGCTCAGCTAGACGCTTGGCCGTATGTTCATCAAATAAGCATTAAAACATTTTTTTCCAATATGAAACGTATTGTACCTTATTTCTAAGATCTCAAGACATCATTTTCAAAAAATCTAGAGTGGCATTACCCCTTAATCAAAATCTATGGTGGTGAAGAATAAAACATGGAATTAATTACCCTTTCCAGACACTCGGTACATATTTCGGCAAAAGCACAACTTTGCTTAATAAGTAACAGATTTCAAAACGTTTAATTCAAATTCCTGCATCGTTTTACCTTTGTTTTTAGTGTTGGATTCGGATTTCGAAACACATTACACATGTGATTGCGGCACCAAGATTTAACCGAACAGAAGAATATCTAGTAAGGTAATTAAGCAGCAAATTATTGTTATTCAATATGCAATCCTATATGCCTTTTTAGCGAGAGTTGGTATATGCGACATCAATTTTTGGAAGTCCAATTCATATAGCACAGTCAGATTACTTATATGTCAAATATATTAAATATTTGTCATTCAAATTGTAAATTTTAAATCGTCAATGTCAATTATTGACGATTTAGGTTATTCTGTTTGACGATTAATGGTCTGTATTGTCACTATTGTCACTCAACTCCGAATTGCTTGTATTGTTATTCAAGTCCGTAGAAACGCATGCCACTTGATTATGCCAAAATATGTATTAATATTATTCAAATGGAGGAGCAAAACCATTGGACAATTTCTTTTTTATTCCTTGTTTAAAACATGTTTTTTTTTGTGATTTAAAACGTTTTATTTCATGTTTAAAACATGTTTATTGTGAAGTGTTTAAAAACATTGTTTCGTTAAAATGGCATTATTTATTTAAAATGAAGAAAAGACGTTATTTATAACAACCCTGCTTGGGGCACGAGTTAATAATAATTGATAGATCTCAAGTCTCACTGCAATTTAGTTTGGATATAAAGGAACAATTTGTCCTTTATAAATATATTTGTCCTTTAGCCCTGCATAAAAAAGTCCTGCATAATTTTAATTTTACCAAAGTTTCGTAAAATCAAAAATGAAATGTATCATAATATATCAGACAAGCGCGCATACTTTACTAATAGTAGTCACTATCAAGATCTATACCACTGTTCCTTATCGAGCTCTCAAAAAGAAAATTTTACAAGAATTTGTCCTCTACTTCCATTTTTCAAGTTGTTTTATACTTATCCAAGAATGTATATGTACACTGCGCGTCAGAGAAAACGGGCCGCCCAAAAAAAGTTCGTAATTATCCATTTTTTTTTAAATTTTGCTTGTTTTTATTGATTCATTATTGATTCAGCAATTCTTTTAGCATATCGTCCGACGTTTCGATTGTAGGGTAAGCGAGTGCAATCCCAACAGAACACGCTCGAAAACAAAAAAATTAAAACAAAAAAATTAACAAAATTATTTTGTCAGTGCAATATCTGGAAAAGTATAGCAGTTAGCTATTTTGTGCCAAGAAACAAAATATAAAGTAGTTCACAGAGAATTAAATGTATTAGATATTTTATTTATATTTGCATTAAAAGCAGAGCTATGATTAAAACAATCATCATGGACATGTACTGTTTTTGAACTCGACGGAAAAACAGCGTACATTTTTAACAATATTTGTTTATTTAAAGCATTTAAATAATATTTTTATTGTGATGTAGGTATATATGATGTAGGATTTGCATGAAACTTATTTCCTGTAATATTTGAAGATTGATAATTAAAAATGTCATGTCAGATTTTTAAAATAAATTCAAAATGGCGGATTATACATAATTAGTCAAAATTACCTTAGTAATTCTTTAACCGTAAAGAATTTCAAAGAAAAATTCAAACAAAAGTTCTTTCTTTTTAAATAAGCTATATATTTTCAATATACGGATGTTCGTTTTATTCTGAACATTTGGTAAACTTTTCTTTTTCTAATAGAACACACTGTATATTTAAACAAATTTAGTTCTAAGAGTTTGTAAGAATCATTTTTTTTTAATAAAATGCATCATCTTTGTGTTATGAGCAATTAACCGATCATTAACGGATAAAAAAATAAAAAAAAATCAAGAAAAAATAACTAAACTATGAAATAGCATAATAAATTAAATATTCAAGCTGGCAAATTAAATAAATGTGTATGTATGTGGGAAGATATTCTTAATTTGAAGTCCAGGAATTTTGATTAATTGCTTATAACTAAAAGATGACAGTATTGTATAAAAAAAAAATGATTTCTATAAAAGAATTAATCGTAGAATTAAAAAATTTATGTTACCAAATTTCCAGAAAAAACAATAGTTTAGGTTTTCGGTAATTTCGTGTATTTTTGATTAATTGATCATAACTCAAAAATAAGGCATTTTATAAAAAAAAAACCATACAAAAGATTCTTAAAATTTAATTAGAAATTAAAAATGTAAAGGTATACAGGATGTTCTATTTGAAAAAGGGAAGGTTACGAGATATCCAGAATGAAATGAACAGCCCTGTATAATAACAATATATTTAAACGATAGATAGTTTAAAACAAAACAAGTTTTACTTGAAAAATTTTTTGAAATTGTTTACGGAAAATTATTTAGGTGTTCCGGTAATTTTGACTAACCCTATACATATATGGCGATATGAGTATGATATAGAGTTTGATGATTATATACATAATAGTATCTAAATTTCCTCTTCTACGGTGGTAGTCGGGCCGGAAGTCACCTGGTAGTAAAATTCTAAATTTTCACCAGTTCCATACTTGTGGACTTTTTTAATATTATTTATCTTTTTGATATTGATATTCATATTGATTACTTCGGCGTACCTCAACAACGATTTGAATGCAAATTACGAAGTTGGCGAATGTTTACGACTGATACAGTAGAAACTGAGTAGAAACGCGTTGCATGAGTGAGCAAAAAAGCACTGTTCTGCCCAAGCAATTCTCTTTAGGTCTATTCGATAGAATAAATCATAGTGAACATTTTGGCTATTTCAGTTCAAAAAGGCCAATTTTGGACTTGTACTGTTTTCGAACTCGGCGATTCAAATGTATTGAGAAAATTATTTTTTGGGTGGCTCGTTTTCTCTGGCGCGCAGTGTAGGTATGTACTTCTACTATGCCAAAGCAAACCAAAGCAATTCTTCCCCAAACAGCCTGCTTTGACTTTACTCTAAGCTGCGCGTGACTTCTACTACCCGACCCTGAGTAATGTCTAGTTAACCTAATGGTCAAAGCTTATGATTAATCTTGACAAACAATTAGGTTCGGACGATTAGAAACTGATGACGTATATGCCAAAACTGGCCGAAATAACTGTAACTCCTGCAATGCTTTCTCATAATTTTTATCAATTTAGTCCTGATACAAACACGGAAGGTACTGGCTGGCCATACTGTTCCAATCCTAATATGAGAATTATTGTTTCTACTAAGTCGAGGCCAGAAACATTTATATTTTGGTCAACAAGGAAATGGTTTGGTAAGATTTTATGTTATCTCATTATTATTGTTAGTGAAATAACAGAATCAAGAATTTGAGGAGGAAACATGCGATAGACGACGTAGTAATCTTTTATTCTTTCAAACAATGGTTTTCTTCTGCTTTTAATTGGCACACCATTCTAAAAATAATTTTTTGATTTTATATAATTTTCTGTTAAAGCCCATCGTTTTTTTAATTATATTATGTAGGTATGTCTTATAGTTACTTATTCTTACCCGTTTTTGTTATTTAAAATTTAATGTAAATACCTTCCTTAATATTGATTTGTATACAGACTTGTTGGTAGTTTATTAATACCTTGGACGAAAAGATCACACTTTTATCCACCGAATGAAAATGAGCAACAACTTATCTACATTAACAATTTTACATCGAATTATCCCATAGCTACACATTTTAAGCATTTTTGTTTTGTGTCAGTTGTTTTATTTCTGCCGTAGATTGGTGGGTAAACGCTCGAACTAGCTGGACAGTAGCCCCGGATGTATGGACATGGTCATGGACTTGGTATAAATCTTGGACTTATTCGCATTCAAACAGCTCATTTTCCTTTTGGCTACTGCACACGGAGTCTGGAATTACTACTTTTTCAGAGAGTCAATCTGGAACTGCTAGCCGGTCGAGTAGGTTGCCCAACCACTGTGGACGAATTCAATGGCCCCAGATGAATAGATCGGCCAGCGGCAAGCCGACCGAAAAACAAATATTTTTTCCGCACATAATTAAGAACCTCACCGAAAATTATGAAATTATAAGTTATAAATTTGAGTGGGGCCGGGAATATATGTTCCTTATATGCGAAGAGCTTGGTGAGTTTTGAATATCTTTGTGAAAATTTAAATAAGATGAATTACTCGATGAATTTGTCAGAAAGAACAATTTCACTATTCAGATAGTTGGCAACATTTATCGCCGTCGAACGACTTTTGTAGACCAGTCATTCTAGTTTTTTGATATACGTTGTATATCAGTTGTAGATTAATTACAGTCGATATAAGTGATATCAATCGGATATCTTATTGTTTCAGTGGAACATATTAAAATGTTTAGTGTCATAGTTAATATAAAAATGTTATTAAATAAAAACCATTGAAAAATTGTGCCCTTAACTGCAAAACTAAAAATGCCACATTGTAGCGGACAAAATGTACTAAAATGTGGCACGCCACTGCTTTTTCTTGAGGTTAAAATTATTTTTGAAATCCTCATTCCTTTCTTACCAAATCTGGTCTCTGGGGCGCGTTATAATTTTCTCACGGTATAATTTAATTTTTCATAATTGTAATCGTGCAGTCGAAGTGATCGGACGTGTTTTGCAATCAAGTTTTAATTGTTTGTGAGCGAGGAATATATTTCTGTCAATCAGCAATATAACTAAACTTATATCATGTAACTGTGTGCGTAATCAAACCGCGCTTCGGAATGTGTGTCAAACTGAGTTAATTGAACTGCTAAGTGTTGTGCTGAGTACGCGTTTAATACGCGTGCAATTTAAAGTGTAAAAAATGTCGTCGCAAACCATCGAAATAAAAACAGAAAATGAGCATTTGCTATACAAAGAGTTGCAAAAAGAAAGATCTGCCAAAACCGAGTTGGAATCTGCTTTGAAGCAATTGCAAAAGCAACTCCATGAACTCCAACAAAAATTCAATGACAAAGAAAAGAAGGACGCAGAAAATGCGGTACAATCGAAACCAGATGTAATGGAATATTTCACTGATGAGGATGAAGTAGCCAAAGAAACTGAGTGGATTCTTAAACGGGGCAAAGGGAACAATACTAAGAGGAAGAAAATGGATACTTCGACTTGCTCAGATTCTTCTATAACCCCCCCACGCCACTCATCAGAACACAATCAAGAACAAAAACAACAACAAAACTCACAGGAAAAAAAGGTGAGAGAACACAAACCTCCACCGATAATGATATACGATGTGACTAAATATGAGCAAGTATATGAGCTGCTAAATACCAAAATTGAAAATAAGTATAAAATAACGTTACTAAACAGTGGCGTACTAAAAGTTAATGTTGATGCAATCGACAATTACAAGATAATCACCAACCTTCTCGAGGAAGGAAAACTAAACTGGTCATCTTACGAAAATAAGCAAGATAGACCAATTAAAGTGGTAGTAAAAAAACTGCATAAAACCTGCAGTAAGGAAAAGATAATTGAAGATCTGAAGGGAAAAAAATATAAAATTTTAGATGTAACTAATATTTTAAAACGAAAAACAAAAGATCCTTTACCGATCTTCATGCTATCTTTCGACAAGACCGAAGATATCAACAAAATCTTTGCAATAACTGATATAATGGGAATGAGAGTCGAAATATCTCCACTGAAAAAACCTAAATTGTTGCCACAATGTAAGAATTGCCAAGCGTGGGGTCACACTCGTGGATACTGCCACAAAGACCCCAGATGCGTAAAATGTGCTGGAGAGCACGATACCCAGAACTGCACAAAGGCAAAAGAGGAACCCGCAAAATGCTATAATTGCGGTAAAGGTCATCCTGCAAACTACAGGGGTTGTGTAGTTCCGATTGAACTTCAAAAGATTAAAAACGCCAATTTTAAGAAAAACTCTCCCCCGGAACAGCAGAAAACAAAGCAAATAAACAGGAAAATTATCAAGGCAAAAGAGGTATCTGGTGAGCAGTCTTTTGCCAACATAGTAAATGGTAAGTCGACCTCTAGTTCTAAGCCAGTAGAAATAGAAAGCAATGAGGTAAAAATGGACCAAACCGTAAACAATCTTCCAGAAATCAGCAAAACACTGCAATTAATACTGGAAAAACTGAATAAACAGGAAAATGTTACAAAATCCATTGTTGCCAGACTCGACAAGCTTGAAAAATTCCATAAAAATGGCTGATTGTCTCCGCATACTTTCCTGGAACGCTAACGGGCTATTACAACACAGAAATACCCTACACACATTTTTAATTGAACATAAAATTGATATTTGCCTAATATCAGAAACTCATTTCACAAAAGAATCCTACCTAAAACTTCGAGACTTCACACTCTATCACGCTATTCACCCCAGCAATTGCGCAAGAGGAGGAAGCGCAGTATTAATTAAAAATAATATATCTCATCATGAGGACGAGAAAATCGAAAAAGAAGAATTTCAAGTTACGTCCGTTAGAGTCAAAACAAAATGTGGAGTAATATCGATTGGAGCTCTTTATTCACCTCCGAGGCACAACATTAAGAGAACACAGTATCTAGATCTTTTGCAGACTTTTTCTGGGAAGTTCATACTTGGGGGAGACTTTAATTCCAAGAATACATATTGGGGTTCACGGCTAACTACAACAAAGGGAAGAGAATTGCTACATGCAATCCAAAGCTACAGATGCGAAGTCCACTCAACAGGTAAGCCAACTTATTGGCCTACTGACAGAAACAAGATTCCAGATCTAATAGACTTTTTTGTAATAAAAAATCTGTCATCTAGCTTCATTGATATCACCGAGGAACTAGATCTTGACTCTGACCATACACCAATTATCTTAACTCTAAGTCAATCGGTAATTAGAAAAGAAAGAAGACCAGCTCTGACAACTAAAGCTACAAACTGGGAAGCATTCAAAGCAAGCCTAGAGCAGAACATCAACTTGTCAGTTTCACTCAAAACTCCCGAAGAATTGGAAGACGCAGTGCAGAGATTCCACGGCGATATACAGGAAGCTGCGTGGTTAGCTACACCCCAAATAAGTTACCATATCAAGAATAGCAACATTTATCCTTTAGAAGTCAGAGAATTGATAGCAAAGAAGAGAAAAGTTCGCAAACGTTGGCAAACTACAAGAGACCCCATAGTTAAGACAGAACTAAATAATATGGTATGGAAACTTCGCAAACTTACCGAAGAAATCAAACAGCAAACTATTGGTCGGTACTTGGAGGGGCTAAGCAATGACTCTGCTACGGACTACTCTCTATGGAAAACCATCAAAAACATAAAGCGACCGATAATGCAAATTCCCCCGATAAGAAAGGAAGATCGATCTTGGGCCAGAAGTAACAAGGATAAGGCCGATCTCTTTGCCGATCACTTGGAAAAGACATTTACACCGAATGAAACTCATACCCCTGAACTTCCCGAGTCTATCACCTGGACAGCACTGGAGTCAAAGCCTATACCCCATATTTCACCAAAAGAACTAATGACCGAAATCAAAACAAACCTCAGTTCGAAAAAGGCACCGGGATTTGATCTGATATCAGGAGCCCTGCTGAAGCAGCTACCGAGAAAAGCCGTAATAAAATTGTTAAATTTGTTCAACGCTGCACTTAGGTTAAGATATGTGCCCTCATTCTGGAAAGTGGCCGAGGTCATCATGATACCCAAACCCGGGAAACCGCCAAATGATGTAACCTCCTATAGACCTATATCTTTATTACCAACCATTTCAAAACTGTTTGAGAAATTACTTATAAAGAGAATATACCCAATTCTTGAGAAAAATCAAACTATTCCATCTCATCAATTCGGCTTTCGAGCTCGACATTCAACAATCGATCAGGTACACCGAATTACTGACGTTATAGAAAAGGCTCTTGAGGAAAAGAAAATTTGCTCAGCAATATTTTTAGACGTGGCTCAGGCTTTCGATAAGGTGTGGCATGATGGACTCTTTGAGAAACTGGAACAGCAGCTTCCTAGTGAATATACAGAACTGTTAAAATCATATCTGAAGGACCGTCACTTCAGGGTGAAACAAGATGACGAATACTCCTCGCTACGCAATATCAATGCCGGAGTACCACAAGGAAGTGTATTGGGACCACTTTTGTACCTACTGTATACTTATGATATTCCTGTTCCGGGAGAAAGCACAGTGGCAACATTTGCAGACGACACGGCTATTTTGGCGATTAGTGACAGTGTCGAAGAAGCAACTGAAAAATTACAGACAGCTGCAAACAAAATCAATCTTTGGACAAAGAAATGGCGCATCAAACTAAATGAAGGAAAATCCACGCATGTAAACTACACCAATAAGAGAGTTAACTATATTCCAGTAACCATGAATGGGAACGATATTCCATACGCGGATACAGCGAAATACCTTGGCATGACACTGGATGCCAAGCTTAGATGGAAAGTACATGTCAAGAAAAAGCGGGACGAACTCGACCTAAAATTCCGCAAAATGTATTGGCTAATGGGACGGAGGTCAGCCCTGTCGGTGCAAAATAAGCTCCTACTATACAAGCAAATATTAAAGCCAGTATGGGTGTATGGAATACAGTTGTGGGGATGCACTAAGCAGTCCAATATCAACCTCATTCAGAGGTTCCAAAATAAAGTTCTAAGGGCCATTGTTGGTGCACCATGGTACATCAAAAACACCAATCTTCATCGGGACCTTCGCATGGAGATGGTAACTAGCGAAATATCAAAATTTGCTAAGAAGCACGAGGATCGTCTACTCCACCACGACAACATTGAAGCCATCCAGCTGCTAGACAACAGTGCGCTAGTGCGTCGGCTGAAAAGAACTAAACCATTCGAACTAGTGCGGGAGTGACTAAAAGCAGAGCACCCGTAGTGTATTCACAGTGATAGTGTAGGTGAAAACAACCGCCGTCTACTTGAGTGGTAAAAACTGTCAGACTAAAACAACTTGGGCCAATGGGCAAAATTGTAGAAACACTCATTATTTTATCAGTTTAGGTTAAGTGAAAATAACTTGTTAGTCATTGACTAGGTGTTATGTCACAAACACTCTGTGTTTGAACAAAATAAAAAAAAAAAAAAAAAAAACGGTATAATTTAGATTATTATATGGGCTTGTAATATTTTCAAATGCTGAGTTACTTAAACCATTGGAAATATATTTTTTTCAATGAGCAAGAATTTTTTAAGCTGCTCACAGGGCCGTGTCTAGGGTTTTACGGGCCCTAGGCAACCTGAAATTTCGGGCCCCTCAACTTACATATCGTATATGAAATAAGACAAATAATAAAAATATTTTTTAAGGAAATAAAAATCACATTTTTTACGTAAAAAATTTTTATTAACTTTTTTTTGTGAAAATGTTATTTTACAAATCAAAAATGTTCTTTTTCTAATTTTGGCTTCAATAAATGTTTTGATGATATCATCATAGTAGAGGGTTTTTAAGTTTTGCAAGCGCGCAAATAATTTTTTACCTGCTTAAAATAGAATATAAACCCTCGGCATTGCTGACTGATCGTGTTAGCAATAATCTTAAAATTATTTCGACATTAAGGAGAGGTGGATTAAATTTTGTTATCTAAAATAAAATTACCTTCTCTGAAGCAAATCCTGCGATTTTTAATAATAAATAAAACTGTTCTATTTATATTTTTTGTTCATCGACATTTAGATCTTTGTCAGAAGTCTATAAAATTTTACTTACTAAAATTATTTTATTAAAACCAAACAGTGGCTTTATAAGCGAGTATAAGTCATCTAAAATGTTTGGCACTTCTAAAAACTACAAATTTCTTTTTTGTCGTTTTCTGTTTTTTTTGTAAACTCACTGAAAAGTGTTGTGGGTTCTGCAGTTTATGATGTAGTTTTGCTTATTTTTTTTTCTCCTTAACAATAGCATTCGTGGCACCTTAAAAATAGTCTAGATAAAAAAAAGTTAACGTAATTCTTAAATACAGGATGGTCGCTTTCTTTTTCTTGTTTATTTGAAGAGATACAATATTCGGGCAAAAGCATTTTTTGCTGATCAAAGCAATTTCCAGATATCAAAAAACCAAACAACAATTTCAATATTCTTGAATGTACGTTTGTCTACAAATGTATGAAAAGCCACCAGTTCCCCAAAATGGGTTTTACATATTATTTAAGCAAGTTTTCAGAATTATTTTCTTTGACATCATGTGAATTGCCCAAAACATCTAGCCTGCTGTTTGTCACATTAGAAAATAAAGCGTTTGGTATATTGCCGTGCGGTTTTGAAAATACATTGTTCGAGCATTACGACACAGATCATTACGATAGTATGTTTTAGATTTTAACCCCAAAATCTCAAAAATGGTATCAAAATACCAACAATCTCGTTTTTTGGCACTGCATTCTTTAGGTAGGCTAAAATGTAATTTTGAATCTTGAAACTTACAAAGAAGAGTGTAACCATTGACTATATGAAGGGTTATTTCATTACTGTTAACGAGCAGCCAACATTGCCACGTGACCTATTAAAAAATCTGGCATGCACAAATTAACGGAATTCTAAGTCATTTATAAAATTATATATTTAAAATAAAATAAATAATAAAATTATATATTAAAAAAAATAACAAAATTATATAAATTATTTTTTAGGGAAGCTAAAGTTAGATCAACCTAATTATTTTAATTATTTAGCTTATTTTTCTCAAAAATGTGTCTACAAAAAACATTGGAAAAAATACCACGAAAAAACTACTGAAATCACCGAAATCATGCATAGAGGGCCGCCGACTTCCGGACGGATGTCTGAACGCGGCCCCGAAGTATCGATATGTGCAATATGCAATTGAATTTGAGTTGTAATAAATCGTATTATTATTGCTATAAAGTATTTTTGTTAAATATAATTTTCTAAAATTATATAGGTATAACTTCGAATTCTAATAAGTCGATTTATTTATTATACAATTATTGGGCCCTAGCCCCTATTTTATTTAGGGTGAAGGGGGCCGCTTACGGGCCCCCCTTTCGCCGGGCCCTAGGCACGTGCCTATTTTTACTACTGGTAAACGCGGCCCTGGCTGCTCATTATATTTTTATCGAGGTAATGATTGTATTGCACATTTATTTGTTCAAGTGTACAAATATATTAGGAAAGGAACATAAATATATAAATGCACAATTATTTATTCGGATTTACATTTAAAAAAATTTATTGCACATTAGTTTTTTAAAGCACAAGTAGTTTTTTGCATTGCTCAAATATTGTTTGTATTGGACAAATATTTTTAGTAGTAGTTACAATAAATTTACGTTTTATTTTATTTATTGCGCATATAATTTCTACAGAATAGATAACATTAGGTCACTCGACACTTTCATTTTCCGTTTTTCGAAAAGATTTCTAGACATGTCATCTTGACAGAGGAATAAGCTGCCATGGTAGTAAGCACAAATAAGTAAAGCGTAATACATATGGTGCAAACAGGCATTAGTGAAAGAATTCGACATGGGTGCCAGGAGTGCAGGGTAGGCAGTTTGACTTAGGCCCGGTTGTACCAACTCTGATGACCGTCCAATCACGTTGATCATTGGTCAGCGGAGCATTTTTCGTTGTACCAACCTTGATCAGAGGTTGATTGGTCCGTAACCACGCTGCAAGTTGACCGCCGTATATTGGCCGGTGATCGTTTGATCAAGACTGGCGCGCAGACGCATGGCAGGCGCTTGAGTGACGCTAACCTATAATTGTTTGTGTTTACATCTAGTATTGACATCAGCGAACAAATCTCTGGGATTAATTTTGGTAAGTACTAGAAAAATAAGTGTATGTAGTATTTATAATATCAGTTTCGTATACATTTATCATTATCTACAGTTCTTATTTTTTGTTTGCATTTTTTGGGCTCCATATTTTCAATTAATTTGCTTGTAGATCCAGTACGAAGGGACTTTCTTGGGGCCGTGACCGATAATAAAGATTAACTGGTGGACATGGTGCAGCATCCACGACTGCGGCCAGTTTTGAGAGACTGGCCCAATCACTTTTAACAGTGGAGCGATGTCGAGTTTTGGAGGAGGTTCAGATTATCTAAAAATCCAGGTGGTGAAGTGGCTGAAAGTTACAGAAACCTCAAAAGGTTATTTTCTTTGAATGTCCAGGTGATCCGTAGCACGCTAAATCTTTGAAACATAATTTGCCGATAGCCAGTTAGCTGATAGACAGCTATCGTGACCAGATGCAAATATTTTCTGAAATTCCCAAGTGAAAGCAGAGCTTGAAAATGGAGATTTTTAAAACTATTATAGTGGATATGGTGTTAAACCCTATCCCATGACGGAAATCCATTAACAGGACACCAACGATTCCTTAATTCGAACGAGACACGTGGTAGCCGGTTTCTTTTGGTGTCTCGCCCATTTTATCCTTGGCGATTTAATTGTATGTCCATAAAATGGATGGAATTGTGATTGTCACAGCTGTCCTACACACCATCGCCTGCGACATGCACGATCAGCAACCAGAAGTGGACGATGATATCACAATTTTAATTTTGCCACTTATTATCGATGATCATGTTAACATTGATAACCAGAGCGACGTTGCAATTAGAAATATGTTAATTGAAGAATATTTAAAGATTTTTTGATAACTAATGATGTATAGTTTTGGTTAAATAAATAATTTACTATAAACTTTTATTTACACCCTTATTTCTACATTTTCCGTAAAGATTAATTAAGTAGGCTTAGTTTATCACTTTGAAAATGGGTAGGGTAAGTATTCATTTCAGTTTAGAACTAAAATTCTATTTATATTGACATAAATAGGCACCAATTGATTTCAAGTTGAGAATATCAATGATAAACAAATTTCCAATGTAAAAAATAATAAACAAAATGTTTATAAATAAATATCTGTTATAGTAGAAAGTAACTTAATATCTGCTATAATAAATATTGTATTATAATATCTACAATGGCCTATTTTAAAGTTTCAACAGTTCAGCGTGATATTTATATGTTTACTACCACTTTATTTGCTGTGTTAGTTTGGTTGCGGACTTTTCACGTAGTTTCTATTAAATGTACTGGCTTCTGGTAGACGAGTACTGCCAACCGCGCCAAATCATCTGATCGGCTAACCGGCACCCGACCGGGCTTTGTACAACGCATCGCGTCTTGATCATCGGTCACCTTTGATCAACCGGTCTGCTGATCAGACGGTTTGCGAGTGGTGGTACAACCGGGCGTTAGTGTAAGTCCAACGACTGTTATCCAATTTTGGATAATTTGCTTATTTTTCTTCCCATTAACACCCGCATTGTCTTGTTTAATGCCGTTTTTCTTGATTTGATTTGTATACTTATGTAACCTATTCAAAATTTTATACTGTCGAATACAAAAAATCAAAAAATACTACAAAAAAAATTGACGCTTCCAAAAAAATTATGGAAAAACCCGAAAATATGAGAAGATAGGAAGCTATTTCCAGATTTTTCCATCGTGTATGCAATAAATGCGGCTGGTCCTGTGGTAACTTTTCCTATACATATTATGACTAATTTACAGATACGTACATAAACGGATGTGCTAATAGATCAGTAATACATATGTGTCCGAACTATGCCGAGAATGTGAAGTGCGATAAACCGGGCATCGTTGGGGCTACAACCGCGACTCTCCTAACATTCAAGTGCACAACGAATAAGAATATTTTACGGCACCTCATCTTCGGGTTGTACATGGTGAGATACTTTGCATCAAAGGCGCCTGAACGTAAAAACTCATTTTTGGGTAAATTTGTACCAGCTTATATTATATATTTTTTAGATGTTTTGGTTGGTTGGAGCAAGACTGAATCTGAAATACAATTTAGACTCCCAATATCACCATCAGCGAAGCATTCCCTAACCGTTATGCCAGTGGACTACGAAACTTTTATTAAATTTGACCACAAATGGTGGGAAAAAGTAGACGTAAGTGAGACAATACTTTCCATTCACAAAACAAATACATAGTCCAGCGTCAAAATTTATCACCGTACATGGGCGTATCCAGCTAAAATCGGAAGGGGGGGGGGGGGGCAGTTGCCTAAATTTAACTTGCTGTATGGGAGAAGGGTGCCCATTAGGGTGGTTCAAAAATGGATTGCAAAGATTTTGTGATGATAGAAAGCAACGATCCCCTCAAATATAAATAAAATAATAAAATGTTCGTTTTCAATATCATTATTCGAAGAAATTGAAGTGATTTGAAATTCTTTTTTCGGGAAATTGGGGAGTTACATTTCTATTTAAAATATAAAATTGTCTAAAGTCGACACAGTTTATTAATCAGATTACTACTTTCTCCATTTCTTATTCTGATTTCCTACCCATGTGTGTCGCAATAATAATAAAATAATAATATAATAATAATAATAAAATAAAATAATAATAATTTATTGGCGATATTCATATTATACATATTTTCGCACGTCAGGTGATACGTTAATGGAAACAGTTTAAAAAAAAAAGCAGTAGCACATCGATACAGTATACACAACAACAACAATAGATACATGGTTCAAAAGGCAAATACACAAACTAGTGGTCAGGCATATCTACAAAGCAATTCTCAAGGTACTCCTCCCAACTATAAAATGCCTTCTCCAGCAGGTAACTTTTCATTGCCAATTTAAATTTCTTCGGATTGAGTGCCTTTACATGTTCGGGAAGGACATTGTAGAATTTAATACCGTAGTAATTAGGACCATCTCTAGCTCTCTCCGTTCTATTAAAACTATAAATGAGGTTGTGCCTATTGCGGGTACTATAGCGATGTTCGTCCTCGTGTGTCCTATACGAGCCAATGTTTGTCTTAACATGCATTAGACAACTCAGAATGTACACACACGGAAAGGTCAGAATTTTCAGCTGTTTAAATTTCACTCGGCAGCACTCCGTGTAATTCAGGTCTCCTATCACTCTGACACACCTCCTCTGAGCGGCAAACACCAGAGCCGCATGGGCCGAGTGGCCCCAACAAAGGACAGCATATATTAAATGGGCATAAAAATACCCGTAATAGGCGGTCATCAAGGTGCTGAAAGATGTTATGCCTTTGAGATATCTAATTGTATATAATACTCTGTTAAGCTTTTTTGCCGTCCACGTAGCATGCTCTTCCCATGTTAGCTTTGAGTCGATGAAAACACCGAGGTACTTGACAGGTTCAGTATCCCCCACAATATTCCGCAATGAAAAATTCAACAACTGCGTCTTGGCCTCGTTAACACAGAGAGAGTTAGCAGCAAACCATTCAAAAATGTTGTCACGCGAGACAACAGTGCGCAGCTGGAGATCCTCCACCGTCCCGGACATGTTGAATGCACTGGTGTCGTCGGCAAAAATAACTAATTTTGTTACATCGGGGACAGCAGAGGATATGTCATTCACAAACATTAAAAACAAAATTGGACCCAATACTGAACCCTGGGGCACTCCATGTTCTATAATTCGCCTTGAAGAGTGCTCGTTTTTGTAACTAACATACTGCGATCTGTTTGATAGATAAGACCTGATCAAGGATCTGCTACCCCCATCAAAGCCAAAAAGTTGCAACTTCTCGACAAGCAACTGATGGGATACACAGTCAAAAGCCTTAGTCAGATCGTAGAAAGACACACTAGCAAACAGTTTTCTTTCAAAACAGTCTCGCACATATGCAACCAAGGTTCCAACTGCAGCAGCAGTCGAGCGCCCCCTTC